>OX276336.1:93029760-94274866 GCA_946251815.1 Dasysyrphus albostriatus
AGTGGCGGAAATCGCTTTGAAAAAAAATCTTTCAACGCGGTTGCAACTGAATTTACTGATATATCCAACGATTCAATGTCCACATTTGAATCTAAATTCATAATTGACTAAATAAGTATACAAACAAAGATGTTAAATCACATAACCGTACCTTCTTGAAACTTTTGGAACAACAACTCAACATGAGCATGATTTCCTGAAACACGATATATGCCTTCTGCATCAGAACCTCTCTGTTCAATAAACTGTATGCATTTAAGCACAAATATTGGAATATTATTTTGATCAGATTTCATTAACTCTGGTGAAAACTCTATTGGTGGAGTAATACATGACAACTTCCTCTTATGTTCAGATTTTCCTTTAATACTCTTCTTTTCTTCTTTGTCTTTATTTTGTAATAGATTTTGTAGTTCTACTTGCTCTTCTTTGAGATTCGTTTTCTTATTTCTGGAGCCTAGCCTATGACTCTCTCCAACTTTTGAGCCAAATTGACGTCTGATAAATGATACCGTGTCATTTACTATCGTGGTAGTGGGACTCGTTGGAGACGGCACAACTAACTGTGTTTCCTTATCTTGAATTAAAAAAAAATCATTTTATATAAATAAAAACTAATTCATGAGGACCGATTTTTCAGTATTGAGTTTTATAAGAGTTGGTTAATCATTCTAGTTACTGAAACCCAAACTCGAGCTAAGTAATGAAGCAGTTTTACAGTATAAAATTAGGTGTATGGAAATAATTCCACGGACATCTGCTCCACATTGGGTTTTATTCCATGTTACGTGGGAATCTGTTCCATTTTTGCACTTTTTAGTGAGAAAGATTTCCAATTGGAGAGTGGAAACGATACATTAACAATTATTGTTGGATATAAATAGGATAAATTTAAAGTTTCTTTTAATCCATATTCTTAAATGCAAAGAAAATTTGGATACACCCAATTTTCTACCTAAGAAGAGGGGGTTGGAGAAGAGCAGTATGCCCCCCATAAGTACCTCACTCTTTATTCGCCGTAATGCTGGGTGCCTGCACTGTGCTAATGTAAGTAAACAATGACGTTTTGTACTTTTATGAATCAATAATATCCCAAATCACAGATTCAGACGGGAAAAATTTCTGATGTAGTAGGTTCCCTCTCGCAGTGAGATTAAATTCCACTTTGAAAAGTGAAGCAGATTCCCACTTCAGATGGAATAAATTCTTATGTGGAGCAGATTTAAAAGAGAAAACGTATCGAGATCTTCTACCCCGTTCAGACGGGAGGGGTAATTTTCTGAAAATTTGACTCAAAATCGAAAAAAACAATTAGAACACCATTAGAACACAAACTAGAATAATTGTTTTTGAATGTTTCGAATAGAATGAGGGCTATCCAAGAATATGTCCAATTTGATTTAATCAAAAGATAATAAACCATAGTGGTATACTTGTATTCTTGTTTATCATCTTTGCAGAACCTATTTCAAAATTGAATTTGAAATACTCGATTTGCTTGATGTCAAATTTTGTGGTAATTCGTAGGCGTATTCTCATCGGCATGATCAAATTCTGACTACTTTTTAAAATTTTAATTTTGCTATCACCTTCAGCTAGATTAGTATCTCTGTTCGAATTTGTCTGATGGGAAATGACACATTTCAAAGAGGTGAAATTTGTCATATCTAGTTTTGCAGGGCGCATCTGTAAGTAAAAAATAATATTTTATTTTATTTTGTTGTATGAAGTTGTTACTTATAATCTAAAAAAAATAATAAAAAAAATAAAAATAAAAAAAAAACAAAAAAAAAATTCCCACAAACTGATAACATATAGAATCTCATAATTCCAAATGACCAAAAGCCTTAACTTTCAAGTTGCAAATTAATTCTTGGTTACTTTTATCCCACAAATACTTAATATTGTAATATCTTCTCAGGGTCGTGGATAAAACTTATTTACTTTATTTATACTTCCACTCATTTATTTTGTAAATCAAAACATTTAACTTTCTTACTACAAAACAATTAATTATTTTTTGCTTTTACCCATCACACAGATTTCCGAAATTGCTTAAGGTTCTTGTATCTACAACTAGAGCTTTCTACTGCTACTTTCTACTTCTTTCCAAAGCTTTCATTCTGGCAGCTAGAGCTAAAAGTTTTAAAGCTCACCAAAACTCTTTGTAGGTTGGTTTGTATCGTTTATGGTCCGGAAGATGGTGCTATACTTCATCCGAGAGTCGTTAAAATTCATTCGAGAGTCGTTATAGTACAAATGTGAGAGTCGTTACACTGTCCCTTCTTAGGATTGATTGTCCCGAGCAAATCCATCACTTCTTTCACCATTATAACGGTGTAAACAGTCACTGTGAACTACTTTCATTTTGCCCTCCTCTCTGAATGCGGTTATCGACATCGTTTATTCGTGTTTCAAAGTATACGGGCCCTCCCAGTCTTGTTGAAGTTTCGGTAAAAGTCCCTTCCGACGATTAGGACTATAAAGCCACACAAGTTCTCTCGCTTGGAATCCTGTTGTTCATGCTTTTGTGTCGTATCGCATTTTCATATGACCATATGATAGTTTTCTGTTGGCTCTTCTCCTTTTCCGAATGTCACCCAGCCTCTCTTCTTTATTTCCCTTATTGCTTAAGTACACCAGTTTGTCAGTATGTTGAATCTGCACTATTCTTTCGTTGTTCTTCAAAGCCTTTGGTGGAGTTTTGAATGTTAGGATACCGTCCATTCAAACTGTTGAGATGACGCATTTGGCCTTGATCATCTTCTCGTTCCTCATATTCGATGTCTGCTAGGAGTTAATCCAAACTTTCTGGTCTCTAATATTGAGTTGAACGCGAAAGACTTCTATCTCCAAAGTGTTTGTCAATGGCATAAACAACAGCACTGAAGTTGCCATTTTTATCTGTTGGTATGGTTTGCAGCAGTTCCTCTAAGAGCAAGCGTCAGAGCTATATATTTATTTGTCTTTTTGTCCCAGCCATTCTTTGCTGCGGCTGCCTCAAAACTGCTTCTTGTAGATTGACCAAGAAGTTTGTCCATCGAAGGTTGGTGGATGCATCTTCTTCCCCTAGGGCAGTCACCAGAACTTTCCCGTACCTTCATTTTCCTTACTTTGTCCAATTCCTTGGTAATAGATTCGATTTTATCTTCTACCTTTTCGAATTTTGCTTCAACAGTCGAAAATTGTTTATCGGCACGCTCGTCAAGAGCAAAAGGCATCTTTTTTACCTTCGAGTAGACTTCTCTCTTCTTGAAAGTGTTGAAGAAGATTTTTCTCTTGATTTTCGAGCAAAATCTTTTGTTCTAGGCTTTGTTGATCAAATCGTTTAAGGAGATTCCTTTGTTCATTGCGTTGTTCTTGGCTTTGTTGAGAAGAGATTTTCCTGACTATCAAATTTGAAGAGCAGCTTTGAGTTCGACTAAATTTAAATCCTTCAGAGTTTTACAAATTGTCTTTCCTTATTTTTTTTTTCACTTTTTAAAGTTGACGTTCACTTTTTGCAATTATTGTCTATTAACACAGAATAAATTATCTGAGTACATTGATAAAATAAGTATTATTTCACTTCTAAAACCAATGTAATATTTTCTAAGGTTCGGTAATATAACTTATTTACTTTATTTATACTTCCACTCATTTTTTTTTCGAAAATCAAAATACTTTTCTATCTTACAGCAAAACAAATTATTATTTACCACTCAGCTATACTGAAATTTAATCACGTTTACTTTTCACTTTTATCACCACCAACTTTATTCATTCACGATTAAAGTTAAACTACTATGTTTTATACCCATCACACAGATTCCCGAAATAGCTTGAAGGTTCTAGTATTTGCTTCTAGAGCTTTCCATTGGGGAACTTTCCCATAAATTTTCCTTTCTAAAGCTTTCATTTTCACAGCTGGAGCTAAAAGTTCTAAAGCTCAACAAATCTCTCTGTAGGTTGGTTTGTATCATTTATAGTCCGGAACATGGAGCTTCTTCTTCGAGAGTCGTTATAGTATAGTATATAGTCATTATAGTACAAATGTTAGAGTCGTTACAATATTGTATTCCTCCAAAATTAACAATTGATCTTTATAAAAACAAATTAGAAATTGAATTTCGAATTTCTATACTTTTTTAGTACTGTTTCAGTACTATTAAAGAAATTAAACTGTTTTGTATAGCTTGACTTCTGTTTACTTTGTCATCATGACGTTTTCTCGAATGACAAAAATCTCGAATATAAGAAAAATTTATATCATCAATAAAAATCATGAAATATATAATATAGGATAAACAACTTCATCAAACCATTTTGAATACCAAAATCAACAAGTTCTAATAAGCAAAAAAGAGAAAATAGTACGCATTCGGAACGGATTTAAGAAAAAACAATGTGTCTGCGATGGATCAGAATTTCACATTTGACAGATCAATTTTAATTCTCAACTAAATCATCCGATATTTCAATGTTTATATGTATGTATATACATAATTAAATTAAGTGCAAGCAAAAAATTAAAATAATTTTCAGCAAGAAAACCCATGACCCCCACTTTATTCTGACATATGTTAGTACGTTGTGATGTTGTGTAGAGGCATTTTAGGCAATCATGGGAGGGTTCTTACTGTCATGATATAGGCCTTTTTCAAAAACATTATCTGCGTCAAAAATGCATTTGCAGGATGTTCTTAAACACAGACTTCAAAAGTTTTCTGTTCGAAAACGCAAATATAAATTTTACTGCATTAACATTGTGTTCGATAACGCAGCTTGGGAAATTCAAATGTACGAAAAAATCCTCGGTGGTGCAATTGTTTTTTTTTTCTATCCGATGGAAATCTTCAAAAAGCACTCGGTAAGAATCGGTACCGAGTAGTGTGGGACTCTTACCGCTCTTAAACCACCGATAATTTATAAATGACATTTTGGGAAGTTTAAGTTATAACACTTTCCCATAGCTCTTAGACCATCAGCTCATGAGGCTTGGTTCTTCTTAATCTTCGAACATTGTCTCGTACATTTAAGACGGCCTCCATTTCAGAGTTGGTATGACTTTGCAGTCGCTAATTGTGTGATACAGCGTGTTTTTTTAACCACTTCTGTAACCATTTCAAGGTCACGATGTATATCGCTATTTCTTATATACCAAGGGGCATTTATTATTCCGCGAAGGACCTTGTTTTGGAATTTTTGGATGGGTTCAGCATTTGTTTTCTCTGTACAGTCCCATAGTTGGATGCCATATGTCCAAACGGGTTTCAGTACTTGCTTATATAACATTAGTTTCTTGTTTTTTGTTGTTGGATAGATAGGTCAGAGTTCTTTCCTAGTAACCAGTACATTTTTCTGTACTTCAAGTTTAGTTCGTCTTTTTTCTTTTTGATGTGCTCTTTCCATTTAAGCTTTGCATTTAAAGTCACTCCAAGGTATTTGGCAGTATTGGAGTAAGGTACTGTTGATAAGAATTGGAACATTGTTTATTTTTTTGTTTGTAAAGTTTATATGCGTCGATTTTGTTTCATTTAGTTTGATTCGCCATATTTGCGTCCAATCACTAACTTTATCGACTGCATTTTGCAGTTTTTGTCTAGCCTTCGTAACGGATTTATCTGGCACCAATATTGCAGTATCATCAGCAAAGGTGGCCATGATAGCGTTGATGTCCACTGGAATATCCCTTGTATATAACAGATACAGGGTTGGTCCTAGTACACTTCCTTGTGGTACACCAGCTTCAATTTTCTTTAGTTCCGAGTAATTTTGGTCGTACCGTACTCTAAAGAGTCGGTTCGTAACGTAGGATTTCAGAATTTCGTAGTACTGTCTGGGAAGATCTCTTTGCAGTTTGAACTCAAGTCCCAAGTGCCAAACCTTGTCAAAGGCTTGAGCAACATCTAAGAATATAGCCGAGAATACTTGTTTTTTTCAAGTGCCTTTTCCACAACATCCGTAATCCGATGCACTTGGTCTATCGTGGAATGTTTATTTCTAAATCCAAACTGATGCCTCGGAATTAGTCTTCTTTCTTCTATTATTTTGCTTTACCATCTTGAGATTTTACTGGCGGGTTTTGTGCCTGTGGTCTTTTTAGGCGCTTAACTGCTTTCCATAAGGAGTATTCCGTAGAAGCATCCAGCCTCAGACTATTCAGGAATCTACTAAGTGAATCACTTTTAAGTTCACAGATTCTTTGCTTTAGTTCATTGTTAAGACGGTTAAAAACTGCCTTATCACCTGGAAATCTCGTAGCTTGCCATTTTCTTTGATCTCTTCTTTTCTCCAAGGTCAGCTCCTTTATTTCGACAGGATATTTTATTTCTTTTTCTCTTCAGCAATAAATTGTTCTATTTCATGATCAATCTGTTCAATTGTTGGCATAGGGGATCTTAGGTTTATAAGTTACAGGTTTACTTACCCCTCTTTATACTTTCATCATAACACACCACAGGGGCCTATTTCAGCGCTACTACAACAATTACATCAACTATATCACTAACATAAATTCTACAATATACAACTATAAATCAGTCAAATTTGTCTGATTCAAATATATGTATGTAAATATATGTAGGATCGCCTGGAAATTTGAAATAAATGATAAAATACTTTTATAAATAACAAAACTTAACTGATGTAATTGTAAAATGTAGTTGATTTAGTAGCGCTAAAATTCGCCCCAGAACAATTGACAGCCATCAGTTTGACCTTTGCAGATTCACAAACTCAAACTGTTCACCAATGCAAGAAAGGTTTGCTGCGTCCACATCGTTGCTTTGTTAAAAGGCTGTGAATCAGTTTAAAATGCATATAATAAATGTATGACACAACTAAGTTCCAAAAACCACCATGTATCATCAGATTTGTTCCAAATGTTTTATCAGATCGGTTAGTATTCATGGTTATTCTTTGGTCACAAATATTAAAAAAGAATCATTGAAAATTGTTCAATCTATATCTCAATGTGATTAATAAAGGAGAATGACCAAATTTGTCCAAGTACTCACCACAAATGTGTCATACATTTTGGAAAAGATTATCGTTAGCACATCATTTCATTATATGGTAATTAAGCAGCAAAAAGAACAATAATTATACAACTCCGTATTTGGACATTGTCCTCCTACTCAATATCAATGTGTCGTAAATCGTTGCAAAGGTTATAACATGTACTTTATTTTGTTTGTTGGCCTTTAAGCTTTAGACCATGGGGTTCGAGAGATATTTGGCAACAACGCACTACAGAACAATAATGCAATTCCACATTGGGAGCTGGTCTACCGAGTTAAAAGTAATGTTTCTACATCATTTAAACATCCGTTAGTCGTTGTACTTTAACATGACAAAAATGAAATTTTAAACATAACTTTTTCCTAGATTTTTTTTTTTATTTTGTGAATTTCCTTAAAGTTTCTTTGTTTGCTTCCATCAAGTTTTTATATTATTCAATATTAATTTAACTATTTTTTAATGCAATTTAATAAAGTAAAATCAAAAACATACAAACTCGAAGCTCAGCCACCCCTCTTCCCCAAAAAAACTTTCGATATTTATCACGGTAGGCACTCAAGTACTTTTCAAAAAAATGAAACAAAAGGGAGTTTCCCGATTTAGTCCAAAATAATCATAGTAGCTTGGTGATTTAAAAAAAAAAATAGAGAGACTTTTCGGCATCAAACGCAATTTAAACACAAAAATAGAGAAATTCGAGTTACAGAAGTTCGAATTATAGAGGGCAAAATTCATGACAAAAAATTTGAAAAGCCAAAGTTCTGAATAAAATTTTGAGTTACAGAGAAATTTGAACTAAGGAAGTTCGAGTTATCTAAGTTCGACTATATTAGTAAAAATTGAGATAGCACCTCATAGGTGCGGCGTGACTAACGACGGGAGGAAAATGGGTGCGAATAACGGAAGGTTTTTAAACCTTCCTTCACTATGTCATATAGCCGTTAAATTGTAAAACATGGCATCAAAAAAAAAAAGCGAATAGAAAAATAATGCAACCATCTACAAGTTATTCGCATTCTTAGTTCTTGATATACACTATGTGACCTGCTGACTTCACCCTTATTTGGTGAACTCCAAAATCGGGAAGAGATATGCAAAAAAAATGCTAATTCCTATCAAAATTTCATTTGCGTGGGTGAAAGTTGACCTGCTAACTTCACAGACGTCTTCTGATACTGTTTGGCCCTTGTGTTGGCCTCCTTATTCGCAAAAATGAGATTTTTGTGGTACTTTCATGGTTTGTACCCCACTTAACCTCCGAAAGGCTGATGATGGCCTCTCTGGACCCTAGCAATCTCATTCTTAGCATTTTTAGACTCCGTTGCGTGTACTTAATTACCTTATTTGTTGTATTTTTGCTCAACCGAGTAAATTATTTCATCGGAAAAACACATTTTTTACGTTTTTTGTTAGCGTTACGAGGAAGTAAAGCTTTTGATCTTTCTAGGCTTATTTTTCTTAGAACATCCTTAAGCTAATACCCTGTTGTACGATAGAAGGCACTCATCCCACAAAAATTTTTAATGAGTCACAACATCGATTTTTGCTTATTCTTATCTCCCTTGTCTTCACTGTCTGCTGCCGCAAGGGTTTTCTTCGAATGCAAGCCACCATTCTCACCATTCTTCCCGTATCTACATCCATTAAGATCTACTTTCAAGGCTTTTTTGTCTTCAAGGAAGTTTTCCTGACCCTTCTATTCTACCCACTCGAATATTTGACTTATTCATTGAGATTTTTGAGCTTTTAAGCTAAGGAATTTTAAATATTCCTGACTTGATAAGTTTTTTTTTTTACTGATTGCTCTAATCTTTGATTGCTGCGTTACTGCGTACTACGTATGTTAAGTTGAAAAGTGAATAGTGATAAGTTGTTTTTGTAACAACTGCATGAGTATGCGGTTTAAATCGTCGTCTTACTCTGCCCCGAAATTATTTAATAAGAAGGCTAAAAATAGGAAAGCGGTTTAGCATGTTTCATATAAATTTCAACAATTGATTTCTCAGAGAAGAACGTATATACTGGAAAGATTAAAATTTATTTTGGAAGAGGAGGAATAGAATAGAAACTCGAAATCCCGAGCTGATGGCCGTAAACGGATGATAGATTAAAGTTCAATGCCAAAAGTATGCCTAAAACATTCTGGACTTGTTGTGTCAAAAACTTCACAGATATTTAAAAGAGTGTGTAAATAAACACGACATTACTATGATAGAGAAATTGATTGAAATTTTTTTCTTTGCAAATATAATTTTTGGGATCGATGGAATTTTTTAGAAGAAGTATAACGTCTCAGAATTGGCAAACCCATATTTTTTTTTAATGTTACAAAAATGATTTTAACTTGTATATATACATGAACATAAATGTACTTTAGGGTGGTCCTTATGTTGGGTTATTTTTGGAAATTCAGAGATGGAAAGGCATCAAATGGCTATACATAGAAAACAAACATTTTCCTATTTTTTTCAGATTTTTATTTCACCTGGACGTACTAGTTCATATTATTTCTCCAATCAAGTTTCATTCTTGTTTTTGAGCTCTAGCCATTTTACGAGTTTTTTTTTTTAATTGAAAGACCTAATTTCATGCTTCGTTACATTTTTCAATAGCACAGTTAGCTTGCACGCCCTATTTCCCATATATTTTAAATTCTATTTTAATTTCTGATTAAAGATATATATAATAGATATAAATAAGATATACTTATTATTATTGTCACTTTATAAAAATCAAATCAAACAATGTACTCGTATTATAGAAAAGTCTGAACCAATTTTGTTCAAATTTTGAAAAGGTATTTCCGAACAAGTAATAATGTAAATATACAGTTTATTACAGATGGTGCAACTGGAACATATAGCCAGACTAGTTATGGTGGAGCTTCAACAAAAATTCCCAAATAAATTAATTTCCAGGAACTCCACTTTTCGCTGGTCCCCCAAGGCCACCTGACCTGACTTACACCAGACTTTTTTTTATGGATATATGTCAAGCAGGAGGTGTATAAAACGAAACACACGAAAATTGAGAATTCCATTTGGATAATAACTAAGACGATACCAACTTCAACCCTTCAGGCAGAAATGAACAATTTTTTGCCGCATATGGGTGGGTGAGCGTGGAGGTCATTTGCGGTCTATCATCTTTAAAAACAATTAGTTATTTAAAATAAAACTTAATTGTCTATCCAATAAAAATAAAAATAAATACATGCATTGATTAAAAAAAGAAGTTATTTGAATTTCTTATTGAAGCACAATTGGTACGCCACCCTGTATCAATCCAATGTTAAATAATGCGATATGTGAATATGTGATGCTTTGTAATGGGAAACAAATTGACATGCTCTAACGGAATTGGTGCTTTGAATATCTCGCAATCCCATGGATTAAAGCTTAATGGCCATACATAAAATTAAATTCTCATAATTACCTTTTCAAATCAAACTCCTATCGAAGCAAAAACGAAGTTTTCGTACCCTTAGGCTAATCGGCACATGCAACTGCTACCGCAACAAAACAGTTTAATCACAAGTTGAACGATGAGCGCGCACATGAACAACTCAACAAGCAATCGCAACGAACCTAACTAACACACCGACAATGTTTATTCAGTTTTTCTATCTCATACATATCTACAAAGAAAAATATTATCGCCTTTGTCATATTCTTTCCAGAGATGAGTATTTACTTCATATGTAGCAGATCTACTTCATTAATTTATTTTTATGTATCTGCTACGTAGCAACCTATTTCTACTTCGTTTCACAAAATTTTTTCTAACGCACAAAATTTCATTTCGGATGTGTTGTATTGATTCATTTTTTGTTAATCAAAAAAGTCACTTTCAAGATCTGAATGTACTCATCCCGAAAATCTACTACATTCATTGTGAATTTGCCTTTATGTTTTTTGACATTTATCATAAGAAAAGAGAATAGATATGTACATAGATAGATATATCTATCGCACTTCATCCATAAAGCACAAATTCGTAAATAATATGAAGTTAGATGCAGTGTGAAATTGAAATTTGGCAGCAACATCACAAAAATGGAAAAGTATCTAATTAAACAAAAAAAAAAGTAAGTATGAAAGAAAAACAAAATTTTACCAAAGTAAATTCTTAAAAACTTTTTACTTAAAGAAATGAACCTTCCCAAGCGCAACCAGCACAACAACCTTCGCAACCATCAACATTATCATTGCCACCACCGTCACCGTCGCCATTGCCACCACCGTCACCATCACCATTGCCACCACCATCTTCGTTGCCACCACCGCCACCGTCGGCGTCGTCATCACATACGCCAAAAGCTACAACGTTACCTGCTCCCGAAGAAACACAAGGTCCCAGTAAATCCAGGTATTTCCAAAAATATAAATCAACCTGGGAAATTGGTCGTCCATGGCTGAAAAACAAATTGGGTTTGGCTTATTGTAAGCTATGCAAAAAAACATTATCCAATAATGTTAGTCTTTTTGACCGTCATTTGTCGGCACCGCTTCATAAAAAGCGACTGGAAGAAGATCAGGTAACATTCGATATACGCAATATTATAACTAAAAACTTTGAAAGCAGCACATCGACAAAAAAATTGATATGTGAACTAAAATGCGTATTTTATGTGGCAAAAAATTCTCTTCCTATTTCCACAATGGAAACGTTGCCTTTACTTTTGAAATCGATGTGTAATGAACCCCACGTTCAATTACTAAAATGTGGAAGACTTAAGGCACAGTCCATGATTAAACAGGTGATCGCTCCATTTGTTCTACAAGAAACTTGTTCCATATTACGAACAAGAAAATTTTCAATTATTTGTGATGAAACAACAGATATCTCTACGCAAACATGTTTAGTGTTATTAGTTCGTTTTTATGATCAAAGTACATCTAAGATAGTTGATAAACTTTTAACTTATATAAGACTGAAGCAGTCCAATGCCGAAAATATATTTAATGAAATTGTTAGTTTTTTGAAGGGAAACCAGATTCCTTTGGAAAATCTTATCGGCCTGGCTACAGACAACGCTTCTGTGATGAGGGGAGAGCTCACGGGGGTAAAAACTCGACTTCAGACATTAAAAAAAGATATATTTTATTTAGGCTGTGCCTGTCATTCGCTGCATTTATGTGCATCAGCCGCAATAAAGAAAATTGAATACCAAATTGAGACATTCTTACAAGATGTTTATTTTTATTTTGCTCATAGCTCTAAAAGGCAAACTGAATTTTGTGAATTTCAAGAAGCTTTCGGCTTTGAGATACATAAAATTTTACGCCTGAGTAAGACTAGGTGGTTGGAGCTCCATATGGCTGTTGACCGCATATTAGAGCAGTGGTTGGCGCTCATTAACTATTTCCATCTAATAGTTTTTGAAAAAAAAGGTAAAACACAAACGATTTCAAAAACTAACAAAATTTTAAACAATTTAAATAATCCAGAAATTAAGTTTTCACTTTTATTTTTGTCCTATATTTTGGAAATTATTAACAATTTTAATAAAGCTTTTCAATCTGAAAAGACACAGATACACATTTTGCGGAAACGTGTGCTCATGGTCTTTAAAACCGTCTTATCAAATTTTGTTAGGGCAGAACTACTCGACGACTCTTCAATACAATTCGTGGAATATAAAGAAAAATCCAATTATTTAGATTTAAAACAAATGTTTTTTGGATTAAAGTCAGCTTTGTATGAGGAAGAGTTAAACAAGAATCAAAATATGGACACGGAGGTAGATTTATTTCAGACGAAAATGTATTTAGTTTCATTTTATGTTGAATTGTGCGATCAACTAAAACTTCGGTTTGATTTAACTGACAAAAAGTTAGAATTGTTAGAACTTTTGGATCCAAGAGTAATACAAACTGAAATATATCCGACAATCCTTCCACTTTTGAATGGCTTTCCTTACTATGATAATAATATAACAAACATAGAATCTCTGAACTCCGAATTTAGAACGCTTATGTTTACTAAAAGTATCAAAATGAACGACGACGAAGACGTTGTTGAGTTTTGGTCGCGTTTATACTCCCAGAAAAATATATTAGAAGAAGATATTTTTAGGGTGTTGCCCTACTATATGCTTACACTAGCTAGTTTACCGCATAGCAGTGCAGCAGCCGAAAGACGATTTTCAGATTTCAATAACGTCAAAACAAAAAAAAAGAAATAAACTAGACATAAGTACCGCTTCTTCCCTTTTACTAATAAGAGAGTTTGTGGCTGGGCTGGAAGATTTTGAACCTCCCAAGGAATTATTACGTTATTTTTCAAAGTTTAAATATGTTCAGGAGGGCTATGTATTAAGAACCGATTAAAATTCTTATCACATTTATATACTTTATAATATCTTATGAATTTGTGTTGTGTTTCCCTTAGAGGAGAATCTAATTTAATATAAAACAGAATGTTCCTATTTATTTTAATATAATAATGTGTAAGTACCTACATATGTAAATACTATGTACATTAAACTACCTAATTTATGAATTTGTGAGACTTATTCTAGTCAATGTATGTTTTCGTTATATGAATATAAAATAAAATGAAAATAAATTTGTTTTGTTTGTATATTTTTTTTTTTTTCATTATCTGCTACATATTTTCCAAATCTACTTCGTTTTTTTGGGCAATTTGTTTCACTTTTCGGGCTTAGCATTATCATCCCTGATTCTTTCGCTCAGCAAAAAAAAAGAAAAGATACATTTGCTCTCTTTCGCACAGAGAACATAATGCCCCTTTGGAAAGAACAAAATTCAAATATCCCCAACTATTTAGTTGAGTGTCTGCGCAGTTACATATTAAGGGTATTCATGCAACGTCGTAAAGGCCACTTTACACGATTATAGAAGTCATATGACTTCTCGTATGACCTGTCAAAAATTCATACCATATCGTCTGAACACACTCATATATCTCATATGACTTCACAAAAGCAAAAAGCATATGACTTTTTTGACATTAGAACTGCAGCTAATTCCATTTGAGAAATCAAACGAGATTTTTTTTTTCATGGAAAGTAGTGAATTCAGAGTATTGAAAATAAAAATATTTCTACAAAAAAAAGTTTATTTTGAATGAAAACAACAATGGATTATTCATAAAAAGTAGTTTTGCTCCACAAATTATTTGTTTATGACTTTTATTTTCTTTTATTTTGATTTTGACAGATAACCATAGGAAAAATCAAATGTGAAGTAAAGAGGTGTAAACATAAGAAAATTATACCCGTATGACTTGACTTGAAATGACAGCTCATATGAGAAATCATACACAAAATATAATGACAGGTCATATGACTTATATTATCGTGTAAAGTGGCCTTAAGTTTACAAATTGTGTAAAATGATAAAGGCCACTTTACACGATTATAGAAGTCATATGACTTCTCATTTGAGCTGTCAAAAAAATCATACCATATCATCTGAACACACTCATAGATCTCATATGAATTCTCAAAAGCATATGACTTTTTTGACATTAGAACTGCAGCTAATTCTATTTGAGAAGTCAAACGGGAATTGTTGTTTTCATGGAAAATAGCGAATTCAGAGTATTGAATATAAAAATATTTCTAAAAAAAGTTTGGCTTTTGAATGAAAACAACAATAAATAATTAAAAAAAGTAATTTTGCTTTACAAAAATGTATTTGCTTGTGAGTTTTGTTTCAGATTTTTTTAATTATTTTTGTTTTGACAGATAACCACAGAGAAAATTAAATATGAAGTGAAGACGTGTAAACATAAAAAAATGATAACCGTATGACTTGACTTGAAATGACAGCTCATCTGAGAAATCATACAGAAAATATAATGACAGGTCATATGACTTCTATTATCGTGTAAAGTGGCCTTAAGTTTACGCAAAGTTTGCATGAACGACCTTTTTTTAACTTTTGATAAAATGCTAGGTAATTTAATCAGAGTAAGAGTCACAATGACGTTTGGATAAGTTTAACCAGTTTGGTTAATTTTACACAACCAAATCCTTTGATAAGTTTAACCAAATTTTGTAAATCATTTCCCATACAAAATTTGACAGTTCATTAACCAAAAGATAAACTTAACCAATTTGTAAACTTATCTAGGGTTTTACGAAGTTGCATGATTATCCTTATTATTCCATATGACAGATACTGAAAAACTGATTTCAGGCAAACGTCCGGTTTGTGCCAAAACACAAACTAAAAAGTTGCGCGAATCGACGACGGAACAATTTCTGCATGTGCGCAGAGTCTCATATGAGTTCATAGGACTCATTTGTGCAACCGAACAGTTTCGAAACTGATGATTGCATGTGCGCGACTAGCCTTATTGATATGTATCTAATCTTTGTTAATCCACTGGCGCAAGTGTTTCTTTAAAGATAGATAATTTAATAATGTTCTTCGTTTGTCAAAGTATTGTCGGAGAAAATTATGTATTAGCAAGTAAAAATCGAATTTGAGCAGTTTAAAAATTGATGTTGATGATTCTTAGGAAAAAAAAGATTAAGAAATTGATCCAATTGAAATTAGGCCAAATTTTCAAATTTTTAATAAGATTTGGTGGGGCATATCACAAAAAAGATTGAGAAACGAAATAAGACCAAATCTCAAATTTGGCCTAATTTTAGACCATATTGGATTTATTTCCATTTCAAAACCTTAATAAGGCGATTTTTTTGGAAATAAAGCCAAATGTTTTCCTACCAAAATCTTAAAGGCTATTTAGCATCCAAAAATATTTGTTTTCCACCGACTTAGAAACCAATGGCCATCCCATATAATGAAATGATGTACCTACTCACAATAAACTTTTGCTCATTCTCTTTTACACCGAAAACGAAATTGATAAAACAACTGTAAAATTAACATTTTTGGTTGATACTCGTAATATCACAATTGATATGCCAATCATATCGTTTTGACATTTATATAATGTTAATTTAAAAGTTGAAATTATCAAAATAATATTAAAATATCAATACCAATTTGATAATTTTAATGTACCTTATATTTACAAATAAAATTTCAAATTGGTATAATTTTTTAACATAACAAAATGTTAATTTAACATTTCAAATGTTAAATTGTAATTTAAATATCAAATTTAATTTAATTTAATGTTGCTTATAAATATCAAATTTATATTCTGTATTTCGTATTTAGTATTATAAATTTAACATTTTATTTCTTGCCTTCTAGGCTGTGCCAGCGTTCTGTATTTCTCGCATCGAAAAAATTGGCTGAGAAAAGTTGACAAATGGAACAAAACTTATGTATTTTGTTTCAATTTTCATCATGTCTGGAACGATTTTATCGATGCGAGAGTTACAGAACCTTTTCACAGCCTAGATGGCAAGAAGTAAAATGTTAAATTGATAATAATAAATACTGACTACAAAATATCAATTTGATATTTAAGGCTCTCCCAAACCAACGCGAATGCGGAGCGACGACGAATTTTTGTAGTTGTCATATTTTGTACTATTGTGAATGATTTACTGCGAATCGCTCCGAATTGGCGTTGGTTTGGAAGAACCTTTATAATGTTAAAACAATATTAAAAAATATTAATTTTCTCACATAAATTTGATATTTAAAAATATCAATTCAACATTTAAAATGTTAAATTAATATTTTGTTATGTTAAGAAATCATATAATTATAAATAAATTTTACCCATAATTAGTACCTTAAAGTGAAAATAGGGAGACCAGGGGGTGAAATAAAATCTGAAAAAAGTAGGATTTTTTTTATGCAGAACCATTTGATGCCTATCCATCTCAGAATTTAAAAAAAAACCAATAAAAGGACCACCCTAATCTACATATGTATTTACAGCTTTTATTAATTCGAAAACATTTAGACACTTACTATTCCTTATTATATTACTTAATTTATTTTTGGTTTTACTCTTCACTATAATGTATAGAAATTGACAATTTAAAATATTTACCATCTTGTGTATCAATTTGATATTATAAAAACTTCAATCTGATAATTGCATTATCTAAATGATCGTGAAATTAAAAATTTCATTTTGATATTATGAACTGATATGAAGATGCAAAAGGAAATTTCAATTTTTTGACGTTATATTATGTAATTAACCTTAAAAATGTTGAGGTGATGTTTTAGTATCAAAAATATGCGAGCTCGAGTCAGTTTTTGATAAATTGATATGATATGTATGTGATTTGAAATGAGTAAAATATCAAAACGATATGAATTTTTTTCTCAGTGTATGTCCAGATAATTAAGTGGATTTAACTTCTGTCCCGTAAAACTGGTATTGCGAAACTACCATTGACATTGTTTGATATCGATAATTTTTATAGAAATGTTAAATGTTTGTTGATATAAAAGTTCAATACAAAATGGCAGACCAAGAAAATAGGTGTTTGAATGTATAAATGTCCCGATATCGTTGTTTTCGCCAAAGTCAATAAGGATATGCAAAAAGACGGAGCTACTATACAAATTTGTTTTGTAAATCTAAAATACTTTTACAAATCGAATTAACCTATTCTTATTAGGCCGAAGAATTTATTCGGCACTTAATTCAATTCTTCATGGTTTGACACGAATAAAACATTCTATCTCACTTCCACTTCATAAGTAAAAATGGAATACCATTTGCATTTTGGAGGGTGTTGTCACGAAAATCTTCCACAAATCTTATGGTGCGGTGGAAACTCCAAATAGATTTATTCATACGTCTGTGAAGTTAGCAGGGCAACTTTCACCCACGCAAATGGGACTTCACTGCGAAATTAGCAGGTCACATTACGTATCTCAGGAATCAAGCATGCAATAGGAATTTGCAATAAGACTCCAAATTTGAAGTTTTTTTTGCATTTCAAGTCTGATTCATAATGCCACGAGGAAACGAGACGAGAGCATGACGGGAAACGTTATAAAATCGTTCCCCAATTCACAATGCGGCGGCATTTTTAAGTACGAGAACTAATTTTCTGTAAAAAAATATATCGAAAAATTAAAAAAAATATTATTCCACACAGCAGATTATCAAATGCTTAACCTATTAATTTATCGTAATTTTTCTTGCAAATTTTGTTTCCATTATGTACATTACTTGTCAAAAAAGAAAATCGTCGTCACGTCGCGTCTTTTTTTCAATGGGTAGGTACGTTCAGACAACCCAAGGGACTAGAAATTAAGGCAAGTCTTTAGTATCTGATTGGCCAGCTGCCAAAATATTGCTGTCCAATTAAGGGAAATTTATTGGAAAGTAAGTCAAGAAAAAACTCCCTTAATATCAAGTCAAGTGCACTTCTGTCAGAATATCAGCTGATTATATTTTGCCACTCAACAGAAAGCTCAACTTTATTTGTTTTGTGTTTGTTTTACCATTTTGTGGGAAGGTTCCTTATCAAATCCGAAATATAAAATTGAAAACCGTATAATATGTAAGAAATACAAGTTTTGTATGAGATTTCTTAATTTTAGGTTTGGTTTCTTAGTACCAATACCAAATAGTCTTGAAAAACTCCTTTTCGAAAACCTAATTTATTAAAAATCGTAAAGGGGTTATTTTAGATATTTGATTTTTCTTAGATAAACCTAATATCAGTTCTTTTTTCACAATCAACTGAGAGTAAATGTTTGAAGTAAAGTTCCAAGTTTGATATTTCAAAGAAACCTAGTTACCTTGGTCAATGAATGTAGGTGTCTGAACATCTGTCCCTTGGGTCGCCTAAACTTGACGAGAAACGCTGCATTGTATATACTCTCGTATGCTATCATTGTTTGAAAGGCGTTTGACATAACCGACGAGAACTCGTCATCGCATTATGAATCAGGCTTCAACGATAGGCTAGGTTCACAATTTGAAAAATTTCCCAAAATTGACTTCAATATAAAGTAAGTAGGTCACATCATGTATCTGAGGAACCAAGCATGCTAGGAGCTTACAGTAAGGCTCAATTAAAGATTCAATTACAAAAAATTGCTGCATGGGCTGATCATACTGCCCATAATCTCGTAAAGGCCCTATCGAAATTTTTAAATTTCTGATAAGAGAAAACAATTTAAGGCCTGCTGGCCAAACAGAAGGCGATCTGGCAATAAAATCAATACTTCACTGCGGGAAGAAGATCGCGGCGATTGTTTGTAATTTCTCACATAAATCACCGGATTACGCTATGTTGCCCAGGGCTCTTATTATGAATTACGAAACGAACGGAAGAAAAAACGAAACTCGAAGAAACGAAAGTCATGGCGAAGAGCGATTATAAGATACGAAAATAGAAAGCAAAAAAAGTTGCCACACAAAAACGAAAAATGATAATTTTTTAAAAGCGCAACTTACTTCACTCCTACTAACAAATGTCTATTTTTATGTTTTTCACAATTGTATTTGTTATTTACTTACTTTTTTTCGCTCACTTAATAGCACAAAAACCAACCAAACCAAAATAAAAAATAAATAACATTTGACAACTACCCCCAAAACAAAAGCTGAACGAGAGCTGAAAGCACTCGTAAATAAAAATAACGAGTATCGTCATTTTTACGATTCTCGTTTCTCTTAATCGCAATTTGACGATTAAGTGCTACTGTAATCGTTTTTCCTAATCGCAATTTAACGAATACGCCTTATTTTGAACGAGTATCTTTTTTCATAATAACCTCCCAGACCTTTAACGCGAATGCGGATCGATTCGCAGCGAATCATTCACAATAGTAAAAAAATATGACAAATAAACAACGCTAAACAACAACAAAAATTCGACGTCGCCGCGAATTCGCGTTGGTTTGGGAGAGCCTTTAATCGCTGATCGCAATCGGAAATTTTTTAGATAGGGCTTTTATGAGATTATGGGCAGCATAGGTGTGTTTGGTACCATGAAATTTCTTTCAAATGTTCACAATTTGCTGTCAGAAACTAAATAAGAAAAAAACTAAAGTTTGGGAAACTTGGTGAAAGTTTCACGTTACCAAACACGCAAATAAATTTTGATGAAACCTAAATTTTAAAGTTTAAAAAGAATTAATCTAAATTACAAATGCACAAGGTAAACCAAACTATAAGAAATTAAGAGAATGTATGTAACTACAAAACCGATAAGAAAGACTCCAGAATCCACTAATTTCAATCTAATAGCTAACGCAAATTTACAAACTACAGAAGTTCTAATGTGTTAAATTCATTCTTAATAATTTGTTAATTTTATGTCAATTAAAAAAAAAAAACAAATGTCCTGATATTTTATTGTTATCAAATTGTTTTCGTTATCAATGTATATACATTTGTACATATTCAATTAATACTTATTTTTGGTTATTTTACTTTAACTTAAATGTTAGTATAATGTAATACCTATTAAAAGGTATTAATTATTTATAGACCCTGAAAATGGGTATGAAATCTCGCAAATACAAATCTTGCATTCGAAATCTCGCATAATGAAATCTCGCTTTTCATAAAAAATGTGGCATTTCGTTATTCGAGCTTTTGGTTTGCAGGATATCGTACCGCTCCCCAAAATACATATTAAGGTAAGAAAAAGAAAAATTACAATGCGTTTTATTGAACTTTTATAAAGCAAAACAAAAGGTAGGTAATAATTACTTTCGCTTTTTATTATTTGAGTTTAATTGATAGTTTGTTTTAATGTTTGAATGGAAATTTGCTTACCTCGCGAAATACTTTCCACTTGTAAAACATTGATAGTAAATTCTAGTTAATATACATACATACCCAAAAAAATGTACGTTTAATGAAAAAATATTTCAGAAATGTTCGTATCTCACCTCCACAGTTTGTTTAACTGTCTCTATCTTGATCATTCTTAATAGCAATAGGTACCCCTATTGTATATAGCAGGTATTCGTTTTAATCGGAAATTTAGTTTCGATGAATGTTTCATTTAATTTAATTAAAACTATATTTTCAATTCTTCTATATTTCTTGATTAATGCTTTTAATTTCTTTTAATTCTCTAGAGCCTATATTTAATTTCGATTGCAATACACTCCTTTAATTCTATAATAAAATTAAAAATACATTTTAGATTCTAAATTAATCGAAATTGTCGCTTCGGCGATGTTCGGATATGGACTGAATTATTTTTTTTTCTGCAACTCTTTTGTGTCATTGCCATATGACAAGTTCTTGATTCATTTGTTCAAAATAAACTTTGTCATGCTTCTACATATTAAATTTCGATTACAAAATGTAATCACTACTCATTTCTTAAATGCAAGTGACTAAGGACATACCAATTATAACAGTTCTGTTCTGTTTATAGAGGCACTTGATTCAGCCCCACGCCCCACAGATCCATCAGGGCCCTCCACTGCCAGAGGGCATGCATACTTCAGGCCCAAATTACCAAAATGAACATCCAGACTACATGGGCCTATAACACTGATCTTTATAATACACTGGGTAGCGTATCGACATAAGAAAGTTGCTTCCACTGATCTCTATAATACACTGGATAGCTTATCGACATAAGAAAGTTGCTTCCATTTGAACAATTGTTATATTATGAAGCTGACCACTTTTTTGTATAACAATATGACTGTATAACAATTTATACAAAATAATAATCCACTATGAAGACGTCAAATTTCCGTTCGTTGCTCCCCCCTAAATCTCTTTGCTAACATCGTTGTGTTTGTAATTTTATTTCATTCACAAATGGTTAAATGAAACGGAATTACAAATGTAAAGAGTGTAACAAGGAGGTAAAATCGTAAAAAAACACAGACTATGTAATCGCATTCTCCTCATCACACTTATCAGCTGTTTTGTTCAACTTGTTTGCAAACTGAAATAATAGGCGTGTTTTATTATCATCGGGATCTGGATGTGGATTAACTTTTACACGTAATACAAAAACAAAATAATGGGAAATTTTCAAAATTGTTTTTGTAGTACGTGTTAAAAGTTAATCCAGATCCGGATCCCGAAGATAATAAAACACACCTAATGAACGAAGTCGATGGTTCCCATATCCCATCTACATATTTACTATTACCTATTTAAACACCTTTCTATTGATATAATTCTAGTGCCATTGGAAAATAATAGCACAAACAAAATGTACACAATGAAAAAAAAAATTATAAAATAAACTCCCACAAAGTTTTTACCTTTCATATCATTGGTCTGTTTCTCTTTCTTCAGATTGAAATTTTGGAAACAGGTTTTTTTGTGTTAATGGCCGTGTTTTATTATCTTCTATCGGGATCCGGATCTGGATCTGGATTAACTTTTACACGTAATATAAAAACAAAATAGTGCGAAATTTTCAAAATTGTTTTTGTAGTACGTGTTAAAAGTTAATCCAGATCCGGATCCCGATGATAATAAAACACACCTAAATGTAGACGTCAAATTATGAACCCGACCACCTAATTGTCATCTACAAATGGAAGCAAAAAAACTGTTAAACATTATAAGGAATACACTATCCAGTGTATATAGAGATCAGTGGCCTATAACATAGCCATTGATAAGATTAGCCATGAAGGAGTTATTGGAATGCAAGATCGTGATTCTATCTTCGGATGGGAAATGTTTTTTGAGTACCCCATACCCCATGTGTTATTTAAACTGGTAAATCAATTTTTAATACAAAAAGTCAACTTATTTTAACCGTCCCCATATCAGGGGCGGTTGGAACAACAGTGATTGTGATGAATTGATGAAACAGTGATTGAGGTCAATTGGAACACGTGGAAATAAACAAAATTTTATATTGTATGGGTGATTCTACAAAAGATGGAATAAAATGATGATTATTTCGACATAACATTTTTGGAAGCTTATAGTTGCAAAAACTAACTATATATGAACTTTAGAACGTCCTTTCACATAGTTGAGAAGCGCTAGTCAAAAAAATTAAAAACAACGATTTTATGGCCTTTTTTGAAAACAGGTGTTTCAGAGAGATGAACATTTTTTTAAACTTTTTTTATTTCGAGTCAATTTTTTCAGAAAATCGTACCCCTCGCCCTAATGGAGAGATATATACCCTTTCCCCACAGTTCTATTCTATTTTCGACCAAAGCTGTGTCCTCTAGCGCTTTTAGACATACAAAACATCCTGTGTAAATTATCTTTAAATTTCAAAGCCAATTAAAAATAAGAGTAAGTTCGTGCGACCGGGTCGTGTTTTTTATTTACAAATGTCTAAGAACATCAGGATTTGCTGAACATTTTTGAGGCTTTAAGAGATTAAATCAGTAATTAAAGGTCAGAGGACTGAGGCACAGGGGACTGAGTATTTTTATAGCTTTTGCCACTAAAATATGCTAAGGCATTGTACGAAAAAAATGAAAGTAATTTATATTATTAAGATTTTACTAAGCCTATATTAAAATGCAAAAATATATACCTGAATACATAGAAATATTTTCTGTAAATACTCATCCATCAGGGGACTAAGAAACTGAACGGACAATCCATGACCTCTTCCACAAATGCCTTCTTAACAAATAAACTGGCGAACGGGCGTAAGATACGGAAATGATTTTATTGTCGCCAGATTTAATGCTTTACGCTGCTAGATCTGAAACTTGGATAATTTTCAAATTTGAGTATATTTTTGACTGTTTCAATCTGTCAGGGATTTAAGGGATTAGAAATCCGAAAGACAAAGTTCAATAATTTTTATTTTTAATAAAATAAAATGGTACTAAATATTCATTTATATCATAAAATGAAATTTTAAAGGTATTCATAAAACAGCGTTAGCTCATCGTAAATGTTGTAAAGTTTTAAACTTCGTAATTTCTGTCACAATTTGCATGGAAAATTTGACAGATTTACGAAGTTTACAACTTTACTACGTTTACGACGACTTTACGCTGCTGCATGAATACCCCTATTATCTAACGTCAATAATTGAAAGTTAATTTTGGTTTTGGAACATAAATAAGAGAACTGTGAGAATGTTTGCCTTTGAAAACGAGCAGGGGCACTTCAGGGGACTGAGAATTAAATCCTTTGAAGAATTTTTTGAGTAATGAAAATATGTCAGATCTTAATAATTTTGTCTGCCCATGTAGATATCAAATAGGTCTACAGTCATAAGTAAAAAAAATATCAGCAGAACCGTCGAAAATTCCATCTTTTGTAGAATCACCCATATAACATATTTAAGGTTTTGCTTGAACTTTGCTTCATCCTCTTTTTGTGTTTGGTTTTTGTTCGGGTAGATCGTAGATTTTCTTGTCTTTCAACCTTTGGCACCTCATATATATGGCCATCTTATTGGGCAGTAATTGGTCAGAAAAGGTCAACTACTCCTAGAAATTGTTCAGTCCTAGAAAACTTGTAATTAAAACTTAAATTTCTCAAGGTCACGTGCGATTTCTGGCACTTCATTTGAGAGAAATTTCCAAAAAAAAGTATACCATCCAAAGATCCCTAGATCTTGATAAAAGGTCAATTATTTAGAGTAATTGGTAAGCCATAGTTTTTTTCTATGAATTTTCAAAATTCGTTCCAAGGTCACAAAAAAAAAAATGTTTGGCACCTCACTTGAGCCATCCAAAAAATTAAGTACGCATTTGAAAAGCCACTTCATGGTCATAAAAGGTCAGCTATTATCCGTAATTGGTCAACCACGCATATTTTTTAATGAATTCATCGAAAATTGGACCTCCAGATTGGACTACGGCCGAGCCAGCCGTTTCAGTCATATGCCAGAAATCATATTTAAATTATAATGGCAGAAGATTTTCTTTCGAATAAGGTAAATTTCATGTCAATTAAAAAAAATCATCTCTGTGATATTCCATTTCAAGGTTCTATACCTCTGAAAAAACACCGAGGTGAACCATATGGGTTATGAGCGATAAAAGGTGTGTTTCAAACAGTTTAAAACCACCAGACTTAGTATTTTTTGTGCGAACCCGTTCCACAAGTAAAAAATTGTATTGTTCCAGACCAAAGAGAGCGCTCATGAGAGAGAAAAAAATATCCTCTCCTTGTCAGATTTGGTAGGAGACTGGTGGTCAAATGTCAGGTATTTGTATGCCAGATTTGAAAAAAATGTCAGTTTGAATTAAAATAACAAAACAAAATACAAAAATCTAGAGTTTCCTATGTGTTTTTTTTTCTTGTTTTGTTGTTTGTGCATAACTTATTAATTTATTTATCTTTTTATCAATCAAATGATTTTTTCAAAATACATGTGTCGCTAAGCAAATCTTTTTCCGAAGAAGAAAATTTAATAATAATACTTTTTTCTTTTTTTTTAAACAAACTGAAGTTTCATGATTTTAAATGTATAATTAAAGAACATTTGTTTGCTTTGGTTTAATTACTTTTACGTGTACGTTCCTTTTTTCTTAACATTCAATTTGTATCCTTTTTATATTTTTTGGGTCTATTAGTTGAAGCAGTACGCAGATCGTGCTGAATTTAAGCTCACACATTTTTCTTCAAGCTCCAGCTAAAATGCTGGCTACATAGCATAGCAATATGTGTTATATTAGACGAAGAAGTAGTTTAGAAATATATTCAATGCATATATCAAATATTAATAATATAGTCAGTGGATTGACGGCTAATCAGTATGCTTGTGTACTAGGCGATTTCAACCTCGGTGAAATTGCCTGGTGCTTTATGGAAGATGAACAAATTTTAGTTCCATTTAATGCAAATAGAGAAATTGAAAGTTTGGTTGTCGATTCACTATCTTCTCTTGATCTATTTCAAATAAATTATATTAAAAACAGTTTAGGAAGGATTCTTGATCTTGTTTTTATAAATAATGATTTAAAATATAATGTAGAAATTGTAGATTTTCCATTAGTAAATAATTCTGTTCACCATATTGCACTGAAAGTTGATTTAAATTATTATTTATATTCGTATGATTTGCCTATCGCGGAAAGAAAATTTAATTTTGTCAATGCTGACTTCATTGCCTTAAATAATTTTTATGGGAACTTCAAGTGGGTCAGTATATTTCAAAACAAATCTCTTTCTGAAATGTACACAAGTTTTAAATGTATTCTTTTTGAGGGCATAGAACTTTTTGTTCCTACCTTGAGAAAGAAGAAGCTATTTAAGTTACCATGGCATAACAAAAGATTAAAAAATGTAGAAAACGTTAAAAACAAGGCTTTTAAGCGATTTAAGCTAACTGGGTTTGCCGGAGATCGAAATCGTTTCCTTCAATTCAGAAGAGAATTTGACTTTCTCAATCGTTTTTTATACAAGCAATACATATACACTACTGAATCTAATATAAAGAAAAATAGTAAATCTTTTTGGATTTTTATAAACTCGAAGCGTAAAAGTACCTCCACCTTTCCTCAATCCATGGAATACAATAACGATCAATCTAATGATATACAATCATCTTGCCAACTTTTTTCAAAATTTTTTAAGTCTTCTTACAACACCGATTTCCTTCAAGACGTTAACACTATGTACCCAAATGTTTATCCAGAGATTAATTTTGTGACTCCACACTTATCTGAAGAAGAAGTTTTGTATGCTTTATGCGAAATTGATGTCTCCAAAAAAGCAGGCTATGACCCCCCCTTTTTTTATCAAGATGTTCTTCCTCAATTTGTCTTGCCCTTACACTTCTTTTAAATAAATCTCTTTCATTTATTAATCCTACTTATAAAAGTGGTTCGAAGCAATTAATTACAAATTATAGACCAATCTCGAAGCTTTCGGCTATTCCAAAGGTTTTTAAAAAAATTATAACTAAAACGTTATACTTCTCTGTAAAAGAGATATTGTCAACATGTCAGCATGGGTTTGTAAGAGGTCGTTCTACAGTCACAAACCTTTGTCTTTTTACAAACTATTGCTTAAACCAAATTGAAAAAGGTAATCAAGTAGATGTACTCTATACAGACTTTATTAAAGCATTCGACCGAATTCATCATGGTTTGCTCATACAAAAGCTTATGAAGATGGGTTGCAATAGCTCATTTTTGTGTTGGTTAGAATCGTATCTTTCTAACAGAAAGCAGATTGTTGAGATTAGTGGTTATTACTCAAATTCTATTAATGTGGACTCAGGCCTTCCTCAAGGAAGTCATCTGGGCCCATTGATCTTCCTACTATTTATAAATGATTTACCTTCTGTGTTTTGACATGCACTTTGTCTAATGTTTGCCGACGATGTTAAAATTTTCTATGCCATCAACTCGATTTTGGATTGTCACCGTTTGCAGACGGATATAGATATGTTTCTTAGATGGTGCAAATACAATCATTTGAATTTTAACTTCTCCAAATGTAAAATTTTTAGTGAAACCAAATCGTTTAGCGTCATTAATTTTATTTATAAATTTGATAAAGATGCTCTTACCAGGGTTGAGTTGTTAAAAGACCTTGAGTGCTCGTTGACTCTAAATTGAATTTTCGCGCTCATATTGATTTTATAGTTTCAAAATGCAATTCTTTGCTTGGATTTCTAAGACGAAACTCATCGGATTTTACTGATGTTTACACATTTAAAACATTGTTTTCATCATTGGTACTGCCATATCTTGAATATTGTTCCATAATTTGGTGTCCATTCTACACGAATGGAATAGTAAGAATTGAGCAAATTCAAAAAAGATTTACGCGATTCGCTCTTCGCAATTTGAATTGGTAAGGTTATTTGCCGAGCTATCATTCGAGGTGTGCCCTGTTAAGTATGAATACACTTGAAGTCAGGAGAAATGCTCAAAGTATTATTTTTGTAAAAGATATTCTTTCAAACAGAATAAATTCTACTGAATTACTTAATCTTATAAAGTTTTATGTCCCAGAAAGAATACTACGGAACAGATTCGAACTTTTTTATGTTTCTACTCACAGAACTAATTATGGACTTAATGAGCCCATTTCACGTTCATTATCATTGTTCAATGCTGTTTGCAATGAAGTTGACATTGTTATGAATAGAGATCAGTTTAAACGAATAGTTTTTCAAATATTAATCTAAGTTAGCAAATTTTATAAATATTAATTTATTGAACGTAGTTCAGTTTGGTTTATAGTAAATTATATTAAATTAGGTGTAAGAATATTAAATGTAATCAGCAGATGTATATCCATTGAATTGATGAAATAAACAAATAAACAACTAATAAATAAATAAACAACTAATTTTTACATAACATTTTTGTGGAGAATATATCACTAAAATAGGTGTTCTTTGAATATTAATTCAACTCAACCATTTCAATTTATAAAATATTTGGTTTAATTTTGGAGAAAATTTCTTATGGTAGTGAATTTTTTTTAATGGTGGCTATACAGCAAGTATTTACAGCCAAGCCATTTTGTTCCTAATCATAATTAAGTATTTAATAAATATATTTATCAATCTATTATTATTTTAAAGAAAACCAAGCTTTTGAGCTGCAAAAACACATTTCCTGTTAACAATAAAAACCACAGTATTGATTTGGCTCTTAAAACACAGTTTTAAAAGTTCTCTGGGCTGCGGCTCAGCTATGTCCAAAAGAAATCCACAAGCCACATTCACTCTTGTGCTCAAATTCATATATGGGATCCTTAATGATGAATTCTATCGTTATAGTTGGAATTCATTTATTCATTCATTTAGCTAAAAGCAATAGCATGATTTACTGAAAATTTAACCTAAATAGAAATTTTCAAGGCAAAAGGTAATATTTTTCACTCAACAAGACCAACTATCTGAATTTCGGTTTTTCAATTTTTGAAGAAAAAAAATATATAATGAAAATACCTGATGTTGTCCTCAAGCTCGATATGGTCATTATCTAAAACCCAATGATCTTAGTGTTTGAACAAAAGCGCAGCATTTTTTTCGTAAAAAAAAAAACCAGTTTAAATGTAAAGGTTTTTGCTATCCTTGAAGCTTGGGAAAACAATTACAGCTAATATGTAAAATTGTTAAGCCCTAATTTCGTTTTCTTTGTAGAATTTCCTTAGGGCTTGAAAAAACAGCCCATATTCAAATTTGTTAAGCCCATTCTCATTTTTGTATCGATTCCCTTAGGGCTTATAAAAACACATTTTTTTATTGATAAGCCTCATTTTTGATTTTTCGTCCTTCTTTTGTTTTATATGTATAGATAGAGTTAAGTGCATACTAATATTTCAGCCCCAATCTTGAACTAATAGTGCAATTTCCTATGGCACAACTAACACAACATTTTCTTGCTTTTTTCGTCCCATTCTCTTCCGACTTTTACAAATATTACAAGTAGTTTTTTTTAAATGCAGGTTTAAAAACGAACACAAAATTAAAACTTGGGTATGTGTTGTATTTTGCTATTAAGTTAATTTTACAAATCGGCTGTTGAGGGGTCTTCAACCCCCATAGTCCCCACTAAATCCACCAATGGATGCATTTGCCACTTTTTAGCTTATTCATTTAATAAATTTAACATGGACTTGTTATTAGAGGGAAGCACATGCCACTTTCTCGATGAAAATTCACCAACGAAATCACTTTGTTGGAAGTTGGTTGTTAACTGACCCAGATGATGAAAAACACGATGAATTCGTAATCTGCGAATTCACTACGTAAGAAAACTGGTGCTCTGCTCAAACGTGCAGTTTTTATTTTTCGTTTTTTTCTTGAACGAACATTTTTGAATTTGAAGAAGATTAACACCACCTCGAAGTCAGCCGGCGCACTTTCGATTTTCGCGAAAAAAAAAATCTTAGGCGATGTATTCCTAATTGCACATTGCAAAAATCAAAAAAATTTTAATTGCACACCTCCTGTTTTTTTTTTTAAAATATAAACAAATTGCACTTTGTATGGAAATTTCAAATGCTCATATCTTTGTAACCAAGTCGAATATCTAAATGCACAGGAGCTTAAATAATTGCTCATTTTGAAATTTAATTTGCACACCAAAAATTTGTTTTGTTACATGCTCCCCCACTTAATAAATCAATAATTAAAATTTCGACTAAATTAATTGTTTAATAATCCAAGTAGATGTTATAAGTAACCAACCAACAGAATTTATAGTTATCAATAGCGCGATGGAAGAGTATCCGCCTGCCAGCTGATTGTCATGGGTTCAAGTCCTGTGTGGGCATAAACTTTTTTTTTTTTTTTTTGCATCTACTCATTGTTATGTTGCATTTTTCAATTAATAAGCAGATAAATGATCATTAATTACATTATAGACTAAGCAAATGTGAAATTTGCATTATTGCACATATATGTACTTAACTCCTTTCAAGGGATAATACATACGTAATAGGGAAATTAAATTAAATTTCGAAAAATTGTCCATTTATGAGTTCAATATGCACCCAATGATAATTTGCATATCAAAATTTTAGATTTCCCTACCCCCCACTTGTTTGAACTAAATATTAAAATCATAAAAAAAACTACCAAAAAGACATTTTCGTGTCTGACTAAAATTGACATATCTCGATGGAAAAAAATAATTTTGAGATTTGAGTAACTATTTTCAATTACTTACATCAAGGTTGAATTTGCACACCAAAAGTTTTTTTTTTTCCCACCCCCCCTTTTCCCTAAAATTGATATAGAAAAACACTGAAAAAATATACCCAAATGAAATTTACATGTCTCACTAAAACTGTTATTACTCGTTGGAAAAAAATAATTTTGGACTTTTAGTAATTTTTTTCAATAACTAATATCAAGGTCAAATTTGCACACCAAAAGTTTTATTTTTACCACCCCCTCTTTTCTCTTAAATAGATATTGGAAAACATGAAAAAAATATAGTAGGGACGTTAGTGCACGATATGAGGGCATACCTTTCATTTTGACCTGACGAGGTGAGCTTTAGTATAATAAGAGTTCATGTCCTAGCTTTACTTTTAAGAAGTATTGCCAAGGTGGCAACACTGTCAGAAGAACGAGAAAAGGGTTGCCACTTGATTCAAACATTGGCCTATAAATCGAGGACCAGAGGTCGGACGATGACCAGCGAACTCTAGTTGGATTCAGCCCCATTGTAACCATAGGACCACATTATTGGATTTCTCCCTCCCTTCACCTTGCATGAACAGGGTGGAAAAAAGCCGTTTGGGGAGGGAAAATGCAAAGCCAACAAAAGTAAAAAAAAATTTAATATTATTAAAATTTAAAGATTGTGTGTCAGCTGAATGTAACCATCTACTGCATTGTATCCAAAGTTAATTTAAGCCCCTACTTTGGTTTTATAAAAAGTCGCTTTCAAAGTTCTGGGGAGGGGGAATATGAAAGTTTAAAAAACAAAAATATTTATTAGAAGGTTTTTTTAAAATACAAATTCTATATACTACTGAAGTAAATCAGCCAATAAAGAGTCCAAGTGAGTAAGACGGACGAAACGCCAATTTGTAGGACTAAAAGCCATACAAATCTATTTTAAATCAATAATACAAAAAGTCCAACTTTAATGCTAAGTCTTCTTTTGACTTTTGGTGTGCAAATTCGACCTTGACGTTGTTAATTGAAAATAGTTACTAAAAACTCGAAATTATTTTTTTCCAACGAGTAATAACAGTTTTAGTGAGACATGTAAATTTCATTTGGGTATATTTTTTTCAGTGTTTTTCTATATCAATTTTAGGGAAAAGGGGGGGTGGGAAAAAAAAAAACTTTTGGTGTGCAAATTCAACCTTGATGTAAGTAATTGAAAATAGTTACTCAAATCTCAAAATTATTTTTTTCCATCGAGATATGTCAATTTTAGTCAGACACGAAAATGTCTTTTTGGTAGTTTTTTTTTATGATTTTAATATTTAGTTCAAACAAGTGGGGGGTAGGGAAATCTAAAATTTTGATATGCAAATTATCATTGGGTGCATATTGAACTCATAAATGGACAATTTTTCGAAATTTAATTTAATTTCCCTATTACGTATGTATTATCCCTTGAAAGGAGTTAAGTACATATATGTGCAATAATGCAAATTTCACATTTGCTTAGTCTATAATGTAATTAATGATCATTTATCTGCTTATTAATTGAAAAATGCAACATAACAATGAGTAGATGCAAAAAAAAAAAAAAAAAGTTTATGCCCACACAGGACTTGAACCCATGACAATCAGCTGGCAGGCGGATACTCTTCCATCGCGCTATTGATAACTATAAATTCTGTTGGTTGGTTACTTATAAGATCTACTTGGATTATTAAACAATTAATTTAGTCGAAATTTTAATTATTGATTTATTAAGTGGGGGAGCATGTAACAAAACAAATTTTTGGTGTGCAAATTAAATTTCAAAATGAGCAATTATTTAAGCTCCTGTGCATTTAGATATTCGACTTGGTTACAAAGATATGAGCATTTGAAATTTCCATACAAAGTGCAATTTGTTTATATTTTAAAAAAAAAAACAGGAGGTGTGCAATTAAAATTTTTTTGATTTTTACAATGTGCAATTAGGAATACATCGCCTAAGATTTTTTTTTTCGCGAAAATCGAAAGTGCGCCGGCTGACTTCGAGGTGGTAGATTAACATATTTAAAAAAAAACAGTTTTCGGTACAGGTTGATTTCTTTTTCAAATTTTACGTATACGTAGTATTTGCTAACTTTCAAGTTTCATTAACCTTAAATCAAACGCTTAAAACTAGTTTTACTGCAGTCATGAAGGAAATATAATTGCAATAAATCGTGCTCTCTGGGTTCCTATTTAATGTGGTAGGGGTGACCCCCAGGTATAGCATACTAAAAGTCTTCGGCCCAGGGCCGTGAGCTTTAGATAGGAGTTGAGTTAAGGGTTCCCTTTTGTAGTTTTACATGAATATTTAAGAAACTAAGCATGTTACATCACAAAATGAAAGCAAACTAAATTTCATACAAAAAAGTTATATTCAAATTTTCAATCAAAAGATCTATTCTATTGATCTATTCGTATAAAATGATTATATCTTGATTTCTAATAATCGGACCGTTGGGATTGAGGTGTTTATGCATTGGAAAAATGACAGAACATGATATACTGTGGCCTGATTAGGGAATACGAAGCGAATCGTTTTAGGTAGCGAAAATGATGTTTGATATTACTGCTTTCGCTTTCGCCTCTTTCGTTTTACATTCGCCCTATTATCGAAATCGAAAGCGAATGTGAAAGTAAATTTCCATTTTTACAGCATGAATTTCCAATAGGTTTTTTTTGGCGGATTTGTGTATCGGCGGGCGAAATTGATAGTTTGTTCATTGTTTTCATTTAAATAAACTAAAAAGTAAGTGTGATTGTTATTTTTTTTTTATTAAAAAATAAAAAGATATAAATTACATTTTTTTTAATACACTTCATGTTGTAAGAAGTTTGCCCAAAACATCAACACACCAAAAACTATTTTCAGCGCTCATTTGGTACAAGAACCAAGGCAAACACAAATGCTTCTTTTGAAAGGTCAAACAGCTTAATGAATTTTTTTTTTATAAAATAAAGGAAACTATACACTAAATAAACACCTTTCACGAAAACACTCACTCAATTCTCAAATCAAGTAAAGAAGCATTTTAATTTTCTTGAAATTTGCAAGTTTTAGAAATATTTTACTTCCACATGTTCGGCATATGTACATATAAACAACATTATGGAGTTCATTTTTTATTTCAATAATATTTTTATTTTATTCTAAAGTTAATGAAAACGAATTGACATGGCACCACGCACAATGAATTTAATTAAAAACAAATATTCTCTGGAAATCAGTTGTCAAATATCTGGAAGTCTTGGAAGTTTAATTCACGACTCGCTTCGTATTCGATAAATGTGCCCTATTTATCGAATACGATCAGACGACCCCAGGGACTAGATATTCAGTCAACTGAATTCATTGAACGCAAATTTAACCAAGGTAACTAGGTTTGTTTGAAATGTCAAACTTGGAAATTTACTTCAAACATTTACTTCAGTTGATCGTGAAAAACTACCGACATTATTTTTATGTACAATAAAGATAGCAACAGGTACAAACCCTTTATGAATTGTAATAAATTAGCTTTTTGAAAAGGGTTTTTCAAGACTATTTGATTTAGATATTAGCGAACTCAATATAAAATTAACAAATCTCATACGAAACTGTTAATCTTTTTAATTTTTTTAACTATCATACAGGTTTTTTCATTTATTTCTTCGAGTCTGATAGAAAACCACTGCACAAAATGGAATATGATAGAGAACCACTGCACAAAATGGAAAAGAAGTAACGTACAGAAAAAACAATAAAGTTCACCTTTCAGTTCAACGACAAAATATAATCAGCTGATATTCTGACATAATTGCACTTGACTTGATAATTAAGGGAGATTTTTCTTGGCTTACTTTCCAGTCAACTTTCCAATAAAGTTGCCTTAATTGGATATAAATATTTTGACATCTGACCAATCAGAGACTAGAAACTTGCCTTAATTTCTAGTCCCTTGGGTCGTCTTAACGTACCCATTGATCAAATCGAAGCGGGTCGAAAAGGAGATATCGAATTGAAAACGATTCGCTTCGTATTCCCTAATCAGGCCACTGGGTCTTTTTAACCCCTCGCTCCTCCCAAAGGCTGAAAGAAACTTGCCAAACTTAGGTTTTTGAAAATATGCACCCTCATACTCAGATTTTGGTTATCAACTCCCAAAATTTGCTGTCGACTCTTTGGCCCCTATTGCGGTTGATTTCCATTTTTGGGATTGTATAACGTTATCAGATGAGAAATGCTCTATTATGAAAAATCCACACTCCAATATCTTCAAATTGTAGGTTCATTTGTATAAGTGTTGCAATTCCATAATAAAAAATTGTACGGCAATCTTCAATGGTATCTATCTAGTATCTGTCTAGTATCTTCATACTAATCGATGTTGCTCTCTTCAAATTGTTTTTTCATGTTTTTGTGTCATAGCTCAATCAATCCCAGTTGCTTGGAAAAAGAACACTTCTTCATCTCCTCTTTGTTACAACAATGAATCGCGGATCTTACATCACGTTCTGAATTCTATATTTAAAATTATCAGAACGCCACTCCATCTTCGAAGAGCTAGGGAATGACCAAGAGAATGTGAATTGAATTCAATCATACATTATAGAAGACCCCAAAAGATTCTTTCATCTTATCAATGCTAACTAAGAAAAAATTATATCGGCTGATATATTAACAAAAAACCGTTTTTAGTCTTATTACAGTACAAAATAAAAAGTGTTACTTTGATACGCTATAACTTCAAAATTAATTAACCTACAGAGTTCATTAATAGCTCATTTTTTAGATAATTTTATTGTCTAAATGTTATTCTTTCATGATTTTGCTGTAATAAGAAATTTCATCGAGTTGTTGAACAAAAACCAAATCACTCTCTATTTCAAAATGGCGGTCTTCCCCTTACCCCGGGCACCACAAAAAACTTAGTTTTATAAAGAAAAGATGTAGCCAAACCCAAACCGTACAAAAACTTTAGCCCATCGATTATGGAAATTTTAATAAATTTTTTGACAAAATTTACTCCACCGTGAAGTTCTTGCATGATTTTCTCAGAATCTATTGCTTGTATGAAAAAAAATATGTTAATCTTTTTTGTGTAGAATGACATAAGCTACAATTTGTACCTTCACATTTTTTCAAAAAAACTTAGTTTTCAAAATTCAGATTTGTCGGAATTTCCTCGAAGTTTTTCCATTTTGTTGTCTAATTTTCCTGGGCTATTTAATTATTTTCCTGATCAAAATTAATTTTTCGAATCAGTTAAATTATTTTGTATCAGGAAAATACTTGAAATACATTTTTTAGAAAAAATATTTGTTCAATTGAAAATTTTATCTGCACAAACATTTTTGTTTTAAATCTGTCAAAAACATAGTAAATAATCCATTTGAAAAATTATTCCTGATCGCTGTAACTGACCCCTTAATAAGAAAACTTCTACTTAATCTCATGCACCCAAACTTCCTTGAACTGTTTTAGGATATCATCCGGTGTTATTAATAACATCAAAAGAAAATTCTGTATTTTTTAACAAAATATGCCAGAAGCCAGATTCTATAGGGGTTTGAGTTCGAGCACAAGCTGAACAAACAATCAAATGCATAGATACTCAAGACTACTACATATTTAATAAAACTACTATTTGGCATAAAATAATACATTTTTTAATTACACATATACAATATTGCAAACATGATTTAAAGGTATTATATTAATATTATAATCTTTTTATTTTCGTTACTTTAATTATATACATCAATATGACACATAATAGTATCTTTTTTCACAATATCAATAAGCAATTAATTTATTTTGTTTGTTGTTTTCATTTAAATTATGAATAGCAACACCAAATGCTATTAGATAAACAAAATAGTTTGATCGATCTCAAAAAAGTTTCGGTATAAAAATTGGCATGGAATACCTTTTATATTTGTTTGTATTTTATTTCTTGTTCATATATATTTGGAAATTGTTCATTGCAATAAAACAAACATTAAAAATTATCGAATATACTTAAGAGTAATTCGTTTACATTCAAAAGCACAATTATTTTGTTAACAATAATAAACACGTTATTTTGTTTTGCCTTGATAAAGCATCCGAAAAAAACTATCTTAAATTATAGTTAGGTACTGTGGGTAGTTGAGCATACATAATAGATTTTAAAACTGTTGCACTCTATCGAAGTTGACAAATTTATCCCAGAAATTAAGGCTTGCATTTTTTTTATTACTCGTTTTAATAAGTATCTCGGCAATTTTAGCCCCTATTAATATTTGCAGGAAGTCTGGAGAGAAAAATCAGCGGATATCTAAGGTAGAAAATAAAAACTTATGTGCAGCTTAAGTTCTTTAATGTTCGAGCTTAGATCTACGAAATAACTCAAGAGATGAACAAATCATTCACTTTAAACCACCGAATAGTTGTGAGTACATATATTAAACATTGTCAACTACCCATCGTGCTTCTTCTATTTAATAAATGAAACCTAAACAAAACAATAAAGTTTCAATATAAATTCATTATAAATACATACATATACAGATATTTTCACAACCAAAATATTTTTTAGGGAATAAATTAAAAACCATTTAAACTTTTACAGAATAAATAAAAACATTCAAAAAATGCCTTTGGCATTAAAACTAAAAATCAAAAATCCAAATGATAATGTCAATGTGTTTTGTAAGAGGACGGACGTTCTACAAATGAAATATTGTTTTAAAAATTGTGGGCTGTGTATTTTTATTTTTTATTTGATTTTGTTTCAATTCATCATATTTTTGGTTTGTTTAACAAACCAAAAGATCCATAAGAGGGGCTTATATATTTGCTCAGTCTTTTTATTAATATTTTTTGAAGTTTTTTTTTTCAAATTTGACCCGATATTTTCCTTTACAAGATTAAAAATCAAAGTGTGAGCCAGAGCGTATCCTTCCTAATCTTATATTCCTGACCATAGAAATATATTATAATACTTATATACATACTTATGTATAGGTACGTCTTGTATGATTCTGACTTCAATTGCTGAAATTAACCCAAGGTGTAATAAGCAGCAGTATAGCATACAATACATCAAAGAAACACTATGGACACAATACACCCTTATTACGATAGTCGTTTCACAAAAACGACAGCTTGTGTTTCAATAAAACGACTCCCGTTAAAATGAAGAGAAAAGGGAAAAGCGGAGAAAACATTTAACTTTAAATTTCATTCCAACGCCAATTGTCGTTTCTAGAGGCATGTTGTTTTACTGGCATTTTATCTACTATACTTAGGGGTGATAGTTTGGCTATTAGTTGTCGAAATCACCATATACAAAAATATATGATGGCAAAATTAATAACCCATTATACTAAACATTCCTTAAAATAATAACCTTAATTTAAAAATATGTCGATGGTCAAACAAATTGTGAAAAAATAGTCTTTTTTTTACCATTCATGACTTATTTTTGTAAATGGTCTTTGAAATTTTGTATATACCTAGGTACTTTTTTCGTGAAACTAAAAGTGTAATGCTGAATCTCTGCGAATGACAAAACGCAATTATTCGTTCTGCAATTTTCTTATCATTAAACACGCTCATGGCAACAACATTATTCAAAACACATCATTTTACAAATATATTGTAAAAACTTTGCTTTGAAAAAACAACGCGTCAAATTTGAAACCTCAAACTTAAATATTTTGATGATAAATCAACTCAAATAGAAAATTATTTAAATAAGATAACAAATCAACCAAACATAAGAATTTATTTTTTTTTTTTATTGAAAAGCTTGATTAAGCTATATTCTAATTTATGCATACATTTATTTATATAATTTGAAGTTTCTTATTTTTGATAACTACCTAAAAATAACATTCACAATACCTTTTTTGTTTTTTTTTGTAATTTATTGATATCAATATAAACATAAATATCACGTTAAATATATATACCACATTTATTATTATTATTTTTAATTCATTTCATTATTTAAATTTTAACTCTACATAATATAATTCATTTTTCAAATTGAATATGTATTAATTTATCCTCCAACTTGATTTCTTTTGTTAATAATACTATTTTTTTACGGAATTACATTCGATCGCCTTATCTCTCTAGAAGTTGAGATACTTTTTTTCTTTACAAATTTTTAAATCTTAGTTTTAAATTTCGTTTTCCCTTTTTGATAAAAAAATAAAAAATATATTTCTGTTTCATGTAATTGTTTAAGGTAAGATTCTTTTTTTGCTTAATAATAGGTAATTTTTTGTTATTTAATTTTTGTTTATTTTAATTTTTGTTTTGTTGCTGTTGATCAATTTTCAATAATAGCTAGTAGAAATAAAACATTTGCATACATTGCTTATTACTTATTATTGATTAGCTTTTTTGTATTCACACTGTTCTCCTATGCCTTGTCCGCTAAAATAAAATAAAAATCAATTAGGAAAAATAAATTTAATGAAAATATATAAAAAAAAATTTAAATATATTAATAGAGAAATTTAACTTGTTTTAAGACATTTTTAATTTATAATTAAGTTGAGGGTGAGGAATGTTATGGAATTGGAAAGAAAAATAGATTTTTGCTAAGATTATTTCGCACAAAACTAGGGTGCATACTTTCTTTTTGGGTGATATTTATTAAATTAAAGACATTTTATCTTATTGTTCATTTTATATAAATGTTTTAAATGCATCATTAAAAACTCTAGACGACTATCTACTGGATCTCCACAAAATAATACAAGTTCAATAGTTATTGCCTATTTTCCGTTTCAAAATTATATTAAAAACAAGCAATTGCATGCAATTAGAGAAAATAAAAATCATTAAGCTTATTAAAGCTTAGGCCAAAGTTACGTTTTCAGTTGGCTTAAGTTGATTACACGGAAATTAAAAACAACGGCCACATTGTTGAGCGTCTGCTTGCTGAGAAAAAAATCTGTTGTATGCGTCGTAAGAAATTTGTTTTGTTGAATAAGGACATTGTGAACTAAAATTACGTCAGGAACACTAAATCTGAGCTGAATGACACTGAACTCAATTTTCAGCAAACCAATCTTTTCAACTTTTAGTTTTGCTCCTTTCTCCAAAGCCACGTAAGGAACTCAGTGTAGAAAGTTATTTATACTGGATTCTATTTTAACATCCTGTTACAAACAAATTGTTATAAGCTTAAAATATTAAACAAAAACTATATTGCTTCCAACTGCAAACACTAAAGAAAATTATTTTCTCAGAAAAATATCAGATGTTATAGAATAAATCAAAACAAGAAATGGTGGTTTCTCTTCACTTTCTGAAAAGACCTTGGCTGAATTCATAAATGTATCCAAACAATATATCTTTTTTGATTCGAGATATTCTTTTTTTTGGAAAGAGTTTTAAATTTAAACCCATTTGGTTTAAGATTTTGCAGTCTTTTTACTGACTGATATTTTTACTCTTTTTTTTTTTTTGTAGATATATGATTTTAAGAAATGCTTAACTTTGGCAGAACAAATATATAAAACTTATGTGAATGCACAAATTTTCTTACTTTGAACTTTATTCAATCAAAAAAAAATGAATTCATATCGCTAAAGATACTCACCAATGCCAGATTGAATTTTATTATTGATTAATCTTAAATTTAGTTTACTGATATTTTTTGATTGATATTAATGCCTTATATACAACAGAAGGAATATGATCGAACCCATCTTCAACCAACCACTTTCAAACAAAATGCTGTTCATGAATTCCCAACTCTTTAAGGTTCATAATACATTACTTGATGAAGAAACATGTTGTGTGAGGGTCAGGCGTTCATCACTAATTTTAAATCGTTACATCATATCATCGGTTTCGGTAAATGAAAAGGCATACACGCATTATTGTTAACAAATTGAATTAGGAATAAGATGAATGACATTTAAAAAATATCTACTCACATAGGACAGCACCAACTGAAACTATCAAATGGTCAATGTCCCCAATCATGCTGAATAATAATAAATTCTAGAAACTATCTTGTCTTTTTTTCAAACCCATTTGTCGATTGACCTTGAATCTTATGCTTTGTATGTATTAAGTTGCTACGACTAGTCTTAGCAATAATTTCAAAAATATGATGTCGAAATAAAATGTTATTTTGTCGATAAAATATTTATATACGTGTAGTTCTTTTATCAAACTTTATATTAATCTTTCAAAAATTATAGTTTGTTTAACAAAATTTATAGAACTTTAAATTAATAAACAGAAAACTAATTACTAACTGTATAGTATTTGCTTTCGAATTTTTTTTTTACATATTTATAATATCAAATAACACAATTGGAATGAATGCAAATTGGAGAGGAATAAGCCTATTTTTGTTTCTTTTGGTTGTTTTTAATATATAAATATATATTCAAGTTTTTTGTTGTTAAGGTTTCATTATTTATCTCTAATTTTTAGCTGTTTCACCATCTTCTATCTAAAAAAAGCGAGTTTAAGTTTTTTTTATAATTTTTTTTTATTTCGATAGTAAGTTTTAAATCTTAAAATGTACTTTATTAATTCCTTGGGAATTTAATTGCAAAGCTGAATAACAGTTGTTTATTATTATTATAATTATTTTTATTTTATTCGGTCACTATTATTAGCAGTTTGTTTTTAGTAGTAGGTAAATGTTGTTTATGATAAAAACATACATATATAGGTATACATATGTTTGTTATTCGCTTTGAATTGGAAAAAATCAATAATATTATAACGGCTATCAAAAATATATATTTATCACATAATAAAAGTAGACTTTTTTAAAAGAAAAATTGAAAGAAAAATATAAATATATAATAAACTCAGCCTCATTTACAAATAAAATAAAAATAACAAAAAATGGATAAATAATGGCAAAGTACTAAAAATATATATTATTTCAAACACAAAAAAATATACAATTTGAAAAATTTTACTTTTAAATATTCTTTACGCTTAAATTGTAAAAATTTACATTCACATCATATGATTTTTGTTTTTGTTTTTTTTTTTTTTACGATGAAGGAGATTTTTTTAGTTAAATACTTATTTGATTTGGTTAGATTGTGTTTAATAATTTTTTGTGTTACATATAGAAAACAATAGTTTTACACTGAAATATTTTAAAGAGAATTGTTATTTACAGAGCTTAATCACTGAAGATTATATCATGCACGTGGACTTTTCATTGTTCTATAAAAATGCCACTGATTCTTTGTGCGTTTATGTTTTTGTTTTATTTTTGACAATACATGTATAATATCAACCTTACAAAGGGTAGTTATTTAAATTAAAATAAAAACAAAATTGTAAGCGCATTCGTTACGTTACATCAGTTAGTTGCGCAAGGATTTGCGTTTTTTTTTCTTAATTTTCAAAAATGTATTTCTAGACCATGACAAATGCTTCCTTACCACAATACAAATAAGGAAATTGATCAATCATGGTTTGTACAATATCTTCAAGATATGGACGCAGCTGTTCAAAATGGCCCATGTCAGTGAATTCGATTGGTATTAGTGTTGGCCACCAGCAAATTGCGAGATTTTTACTATCCATGCTATTCAGTTTGGAGTTTTCTGATACACTGAAAATTTAAATGCCGAAATATGATTAATTGAATCAGTTGGTGTTTATTGTTTAAATAAAAATATTGTATGTATGTATATTCGTAAGAATAACAAACACTTTGTATACTCACCGAACAAAATGTTGAAAAATAAACTTTAATATGGCAAAATTAACAACCGGTAATTTGTTGAGCAGATTTCTTAGAGATATCAAACGGCAGCTACGGTCTGTCTTTACTTCCATGCTCAATTTTGCGGATGACATATTTCGTGATCCTGTTGGAAACAAAAAATTATATTATTCAAAATTCGGACGTCACACAAAAAAAGTGATTTGATGATTGAAAATAAAACAAAATATTAGCCTATTTAATTGCAAAAAATTTTAAATTAAAATATTTTATTTTGACCTTTACAGCAGGGAAGAATGCAGTGTGAAAATTGCAAGAGGGAAAATGAGCATATTGTAATTTCTAATTTCGATGAGCAAGGGAAAGGGAGTATATGATTCCAACAAAAACTCAGAAATAGGGAAAACTTACCCACAGTTTCCGTTTCTGGTTTAACATTGGGTGTACCTAATTGAAATAAAATTAGCCTAAGACTTTTCAACAAATTTATATATTAAATATTTTTCACTTGAAAATACTATTCACCTCAAACGAACTAAGAAAGGAAAATCATAAGCAATAATAATGTTCGCAATGTGCATTAGAACAGTTTTTCACTAGGTCAACGTTTCAATTTTTGATACTTTTTGAGTCGGTACTCAGTTTTCTTATAATATTTAAAGCGCACATAGCGAAAGACACTGTTCTGTTAGCAGCAAATGAGAAAATAAAACAAAAATTACAAAAAAGCTACATTATATACCAGATGATTTTTTAAATGTTTTAAAATAACAAAGCTTATTTTCCTCGAAAATAGCCCTTCCAATTTGTGTTCTTCCATTCAGTAAATATACTCCCATTGAATTAAAAAGGGCCATCATTTTTAATAGAAATTAACTGTTTTTGTAGATAGCATTAGAAAAAGCGTCTAATTAAAGATAGAACAAGAAGAACAAAAGCTTAATTCTATCATTATTACACGTTTTATTCATCATTTGTTTAATTGCATTTTGGAATCCAACTTTTTATTCTTGTTCATCTGAAAAGGACCTCTCATTTTGTTGAGTTTTATTTCGAGGTTTTATTGATAAAACACAAGGACTAAGGCGACCCACCATTTGGGAAAAATAAACAGATACTATGATAGACCATAACTATAGATAACTATGTGCAAAATAAATACATATAAAATGGTGCAAATATAAAAGAATGCAAAAATCCGTTTATATTAACACAATTTTGGAGAGCATTTTATTCAAATTTCATAAATTATTTTCAAAATATCTTTACACAACATGATCGCTATGACTTTTTAAAATGTTTTTCCAACAAGAACGGTTTTAAAAATATAATACGATTTTAAAAATTGAATTTGATAAAAATTTCAATAATATAGAATACTTGGTGAACACATAGTTGCCGCACTATTTATTAAAATAAATTTCCCTGACCAATTTTCAAGTTTTCCTTGACCAAATGAAAAAAAAAAAACTAATGCTCGGATGAGAGATTTTTAGCTTCTCAGAAGTGCTATCATCAATCAATGTAGGTAGTTGTATCAATATCATAAATAAAATGCATTTAACAACAGCAACTCTTATGGGACGTTGCATATGAAATCGTCAAAAATTGTCGTTCTGTTTTAGTTCTTGTCCAAACTTCTTTAAGGTTCAAAGGAGGGAAATTATCGCACCCGTCAGTTCCCTTATTTTAAACTATTGTTAAAAATGTTTTATCTAACATATCTCAATGATCTAGATTCTAGATGCAATCGTAATGCTGAAAGATAGTTTTTTTTTTTTTTGCAAAAACTAAATCAAAGCCACACATCAATACTAAACAATTAGTCAGTTTGTATTTCATGAGCGCTCAGTTTCCTGCGTTTTTTGACAGAGCAGGAAAATAAAATATAAGCAGTATTCCTCACATAGAAGTCAAAACAACTCTGGTTTTCTTTCCTTTTTATGTGAATTACTGCGACAAAAAATAATTGAGCAAAATCCAAAAAAAAAATCAGTCTCAGTTATTAAGGGAAAAAGTGAAGAATTTTCGTGAGGAATCCAGTTTATATTTCTGAGTCCTCTGAGCCCGCTAAGATCTCAGAACTGGCTAAATATCAAACATGGTGCTGGAAATTCGATTTTTGGGAATTTTTAGCCGACTTTAGTATTTCGACTATTAAATGTAATAAGCTAGTCAGCCTTATTATGAGTTTCACATGGAAAACATTTCACACGAAAAATGTATGTTCCCTAGAATTTGAAAAGCTATTATTTACTGTCGGTTGTACATGGAAAATATGTTTGTTCCCCCGGATTTCTTAAAGCTATTATGCGTTTCGCCTGAACTTCTCTTGGCCTAAAATAAAAAAAGGTGCCAAGGGCACCTATACCCTCTGTTTCCTTCGCAATCGTTGAGTGACAATTTAAGCTTTAAGTTACTTAACATTTCAACCGAAATGAGTACTCACAAAAACGGGTAATTGTCGTTTTTTGGGTTCAACTTAAAAAAGGCGGCAAGTGAAACCTCAATTTTTCCGCGTGATGATGTTCACGTGAAACTCATAATAAGGCTGAGTATTTCTCAGGTATCAAGAAAAAATAAAAAAATAAAGCTTCAACCACCATTTTATACAAAAGATCCGTATATGAAGTTTTGCAATTTTGAAAAATCCCACTTTTTACTTTTGCTTTGAACTTGCTGAGGGTCACACCTTTAACGGCTTCATTTTGTGGTTTCCTTTACTAAACACAAAAATCATTGTAAAAATGCAGAAAGAAAGCATATCCCATGCGGTTGAGTAAGCGCGAATTTAAAGTTTAATCTATTAAGACTGCTTATATTTCTACATTCCACCGAGTAATTAATTTTTTTTATAAAAAGGAAAAAAAGGCCCATTTGCAGTTTTGTTAAATTCATATAGTTAAAGTATCGTCAAGTAGTTTTCTCTGACGACGAAATGTTTAAATTCATTTACCGGGCCGATTGGACCGAGTTCAAGGAAAAAAATGTTAGACAAAATTAGTGTGACAAATTTTTCCCTAACCACTTTCCAAATTCCCTGACTTTCCCTGACCAAATTTTCGTTTTGACTTTCACTGACTTTCCAGTCGAGTGGCAACTATGGAGAACATAAAGAGGCTAGTGCGAGAACAAAAATTATGAACCAAGATGACAATCAAGCAAAGATTTCGCTGAACTGACATCGTGATTTGTGTCTAAAATCCGTGGTGATTTATCTTCCCGTTTCGAAAATACTTCACAGTATAAAAACTGTGTTGCGCTGTCTAATTGAAATTGAAAAAATAGTGTCAAATTCATAGATAATCTATAACCGCGCTCATCTATTATAAAGGGTGTTTTTTAGACGCATGGTTTTCAATCTGGCAATAATTTTTTCGGAGTTGGTCTTTTTGACAGCTGTCACTTAATTTATTCTCAGTTTGGTTTGCCATTTTATAATGAATAAACTTACTCCTGAACAACGTTTGCAAATCGTACAAATTTATTACCAGAATAATGCTTGGATTCGCGCAACGCATCGCGAAACAATCAATTTAATGAAGGAAACTTTTGGTTAACCTATGACGTGGCTTCCAAGATCTTTCTATTTAACCCCGCTGGACTATTTTTTGTGGGGTTATGTGAAATCTCTTGTCTACACAGATAAGCCAATCCATACGATTTCTATTGGGACAAGGACTAAGCAATCATACGGTTGGTTTATTTACTTCTAGAGGGATAATAACAAATACTAGGAATTCAAATTTCTGCATTAGTTTATAAGTTCGCTAAAGGGCTAAATTTGGTCTTATAAAAAGTACATTTTAAGTAAAAGTAAAACTTGTATGACTCTCCAATACCCCACTTAGCCGGGAATATGTTTGCTGGCACTGCAATAAACATGGAAATATTTTACTATCGAAAATATACTAAATGTTTATTTAATAAATTAATCTTATTGAGTTCATTTTTGATTTTTTCGGCCAGGGTGCACATTTTGGCTTTATACAAGATGAATTGCTCAATTTAAAAAAACACATAAAGCTCATGTTCCTTAACAAACTCCAAAACAACGTCTTGAATTTGTTTTAATTAAAAAAAAAAATACGAAAAAAATTTACAGCAGGACCCTTATTTTGTTTGTTAATACATTCGAATGGAGCGATATGTTAAAATAAATTATAAGGGTTGCTGTCAAAATAAATTCGTTTACCAAATTTCCGCTGTCAAAATTCATTTTTTTTTTTCAAAGTTCTGATTTATAAAATTCTGCTATAAGAACTTTTTATATTTTATATTTTTTTTTTTTACTTTACTATAAGCTTAACACGAACCAGACGTTAAAAAAAGTTCATCGACTAGTCGACTAGACTCTCACATCATATGACGGAAAATGGATACTTAGTTGATCTTAGGAAGGAAAGCCTGAAAATTCAGCAAAATCTCAAGAGAGTAATGAATTAAAGAGCACAAAGAAACAAAGATAACATCAGCTCGAGTAATAATACTGCGATAAATTAAGTTTAGTTTGAGATAGTTTATTTAATCTCCGTTTAGTCTATTTTCAATCAATTTATTAAATATTTACCAATCTCGCGTTTTAAAATTATTTATTTAAAATAAAATCTATTTAAAAAATGCAACTTGACGGAAAAGTGAATTACTAGTAAAAAATGTAATTTTTATTGAAGTTATAATAAATTAAACATCTCTGGAAATGTTGGCAAAAATTCAAACGAAGCGTAGGGAAAATTAATGGATTTAAGGTATAACTATAATTAATTTTAATTAATTAAACATTGGATGAAGACTCATTCATCGAACAGAAAAAAAAAATAAAACTTCCACTAATGGCCAATCTTTTTAGTTTGATTCCACCATTTGGATTTTTGCAGACAGCTGTCAGTCGACTTATGTAGGAGCGGTCGATGTGCGCTTTTCACTACCGACTGAAAAAGTTAACGAAGACCAGGCGTAAAGTACCAAATCGCAATCATAGGAGCACCATGTATGTATTCCTTGTATTTTCTTGGTTCTACCTTCAGTATTTTAATTACTTTAAAAATATGTGAACAAAAGGCACAAATCTAAAAAAAGATAATAGGATAGGTCCATTTTATGCAACTTTTTTAAATTATTTAATTTACTAGCAACCCGGCCCGTCCGGGCTTCACACGGGTGAAGTTTGTTTAATAAATACATTGGAAAAGGAAATAAATATATCGATATTTTATAAAAGTTGAGGATTTTACAATTACAATATTAATAGTAGATACCAGCTTTATTAAAAGTTATAAAAGTTTATAGGAAAATTAACTCTTTTTAAATGAAAAATAAAATCTAATGATTCATGGTTATTCAAGGTATTAAAACGGTTTCGCCAGTAGAATCTTATAAGGTATTAAAACAGTTTCGCCAGTAGAATCGTACGTCAATAACATAATTATTTGAAATTTTAGTCTGCAAAATCTACCGAAATTTGCAACGGAACTGCATTTCAGTGGATTTATGTTTCGCAATAAAATAACTGGAGCTCCAACTTTTAAAATAAACCTGTGGGGTGGCTTTCCGGAAAGATTCAATGACCTAAGAAGATCTTTGGGATAATGCACGGCTTGCAATATTTGTCGAAAGTCTCCTTGGAACAAACATTTGCAGCCATCCATATGTTTATTTGTGGTTCTTAAATCACGCGAGTTACGGACAATGACCTTCCAATCTTGAATGAAGAGTCTCATTCTAAAAACATATTCAAACCATTATAATTGTCATGGTAATGTATCAAATAACTTATATTTAATTTAACTTTAGTTTGCATTTCCGCTACTCTACTGAGTAAGCATAATTCTAAACATTTCCGCTACTCTACTGAGTAAGCATAATTCTAAAATATTGTTAATAAGCTAAGATAGGAATATAAAAATTAATAAAGAAGAGTTTGATTTTGGACACCAAGAAAGACGGTATTATTATTTAACTGGCGCAGTCGTACGGAAAAGATAAAAAATACAAATTATTTTAAAACTGAAAACGTAGCGAAAAAAAAACGCGAAGAAACGAACTTTTAAATATTTTTGTGTTTACCATCCACGAACCCCACCTCCACCCAATAAAAGTGTATATTTGTTAAAAAAAAAAAAACACAATTAGTGATTGATAAAATCAACCCAATAAAAGTGTATATTTGTTAAAAAAAAAACACACTATTAGTGATTGATAAAATCAACCCAATAAAAGTGCATATTTGTTAAAAAAAAAGCAACAAGTAGTGACCACTAATCGGACGTTTCAAATTGAAAAAAAATACATACATACAACATTCTGGAAAAAATAATAAGAACAACGAAGCGAAACCAAATAATTGACGAAAGAAGAATGGCAGCAACAACTGAACAGTGTATTTCTTTGCTGACGCAGATTGTAGAGAGGCAAAACGAGCCACAATCATTGCGGAGGAGAATTCAAAGCGATCTGAAATTTGCACCCACATTTGATGGAACCAAGGGTACCTTGCCATCGTTCATTATGTCAATGAACAGATTGTTTGCGGAGTATGCAGCAACACGAGCAGGAGAAGTTTTTTCGGTAATATATAACGAAAAAATAACAGGACCAGCAAAGAACTTCCTAAATATCGTGCCACCGACAACATGGGATGAGACAAAAAAGGCTGAAACTGCATTACCAGGCAACAAAGACCCATGGAGCCATCGTACAGGAAATACAGACCTTAAAAGTAAGTTCGGTTATAGGTTTAAGCGATAAAATAAGAACTATTGTGGATGATATTGCCGAATGTGGCATGTATAGTGAACATCCAGGTGATTTAGTTAATAATTTAAGTAGTGTATTAATACTCAAAATTAAAGAAGTAACGGCAGGTTCGTTACTATCAAAAATTTGTAATATTTATAATCTAGAAGAAATTAGATTAATCATAAACCAATACATTGGTCAGGATGATTTTAATTTAAAATTTTCTAATTCAAACTCTAGATTTCAAGAAAGAGGTCGAATCGAAACGCAACCAAGATTTAACAGACAAAATTTTAATAATAATTCGGGTCCAACCCAAAGATCAAATTTTCCACAAAGTCCTAACTATAGATTCAATAACAATAGATTCAATAATAATAATTCTAGTCAATCTCAATTCAGAAATAATAATCAGTCAAGTCAAAGAAATCCAAATAATACAAATGTCAGAAATAATAACTCCCAGCAAAGTAGACGTTCAAATCATATGTCAGTAGATGCTCTCAACACAGAGGAAATAGATGACACATTTTTTACCAATTAGCCTCGGAGAAAAATAAGATATATATTACACTTACATTTAATCAAACAAGTTATGCAACTCTAGTAGATACTGGTTCTACAGTTAGTCTTTTAAATTCTAATATAGTTTCAAATAATATATATGAGCTCATGGGAGGTGAAGCCCATATAAGTACAATAGATGGTATAGTAAAGAAAAATAATGAATATGTAAAAACAAAATGTCCAGATGAATTTAAACAGGAAATCAATGCTAGGATAAGATGGGTTAAAATAAATTTAGAAAAACCATACGGTTTATTGCTAGGTATGGATTGGATAGATAAAAATGTGAGACTTATAGATATACATAACGAAGAATTAGTTTTGAATAATAATGAAAGAATTCCATTTTTAAATAAGAAAATGGTTGATGAGGTAAATATGTTAGAAGAAAGTGATTTCGGTTGTATAAAATTAGAACATTTAAACAAAGAAGAAAAGTTTGGTGTAACTCAGTTAATGGAAAAATACCAAAATTTGTTTTATAAGGAAGGAGATAGATTAACAAATACAACAAGCATAGTCCATGAAATTAAAACAACAACCAATGAACAGATAAATTCCAAACTGTATAGATATCCACCTCAGCATGAATCTGAAGTTCGAAAACAAATGAAGGAAATGGAAGCTCAAGGCATAATAAGAAAAAGTAAGAGTAGGTATAGTTCACCTATTATAGTCATACCAAAAAAAGGGGATAATTCTGGTATACAAAAATTCAGAATAGTAGTCGACTATAAAAGACTTAATCATATTACAATTGACGACAAACAACCACTTCCTAATATGGATAGCATATTAGACAAGTTGGGAAAAGCACAATATTTTACTGCAATTGATTTGGCAAAGGGTTACCACCAAATCTTAGTAGCAGAAGAAGATATTGAAAAAAACAGCGTTTGTTGCACCGGATGGCCTTTATGAATTCTTAAGGATGCCGTTTGGCTTGAAAAATGCTCCCGCTACATTTCAACGACTAATCAATGAAATATTGAGGGACTGCATCAATGTAATATGTGTTGTTTATCTTGACGATATCCTTGTTTATTCAACTACCCTAAGTGAGCACCTCAAATCATTAGAAAAAATTTTTAAAATACTGTCGAACCATAATTTAAAAATTCAAGCAAATAAGTGTAGTTTCATGCAGAAAGATACAAAATTTCTAGGACATATTTTGACCAAAGACGGCATTAAGCCTAACCCAAGTAAAATTGAAGACATTAACAGATTAGAGTTACCAAAGACTGAAAAGCAATTAAAGAGTTTTCTAGGAATGACTGGCTTCTACAGAAAATTTATAAAAGATTACTCTAAAGTAGCATATCCACTAATAAAATATTTAAAAAAAGATATGAAAATTAATGCTAAAGATCCTCAGTATATCGAAGGCTTTGAAAATCTTAAACTATTAATATCTTCACATCCAATTCTAAAATTTCCCAATTATGAAAAAGAGTTTACGGTCACAACAGATGCTAGTGACTATGCTATTGGCGCAGTTCTTTCACAAGACAGTCATCCAATACGCTTTGTTTCTAGAACTCTGAATAAACATGAGAAAAGCTACAGTGTTACCGATAAGGAATTCTTAGCAATAGTTTACTCAGTAACCTATTTCAGGCCATATTTATATGGTAGAAAGTTTAAAATTGTGACTGACCATGCTCCGATAAAATACTTAAATTCTAAGTATAAAGGGAAAGAATTTTCTCAACGAAATCAAAGATGGATTTTGAAATTACAAGAATACAACTTTGATATTGAGTATCTGAAAGGAAAAGAAAATACAGTAGCTGATTTTCTAAGCAGACAAGAAACTAGTCCCCAAATTAATGATGAAAACAGTAGTGAATCTAATATGGACCTATCTGATACCATCCATTCAGTAGAGGAACAGCTTCAAGATCATATTTTCATAAAAGAAGATATTGTAAATAAGTACAGAACCCAGTTTATTTTAACTTATAGTCCAAGTAAGGAATTAGAAGTTCTTCATGGTAGAAGAATAATAGAGATAAATCCACAAAATGATGAAGATAAAATAAAAAATATTCTTATGAAATACGTTAAACCAGGCCAGAATGGAATATATTCGTATGTTGAGGAAAAAGATTACAATAAAATACAGCAGCTCATTATACAATTATTTTCAGACAATAAGAAAATAAAGTTTATGAAATTAACTAAAAGGGTACAAGAAATTGAGACAGAGCAGGAATGTCATAAGCAAATTTCTCTCTATCATACTATAGAATCTTTACATAGTGGAATAAATGAAACTTACCAAGTTTTAAAAGATAAAATATATTTTCCAAAATTACAAGAACATATTCAGCTCATTATAAATAATTGTGGCAAATGCCAAGAAATTAAATACGATAGAAATCCTATCAAACCAGTTATGAGTGTTACAGAAACACCAAAAGCTAGGAGCGATATTGTGCATATAGACATCTTTCATTATAATAAACAAACATTCATTACTATTATCGATAAGCTTACAAAATTTGCCGTTGCTTACCAAATAAACGATAGGAATTGGGCAAAGAAGACCGCTATATTAGAAGGGTATTTAGCAACTTTTGATAAACCAAAGAAAATGATTATGGATAACGAATTTAAATCCGAACGGCTCATTAAATTTTTATATGATAAAGAAATCGAAGTACATTGGACAAAACCCAATAGTCATACAGGCAATGCGGATGTAGAAAGACTTCATTCGACTTTGATCGAAAAAATCCAAGCAATTGAAGAAAATATTACAGTTGAACAAAAGATTCAAAAAGCCATAGGAAACTATAACGATAGATATCATTCAACCATAGAAATGACTCCGAGGCAGGCCAACAGAATTAATGACACTTCGTCTATACAAAAATTAGTTGATTGTATACACAATAAGATATAATAATGTGACAAGTATCGAAGAAATTGATGGAAAAACTTTGTTGCTTAAAAACATGTTTAAAGAAGTAATTTTTCAAAATTGTGATAAAAGAACAATAACGTTAAATGGAAACTATTTGATTAACTATAATAACTGTAGTATAAAAATTAAACAAAATAAATTTACAAACAAAGAAATAATAATTCCAGACAAATATTTTTATCCATCTGATAAAAATAATGAAGTATTTGTAACACCGATTAATTTTAATAAAATAATTATGGAAAATGAAAACAACTTAGATGAAATAAGAGAATTAAAATATCATAAGAAAATAATGTATGGTTCGAATATAAGTTTGGCTTTAATTTTAATATTAAGTATAATTGGTGTAATCATTTTTATATTACTAAAGACAAAAAAACAAACAATTAAAATTGTAAATAATTTGAAGCCGGAGACTTCTGATTTAAAGGGTGGAGGAGTTACGGACAATGACCTTCCAATCTTGAATGAAGAGTCTCATTCTAAAAACATATTCAAACCATTATAATTGTCATGGTAATGTATCAAATTACTTATATTTAATTTAACTTTAGTTTGCATTTCCGCTACTCTACTGAGTAAGCATAATTCTAAACATTTCCGCTACTCTACTGAGTAAGCATAATTCTAAAATATTGTTAATAAGCTAAGATAGGAATATAAAAATTAATAAAGAAGAGTTTGATTTTGGACACCAAGAAAGACGGTATTATTATTTAACTCGCGTGATAGTATCCAGAGCTCCAATAGTATCATTACTGCTTGAAGAGAATGCAGCTGCAGCTGGAATAGCTTACAAAATGTTGAATACACACAAGTTCATAGATACGAACACAGCATGACGCAGCTGGACATGTTGGCTAACTTGTAACTTTTGCATGCAGCTTTGCTGACGTTTCGAAATTTCGAGCGCAACCGAGTGTTTACATGAGGGTTGAAGTGAGTTTCAAGCTCTTTTCAATCTTTTATAATTACGTAAAGTAATTTTAGCTTCCATTTCATCATTATCCATTTTTTATTTATATTTTGGTGTTGAATTAGGTTAGGTTAGGTTAAGGTGGCTGCCAGGAAAACTGCTGACACAACTAGGCCCGAATAGGCCCATTGTGATACCACATAAAGACCTGTGGGGCCTGTGAATGTCGATTTCAATTAAATCACTGAGATCATCGAAGAAAACATTTCCTATTCCTAGTATTTTGCGTCTTTGAGAAAGAGCAGGACATGAGCAAAGAGTGTGATAGCATCTTCCTCCTCCTCGTCCATGCCGCTTCTGCAGAAGTCATTTGAGAAGACGCCGAGTCTATTGGCGTTTTGTCACCAGACAAGTAGTGATACCCGTCCATCTGCTGTTTCTCATCATCATGGAATCTTGTTTAGTATTCTAATATTCACGTTGTTAGGTAATATTGGTGTAATAGTTACTATCCTGGCGTTTCCTGGAATATCTCTATGACAGCAAACTTCAAATATCCGTACAGCACGTCTTGGGCGGGTAAAAAATCACGTACGACATTTTTCGAGTTATTCCAGTTGCAGCACTCTATTCTGTTCAGGCAGTTCGCAATATAGTACCTTTATCCCTAAAGACCAAGGAGAAACTTTGTATTAATCCTAGTTTACAGTTTCCGTATGAAAATATTTTCGCATGTCGAAAATTATTGAGAAATACCATCCAAGCATCTTAGCTTCTTTGTTTGTTATGGATTCGGTTTCATAAACTGCTCTCTGAGCAATGTTAATACTTGGTTCTTTCTGCATGTGGGTTTATAATAACTGAGATTGATTTTGCGACGTCTTCTTTATTAATTCAGCATTAATAAAACCTAAATGGTAGCGGAAGACCAAAATCTGAGATGAATTTGTATCCAAGAGATGTTAGTATTTTGTAAACTTTAAGTAACGCTTCGTCAAATACGTTTTGATTATAATTTAAATTTTCTAATCCTTTCGCCAGACACACTTTTATGCCGATTTTTCCACAGACCTAGCAGGGGCCAAATTCCGCAAGTGTGAATGGTTTTCCGTGTACACATTCCTTTCACGCCCATAACAAGTGTGAATAAATTTGACTGATTGTGCATAGGATATTTGTCAAAAACTTAAAACTCACTCTTGCAGAATCGCAAAAATTGACGTGTACACGATTTTCTGTGTACACAGAAAAAACTCACTCTTGCGGAATTTGACCCCAGGTCGCAGATTTAGCAAATAGAAATCAGGATAAAAAAAATAAATATCTAATGGGCTGTACTGAACTGAATAATATAGCCCCCGAAAGTGTGTTTTCCCAATGTGTGTCATCCTCTAATAATCCTAAGGCTTTGCACGCAGAAGGAAAGATGGCGTAAGTAACTTCTTGTACGGTTTTCACACTTTCAAAAGAAGTGGGACCCTTATCAACGTGCAGTAGGATTCTTATAAATGAGTATAAATTCTTTAATTGGTAATTTTTAAAAAGACACCTTCCTCGGAAGATGAAATTCTTTTACCAAACATTTTTGTATCTTTACCCCAATTCACTCTTTATATATCATAATTTTGAAATTTTTTGTACCGAATTTTCAAATCAAATCCTTTTTTTTATTTTTTACCCCATTCTTCCCATATATATTGGAAAATGTGTGGCATAAAGTGATGCTCAAAATCGATTCTCTAATGGCCTTTTCGATTCGCAATTCGGAAGAACTCTCCGATCCGGAACGCCAATGAAACAAACAGGTACATGCAGTTTGATTCTGAAGGTTTCGTATCCCTGTATTTGTGCGACTTCACATGCGGATTCCGGAATAGTTCTTCACATTTGGAAACTAGGCGGACACAAATATGGACGAGTATGATAATTTTCAATAAAGAAAATGGGAAAATAAAATTCTAAATGGAAAATAATTGTTCTTAAAAGCAGTAAAATGTGTTAAATTTACTTATTTTTAGCTGAAAATTTACTTTTCTTCTCAGGAGAAGAACTGTCACGCATCCGAACGCTTCTGGATTGTCAATCGAAAAGGCCATAAATATAAACTTCAAAGTCAAATATAATTTTTTTTATTTTTATCCAATTTTACCTTATAAATAAATTGAATTAAAAAAACGATTAGATTCAGATGAAAACAAATCGTATCGGAGGGTGGGCTATTTAACTCAGGTGGGAGTTGTTATTTCCTAAAGGCTTGGCTCAAAATAAAAAAAAAAATATTTAAAAAATAACGGGAACGCGTACACCGCCACGCTTTAGATTTTTTAAAGTCACGATTCCATTCTTTAATATGCTTTCTAAATAAAGATTTTAATATAAATAAAAAAAAATAGAAAAAATAATTTCAATCTTAAGAAATTATAATTTGTTTTAATTTTAAGTTTGAAAACTATTTTTTCAGAAACTATTTTTTATAAAATCTTTATTTAGAAAGCATATTAAAGAATAGATTTGTGGTTTTAAAAAAGTTATAGAGTTACATTGTAAGTATTCTTTTTTTTATTTTTTTGTTTTCAGTAAAAAACAAAACAACAAAACAATTTTTGTCTCGTCTGAATCTAATCTATACATTCTAATTTCTTTTCGCATGTTATAAGAATAACTTTAACCTCAGTACCTACCTTAAATTGAAAATAGTAAGACTAGGGGGGTGAAACAAAAATCTGAAAAAAAATTAGGGAAATTGTTTTTCAGTGTTTTGAATCAATTAGGCCTATCTAAGACTATCTCCAATTTAAGGACCATCATAATGTTCATATATAAAAATTGTGAGCAAATTTGAGACCACTCTTTTTAAAATATGTATATTCATACAAACATTTGAAACAGTTTTAATCGTAGCCAATTAGTTAATATGTACATAAATTTGGCGTTTAATTCCGGTACCTAATAACTACGTTGACTAGTGACGACTTTAAGACTTGTGATAATTTGTATAGGTTAACCTAAACGTTTGTGATATCACGTTGTTAAAACGAAACTTTTTAAATTCAATAAAAGAATAGCAAACAAAATGATTAAAAAAAGATACATGATAGGCAAATTGAATAATGAATAGCTTAAAAGAAAAATATACTCTTCTAGGTTTTGTTTACATTCTGAATTGCTAAAAGCGCAGAATTTTGAAAATCGTAATTTGAACACCGAGTAAAAGAAGAATTTTGAAAAGCAGAATTTCGGTTTGGGTTAAACTCTCTCTTCGATTATAGTTGAAAATCAAGTAAGTTAGTTAAATATTAAGTCCCAATTTATTGACTCCACATTATTTAAAGTCGCATTCAAAATGGGAAATACAAATTTTAAATTGTGACAACAAAAAATTTTAAGGAGATTGAATAAAAGGATTTAAAATAAACTATGAAACACAAAACGTTTCGTTCATGTTTCGAAACTATGTAATACGCTAAGAAGATTAAATGCTTTAAAATGTTTAGATGCAAAAATAGCACAATTAACAATTATTTAAAAAAAATAATATAAAATCGTACTACAGAATTAAATTTTTAATGATGAGTTTCAAATGGAAAATATTTCACCCGAAAAATGTTTGATCCTGTGGCATTTCAAAAGCTATTATGAGTTTCGCCTGAACTTCTCTTGGCCTCTGTTTTTCTTTAATTCGCCGTCAAAATATAAGTGACACCTTAAGCTTAAATTAAAAATTACGAAACATTTCGCCCGTAATGAGTACTCACGAAAAAGTGGAATTTTCGTTTTTCGGGTGAAACTCACAATAGGCGAAAAGTGAAATGTAAAATTTTCCGAGTGGAATTTTGTTCACGTGAAACTCACAATAATATTACTTTTTCATTGGGCCAAATGAGGTAATTTCGTTGAAAAATTCCAAATTCGATACAAAAATCTCATTTTCCATACAAATTCTCATTTCAAAATGAGATTATTTCAACCAAATTTGCACGAAATTAGGTTGAAAATAAAGTTTGAAGAGCTCTGAAAAGATTTTGTATGAAAACGTCACAGCTCAATGGAAGTAGAAAGAAAAAACAACAACAAAAAGTATTTAACATCCAGTAGAAATTCAAAAATGAAATGAGTTGTCAAACGAAATTACACAAACAGCAAATGAAAACACCTTTTCTGTGATATGCAAAACTACCTCATTTCGGGTCTAATAAAAACGTAGTGTAAGGCTGATTATGCAATTAATTTACGTTGAATTATTCACGTCTTACTTTTTTCTCATAAAACATTCAAAACCACATTCATAATTTCATTGCTTTCAAAAATATATTCTAAACTTACCAGCTATTTCTTCCAACTCAGCCATGACTTCTTTGTCGAAGAGTGGTGGGAATCGCTTTGAGAAAAAATCTTTTAACGCCGTTGCAACGGCATTAACTGGTATATCCAATGATTCAATGTCAACATTCGAATCTGTATTGAAGATAGACTTAAATACCATAAAGATGTTACAAGACACAATCGTACCTTCTTCAAACTTTTGGAACAACAAGTCAACATGAGCACGGTTTCCAGGAACACGATATATACCTTCGGAGTCCAAACCTTCTTGTTCAATAAATTGAATACATTTATGTAAAAATATTGGAATATTATTTTTATCAGATTGCATAAACTCTGGCAGAGATGATAGAGCTGTTTCAAGGCTTTCAATTGCACCAGCCGACAACTTGCTATTCTGTTTAGATTTCCGTTTCATTTTCTTCTCTTGTTCTTTTTCCTTATCCTGTTGCTTTCGCAGTTTTGCTTGCTCTTCTTTAAGACGACGTTTTTCCATTTTTTCCTCTTCTTTCCAATTTTTTGGCTTTATTTTCATATCAAGCAATTTATCATTCTCTCCGGTTTTTGACACCATGCCAAACTGAAATTTTAGAAATGAAACGGTATCTACGTGTGAGGTCGATGTCGTGTCACTTACTATGGGGGAATTGTTATCCCTTGGAGATGACACATCCACACTTGATTCTTCTTCTTGGACATCGGGATGCATATGCTTAACTATAAAATATATTAACCATAGTAAATAAAATACAAATATTAATAAATAAAATTATTTTATTATTTGTTATCTCCTCTGCAATAGGGACTGTATTTTTTTTATATAAAAATAGGTTTTACTCTTCTCGCTAACTAAATTACCTTTCTCAAGAGTTTTCATTTTTTGATAATGCATCGGGATTTCAGGGGGACTCACAAATGTTCCAAAAGGTGGTACTTTTGGAGGCTGTACGGGAATGGGAACGCGCTTTTTCCTTGTACGTTTATGCGTCTGTTGTTTGCGGTTCATCTTGTAGTAACCATCTCTAGCTTTTCTATGTCCTGATGAACTCGAATCGCTATCTGACTCCGAATACTCTGAATAAGAAATGAAAATAAATGTAGAATCCAATCCTTTTCCCTTAAAGAACATTAAAATAACTAATTTTGCATTGTAAACGGTCAAATCTACATCTTGCTTTATGGTATGAATTATGAAACAAAAAACAACACTAATTTTAATATCAAGGAAGGGTTAAATTACACACTCCTCCACCAAAAATAAATTAAATCAATATTTTATTAATGTTGTGTGGACAATTTTCACAAAAGATTCATTTATATTTCTTAAATGTAATGTACTTTTTATGCAACCAACCCATCTACGCACTAAAAAATCTACGTTTTTTTATTATTTACAAGTTAAAAAAAAAAATAATATAAATATCGATTTATTTTCGAGCATACTATTTGTTGTATTATATTAGTGCAAATACAATAGATTTTTGTTGGTAGGTATAACTTTTTGCTTGCGATAAAAATTTTGGGAGGTCACAAACGCTATTAAAATTGAATTTACTTTGTTCTTTATCCCGACGATGTCTAGATTTGCTCGATTTGCTTGGTGTCAAATCATGTGGCAAGTTGTACATTTGATCATTGTTACCTTCATCCCCGTATGCGTTTTTAATTTGTGCGTATTCGGCCATCTCATCGGAATCATCTTCAGGAGCCGCAAGGGGAGCATGATCAAATATTGACGATTTATTATTTAAATTTAAAACGTTTTTGTTATCACCTTCTGCTAGATTGGTATCACTGCTCACATTCATCCGGGCAACTGCATCACTCACTAGTTGGAAGTTCTTCAGATTTAATTTTCCAGGTTGCTGCAAGTAAACGAATGACGAATGACCAATGAAAAATAAACACCTCTAAACAATGTAACCACAAACCTTCAAAGTCTGACTAGGTCCCTTTGGTCTTATTTTATTGGCAAAACTAGAATCATTTTGTCGACGTCCTGTAGTGAATGCATGATGATTTGAACCGCTAAAATTATTCCAAATCGTATTTCTCCTAACACTTCCACGAACATCATGTTTTTCGGCATCACGACTTATAAAAAGCTGATCATCCAGCCAACCTAATAAAACAAAGAAAAAGAAATTTACACGTAAAAACAGATTTTTAGACTTCATTTTCATTTAATTCATTTTTGAAACATAAATTTAGTGAAAATGGTGAATTGATCGGAAAATTATATCAATAATAATAAGAAACAAAATTATTTTTATGATTAGTTTTTTGTTTAAACCTGAATCATGAGTTGTCAATGAATCCTTCGAACCGCTCACATCCGCTAAATGAAAGCATGAAAAAATTCCCCAGAATTATTACAGTAAAATAAAGAAAAAAAGGTGTTAAATAAACGAAAATAAACACAACATTAACTTATATATCAAAAGAACTAATCAAAAACAAAGTAAAAAATAAACACATCACAAAACTAGAAATCAAAAAAAAAATATATAATAATTTACGAACAAAAAATACTAAACGGCAGAGTTGTAAAAGAATACAACGATTCTCGAATACATTCTTTCATAAATTCCATTTTATGATTGCATTCACTGACTCAATTTTGAGAATTCAGAGAAATTAATAATACATTTACCATTTATTTAGGATTTTTTAAGATTGCATTTCTAGGTACTCACAAAAAAGGAAATTATTTATGTATGCATTCCGTTCGGTCATTTATATACTTTGGTATTGTAAATACCAAAGTTATTGTAAATATGTAAGAAGAAAAAAAAACATTCGAAAACATTTCATTGGAATAAATATATAAAAGAACAAAAGACTTTGTATAACGCAAATAATTTTAAGACAATTTAAGGCGGCAAATTTATTGAAATTCACTGTGAGTGAATGAAGATTGTATTATTATATTTTGATATCTGAAATGCAAAGAATCTTAAGGGGTTTTTAAATCTCAAATTGAGGTCAGTGAATTTCTTTTAAGTTTCATTCCAAAACAATTTCATTCTTTTACAGCTATGCTAAATGGCTTCTTTTAACAGATTTACATGTAATCTCGTCTAAACTGGACTGAGATGCTGAAACTAAATTTCCCTTGAATTGACGCATTATCGATGAGGGAGCCATGTGGTGATCTGGAGGTGCAGGCTCTGGGGGCGTTGTTGGTGGTGGATAAATCTGGAATCCTATAGGCAAGCAAACATCGGAACATTGGTTATAGACATCATTAACATCACAAACCATGTAATGTAATGTTGTACAGCAAAAAAGACAATATACAAGCATACAAAATACACATTCAAGAGCAAGTGGGGGATGAGAGTTAACAAAACAATATAGTCAAAGAATTCAGTGAAATATAATAACAAAGTAGACAAAATTATTAAACAAAAATATAAATTAAATAGGAAGAACACAATTAAAAAAAAAAAAAAAACAAAGAAAATAAAACCAACAAATAACATTCCAGCAAACTAAATATATAATGAAATTATATATCTATAATTTAAAAATAAAAATGGTAATGGTGATGGTAGTAGCGGTGGGTTGTGGTATCGATGATGGAAAAGGGATTAAGTTATCCAGAAAAAATTGTATTACCTTGATGTAAAAGTCTAGCTTTCTCATCCTTATCATCATCATACGTATCATCCATGGATATATCTTTTTCACCTGTGAAATGGTCACTCGTTTATTTAAGAGATGACATAATTTGTATCAAGTAAATGCTAGGAGCATAGAAAAAGAAGCAATATAAGGCAAATAAACGGTGGGTTTTACCCTATTTGTATGCATTTAATGAGTGAATAATAATAGATATTCGGCAAGTGGATACACAGCTAAACTTTAACTACAGTTGTTGAAGCCCAAGCTGATAGATGAATGACAATTTGAATTCTGTTGCGGTGAAAGTTTAAAAATGTTCAGAGATGTGCCTTGTTGATTTTAGTGAGCATACATTGGAAGTGTATTGTATAAACATTCAAATTTTGTTATTCATGAATATACTAATTCTTACCTTAACTACTAGATGATTTCCTTCCATTCAAAAACATGCGTCAAGTAGAACAAGTTTAGCGGAAGTGTTAACAACGAAAAAGGTTTAGCGGAAGTGTTAACATGAAGACTTTGCAAATACAAAAATTTGTGTATTTTTAGATACATATTTGGTTTCTTTTTTGACAGTGGTTACTAGTTGTTGAAACTAACATACTGTGTGTCATCTGGTGATATTCAAGTAGCCGAACTTTTGAATTAAAACTGCGGAGTTTAGATTTCAAGTAGTCAATAAAAGCAAATAAAGCTAATTTTAGCTCCCCGTGCCCAAAACAAAATTAATTAAATGTACCTAATCGTGCTTTGAGTACAATTGTCTCAATTTAAATTTTCGCGAAAAAGGCGGTTTCTATGAGATTGCTCCAGGTGCTCTAAGGACTAGGAACGGCCCAGCTGACCACCAACAGTAGATAGATAAAGTAAACCTTAGAATACATGAACTTTCAATTAAGACACTACCATGGTTCAAGGAAAGAGCTATATTGTCGCCTACTAATAAAGGAGTCGACAAAATTATTGAATTAGTACTTGCAAAATTCAATGCACGAACTCAATGTTATGGTGTTCGACGAAGAAGAAGCTGGGCATTATCCCAAAGATTTTCTCAACATTTCTTCCAGAATGTCACCTCACAAGTTGATTTTCAAAGTTGAAGCTCCAGTTATTTTTTTTGCGAAACATAAATTCACCGAAATTATGCAACGAGACTTAATATTTAAAAGTTTAAAAAATTATGTTATGGTAGATACGATTCTGACTGGCTGCGGTACTAAAAAACTGTTTTAATACCTAGAATAACAATGATTTCATCGGATTTTATTTTTCATTTTAAAAGAGTTAAATTTCCTACAAAAATTTGTTTTGGGGTTACCACAAATAAGTCACAAGGACAAACTGTCAATGTGGCTGAAATTGATTTGAGTGAAACGTTTTTTTCGCTTCCAATAATTATACGTAGCCTTTTCGCAACTTCTAAAATAAATCTGTTTGTGCTGGCAGTTGGAGGCAAAAATTGTTGATGTTTTTACAAAGAAATTTTATGAAGTAGGTATCTACTATCAATATTGTAATTTTGTTTTATCAATTAATTATATAAAATATGGATACATGTATTTCCTTTCGCAATGTATTTATTAAAAACAAAATGTGTGTTATTTATGTACTGTATTTATTTATGTATTGTATGCACAATTAACACAAGAAAAAAATTAAAAAAAATTTTGATTATTTTGTAAACTGAGAACTATCCATATTAGTCTAAGAACTAGCAGCATATTTTTGGGTTGAACACATACCCAAAAACTGAGTATGAGAGTCTGTAGGTGCATGCACCATAATTAGCATTTAGAAAAATAATTAACAAACATGACGAGATGTGTATGTACATGAAAATAAATAAGTTATAGAAATAATTGTGTTTAAATTACTCGACAGCGTTAATGAAATCTGTTTCTTGAAGAAAAAGCTCCCAAATTACATCGTGTTTTTTTTAAAGAACATAATGTTTTTACAAAATGAATAATGAGAACTCCGACTTTAAAACAAATATAAAATGTACCAATGTTCACACGATCTTGCTCTCAATATAAAAGCTATAAACAGTGATTAAATAATGATTTTTTGTGTAAATAAATATAGCGAAAATATGTATGTATGTGTTAAAAAAGAGTTAACGAGTGCTACAAAAGTTGCAGGTTCTGAGGAAATGATTAGAAATGAAAATATGCCCGATGTCAAATATTTTGAAAACAAAGTTCCAATTTCTAGATCCACAAACGTGGATCGGACTTTTAAATGATTTTAGAAATATTTCAAGAGAATGGACGGTCATTTCATTAAAATCGAATTAATTACTGTATTAATAAAAAAGCAAGCGTGTGATAACTGTCGTCACCTGAGATAAACTTAAATCCAGTTCGTAAATAATAGCAAATGCTTCGTTGAATATTTTTCAAGTTTACTTTAAACACTCCAAAGTTATTTTGCTTCAAATTTGGTCCCTGGTCTATAAAAACAAATAAAATATTAGTAGTTTTTGTATATGATTTTTAATAGTTTAACTCGTCTTGTCACATTAAGCCAGTAAATTAGCCTGTTTATATTTCTTGAGCACTCAGTATTTTTCCTCCGTTTTTTGACAGAGCGGGAGAATAAAATATAAACAGCATTTCTCACATAGAAGTCAAAACAACTCTCTTTTTCTCTTCTTCTTCTTATTGCGATAAAAAATATTTGAGCAAGCAAATCCAAAAATTTCAGTCTCAGCTTTTAAGGGGAAATGTGAGGAATTTTTGTGGGGAATCCTTTCATATTTCTGAGTCCTCTGACCCATCTGAGAGCTCAGAAACATAAACTGGCTAAATATTTCAGAGCGGTCATCAATTTTTCTCCGTCACGTTTACAGACCAGGAGGGTAAATAAAGGGTGATTTTTTAGCTGGTTTGGTTTTGGCAACACTGGTTTTGACAGCTGACGTGTGTTTAGTACCTTGTGTCACTGTCAAACAGCTTCAGTTTGGTTTGCAATTTAACCATGGATCGTCTTACAAATGAACAACGCTTGCAAATTATTGAATTTTACTATCAAAATTCATGCTCGGTTCGAAATGTTCATCGCGCGCTGCTTCCATTTTATGGTCGGCATTCTCGACCTTCTGAGCAGTCTATTCGGAAGATTGTGACCAAATTTCGCACCAAATTTACTTTGTTGGACATTAAACCACCAACACGTTTACGTATTGTGCGTAGTGAAGAAAATATTGCGGCCGTATCAGCTAGTGTGACAGAAGACCGCGAAATGTCGATTCGGCGCCGTTCCCAGCAGTTAGGCCTTTGTTACAGCACTACGTGGAAAATTTTGCGGAAGGATTTGGGCGTAAAGCCTTTTAAGATACAGCTGGTGCAAGAACTAAAGCCAGCCGACCTACCACAACGCCGAATATTTTTGGTGAATGGGCTCTTGGAAAGCTGGCCGAGGATCCGCTTTTTTATCGAAAAATTGTGTTCAGCGATGAGGCTCATTTTTGGTTGAATGGGTACGTAAATAAGCATAATTGCCGCATTTGGAGTGAAGATCAGCCAGAAGCATTGCAACAGCTACCAATGCATCCCGAAAAAGCCACTGTTTGGTGCGGTTTATGGGCCGGCGGCATTGTTGGGCCATATTTCTTCAAAGATGATGCGAATCGCAGCGTTACTGTCAATGGTGAACGCTACCGAGCGATGATAACAAACTTTTTTTTGCCCGAAATGGAGTTCTTGACTTGCATGATATGTGGTTTCAACAAGACGGTGCCACATGCCACACAGCACGCGAAACAATGGCGCAATTGCGAGGCGAGTTTGGTGAACAGTTAATTTCACGTTTCGGGCCGGTCAATTGGCCGCCTAGATCGTGCGATTTGACACCATTAGATTATTTTTTGTGGGGGTATGTCAAGGCTAATGTCTATAGGGACAAGCCCGCTTCGATTGACGCACTGGAAGCCAACATCCATGCATTCATTCGTGAGATACCGGCCGATATGTGTGAAAGAGTATGCCAAAATTGGACTCAGCGGATGGGCTACCTGAGACGCAGCCGCGGTCAACATTTGCATGAAATTATCTTTAAACATTAAATTGCAAGGTTCAAACTATCGATTCAAATAAATATTTCATTCATTTTTTCGAATTTTGTGTGTTTTTTTTTTTTTAAAGTTCTAAACCTCTTAAAAAATCACCCTTTATAACAGTATCTCTCAAATATGTAGATGTCAAAAAAATTTCTTTTCTTATTAAATTTTCTGCACAAATAATTGAGCAAGCGAATCCAAAAAATGCCAGTCTCAGTTTTTGACACCAAAAGTGAGGAATCGTGTTTATATTGTTGAGAATTAAGAATACTCTCTTAAGTTACTGAAATATGGCATCTTCAGGGATATGAGATCTCAGAAATTTTGCTTCGTCAAAAAGTGAGCAAGCAGATCCAATATTTTTTTCCTCAGTAATTTGACCACACAATTTAGAATTTTTGCTAAGTAATCCTATTCACGAGACTGAGATTGCTGAGGGCTTTAAAATCTCATTTTCCTGAACATGCCTATTAACTGGCTAATTAATACATTAATTGAGCGGGAGGCACGACGTCTTATTTCGGCCTTGTATCTCTTGGGATTGTTCCAAATAAAATATTCTTGACTATTTTAATGAATGTTTTTCCAACGTATGTATATTGTGTTGTATGGTAGGACATGTGTCCATGTGCTGTACAGTAAAATAGAGTTTCGTGGCTTTTGGTAAATTCAATTTATCCTAAAAAAAGCTGAATGAACCTCAGTGTATGAAGGCGAGTTTGTATGGGCTTATTTCATATAAGGAACCCATTCATTTGGTGAATGTAAAAAATAATGACTTGCTAAAGCAACTAAAATGCTACAATACAATGTTAGCATATTTAGTTCTATAGAATGTATAAAAATCTAGTTGTATAGAAAGCTTAAAAACATTTTGAAACAAATAAAAAGAAACATGGTATTCAGAAGACACACGGGTTTAAAAGACATTAAGAACGCATTTTATTTAGCATTCAAATATTACTTTTTTGGATTTGGATTTGATAATTAATTATGACAAACACAAAATAAGATTAATTTCTTATTATGTGCAGATCAAATAGGATTAGATTGTGCGAAATTGTAATTATTTATTATTCTCTTTTTGTAAAAGTTTGTGTTTGATTGTGATTAAATTATGATGGTTATGTGTAAAGCACTTTCTATGCACAGGTAGGATAAATAATTATCGACACAAAAAAAAACTTACAAATTTGTGTAGCCGCAAAGGTCGTTGCGTCTTTATCTTTTTTTATACGATGAAGCCAACTTGCGCCAGATATACCATTTTCATAATACATCTTACTTTCTGGAGGGAAAATAGTTTGCGAGAACGAAACCGTAAGTAGTTAAATGAACACATCTTACGCTTACTTCAACATCTAACATAATCCATTTTGATTTGAGAGATTTAAAAAAGATATAAAATTAGCTTTTTCGAATTATATTTATTTAGTTTTTATTTTGTATTAATTTTATAGATGTAATAATTCGAAAGGTTTCCATGCACCTGTTGCTAGCCTCTAAGCTTTTACTCAAAATACACAGTTTTGAGGCAGTCCGAATATTTGTTTATAATTCTGTCTTTCGAGTTATTTGTCACTACTTTCAGAACCACCATTTTTATGTAGGACATTCCACAATTGGCACAGTTGCACGATCAGTGGATTTTGTGTTTTAAACAAACAAACCACAAAATGAAACTGTCAGCCAACGTCTGATTTCTTCCATAGTTTTGCCAATACCGTTACTTAGTAATAAGCGAATGGTTGCTCATTCGCAGTCCTAAGCGATAGTGCAGCAAGAACACGATTCAGATTTGCTGGGCTTTTCTAATAATACAATTTTACATTATTTTTCTTCGAAATTAATAATTCATGTATGTATGTATTTATCATTAAATGGAATATTTTCGATGTTGCTACTTCTTTTTTATATTTAATCACTTGGTTACAAAACAAGAAATTACATTTAATAAACGATTGCATATATTGATTAGACAAAAGGAATCGATTGTTATCAGTAAAATGTTATGCTGGCGTCCCTATAACTCTAGGAAATGATGCAGGCCATACCCACAAAGAGATTTTCACGCAAATGTGGCAGAGTAAAGTACCAAATAAAATTCAATCAAATAAAAATAAATCGGCACGAAACCATGGACAGGTGAATAAAAAATTTAAAACCAAAACAAAAAACAGTGCAACAATCTAATGCTTCACATAAAATTGCATAAATAATACAAAATAAAGTTAGCATTCACTTGATGTAGTTCATACCATTAATACTCTTACCATTTAGTGAATTCAAAGATCTAGTTGGAAGATGCTCATAATTTTCACTGCCGGAGCCATCAGTACCGGCGGTATTCTTCAACATATAGCTCTCATGTCTGGGTGGAGGTTGTGGCAAATGATGCATTGAATGTTCCAAAGTGCCCTCACCGGAATCCAAAGTAACTGGTTCTTCCATGTGAAGACTTTCAATTTCTGGCTTACGATCCCAAACTTTTTTCAAAAACGGTGTATAAATTGCAACTAAAAATAATAAAAATGTAAACAGTTGTCTAAAATATATTTTTTTTTTATAAAATATTACATTTCAATGGTTGTCCAGCTGATGATGTCATAAAATTACCACGGTAGCGATCAGCAATCGAATTACCTTCGGTTATTAATAATTGACATAAATCATTATTGAAAAATGCATTAGCACCTCCATTTTCGGTAATCGCAATTATTTGTATTGGCATGTTTGGAATGTTCATTGTAAAAGCACTTAAATAGAATAGACAATTGTTATATTCTCAAATTGAAGAAAACATTTGTGTTTCTTACTTTAAATTCGCTAAAGATGACTTTCGTTTAGTTGAATAAAACAAAATGAATCCATGTATCAATTCATCACGATACTGATTTGCCCCATGATAGGAAGAAATTATAAATTCAACTCGCCTCTTTGATTCTCCTAGGAAAGTGTCTACTAAAATACTCCGATCCTGAGTAACACTCGATGTAGATTCTGATACTAAAGGAGCAAGAATGCTTTCTGGAGAATATAGATCACCACAAAACATACATATGATAATTCTCAAGTCGGGATGATCTGGTTGATATGAATCATCACATTTGATATCTGATAAACGTAGGCTTATAATCAAATTGTTTAGAATTTCGTAGACGTATTTTTGATGAGGTGTTTGACGGTGGCGATAAAAGTTCATTGTGTCGATAAATTCACAGTGCAACATTTCTGCTAAGCGTAATCCTTCAGCGCGTAAATAGTCAATTTCGTTTTCTTTCAGGTCGTGCGGTTGATAGACTAAAACAATCGGTAGATTTTCAAATTTATCTTCCAATTCCAAATTGCAAAGCAAACTGCGTTCTAGGTTGTCTTTCAACGTTTCAAAGGATTGTTGATTTGAGTAAACACAAATTAAACCTTAAACAAAAAAAGTTATAAATAATACAAGTACATATAAAAAGTCGTGATTATTAAACCGATATGTTAACCTAAATTAAATTTTCTTTACAAAAAAACTGCCGGGCTTGACGGACCGTTTTCGAAAATATAAATGTTAAGGTTAAGTTATATGGCAAGAAATTTCAAATTTGGCATTTTCATCCGGTTCAAATATTATATTATTTTCATGTAAACAGCACAAAAATTAAACAGAAAAAGTTCTACAATTTTTAAATTGAAGAAAACAAAAATTAACAAAATAAAACTTATATCTGTGCTTGTGTTTATTTTTTTACTTTTTTATTCTACATGTGTAAAACCGATGAGAAAATACCCACATCCCACTAAAGTTTGTTTTCGAAGAGTTGGTAGTACAAATTTTATAGCTTTCTTAGAAGCAATGAAATTATTTATTTTGTTGGGGAGTGTCATAAGCTAAACACATTTTCTTAAAACGTGATGTTAACGAAATTTGCTCAAAATAAAAAATACGGTGACTTTATAAAAATTCACATCATTATTAGAGCGTAACGTGGCTAACTCCACATTTTTTTATCATAATAGACCATTTAAGAAATTGCTATAATACAAAAATCTATCAAATATTTCAATGTACCGGAATTTAGCAAAAACTATGCAATTTTGGATTTATTCAAATAATGCGAACACTTATGTTTTTATATTTTTTTGTAAAAAAATGCAAAATAGGAGTTAGCTTGTTTTCACTCTAAGCGGACGATATGCTAAAAACCTAAACTGAAAACATGTAGGATGTTTCTGAAATTTGATAATACTGCACGCTCATTTAGAAATATTCAAAAACAACATGGGAGCAAAATGTTTTAACCAAGACGTTATTGACTTCGAACACCGGGGCCATTTTCAAGGGTAAGCTTATGAAACCATGATAGAGGATTAACCTTAGGGTTTAACTTAGGAACAACAATATCCAAAATCCAGTGTGTTTTTGATAATAAAATATACTGTTTTAATGGTATTAAATATCAAAAAATAAAATTAAGAAAAAGAAGCAGTTTATGCAGTTTTAATGTTTTTTTTCAAAGATTAATAGCTTTTCATATTCGTTGCTAGATTCACATCTCTATGCTTGGGATGTGGGACTTCAACGGCAGCGTATGATAAGCTAATTGAATTCTGATCCTGACAGCATTGTCCAGTGGGGAATTAATAAATCGCGTAGAACTCAATGCCTTAAAAAGCCAATGTTGTCGGCAATTGTTAAAGCTAACCCACCCTGAATTTCGGTATCCACGAGCGGTACTTGAGTCATCGAGGAAAAATGGTCGATCTCGATCTGTGGAAGTGTGCACACGTTATCGGCTTTCACAGTTTTCTTTAAATAATATCGGAGTGACTTTTCAAAGTTTTAATTATACCCAGCTATTTTTAATAGTGCAATAGCACAGTGGTAGAGGTGGCCGATCGACAACCAGAGGCAGAGGATCATGGGTTCGAGTCCCAGTCGGGTAAAAATTATTTGGCTGCTTTTTTTCACAATCGTGAAGTAGAAAACTTCATTGAGTGGGAAAAGCAGCAAATGCAAACTAACAACACCGCGGGGACATCGAAAAGTGCCCCAGCATCAACAATAAAGTCAGCTATGGCACCACCAGCCAAAGTCACGGTTAGTGCAGTAGCATCAACAACAACAACAAGCAAGCAAGCGATGGCACCACCAGCCATACCATCAACTAGTGCCGTAGCAACAACGGCAAAACCAGCAACGGCATCAACAGCCGATGCCAAAAACAAGAGGAGGAAGAGGATAAGCTGTGCGACGAACCTCGTCAAGCGCCGCTCCACCACCACCTCAGCCCAGCTGCCAGCTGGGGTGAAGGAGACGGCGCGCACAGCGAAGACGTCAGCAGCAGCAAAAATTCATCAACAACTTGATACCTCGCCATTCGATGACGACATCGAATACATGTCCGAAGGTGGCGAGGGTCTATACACTACAGGGGAATCCAACAGCAATGTGCTTGTTGGTTTAACCTCACCAGAGGCGTCCTCCGAAGAGGAAAACGAGGCGCAAGAAGAATTGGATGAGCAGGCCATCAGCCAAATAATAGATGTCATTCGGGGGAGATGGAACGTCTCAATGCCATCGTGACCCCACTGATAGAAGCACTCAGACACAAGCAAGAAGCTCGACGCGAAAGAGAGAAACAGGAGCGCGAGCAGAAAAAAGTGGTGCAGGCGCCAAAAAAGGCAGCGCCACAGCAAGAGCAGCCAAATCCAAATCTAAATGCACAAGAACAGCAGCAACAACAACTGCCAACTAAACAACAACAGCAGCAGCCGAAGGAGCAACGTCCAAAAAAATCAGTGCAACAGCAGCAGCAGCAACAACAACCACAGGAGTGCAGTCAGCAGAAGCGGAACGAGCAGCAGCGAGGAGAACACCAGCAGCAGCCACAGCCGCCCCAAAATAAAAAAGAAAAGGTGCCACCAATAAACACCTAGAAAATGGAGCTACAGGAAACCATAGACCTGTGTAAGTCGGCCATAGGCCAAAACTTTTTTATTAAAAGATTAAGTAAAGATAGACATGCTATCCACTGCTCCACAGTGGGGCAGCACAAAATCATTAAAGAATTATTAAAGAAATCCACGACTGAGTTCTTCAGTTTTACCCCCAAAGTGGATAAATACCAAACGGTCCTCCTGAAGGGCATAGATTCCTGCACGGAACCACAGGTGCTCTTAAATGAGCTCCGTCAAAAAGCGAGCGACGATCTCGACTTTATCGGGGTCAAGCCGTTCGCTACAGTCAGAGCCAGACGGGAGAAGCGGTCTTTGCCGTTCTTCCTAGTCCAGCTATCGCCCAGCAGCAAACTGGATAGATTGAGAAGTATCTCCGTTCTCAACTACCAGGTTGTAACTTGGGATAAACTAAAGAGACGCGGCGACATGCTTCAATGCATGCGCTGCCAAAGGTTTGGCCACGCTGCAGCAAACTGCGAAATGCAGTCACGCTGCGTTAAGTGTGGTGAGGACTACATCAAGGGGGAGTGTAAACTCGGTGAGGAACGGGTCGAAGACATGACCCAGCTTAAATGTGCACTTTGCGGAAAGGAGGGGCACCCTGCTAATTATCGGGGTTGCTCAGCTTTTCAGCAAATAAGAAATAACAAAGCGGCTAAGCAGACAGCGGTAGAGATACGCCCATCAACGCGTGCTCCTACAGCAACGCCCGTTAATCCCCAAATTTCCTACGCCCAAATGGCGGCAGGAAGGGAAAAAACGGTACAGACTGCAGCTAAGGCAGCCCAACCGGCCATAGTGCCAAAGGCGCCGGACGCTCAGGCCGAAATAAGAAGCATGTTGCTGGCAATTCAAGGCCAGTTGACAGGACTTCACAACCAGATAAAGGAGCAGGCGACTAGGGTAGACTATCTCTACTCTGTTTTGCCTAGCTTAACGCAAATAAGAGGTTAAAGGCGCGCTGTCGGAGAGGCCTCTTAGGATCCTTGCTGTGAATGTAAATTCACTGATAAGGACCGAACGTAGAGCTAATCTTTTCCAATTGTTGCAAGACCAAAGTCCAGATGTGTTTATGGCCAGCGAAACTAAGCTGAACCAGAAACATAAGTTGACTAACAACAATTACAATATCGTTAGAAGAGATCGACCCAACTCCACTCAAGGGGGAGGCGTCGCAATCTTCATACGAAAAGGCATTAATCATAAAGTTATATATAATAGTGATCTGCGCAAATTTCGGCTGTTAGAGGCGTGCATCGTATGCATTCCTCTCCAACAGGGGAAGCGAATGTATGTGATCGCGGCTTATGCACCGGCATCACCTCAGCCAATTGATTTTATGACAGAGCTTGAAAAACTTTTCGAATGTCTACACTTGCTCTTAGAAGAAAATTACTTTCTCATGGCCGGTGATTTGAATGCCAAACACCAAGATTGGGGAAATCAAATTCAGAATCAGAGAGGTATTCATCTTTTCAATTGGATGAATCGATACAACACTGAATATGGTGTCGACCTGCTGGCTACGGATCGGCCATCGTTTCCAAGAAGCGGTGCCTACCTGGATCTATTGCTAATAGACGCAAGACTGACAATTACTGACACTGTGGGTCAAAGACAAAGAAACTGTTTACGAACGATCGAGTACGACAGTGATCACTGCGGGCTCGCCGCCGTAATACAGCTTCCGAACGAGCTCGTGGAGTTGGATGAGTATGTACCTGTGCACACTTACAATTACAGTAAGGTGCGCTGGCCACGCTTTACCAACGCCTTATCGAGCGAAATCAGTTCGAAGAACATATCCCCACCAAATGACAGGAATTTGATAAATAACGAAATAGACCAATACTTAGAACAAATGGACGAGTCAATCAAACGAACAATGAACAGAACAATACCGAAATACAAGCAACGGGACGCAACCGACATGTACCGGAACGCGACCATTGACGCATTACACAGACAAAAAAGCGGACTGCTGACAAGACTCAAACTTTTGTACCGACGGTTTACTGACCCTCACAATCTGGAGATTGGGACACTGAAGTCGTCGATCAAGAACATCAACCAACTTATAAAGGAAAACTATCGGTTGTCCATTAATTTGTATTGGGATAACAAAATTCGGGCCGTTAATTCTAGCCACCCGAGTATGTTTCCGAAAATTAACAAAATATTTAGAAGGAATGATCAGAACGACCTTCCGTGTCTCAAGCTTCAGAGAACGACAGACATACTTCTGACAGCAGGAATTAATCCAGAGGACCCCGTCTTGGACGATGACCTCTTTATTGTCGAAGATCCGCAGGAGAAAGTGGAGGCTGTGGGGGCTGCTTTCCAGCAAGTGTACAAGGTGAATGCGTGCATTCGCCCGAATCACGACCTGGAAAACAGAGCCTTGCTCAATCACTTCGACCTTCGGAATGACATCACGCAATGGCGATCAGAGAACCTTGGTTTCACCGGGTTCAATGAAGATCATTTGGCAAACACCACAATCGCCGAGCGAAATGGGCCCAGTTCCCTGTTAATTACGAAGGTGGAGCTCCAGCTCATCTTCGATTCACTAAAGAAGAAGAAGTCAGCAGGAGTCGATGGCATATCCAACGTTGTACTTCGACATTTACCTCAAGAAGCAGTAGACATTTATACCACTCTGTTTAACAACGCTCTGAATAATGCATATTATCCAGTGCGGTGGAAGACAGCTGTGGTGCATCCTCTCCCAAAAAAGGGAAAGGACAACTCCAATCCGGCGAATCTCCGGTCGATAAGTCTTCTTCCGAGTATCAGCAAGGTATTCGAAAAAGTTATCAATAGAGCTCTGTCTAAGTGGGCAGAGGACAATAATATCATACTGGACAATCAGTTCGGTTTTAAGGCGGGACATGACACTATTCATGCCGCGTAGAAACTCGTTTCTGATGTCCAATGGAATAAATCTAAGAAGCAGTGTACGGGTGCCTGTCTGGTTGATTTGGAGAAGGCCTTCGACACCGTATGGTTAGAGGGTCTTTATCTAAAGCTGACGAAACGGTTGTTTTATAGCAGCCGGCTGGACAGCAGGGTGAAGGTGATTTGCTACATGGCCCTTATCCGGCCGATGATTGCCTATGGATGCCCGGTTTGGTTCAACGTTGCCCCATCTCAAATGGAAAAGATTCGGGTGTTTGAGAGGCAGTGTCTTCGACGCTGCCTTGGATTGCACAGAACACCAGAGTCGGAGTACAAACACTACTATTCCAACCTGGCTCTATACAACGGGGCCAACATAAACAGGATAGATAATTTCTTGCTGAAGCTTATTCGAGGTCACATTGCAAGAGCGATGTCCTCGTCTAACAGCTTAATTTTCGGGGCTTATTACCCCAACAACGAATACTACGAGAGTGTGCGTCTAAGCGGCTTTATTCCACCCGATGCATTCCTCCACCTAGACAGTCGAGGGCTGATCCAGGATAGAGCGGCGGTTCCGCTAATCTACCACGTCGGCCGTAGAACAGTAGATCGGCGGCTCCTTTACAGTCGAGACGTCCTCGCACAAGACGGAGCTGAGCACCTTCGGTTCAGTAGGACTGTGTCCGAACGGGACCGAAGAGATAGGGTAAAGCAAGAGAACCAGTTCTGGTGGTTGAAAAACGAAGATGAAGTTCCTTCAGATATTTAATAGTTGACCTTGCTATTTTCTTTTGTATGGCCGACTTGCATAGGTTTAGGTAGTTAGTTTTAAGTAGGGACAGTCAGGGTGGCACCACAAAAAAAAAAAAAAATCATAAAACATACAAAAACACAAAAAAAAATTATAAAATCCACAAAAATACAAAAAAAAAATCATAAAACCGGAAAATGCTTGCTGTGGTTGTTCTAGTTTGTAAGTAGTCTGTAAGTAGCTTATAAGTAGGTTGTAACTAGTTTATAATTAGTTGTAAATAGTTTTAAGTAGCTTTAAGTAGATTTAATTAGTTTTAATTAGCTTTAATTTAGTTTTATGTAGTTTGTAAGTTGTATATAAAACCAAAAAAAAGTTAAGACAATGATACCGAGTTTTTTTGTGAAATTCTTCTCGGTAAAAAATAAAACCGACCTGGATTTGGTATTAATATAGTTCTTAGGCCGAAAGGCATTATCATTAAGGTTATTATAGTTTAACTTAGAGCGCCCGACTGGGGCCAGTAAGTTAGTTTTAAGATATTGATAAGTAGGCTAGTTTTTATGAATTTTTGTCTAGCTTTAAGATAGTTTTAAGAAAATTGAAAAATAAAAATGATTTATATAAAAAAAAAAAAGTCATCGAGGAAACTGAACACTGAACTTACTATAAAACGATCACATATTCAACGTTGCCAAAAACGCTGCGAAGTGTTTAGGTTTTCTTTAAATACGTATTCCCTTCTGTCATCTACAAAGTCCTTATACAGTTTAAATGCCATTCTTATATCTGGGTAGGTGTTCCCATAAATAAGAGGTAGAACTTAAAAAAAGAGCTTTAACAATGATCGGCGATAGTAATACAACGGAAACATTCGCATCTATTGAAAATTGCCGTAACACGTAATATCTCTCCTTATTTTATTGCCTCTCCCAAAACAATTTCAACGTAATACTAGCACATCCAGTAATTCACATCAGTTTATTCTTGAAAACAATTTCCGACTTACTGTCAAGTACAGATTCTTTTGTAGCCGAACAATACGAATGCGGAATATTTTACCCGGCTCAATCTATCCTTTCAAATTTGATACTCAGAACTTCAAAACTATAATATGCTTTGGTATATCATTTTAAATTCTTCTTTACACTTGCACTTATTTTTCCTGCATAAAAAGGGCAAAAAGACTCCTCTCTAAAACGAATTTTCTTGAAAATTCATTGTCTTGATCTAAAATCTCAAAATGTCCTGTATAAATGATTATATGATAGTAAATTTTTATGAATTTTTAAATTACTGTTTCCTGACACCAAAAACAAAATCGTAACAATATTCTAATTATAAATGTAAAATAGAGGAACTTTATACGAAAAGTAAAGACTGGTAAACAATCACCCCTATTATTGTTGTAGTTTAACAAAAAAATAACAGCTACAACAATTGGTAATCCAGCAAAACGATTATTTTAAGTTTTATTTTAATAACTGTTATTTTAGTAAAACGAGAACTTTAATAGAGAAATGATTGACAAATTTGGAAGTTTTTTTTTCGATTTTTGGTTGTTATTATTAATATTGTTTTTTTCTCTAAAAATGAAGAAGTTTAGAAATATACATAATTCAAAGCAAACCCCTCTTACCGAAATCCTGATCCCAAGTTTGAAGAATAAAAGTTAATATTAATAATAACCTAATCAAATAAACTGTAAATACAATTACCACCTTCAAATACTAAGATTAGCTATATTTCATTTAATTTAAAATAAAAGAATTTTACTCACCACTAGATTGAAAATCAATTGACTTAAACGATTCCATGTCTCCATTCACAATTCGATAGTTGAGATAATAGGTCTGATTATCGTAAATATATTCACCCTCACTGCCAGAACTTATTCTAATATCATTTAGTAAATCGCTAGCTAAATGCTCTGATCCCATAATCAGGAGATTCAAAATACTTTCGGTGGATGGAGACTTCCATTTGTTAGATGTAAGCGTACTTGTTTTCTTTGAGCTTAATATTCGTTCAATCATGCAATCCATACAGTTCGGAAAAGCTGGACAGTGTTCTCTAATTGGACAATGGATAAAGCCAAGATGTTGGAACAGCATTACTTTTCTATCCTGGTCAAGACGATCCAATAACTTGTATCTACGGATTATAATAGTTTTTCTTTGAGCAAACGCTTTGAAAATTAAAAAAAGTAAAACTACCTTAAATCATCTTGTAATACTTCAGTGATTTCTTTAATGTCATCTTGAGTAATCGTACCCGATGGTTCTATATTTTTAAAATGTTGGAACAGATCTGCATGTTCTAATAGCAACTCCAAAAAATTGTGCTTGGCTTTGTCAATTAGTTCCCGCTGATGATTATCGTAAATTTGTTGGCAATCATGTTCAGATAGTGCTTCGAAGCACTCACGTCCCATAAAGAGTACACGAACCTCAGCTAATTGTTTACCTGGTGTTACGTAACCAGTCTCTTCTAGAAGTTTTTTAAATTGCTTCTTCCATCTATAATATCACATATTTTTGTTTAATTTACTTAATTTTGTTTGAGAAATAAAATAAAAGTTCAAGTTCTACCTTTTTGGCATCCTTGGAAAGCGAAACAAAGAAATTAATTCAATGCATTAGTAAAATTGTAAAACTAGGTGGATGCAACCAAGGAAAGCCAAAACAACTAATTAATAATATTATTAAAATAAAAAGTCACTAACTACAAAAATCCAAAATATCTTCCCGGGTGGTTATACCATGTACACTATAGTTTGTATTGAATTTAAATAATAAGTACGTTTAACGCAGGTTGGAAGGTTAAAACTGAAATTATTTCCACCTAGTCAAAATTAAATAAATTTTGTATTAAAACCACTTAGCTACACTAAATTACAAACAATAATTTTACTGAATTATCAAAAAACTTCTTACGACATTCGAAAGTTCTAATCTTGGCATTCTTAGACTGAAGCGACACGAGGCAGTACTGGCTAGCTTATTGCATACATACATTAACTGTCAAATAACTTGCTTCACAAAAGGCTATTTGGCCAATTGCTTTGGGTTGTATGGCTTAGTGACTAAGCTAGCCGGACAATGTTCTATCACTTGTTAATTTTTACACAACCGAAAATATAGATTTTAGCGGAGTATTCGAAAATTATGTAGGGCCAGACAAAGTCTAGCAACTAACTTAAAAAAGACTAAACAAAGGCAAAGGCAAAAGACTAAACAAAGGCAAAGATATATTGCGGGTCCCGAGGACCCTCCAAAAGAACAAAATTCCAAAAACTTCGTAAAACCCTAGATAAGTTTACAAATTGGATAAGTTTATCTTTTGGTAAATGAACTGTCAAATTTTGTATGGGAAATGATTTACACAATTTGGTTAAACTCATCAGAGGATTTGGTTATGTAAAATTAACCAAACTGGTTAAACTTATCCAAACGTCATTGTGACTCTTATTCTGATTCAATTACCTAATCAAATGTTTGAAAAAGGTCGTTCATGCAAACTTTGCGTAAACTTATCATTTTACACAATTTGTAAACTTACGACGTTGCATGAATACCCTTATTGTTATTACCTTCTATTTTTATCGCAATATGGTAAAAACTTTTGAAAATTATCCCTTCAATCTGCATGAAACAAGAAATTACATTCATAGGGTTGTGTTGTGGTTTGAGTATTTGATAGTACAAAAAATTTACAAATGGATTTTATTGTGATTTCAGCAATACAAAATATGAACAAACATGCCAGAAATAAGGTAACGGCTGTATTCACTTTATTGATTCCATTTCGTTTAAACTTCGTTATTGAAAAAAAAATTAAAAAAGAGTTAGGTACTAGCAATTTCGAGAACCGATCGCTTCGTCGTGGAATGACACACCTAGTTAACTAAACTTTAGTTAGAACCTAGAAAAAGTTAAACTTGGTTTGGAAAAGAACGTCTGATAAATGAAGCTGAAGTGTGTGATTTTAAATGTGTGGAAAGTTTTTGCAATATGTAATTTAAAAATGTTTCGTGATCTTTTCTTTGAATGCATTTTACTCAGGAATGACAATATGTTTCAGACGATTATGACATACATATACATATGTATGTAATAAATTTAAAGGAATATTTTTCCGGAAAATAAAAATTCAGAAACATTCCAACTTCTTTTCAAATTAGACCCAACAAATTGTGTCGCAATATCCTAGTTTTCAATTAAGAGCCCCAAACATTTTTTTTTTTTAAATAAATAGTTTCAAGGCATGCTATTCATATAATATATACAGTAAGAAGTCTTCAAAGACTTTGTTTTCCAGATAAATGTATAATTTACTTCTATGTTTTTCTAAATAACCTATAATATAATTTAAATGCATGCTTTGAAAGAATATCAATGTTACTTAATATATAAATTCAAAATCACTAAGTTCAACTTATATTACAATTAAAGGTCTTACTCTAATCTCTTTTGTTCCTGTTGTAATGCATTCAAATGATTTTTGAAAACAGTTTCGGCTTCTGGAGTATCCAGAATATCAAACGGAATTCTTGCCTCATCTTCGATATCACTGACATCACTCAAATCCGTCCAGGGTGCACGTTGACAATCAAAGAAGTATTGATCAAATTCTACATGGTTTCGTATGTAGTTCCTAACAGAATTCCAATCTTCGTCCGTTTCAATATTGAATGTGCCTATATCAGGAATTATATCTTGTAAAGCACCAACAAATCCATCCATATACTGCTGAAGACGTTTGTTCAAATGATCATCGCGCAGTTTTTTCATGTGCCTTCGGAAAATTCTTTGACCCGCTTCTTGACCAAACAAATCTAAAAATTCATTCCATTCCCGGTGTTCTGCGAGCATTTTTGACCCATGCGACCATAGTGTATGATAGTCAGTTATTTGATTTCGAATTAACTTGGCCACAGCTTCGGTTCTAGTATCTAGTAGTTCTTTGCGTGTGCGAGCAGCTTCCGTATAAGAAGTTATTTTCGTGCGATTCTTAGTCTTATCAATCAGCTGCGCCAATAGTATAAACGCCATATCGATGTTAATTGACTCATGAGCCGATGTTTCAACTAATTGAATCGCACCTTTATATTCCTTTCGCTGGCACACCTTCTCCGCTTCACGGATATAAGCTTCACTAGCGTCATCATTTTTTGTTGTAACTAATACTATAGGCTTCTTTGTCTTAAGCAAATTCATCAGTATGTTATGAACAAATTCGACTTGTTTTTCAAGTGATCGATTTGGAACTGGGCTGACATCGAAAACAACAACAAAGCCATCGATTGTGAGGCGTCCATCGGGCAATACTTTTTGCTCATATTCCTTTTCAATTCCTAACTGACTCTTGCATACGTACATAAGTTTTTCGGCTGATGCTACTTTGGTTGTTGTACAACGCTTGTAGTATGGTTCCATTTTTCCTACCTTAAACGGTTGGAATGTGGCATCATCGATAAACTCAGTTTGCTCTACTACGTTGAAATTGTACTCGGTGCCCTCGTCTGTGGTTTTTTTAACTTCCCCCCAGTAGAGGAAATGATCGTTGTTAACTATTCGTCCGCTGAAATCCGACTGAAATTAGAAATAAGGTTAATAATAACAAACTTGATGAAAAACTATTTTGTTTACCTGGCTCAACACAGATATGTGATCAATAAAATAATCATCAGTCATTGGACGTATGAAACGATTGCATAAGCATGATTTCCCTACGCCCATTTGACCTTTTTCCTTTTCATTGCCAGAGAGACCAACCACACTCACGTTTATTTGCTTCATTGCAAATTTGTTTACCTGCAAAATATAATATAAATACAATGTTGAATTATGTTTATTAGTACCATTCATAAGAGATAATAAACTTTGTCTTAACAGTGTGTTTTAGTAAATAGCTATGGACTTAAGATGTTAATAAAACTTAAACAAACTATAAAAATGAAACCCAAACAAGTTTTAGTCCAGAAAATCTGTCATTTTATCCCGGTGAATAGAGCTACGTTTTCTACTTACTTGTCTGATTTCAATAGTATATAGGTTTTCTTCTCCATTTTACATTGGTTCAGAGACCAGAAACTTAACACCTCAAAAATTTGTAGGAAAATCATGTATAATAATGTATGCAAAAAGATTATGAAATTTCACAAAACTTGAAAATCTATCTCATACATGTTTTTTATAAATGAAATGTTTGTAAAACCGTAACATACAAATTATTACGTTAGTTTTTTGTTAATAAATAGTGAGTAGGCCCACTATTTTTCTGGAACTATAGGGCTATTAGGAATTGAGTCACATATGTAGCTAGATAAAGATCATGCGAAATCTTGCTCCAGGCATCGCACATAGCTTCAATTAAGACGCACTATCTTCAATTGTCAACCAGCCACATAAACTTTTCGAGATAGCCAGGCCTAACCGTTTTCGATGATGTTTAAGTCCAGTAAATATAGTGGTTATGGTAAAAATTTCACGTTTTTCGACGAAATCTAGCTCCTAGCTACCCTGGATAATATGTGGATAGGGGTGTTGTCTTGTTGGAAAATTCAAGGTACAGGTCCAATAATATTTGCCACTTTTGGAAATGCCCATTCCGACAAATATTTATTTATATAGCTGCCTACCATATAGCACCTGACATCCGAATTTGAATACTTTTCAAAATAAGTTACTTTTCACTTAAATCGTGAGAGCATGACATCGGGTCCATCGAGATTGAACCACTTTTCATGGAAAAAAAAACAAGCCATTCGCTCCAAGCAACAAAGTCCGTGGCGGAATTCATGTGACATGCCTTGTGTCGCTGGTATATATTTTCCTTAAAGCCATCGAAACACTGACTTAGTGCTAATAGTGAAGAATGCTAGATGCAGAATAACAGCTTTTCTCGGTAAGTTGTTGCTTTTGCTCTACTCCCTTTTCGTTTTTCTATATGTGTCAGTATATACGGTCTAATTTCTATTCAGTCTCTTAGCAAGTTTTCGGCCTAAGAGTCCCAGTCCCTTGAATTTTTTTAAATTTGTATAAAAGAACGAGATGATTCAATGAAATCAAGTGGCTCAATCTTTTATACCCATTTTCAAAGAAATTATGATGCTGTGATGAAGTTAACCCTTTAAATTTATATCTTTTATTGGGACATGTAAATAATTCTTACAGGTATTCATCGGAAAACCGATTGTTTAAATAGTGGGATGAAACTAGTGTCACGCAGTGTATTTATGTGAATGTGCGAGAATATTTTTGAGTCGGCTTAAGACGAGTGCGCTGCTGATTTGAAACGAAAAATCCCATACAAAAATGGCATAACACAATCATATTTTGCGGTTTGCTATTCGACAATCGAAATTGATAATTGTAGCAGATTATTTGGAGATTAATTGCCCTGACCATTGACAGTGTGCGGAAAATGACGTTTGTGTTATTTCGTTTGTTTTCGTTGTTTCTTTCATTGGTTGGTGTTTGTTTTTTGTGTTCGTTTTTGTTTTTATTGTTGCATTATTAATATTATTAATATTTTTCTGTGTTTTATTCAGCATGTATTTCTATTTATGGAGATCATAAAAGAATTTCATTTAGCTTTAGCAGTATACTAGGCCTTAGGCTGAAACTGATTTATTTCGATGGTAGTACGGGTACAAAATATGAAAATTTTAAACACACAAACAAAGCAGTCTTATAAAATTCCCTTCTACTTTAATAAGACATCTGTTTATACTTTGTGAAATAGTGTGAAGGTACTTTTAACAAAGCCCCAACAAAATCATGGTAATTATTTCCTCTACGTATGAACATATATTCATTCAAAAATCATTTGATAGAAACCGGAAACCATACATCATCAGTTGTATTTGTATTTGAAGATATAAGATAAAGTTTACTAAAACGACCATTAGAGACATGAACAAAAGGTAATTGTATCTGTTCTGTCGGGTCCCTGACCTACATATTAATATTAAATTAGCTTGTAACGAAAATCTGACATAAAAAAATAAATTTCCCAGTTCCTACGAGTTCGTTATAACTGATTTTTACTTTTGGATTGAGGAATTTTTTATCAGTATGAAAATGATTGCATTGAGGTTCTGAAATCGTTCTCTTTTAGACCCATGCCAGCATTGTAATGGAAATTTTTTGTATTTTTATAACTTTAAAAAATTTTTACGTTTTTTTTTAAACGAAACTGCATCCTTCCATTATTCAAAATCATACCTACTTAAAATCCTGGATAGGTTTAATTTATAATAATTTCTTATAAATACAAAAATGTTAACAGGCTGTAATCATGAACCAAAAAAAAAGGTTAGTTTATAAATATACGACTCAAATAAAGACTTTTTAATTTTATGCAAGTTAAATACTTGGACATGACATCATTTCACTACGACCGACCGACTTAAATATTACTCTTGTGCATCGCACAACGGAAACTTATTTAAAATTGCGAATACACTTAATGAGGGATTTAATTCAATTTAATTAAATCCCTCTCAAACGTGAACAGAGAATTTAGCTTGCATGCATCCCAAACCCATCTCATGCCATCCATTTCTATAGGGGATGCCACACTGGCTAGAGAAAAACAGAAATTCTGCCCTTGTCCACTAATGCAATCACTTAACTCTATAGAAACAAACATCATCATCATTGGAAATATTTTGCAGCGTGAAAGCTGAATAAAAATATTCGCTTGGATTTTAAATAGCTTATCGTTAACATCCAATCCACATTTAAATTAAATAATAAATAAAGTTTGAATTGTATGTATAAAAGTATATAATGTAAGTCAGCTTTAAAATCCTTTAATTACAAATATATGTAAATAAATAAATAAATTGACACAAGGGAGATCAATTTTCGGCATTTTACATACAAATATAACCCAGGAAAATTAGACGAAAAATTTGAATCCACAGGCACAGTACAAAATGTTCCCGTGCCAGTGAGACAAAGAAGCGCCCGTAGTGTCGAGAATATTGCTGCCGCTGAGGCTTCAGTTGCAGAAAGCCCAAATGTGTGTCTCACACGTCGTTCTCAAGCGTTCGGCATCTCTGCGACGTCGTTGTGGCGAATTTTGTGAAAAGATCTTGGCCTTCATCCTGACAAGATTAAATTGACGCAAAAACTGAAGCCGCTTCACCACCAGAAGCGTCGTATCTTCGTGAATTAGGCGGAGCAACAACTTGAAAATGATTCGGATTTTCATCGAAAAATCATCTTCAGCGATGAGGCTCATTTCTGGCTGAATGGCTTCGTCAATAAACAAAATATGCGGTTTTGGTCAGGCAGCAATATATTATATTTCACTTTATTGAAGTGCCTAAGCTCTTTGGATATTTCATATTATTATTGATGATGTTGGAACGCGTCGAGACAAACATAGCTATTACTTTGTCATAACTATTTTCATTGCTCAGAAAAGCTCTACGATTATTATTACAAAGCTATATGTAAATCTGAAATTTCTCACTGGCAAAACTCCTAGTCAAATGGGATCACATTTATGATAGTCGAATATGAATATTCTGGATTAAGGAATGAGTACATTATTTTTTAACTTACTTACCACTACGTTTCAGGCACTATCAAACAAATTATTCTCATTATGTAAGGTGTAGATTGTAGAACGATACTTGAAAAAAAAACCTAAGCATTTTTCTAAAAACTACCCCGAACACTTATAAAAAAGTTAAGTCATTCGAATGCATGAACAAATACTTAAACAAAATTCACAACACATAACATTAAACATTTAATAATTTTGTCGCTTTATCAGTGCTTCTGATTTTTTGTATGCAACTTGATTAGTAAGTAGATAAAGAGACCTCTCAATTTGTTTTGTTAATCACATACATGACTTACTTTTGATTCTTTGCTGGATCCCGCATGTTGCCACATTGCCAATCAATTACGATTTTGACAATTGGTTGTTTTTAGTGAGATATTCGTTAATATTTGCGGATACAGACAACCCCAAATCGGTTGTTGTTTCTGTTTCTGTTTTTTTTTTTTTTTTGTTTCTTGAGTGACGATGTTTTCAATGCAAAATTGCATAAACAATTGTTCCTAATTGTCTTCCTATAAGTCATGCCCCATTTATTGACGTTATTTATGAGCTTCCATCAAAGGTGTCGGTGATTCAACGATTTGCCGAATATTCAACCTAAAGTGGTGGAACAAAATTTTAAAAAATTATCATTCCTTTTTTCAATTCAGCTTCTCATAACATTATATTATGTACATAAATACAAAACATTTAAATATATTTTTATCAATTTTATCGAGAGAATAATTATTTTAATTAATGAACGATGAAAATTTATTTTGTGAGAATTATGTTAGTACGAAATACAAATTTACGAAGTACGATAAAATCAGTTCATCGTCGATCGATTTATACCAAACCAACGACGATGACTAAGAGAATGACAGCATTATATGTGATGATTGTTTAGTAAGAGGTGATATTGAGTTAGTATATTTTATTAAAAAATGTTTGAAGCACTCGTAGATGGACACAATAGTCTGGGGTGAGAAGAGGTAAAACTTTGTCTTTTAATTCTTAGCATGTACCTTTTTACATTGATTTGTGCTTAAAACCTTTTTCAGACAACGGTTCCTGCACGGTACGTTGAAATAAAGACATATTCCACGGTTTACAACTAAAAAATGTTTATGAAGAAATAATAATAAAAGACGTTTTAAAAAGCTCATCACATTGTAAATTTTGAACTGGTTTAATTTCCTTTTTTTGGAAAGCTAAAAATGCCTGCCTAAAATAGTGAACTTAAATTTATTCCCATACCAAGTATTGTTTCCTCTCTTTCTATTTCTATTTGTCGCACACGTACTAATCTGTGCAGTTATGTACATTGCAATGACCAGAGAATATGAAACGACGACTCTGTAAATATATTAAAATACAGAACTTTTTTTAGGAAATATTAGTTGCAATTATTAAGAATCAAGGTTTCTTTACAAAATATTAACACTTCCGGTGTGCGTTTCATCTAAGCCATCCTCACTTGTACTCATTAATTACTTAGTGAAGACCTTTAATATTCGTAATTTGTATTACGTTCAGTTCAACTTATATAACTGCCATAATTTGTTTTTACTAAAACTGCAAGTTAATATCCACCAACAGCCCAGCAAAAAATTGACAAATAAAACTCCAAACTGTGAAGACTTTTAAATGCAATTATTTTTATTTGTATATAAGGAATACGCATGCAAAAGTCTACAGATGCCTTAGAAGATATTCAACGTCAAACGTCATTTTTTTTGCGTATAATTTTCCCCACAAGTGGAAATGCATTTTGCCGAACCATGTTGGGCCCGGAAAAAAAGCATTTTCGAAAACTGATAGTTTTTGAAGTTCGTATCGAACAAGTGCTCCTAATAGTTTTTCTAAAGAATATTATTTTCTACAAATATTAAATTCTTTTTCAAAATCTTAAAAAGGTTATATACAAAATAATATCTTTTTAATGACTGCTAAAAGAAAAAAACTTTAACTTTTCTTGTAGAAGGTTTTCTTTAACTTTTCTTGTAGAAGGTTAAATAACCAACAAAACTATGTTAAAATTTCTTACCTTTACCGTTTAAAAATGGGAGTCAAAAAATCTTTGCTTTCGATACTTTATTTTTTATTTATTTATTTATTAATCATTAACAGACTTATTATCATAAGGTAAAACAAAAATAAATACAAAAAAAAACATCAGTAAAAATAAGTTAAATTCATATTACAAAATAAAAACAATTTGTTTCAATTTAAAGAATATGAATTAAATACAATGTTTTTGAAGCGGTCACTTGAATAGTGCAAATCTAAAACAGAGTGAAATGTATTGAATGATCTGATAGTCCTGCAGATAGGTTCATTCATCCCATAGTTTGTTCGATGCTGTTGTTCAAAGAGAAAATTTCGTTCCCTCAGTGACCTTGTAGGAGCATAAATGGGAATAAGACAAAGTAGTGAAGGGCAATTAATATGACTACATAACACATCTCTAATAAATATTACTTCATGCGCATTTCTTCTATTACTAAGAGGCAATATACCGAGTAACTGGCATCTAGCGGAATAAGAAGGGGAAAATCCCAACGCATTTTCCTAAAAACATATTTAGTAAAACGTCTCTGTACGTTTTCTATGCGATCTGAGTGTACTTTGTAGATAGGACTCCATATTAAATCAGCATATTCAAGAATAGATTTAACCAATGCTACAAAAAGAGGTACGAGAGTATGGGGATCAGTGAATTCCTTACTGTTTTGTTTAATAAAACCCACAACTGAATTGGCTTTTGCTACAATATAGTCGATATGTGAGTTAAGAGTTTTTAACTGACATTGTTTCAGGTTATAATCATAAATATGACATTGCACTTTTTTATATTAAGTTTAAGGCAGTTTTCATCAAACCAACTTGATAAATAGTTTAAATCATACTGCACATGTAAGCAATCTTTAGGATGATTTATTTTGAGAAACAGTTTTAGATCATCGGCGTATATTGAACATTGACAAAACTTAATTCTTGACACTATGTCATCAATAAAAACTATTAACAACAGCGGCCCCAAATGACTACCTTGGGGCACGCCAGATGAACAAATTATAGATCGAGATATTTTGTTTTCAATAGCTACTCGCTGGGTTCTACCAATTTAGAACAAGGCAATCCAATTAAGCATTGATGAATGGAACCCAAAATACTCAAGCTTCTTGAGAAGAATACCGTGGCTAACTGAATCAAACGCCTTGCTGAAATCAGTATATATTGAATCAACGTGGGATCCATTCTCAACGGCATTAGCAACATAAGAAGTGAAGAGCGCAAGATTAGATGTTGTTTATCGACCCGTGATAAACCGGTGCTGAGTTTCGGATAAGTGTTCCTTAATTCGAAATTGTAATTTAGATTTCACAATTGACTCAAATACTTTTGGTATAGAAGACAGTTTGCAAATACCTCTATAATTTTCAATATTAATTTTGGATCCTGACTTAAAGATAGGGATTAAAAAGGACGATTTCCAGTCCTCAAGGAAAATTCCAGAGCTAAGGGATTCGTTGAAAATAATTAATATTGGCTTAGAGATTGTTTGAAAACATTCTTTTAGAATTATGGCAGGTATTCCATCCACACCAGGCTTAGAATTTGGTTTCAATTTAAAAAGTGCATTTTCAATATCAAGGATATCGAGTTTTATTAATCCGATATCAATCCTTGATGTTGTGTTATGCGATATTGAATTTGAGTACACAGATTCAAAAAAATGAAGCAAATAGATCCAGTTTTTGATTAACGTCGTAGACTCAATTTCATCATAAAACATAGTTTTTGGTATTCCTACTGATTTCTTCTTATCGCTTATGAATGACCAAAATGGTTTCGAATCAAGTTTGAGTTTGCTTTCTGTATCTTAAATGTAATTTCTGTAAAGGAACTTGTTTAAAACCTCGAACTCTTTCCTGCGTACGCGGAAGAGATTGAAGTCGATTGGGCTTAGGTGTATTTAGCATGGGCTTTAGTTTTAACGTTTTTTAAGTGAATGAGCTGATTATTGTACCAAGGGGGCTTCGATAATTTGCTTTTAGATAAGCATGGAACAAACCTAGGAAAGGAATTTTTTAAAATATTGGTAAAAGATGAAAACATTTCTGGGATATTAGGATATTTGAATTCATTATCCCAATCAAAAATGCTTAGGAAATTATTAAGTTCTGAAAAATCTGATTTCGCGAAATTGAAAACTTTCTCAGAAGTAAAAATGGGTTTTAAGAATGTTTAACCTCTGATTTCTATTAAAATTTGATTATGGTGAGGAGAGTTATTTAACAATTGATAGGGTGCTTCAAAAACATCGGTTTTAAAATCATCATTACAGACAAAAACTAAATCTAGTATTTTTCGCAAAGAATTTAAGATTGAATTTTTTTGTACAAAATTTAACGAATATAAATAAATAGTCAGTGAATTCAAACTCAAAATGTTTGTTCATGTTACATGCAATCAACATTTTCTCATTATCAGACCAAGTCCAAACAATATCACTTAGATTAAAATCTCCAATTATACAAACATTATTATAAGTATTACAGTTATTGAAGATCAATGTATGATTTAGGTGAATATCCAGACCACTATTTGGGGGAACATAACTAACTATTAAATAAAAAATATGAGAGGTAAGATTGATTGATACACATAATTGCTCGACATCAGGAATTGGCAAATCAATTTTATTACCCGCTAGAGATAAGCGAGTTGCTATTAAGACTCCACCTCCGAGGTCAGCAGCTGTTTTACATCTACGAGTATCAATGCGAAAAACGTTGTACAGTTTACTATCGAATATCTCAGTAGACAAGATTCCATCATGCAGCCAGGTTTCTGTTATAATTATGACATCATATTCAGTATGACTCGAAGCATTATATATGTTATTCACTTGAGTTCTAAAACCAATGTTGTTATGATAGTAAATTTTTAAATGATTCAAATTTCCAACAATATGATGAACGCTGTTCTCATTTTTCTGAGAACAAGACGCTTTACGTTTTTTGGAATGAAGATAAATGGGCGAATAATAATCGCAGCAGGCTGTAGACTGAATTAACGAAATTGATTGGTATACTCAATTTGAAGTTAGCAAATCTTGCTTTACGTTCACTTTCTTTGGGTTTGGTGAGTAAAAAGCAGGAAAAATCAGATGCGTTAGCATTCAAATTCGATAAAATAACGGGTGATTTTTTAAGAGGCTTAGAACTTTAAAAAAAAAAAACACAAAAAAATCGAAAAAATGAATGAAATATTTATTTGAATCGATAGTTTGAACCTTGCAATTTAATGTTTAAAGATAATTTCATGCAAATGTTGACCGCGGCTGCGTCTCAGGTAGCCCATCCGCTGAGTCCAATTTTGGCATACTCTTTCACACATATCGGCCGGTATCTCACGAATGAATGCATGGATGTTGGCTTCCAGTGCGTCAATCGAAGCGGGCTTGTCCCTATAGACATTAGCCTTGACATACCCCCACAAAAAATAATCTAATGGTGTCAAATCGCACGATCTAGGCGGCCAATTGACCGGCCCGAAACGTGAAATTAACTGTTCACCAAACTCGCCTCGCAATTGCGCCATTGTTTCGCGTGCTGTGCGGCATGTGGCACCGTCTTGTTGAAACCACATATCATGCAAGTCAAGAACTTCCATTTCGGGCAAAAAAAGTTTGTTATCATCGCTCGATAGCGTTCACCATTGACAGTAACGCTGCGATTCGCATCATCTTTGAACAAATATGGCCCAATAATGCCGCCGGCCCATAAACCGCACCAAACAGTGGCTTTTTCAGGATGCATTGGTAGCTGTTGCAATGCTTCTGGCTGATCTTCACTCCAAATGCGGCAATTATGCTTATTTACGTACCCATTCAACCAAAAATGAGCCTCATCGCTGAACACAATTTTTCGATAAAAAAGCGGATCCTCGGCCAGCTTTCCAAGAACCCATTCACCAAAAATTCGGCGTTGTGGTAGGTCGGCTGGCTTTAGTTCTTGCACCAGCTGTATCTTAAAAGGCTTTACGCCCAAATCCTTCCGCAGAATTTTCCACGTAGTGCTGTAACAAAGGCCTAACTGCTGGGAACGGCGCCGAATCGACATTTCGCGGTCTTCTGTCACACTAGCTGATACGGCCGCAATATTTTCTTCACTACGCACAGTACGTAAACGTGTTGGTGGTTTAATGTCCAACAAAGTAAATTTGGTGCGAAATTTGGTCACAATCTTCCGAATAGACTGCTCAGAAGGTCGAGAATGCCGACCATAAAATGGAAGCAGCGCGCGATGAACATTTCGAACCGAGCACGAATTTTGATAGTAAAATTCAATAATTTGCAAGCGTTGTTCATTTGTAAGACGATCCATGGTTAAATTGCAAACCAAACTGAAGCTGTTTGACAGTGACACAAGGTACTAAACACACGTCAGCTGTCAAAACCAGTGTTGCCAAAACCAAACCAGCTAAAAAATCACCAGTTATAAGATATTATTATACTTTTTTGAAGTAACAATATCTTGTTACTTGTCACTTGTATTGATAAAAGTGTGTTGATATTTTTTAGACTACATTGCATGTTCATGCTTTAGAATGACTATAAACATTTTTTTCGAAAAAAATACCTCGACAATAAATATGACCCCAAATTTGCATACAAAAACGCATGTTTTGTATATCTTTAGATTCGAATATCTATAAAACGTGACATGCTAGAGCAATTCTAAGATCAGATTACAACTCAGCGCATCAAAAACCATCAGAAAAGTGTATCTTGGTTCATGTCATAGAAGTAAATAAAAAAATTTGATATTTTCATCAATTTACGTTTTTTGAAACGCCGATATCTTCTTAACCATCAGTCTTAGAAAAAAAGTATTGAAACATTTTTTTGTAGAAAACCATATCGTCGTCGTTCAATAAAAACTGCCTTACTTCATTAATTTTTTTTTTAAACATCTGTTCTTTTTATGGATTTTTACTAATAGTCCAGTACATTTATTAAATTTAATGTGTGACCCAGCAATTTGTAACACACTAAATTTGTTTTACTGTTCGAAGGTTAGTTGATTGAAGATGATAACCCTGAGTTTTCGCACTCGCGAAATTTACCGTTTGGCCGCCATCTTGGGTTTTGTTTCACTTTAGTTTTTATAAAATATCTTAGTTCCTAGAAGTCCTACAAACAAATGTTTTGACAATAAACGTGGAAAATAAAATTGTCAATCTTTTATGTTAACAAAAATGTTGCGAAATGTTGTTATGGAAAAGAAATTAAAAAATTTATTTTTAAAAAACTTGAAAATTAAGCACCTTTATTGACGGAAATTTGAAAAAAATTGTTGTTAATTAAATTCTCAACAATTTTGGTCAATAATTTTTTCCTGTATTTCAAAAAATAAAAAAGTTATGAATAATTTTTTGTTGCTGTACTATAAGGTGTTTTATATGGTATTAAAGGGTGATTTTTTAAGAGGCTTAGAACTTTAAAAAAAAAAACACAAAAAATTCGAAAAAATTAATGAAATATTTATTTGAATCAATAGTTTGAACCTTGCAATTTAATGTTTAAGGATAATTTCATGCAAATGTTGACCGCGGCTGCGTCTCAGGTAGCCCATCCGCTGAGTCCAATTTTGGCATACTCTTTCACACATATCGGCCGGTATCTCACGAATGAATGCATGGATGTTGGCTTCCAGTGCGTCAATCGAAGCGGGCTTGTCCCTATAGACATTAGCCTTGACATACCCCCACAAAAAATAATCTAATGGTGTCAAATCGCACGATCTAGGCGGCCAATTGACCGGCCCGAAACGTGAAATTAACTGTTCACCAAACTCGCCTCATGCAAGTCAAGAACTTCCATTTCGGGCAAAAAAAAGTTTGTTATCATCGCTCGGTAGCGTTCACCATTGACAGTAACGCTGCGATTCGCATCATCTTTGAACAAATATGGCCCAATAATGCCGCCGGCCCATAAACCGCACCAAACAGTGGCTTTTTCGGGATGCATTGGTAGCTGTTGCAATGCTTCTGGCTGATCTTCACTCCAAATGCGGCAATTATGCTTATTTACGTACCCATTCAACCAAAAATGAGCCTCATCGCTGAACACAATTTTTCGATAAAAAAGCGGATCCTCGGCCAGCTTTCCAAGAGCCCATTCACCAAAAATTCGGCGTTGTGGTAGGTCGGCTGGCTTTAGTTCTTGCACCAGCTGTATCTTAAAAGGCTTTACGCCCAAATCCTTCCGCAAAATTTTCCACGTAGTGCTGTAACAAAGGCCTAACTGCTGGGAACGGCGCCGGATCGACATTTCGCGGTCTTCTGTCACACTAGCTGATACGGCCGCAATATTTTCTTCACTACGCACAGTACGTAAACGTGTTGGTGGTTTAATGTCCAACAAAGTAAATTTGGTGCGAAATTTGGTCACAATCTTCCGAAAAGACTGCTCAGAAGGTCGAGAATGCCGACCATAAAATGGAAGCAGCGCGCGATGAACATTTCGAACCGAGCACGAATTTTGATAGTAAAATTCAATAATTTGCAAGCGTTGTTCATTTGTAAGACGATCCATGGTTAAATTGCAAACCAAACTGAAGCTGTTTGACAGTGACACAAGGTACTAAACACACGTCAGCTGTCAAAACCAGTGTTGCCAAAACCAAACCAGCTAAAAAATCACCCGTTATAATAAAGTCCACTTATTTAATCTTTTCAATTAATTAATTAATATGACGTATTTTTTTTATATGTATGGATTTTTGCTTAATACCGTTTTCAAGTTTAAAACTTTTATCTGCTTGATTGTAGCCCTCTCAGTTAAAAAAACTGCTTTAATTATCTGATTCAACAATTATTATTTATTGCAAGCGCCCGGTGGTTAATGAAAATGTATTTAAAGCTCCAGCTCCAAACTGTTTTCTGATACATATTATAGCGTGTTGGAAAAAATATTTTGATGTTCGACAAGTTTCGACTCCATCTGTAAGTGCCACTGACAGACCCACGTTGTCACAAGGACCATCGCTGCAGCTGAAGGAACCGCAGGATCACAATATTGGGTTTGAATTTGAAAACCTATGCTTCAATATATGCAAATCAGTGAGAAATCAGTCGCAGGTGAGAGTTGAGCAGGTAAAAAATAAAGGAAGTTGTGGCCTTTACTCCAGTGAACGCGTTTCGCCCAGGCATGGTGGTGGGCTTATCAGTTGGATGCCACCATACGCAATCTAAGACGCATGGTTTTTTTCGATGTTTACCGACATTATGCATATAACACTCAGTAAAAGAACTCACTGAGAATTATATGCGTGTCTAAGGAACTTGTTGTTGTTATACCCGTGGCCAGGCGAAATTAATTAATAAGAATTATTTTAAAGAAAACATAAAGAAAAAGTTATTAGTAGTAAAAACTATCAATTATAATTCCAAAATATATTCATTTGTGGAGTTTCATGAATAAAATTCAATAATAAATGTAGTTGTGGCCTTCACTCCAATGAATGTGTTTCGCTTAGGCTTTTCTTTTCTCGCAACGCTTCAAGCCTGATGTTCCGAAGAAGTGAGTTGCCCAATAGTTGAACGTTCGAAAGCGTGCAGGTTATCGTCACAGTCGGGGCAAGATATCACCGAAAGTGCAAAAGTGAATTGGTTTTAAAGGGAAAATATGTTTCTCCTAAGTCGGGCAACTGGGACAAAATCGAGGAAGCAATGCAATCGATTTATGATTATTTTTAACCACAAACGTCGAACAGTGTCAATTTACTCCTTCTCAATTATATTTACAAGTCCAAGGAGATTATCGCCCTCACCTTTTGACTATCAAAGACCATTGCGCGAAAAAATTGAAGAAGATATCATTTTTATTGATAAAGGTAAGGCCACTATGGTGTTGTTTCGCAATATTTGTTGCACAGTTTTATCTACACATTTTCTAAATACTCGAAAAGAAAAAATTGCCGAAGAAAAAATGTGAATTATCGATGAAGCGGCGGCAATAACCATAAGAGACATACGATCTTCGCCTATTAAACCCGACGAATATCCCCCACCCGGCAGTAGTTTGAACAACGTTGATGACGATGTTCTTCCATCCCCTCGTAGATATCTTTCTCAAATAATTTTTAAACTGAAAGTAGGGTCTTAGTAAAAAAATATTCATATCTTTTTTATTTATTAGAAAATTAAATTTTTTTACTTCTTTGGACTTTTTGAACTTTTTAAATATTAAAAATATCCCAAAATTGTTGTTAACATAAAATATAGACAATTTTATCCTCCATATTTTTCGGAGGTGTTACAAACTGCTAGGTCAGATTATAAATGCACTGGACTATAATTAGAATTTGAAGATGTTTGATTTAAGATGATTTTTTCTTTATAAATAGACCAATATAAGATTTAAAGACCTTTTACAGAACTAAAATGTTTTTTATTTTTTAAATCTGTCGTTTTTACGAGAAGTTCCTCAGTTTGTAAAAAAAATAAAGTTAGGGTTAATTGAACGTCGACGATATTATTTACAAGTTTGGCATAAATTACTTTTTAATACTACATAGATATTTCCCGTTCTAAAGTTATACGCAAAAAAAGAGTATTTTCAACAGATTTTTCTGTAGACTTTTGCATGCGTATTCCTTATGCACAAATAAAGATAATTGCATTGAAAAATCTTCACTTGGAATTTTTCCGCAGTGAAAGTACATTTTTCCTGGGCTACAGATTTAAATCATTAAGGTTGAAGTTTTATGCCCAGGGCCAGGTATACTCGTAGTCTATAAGAAGGTTTTAACAAAACAAATTGTTTATAATAATGAACAAAAAAGACGAACAAACTGATAATATTTTCTTAAATCATGTACATGTTTGTGAAGTATTTTTTACGCATATTTAAAGGAGACGTGTTAAATGGCGAATAGTGTTTGTAATATTTTGTGTGTTTTAAACTCACTAGCTAATTCAAATTTCCAAAATATTATTTAAATCTTACAAGCGGTTTATAGGAAGTAAACAAATTAAAAAAGTAGGCGTGGCAGTAGTTGAATAGGGTGGTAGCTAGGGTAGTGGACTGCCGAAAGGCATTAGCATTAAGTTATTATAGTTTAACTTAAAGGATTCGATTGGGGCCAGTAAGTTAGTTATAAGATATTGATGAGTGGCTAGTTTTAGTAGAAATACCAAAGTCGGACACGTTTTTTTTAAGCCTCTGGGAGGGCCAAGGGGTTAAAAAGAGCCAGTTCCTCTATTTAATTTTCAGGGTAATAACCAATTTTATTTATTTAAAAAAATATTGTAAATGATGCTGTAATTTTTTCTAAACATAAACACCTTAGTCGTGAGGGTCCGATTAATAGAACTCTAGATATAGCCATTTTAAAGGAACCTTATCATCCCTTTTTTGGAGATTTGAAACAAATAAAAAGAAACAAAGTAAAGTAAAAGCCAGATAAGGTCTGCTTCAAAAGCTAAAATCATGACTTCTATTGATCGTATCATCAAGATAAAAGTTTTTAAATTTCGGAAAAATAACAAAGCATCTTTTCTTATTTGAATTGAAATGTTTATGACCCTAACCCGAAGAAAGGAAACCAAGCGAGTTTTAACCTTCCATTTCATATCACGATAAATGCACTTGTAAATCCTCATACCCAGACTTCGGCTATACATCTACTCCCAAAATTTGCTGTCGGCTCTTGTACTATTACATAACTGTACACACTAGTACATTCATAGTTCGCACCTGCTTAAAATTAAAACAAGCACAAGAAAATTACAAAAATCCATGCCATAATCCATACTAAAAAAAAAATAATTTTTGCACGAAAAAGAGTGGAGACTTTTCCAAATTATCTGCGACAAATTATCAATTTAGCTCGTCGAATAGAGTACCTGCTTTAACCTATTATGCTTCTGATGATCGCAAAATTCCATTCAAAAATGACACAGTAAAATCATTAACGAAAAATTTAGTTCTACTTTTGGTTCTGCAGTACGCTGTTTGATGAGCGAAAGTGTTTTGTAGAAATTATTAAAGAAGTCTACACTTTTTTTTCGTGCACAATCAATTACCTAAACTAAAATTGTGTGCGAAAAAAAGACATTATATCTTGTTTACTTTTATTGTTTCTTTCATTATAGCATGGCTTCGTGTGATGTTTTGCATTTGCAATTATTTTATTATATTTTTTTAATTTGTGCAACAACAACTGTCAACGCATATTTTTCCGTTTCGGTTTTTTAAGCAATTCGTTGTCTTGTTGAAGACTAACTAAATATTTCGTTTCGCATCAGCAGCTTTACCACAGAAAGACATTTCGTTGTGCTATTTTTATATGAGATTTCCAGGTTTTTCGTCTTTTGTATGTGGATATTATTGTGTTATTTCTATTCCAAATATCAAAGAATAAAAAAACTAGCTTTTAAGATTAGCAAGTGTTTTCTTATTTCAATTAGATAGGATTTGGTTGCGTTACCCGAGTACCCAGAAATAAAAGTCAGCAAAACTGATGACGGAACAATTATGTTGCTTCGCAACCAATAATTTTACTTAACACCACTTTCCGGTGAAATTGCAAATATTGCTTTATTTTATGATCATCAAAAAGTGGATGCATTCACCTTAAAAAAAAATATGTAAGCAAATATTTAGATTAGATAATGATATTCAATAAATCAACAGGCAGTCGCAATCGACCCGGGAAACTAAAAATACAAACTTCTCTTTTCACTTGTCAGTGTCAGTGTTGCCACTTTTCGGGAATATACTTTTTTCGATGATCATTTTAAAAAATTTGAACACGAAAAAAGTCGCAACTTTATTTCTCAACATGCGTTTGGTATCTGGAAGCATTTCCGCATCTTTGTTCCCGTTGTAAATATTAAAAACTACAAAAAAGTAGGTAGAAATCCCAAACTTTGACAACAAAAAAGTATGTTCCCAAAAAGTGGCAACACTGAAATTTTAACCGAAGGTGCTTCCACTCAACACCTATCCTTTAAGTACCGGGTTTTCCAAACTGCGTTCGAAGCACTTGATTCTCTACGGAAAGACCGAACAAAATATCAAAATTTCATTTTTCTATTTAATTTTGTACTCTGGGTTTCAAATCCATACTCTGCTGCACTGGCAGCCAACTTCTCTTGCATAGTTGCAGTTTGAGGGTTTAATCGATTTGATATGATTTTTTTTATTAGAGGGACAAATTGGAACGAAGAAGTCTTTGTCAAAATTCTGATGTGTTTTGAAGGACGAATCAATTCTTTTTTTAGATACAGCCAAAGTAATTCTTTTGCCATTTATCACAAATTCAACCTGATATACCAACATAACGCAGAATAAAACATGTACATCATTCTCACTAAAAGAAACTTTGTAGTTGCATTTTCTACATACAGCTATGGACAAAGAAATAGCGCACTTTTAAAATAAAAAATAATTGGAAAAGAATTTCCGTGATCATTGGAATTTTTTGTAGGTAAACTAACTTCTTTTTGATCATTAGCCCACCAAGTAATTCCATATTCAAAATTCTAAAAATTACCAAAAAAGGGTAGTCCCACTATTTGTTATAAAAAAAAGTATGTTCCAAAAAAGTGACGGAACTTACATTTTACCCAAAGGTGCACCTAATTAAACCCTTTCTTTAAAAACATCAATTGTTATTTTTCCAATACACATTTCACGTCTGAAGGCGTTCCTGCAACTTTTATCACGTTAAAAAATAACAAAAAAAGGGGGAAGTACCACATTTTGACATACAAAAAGTATGTCCCTAAAAAGTGGCAACATTTAAATTTAAAGCAATGTGCTCTCAACACCTATTTTTCAAAATATTTATTTTCATTTCACAACACGCGTTATAGGCGTTTCCGCAACTTTTTCATATACGTCCACTCAAAACCTTTCTTTTGAGACATCAATCGTTATTTGGATTAAGTAATTTACAATTTTTTTAATTTACCATTTTCCAGAGGTTGGGAGCCAAGAGCTGCATTACAACAATGACTCTTTAGCTATATAACATCCATAGCATGTCAAAAAAAAAATATACAAACATACAAATAATGTCCTCCTTTATAAAAAGTGCAGGTTTCCTTACCGGAATATAGATTGGGCGCCATTTTTCAAAATGTTACGGCTGATAAGGACGCAGATAAATATAGTACTGATCTCTAGGGCTAAAGAGGAAGTTAGAAGTATATACGAAAGCAGGGGGCGCAAAACCACTTTGCATGACTTTGCTGCCAAAAATAGAAATATTATGCACCTGTGAAACAAAAGAAGATCCTAACTTCTTATCTAATTAATGCTTTCCTTCCAAAGGTCAAAGTGGTATTTATTGTGAATTTCAAAGTTTTTTTGGATTCCTTGTAAAAAGCATCAGACGAAAGCAAGGTAAATTTAGTGTCAAAGGGCCAACGACATAAAAAGTCAAGTCATTTGCATACTTTTGTACGTACATTTTTTGCATCGACTTATTTCAATACCTATTGGTCGAAGAGAAAAGAGCACATGCTACAAATATTTACCTAGCAATTTTAAACAATTGTTGTCATAGATCAAACTATCTGTAGTTAGTGCCTTAGAAGATAGAGAGCGATGAAGTTTCCAAAAAACCACTCAGGACTATGTGTTTACCTGAGTGGTTTTTGGAAACTTCATTGCTCTCTATCTTCTTAGGGACTGACTATAGAGTTTGACCTATGACAACAATTGTTGAAAACTGCAAGCTTAATATTTGTTGTATGCATATTATTTCCTTTCGACTACTGTTTTGTCCGTAACTATAGACAGGACAGCAAGCTGATTAAAATCTCCCACCTCTCCCAAAAGCTTAGAAAAGAACTTACCAGACTTTGGTATTTGATATCACGACACATTTTCTCAGACTTTGGTTATACATCCACTACCAAAATTTGCGTTTGGCTCTTGTACTGTATTTCTTGTTCGTTCTGTTAATAAACGTCACTAGGTGACAAAAACCCGTGCAAAACACAACAACAAATCAAATATAAAATAGTAACAAAAACAAATTGGAAGCGAATGGTTGAGAGAGATAAGATAACGACATGCACAATATCATAATCATGTATTCTATACCGTGTGATTTTAACAAGACTTTTTACACAAGACGATCTGTTTTCAATGTATTGCAAGACAAATTTCCTGAAGGAGTTATTCCGCGATTGGGTGATGTGAACTGGCAACCAAGACCGTGTGATTTTCGTCAAGTTATAGTCGTGTAATTGCTCGAAATGTGTTTAACAGTAATCTAAAATTATCTTGTCAAAATCGAGTTCCGCATGAGCTTCCGTGGAGGGTCTTTCAACGATGTTAACTACAATTTAAGCTTAGGCCCTGTTAAGTTTTCCATAGGCCTAGGAGAAATCTAAACGGGGTAAACTTGTCAAATACGATGCACCAATGTAATATGTACCTTTATCGTAAAGTTTTAACTATCAGGATACATATTACATATGTAGGTACAAATTTGAAAAGTTAGCCCCGTTTGGTTAAATTTTGCTATGCTATCACAATGTTCATCGTTTATAACAAAAACAAAAAACAAAAACATCATGCGTATGAAAAATTAAAGTAAAAGTATAAAGCTATTAAATTTTAACAGTGCACAACCTCATTGCGAATTAGCGCTACAATCTTATCCAGAAGTCTTTTTTGTGGTTATATATTTTTGTGCGGATACATTTTTTTTTAATAAAAAATTGTTTGTTGATAAAAAAATTGTAATCTTCTATAAATAGCCTTAAATAAATTTTGTGGTACTAATATCTCAAAAAGTATTTGAAAGAAGTTAAACACTGTGGTTCCATTTTAGTTCAGTTAAGTACCATTTTATACCGCCAATCAGTGTGCATATTCATAAGTTTAAACATTTAAAAAAATATAAATATATTTTGTTTAAACGAGTCCGTGCGCTGTCCTGCGATTTCTTCAACATCTTTCTTGAAAGAATTGCGCAAAACTCTCACGTCAACACTCGAGGCACAATCTTTAAAATTCGTCCAATTACTCGCTTACGCTGACGACATTGACATAATCGGAAGAACAAAGTGTGATTTCAGTGGTGATTTCGTGAATGTTGAGAAGGAAGCCAAGAAGATGGGTTTAACGATAAATGAAGGTAAGACGAAATATATGCTGTTAACAAAAAAGGAAACTCAACAAAATATATATATTTATTACAGAGAATTTTTAATTTAGTACTTTATATAAATTTTAATAATACAAAATGAAAATGCTTGTACGAGGGCTGTCCGATAAGTCAGTGACTTTTCATGAAGGAAGCGCCAAGTATCCAATGAATTTTTTTTGCCGAAATAGTTGTTATTTTTTAGCCATGAGCAAAAAAAATCAAACAGATCAAACTTCTTTAACCCTTCAAAACTCTGAAAAATACGATTTTTTTTCGAGCGCGTTCGTTTCAATAAGTCCTGTGTTTTGCTTGTTTTTTTTATATCTGGCTTGTAGTTGATTATCCAGGGGTAACGAGCAAAACGCTGTAAACATTTCTTTGAACTAAGTTGTTGCAACTAAGTTTGGTTGTAAAGACCAAAACACTGTTATTAAATTTGAAAATGATGCTATTTTTCATTTCATTTCGGGAAATGCGGTAGTGTTTTTGCATGCTCAAATGGTGATGCATAAAAACAAATGAAGCTCTCATGAAATGGCTGCAATGTTATCTATCACATAAGCCTTGACTCGATGATCGTCCAACACAATTTCGTCGATTTTTTGACCACTCTCCCCAACAAGACATAATGTGGATGACCTGGTTTTCGCCGTTTTGATAGCCCACTCGACCCCCCACAGAACCCGACCGAAAATTGTGCTTCATCTCAGTCGAAAAAAACAGAACCTTGTGGATATTATCAAAACCTTTCTTTGTTTTACTTATTGGTTTTATCACCAAAAAAAGAAGGGATTTATCAAAATACGAAATTATTTATTTTTTCCACTAAGGTGAAAATACTTACAAAAGGAATATTGATCACTGTAAAAGTTAACATTATTGATAGATAGCTATATATTTGATTTTTTGTGTGTATCGCTAAAAAATAACATACATTCGAGGGAAAAAAAATAATTCATGAAATCCGAGCACTACCTATACATATAATTAAATTTAATTTTGAACAAAAGTTTTAAATCTAAAAATTGTCAAATTTAGCTTAGTTTCTGAGTTATATCAGAAATATTGAAAAATGCCCAGTGTGACCATTCTCGCAGAAACAAATGTGTGAATTTAGTAGCATTTTCAGTTTTAAGCATGCTTATGGACAAAAAAAACGTATTCAGTAATAAAAACTCTTGCACTTTATTGTTTCTTTTTAAAAGGTCTATTCTTTTGGAACAGAACTCATATTTCTACCGAAATTTCTAAGTATTTTTTTTTTGTTGTCCATTCTTTAGCATAGTTCTATTTTTAAAATCTGACACAGAATTAAACCCTTCCAAATTTCCGAAAAATTTGCACAAGTTTTGTATTTCAAAAATTCTCAGTCTTGCTGAGGAAATCTTTTATCAATCAAAGTTTTTGAATAGCAAATACTTCACTGTTAGTCTACATACACTTGGTGCGTTCCTTTTCTAACTACAACTAACTATTGTTGTTATGTCAAAAGAAATTGTTATTGTTTGGATTGTTACAATTCCATTTAGAAACGATACGTTATTAGATATATCGTTAATCTCTCAGATGACCGATTTTAATTATTTGCATTATTAATTCATAATTATATATGTACATACCTATATATTTTTTTTATATATTTATATATATTTTCAATTTAAATTCTCCCTTATCGGTTACAAACGGCACAGATGCCATTCCTTTTTTTATCTCTAAAATTAATCAAAACCAACAAAAACATTGTTTGTTTTATAAACAAGCCGGTTCACATGTGTACTTTGACATATCAACACGTTCAACTCATGTTCTGTACATGAGTTGGAAATAGTATTAATCGTACCTAACAATTTGACACTCCAAAATGCATTTATGAAATATGTTTTGACTTCATATACCTAGTTACGATTCGTAACTATTTTTAGAATAAAGGAACAACAAAAGTCAACTATTGTCAAAAATAGTTAACTGTTGTTAGATAAGGAACGTACCAACTGTTGGACAAAAAAAAACTGCAAAGTTCATTTGATTTTGAAATACAATACTACTATTAAAAAGCATTTTATGGCTTTCAGTTGTTCAAATTCTCAGTTGTAAAACTCCACTAAAAATAACCCTATATGTTCTGAATTTAGGATATAATGTACACACGATATTGGTTTGATATTCCTTGTTTACTGATTGCATTTTAGCAGTTTCTGTATGTTTTTTCTGTGGACGTTAAAATTCGTGATTTTTTTTTATTAGATAATTTAATCAAAACAATTAAGTTAAAATTAATACTAAGGAAGGTATGGGTCACGCCCAAGGTCTGCACCCCAAGAATAGAAATTTGCAAAGAATGTAAATCGCTACGAGATAGCGTCCACGGATATCACTAGTCAATCGTCAATGCAAATATGCCCCCTACAGTAAAAAACAGGAAAAAACACTGCAAGAGGAGATATTGGATCGTAAGTGCTTCAAAAACTGATCCTTTCAAGTCGTAAAAGGCATCTTCCCAAAATGTCGAACTCAGATTCGAAGATCTCGGATTATTCATCATATACTTTTTTTTTGTTTATTTTCCAACATAAAAAAATTATCTTCGAAAAATATCTTGTGGCAAATATGTGAACTATTAACTACCAAAAAATAAAATAACGACTTTTATAAAATGTGTTTTCCTCTTCAGTTTCTCAGAAGCGCTGTTGATACTGAGCCGTTTTGAAAAATTTTCCGAAAGAAGTTACCGAACTTTTAAAATAAAATAGAAAATCAAAAATTAAAAAGGTAGTGCAAAGTTTTTGTAGTTTAAATGTTGTTTTAGGCATTACAAAACACCTTTAGTTACCATTTGGCATCTTGAAGAGCTATGGAAGTAGAAGTACAGCTCAATAGTTCTAAAAGGACAGTTCGGAGAAGTTGGTGAAGGTAAGCTAGAAGTGTATTTTCTAAGGAACAAAAACGTTGAATCTCGTTTAAAATTCGCTTACTATTATCTTGTGAGACTGGACTAACAGATTACATGTATTGGCTACATTTCAATAAAAAGTCCAATGGTCGGACAAGGTTTTCTTGGTTGCTCTTTTCAGGCTTAAGTTTCGGCAAAGTAAACCTTTTTAATGTTACGTATGTATAAGAAACTATGAATGGGGTATGAAATGAAAACTCAGATTGACCTCTATACGATACCGATCTCGGACACATTGTTGCCGCGTTTTTGTAAATGTATGGTCAAAGGGCATTTTTTCAATTGCGATTACATATTTCTTTTTTTTCGAACTTTGGTCAAAAACAGTTTCACCTAAACAATTTTTTTAAAGTTAATAGGTACAATTTGAGTTTCAGTTAAGTGGTTTCTTCTTTCAGCAAACACCTGACCAGACAAACTCTATGCACTCACTACGAACAACACCGGTTCTATTAAGCGCAATGAAGAGCATCCGCTTGTTAATGAGGTATCTGCAGATCCTGTCACTATCTATGTTTTCAAATTTAAAGAACTTGATTAGGTAGGTATCACTCAATCGGAGTCTTATGGAAAAACTTAAACGATTTTAAGTGAGTAAGAATCACACCCAGCTAATATTTTGCACTGGTATTTTATAAAAGTTAATTTAATTTATATTGTAGGTAGCTAATCATAATGAACTCTTAAAAATAAACGATGGCCCAGTCTGAGGAAACAAATTAAATCAAAAACGTAATTATTGTTGGTTCGTATATTTTTTTTCATTGCTCAAATCAACAAGTAATATATACTTTTTGTTTTATTTAAAAAAGAGATAGGCACTTTCATATGATGAACAGGAGGGGAAAAGAGTAATTCTTTCAAGATTTTGGCGAATAAAGAGGTGGTAGGCATGTAGGTACCTACACATCATGTCTACTGGCATTTTTTTCTATCTTTTCGATCAAGAAGAAAATTTATGTTAAACACAAACGAAAAAAAAATAATCTGGGTATACAGGTTCGCCATCGCCTGCCGCTGCCGTGCGCATTATCAATGAAAAAAAGGAGCAGTGCAACAGACCTTTCTTCCACAACCACTGTAGACACCACCCTTTGGACAACCCCTCCCAGCTGCTACTTACATTCCCTCTCCCACTATTTCCGCCACCCTCGGAAGTAAATGCAAAATCCCAACAAATATTTTCCCCTTCCAACTTCATTACACCTTTTTCCGACGACCATTAGATGAATTTTCCTTCCTAGCTTAATCATGCATCTACCTAGACACCCTTATTCTTTTAATTATGTACGTGGACCCTGCACCCAAACAAAAAAGGACATTTTTTGTATCAATAATTTCAATTTTTTTTAGTCTTGATAGACGTATACGATCAATTAATTAATAAAAGGCCGCGTACAGTATCCGGGAAGAGAAAATTAAGGTATTTGCGAATTGCGATTATTACTTTTACTTATTTTTATGTCAAGGCAGAACGTGGTGTAGGTGGTGCTGATGCTGGTCTAGTATACTTTTTTCATGAGTTTTACATTTTGTATTTTATACGAACAAGTAAGAAAACAAAATTGCACTTTAATTGGCTTTATTATAGGTACGATTCTCCCGTTTCTCAATGAGCTACGCCGTATGTAATTAAACAATTTCCGACATTTCGTCGTCGTCAATTTGTCGATGAAAAGACCGAGAGATAGACACATTTTTTATGAGGCTTCATGGAGGCCAAGAAGTATTTGTTAGAGAAGATTGATGGATGGATATTAAATAAAAGAAACTACATAACTACTTTGTACAAAAATATATATTGAACAGAAAGAATTTTAATTCACTTACTTTTTGTTTATATTTAATTTTATTTTATTGGGAAACAGATAAACACAAAAAATATAATCAAAAACACGAAATCGAGGTACACACACCGCCGAGGAAAAAATTTCTAACTCTTTTTACTTTTTTTTTTGGGTGAAAATTTCTTTACAAAGGAAAAAAGAAACCAAATGTTGGTTGGATTTGGTTCGTATGTATGATGACCTTAAGCACTCAATTCACTTTTTTCAAAACTTTATTGTAGTTCACTTTTTCTTTCACTGTTATGATTTTGTTGAAGTTTTTCAATAAGGAAACATATTAGATGATATTTTTTGTAAAAGTTTTACAAATCGAAAACATTTTTTAGCAAAAACAATTGCAGAAAAATTTATAGTTAAGAACTACCCGCCGCCCCATATGACGCCATTTGTAAAATTCTTACTTCGGTTTTCGATGAAAAAAATGTTTTAAAGTAGTTAGTGCGAGGGAGAAAAAATATAGAAAAACACAAACACTAACATAGGATATTGCAAACTGCAACACCGTGTTACTACTTTTCCATACAAAAAGTTGAAAATGGATGATTTTTTAATAGTGTGAGTATTTGGTTGACAGCTGGATGACATTAAGGGCACTGCCTGATAAACATAGGTGTTTCTATGCATTCTACAAGTTCCAACCAGGTTTGTGTCTTTGCTGCAGTAAACTGTTATATGCAAAACTACACTAGGAATGAAAAATAGGTGTTTTTTTGCAAGCTGAACTAAACCCGACGACACACGGGCAAGTACTGGAACCAAGTTGCAATACATACACATTTGTTCACTAACACAAACAAACCCAAGCAACTTGCTCATCTACTGGCAAGGAATTTTTGAAGCCAGTAGTGAAGCAAGTTGGGAGACAAGCAAGTGGAATGCAAGTGGAAGGCAAATGGAATGCAAATTACGTATTTGACAGGCAGTGCATGTAGCCAACTTGCTTGCCAGTACGTGTGACCTCGAGGCTAACCCTGAGGCCACACGAGCCAGTACTGGCTAGCCAGTCGCAATACACTCACACTTTTTTACCGACACATACAAGCATGAGCAACTGGCTCGTCAACTGGCTTGCTTTTTTCGTAGCCAGTTGGGAAGCCAGTAGAGCAGCCAGTTACAGGGTTCGGCAGTACTTTTTCGGAGCAGATTTGGAAAAAAGGTCTAAAACTAAAATCGACTCGCATTTTATTTCACAAAATATTAATAAAATAAGAATCGGGGAGTCAAAGTTTTATAAATTTGCTAATGCCCATTTTATTCACTCGTTTAATGCAATTGGATTTAAACTGCATTCCGGAGGTCAGTTAAAGTTATCAAATCCTGATAAATACTGAATTTTATATTATTCACTTTTCTTGACATTTTAATTTCAAGAACTGATATCAAATCTAAGATTTTCCAACAGAGTTTAACCAAAAATTTGTTATAATTTTGATGCATTGTTTTGGAAAACGAATTGGCTTACTCAAGAAGAAACGTAGTTCCCAGTATCATGGTCATTAAGCTCGTCTCGCTATGTTCTCGCCATGCCCATTTACACGGGAATCTATGTCATGGCTTTCTTGCTATGGTCTCGCCATCACATTTACAAGTTGTCCTTTGCATTGAGCATGTTTTGCCATCAACTCGCTTGGGTCTCGCCATAGTCAAATTGAATTTTTCAAAGTGGTTAAAATAAGCTATAGGTCTCGTGTGGTATGTTTTTGGGTCCTCTTACCATTCGAGAAGAGAACCAAAAAATTGGTGAATAAATTGATTAAGCGGTGAGAAGGCATTCCCAAACCAAAGTGAATACATTTTCTAGTGAACTCCCCTCGCGTCAGTGTAGTTGCTCTCATTTAACGCCATGTAAATTCATGGAAATTCTGAGAAGTAAAATTTTAGTTTTCTTTCTGATGGTTTCGCGTTGGTTTGGGAGAGCTTTTACAGAAACAAGTAAAGGCTCTCCAGAACCAACGCAAAACATTCGTAACATTCTGTTCTTTTGCTAGTTTTGTGGCATAGCATCAGTGTGTTTTTAGTTCATCTAATTTTGAAAGAATGGAATATCATAGTACTTTTATTTTTTTCACTAAAATCGGAGTAGATTTATTCCATTTGGATTAACATCCGAACCCTGGCCAGTATAGAAGCCAGTACAGCATGCCGCCTACGTCACAGCAAATACACGAATAGGAATTTGACAGTCAATGTATGTAGCCAACTGGCTAGCCAGTACTGGCTCGTGTGGCCTCAGGGTTACTGGCTGAACAAAATGGAGACGGAGCTGCAACTGAAGCTGCAGTTGAAATCGCTGACAAAATGTTGAAAACACACAAATTCAACTATACGAATACAATACGAGGGGCGACTTTCCTTTACGACATCCCGATTTCGAAGTTGATTTTTTTTTAGGGGTAGGTATGTATTTCAAAAGAAATTTTTTGAAAATCGGTTTTTTTGTTACCGAATTGCACTTTTTACACAAGGAATTTGGAAACGCAGATATCCTCATTGGATAGATTATCGCTAGAAAACACTAAATATCTCAATGTTAAGGATGGGCAACATTTATAATTAATTTAATTAATTAACATTTATACATTAATTTTAGAATATATAAAATACATAATACTCCATTTCAATAACAAATCAATGAAATGTCAAATGGTCTGTTTAGTATTGCCAGACACGTATTTTTGTTTCCCTTGTGTTTTTATTTTGGAAAATTTTGCGGGAAATTTAAAACTTGCTTATATAAATACAGCATTACTGCGTATAAAGAGCGAAGTATGTATGGGGGGGCATGCTGCCCCCCTGCAACCCCCCTGCTTGGCCTCATTATAGGATTTGGGGTGGGGCAAGGTTTGGTGTATGCAAAGTTTCTTTTGCATTTAAAAAACATGGATTAAAAGAAAACATTTCCAAAACCAAAGTGTACATCTGTCAGTACTTAGCATGCAATGACATTTGAGTCTTTATTTATTTTCCATGCATTTTATATGGAAAGAGTGAAAGTTTAAAAATTAATTAAAAATACTTATAAATGTTTCCTCACCCTAAAATTGTGATATTTGGTGTTTTTTAGTGAATATCTATCAAATGAGACCATCCGCGTATCAAAATTCGGGATGTCGTAAAGGAAAGTTGAGCCCAATACGAAGCAGTTGCAGAAGAAGCTGTGGACTGGACAGTGGACAAGATGGCAAATTTTTAACTTTTGCATGCGACTTTCTTTTGGCGTTTCAAATTTACGAGCGCAGCCGAGTGTTTACATGGAGATTGAAGAGAGTTTCAAACTTGTTTCAATCTCTAATAAGGACGTAAAGTAATTTTAGCTTCCATTTCATCAATTACATTTTTATTTTTATTTTGTATTTTTATGTTGAATTAAATTCGCATAGCTGAGTTCAAATGTCAAAAAGCTGTTCAGCACATTATGTGGGTGGGTAAAAAAAATCACGTACGATATATTTTGACAGCTAATCCAGCTTCAGCTGCAGCTCCAGCTTTGCAGCACACTTTTTTGTTCAGGCAGTTACGTAAAGCCCCTAAAATTCTCTGGGCTTAAGCTAAGCTCAAAGGCCGCGGGCTTAGTAGTTGTTATTAAACATGTAAAGTTATATGTTAGGTGAAACTAATATGTTTGGATACAAGGTTAGAAGTGTGGAAGCAAATTATGAAAATCATTTTCATCACATAAATTTGACACTCGTATATGAAATTCTTTCCCACTTTATTTTGACTTGTGTTAATACTTTGTGAGATAGTGCAGAGGTACTTTAAGAATATTAAGCTTGGTACACATTATCAAACCTGAGTGTCACTCATGTTGAATATCAAACTTATGTGAAAAGTTTCGCGTACACACTTAAACGTGGTACACATTATCAAACCCGAGTGACACCCGTGTGTTAGATATCAAACAGAACTGGCGATAGGCGTTTTCCTTTGGAGGTGGCGAAGTAGATACTTGCAAGTACGTTGCCAGCTTTTTTCAATGGAACACATCGAACTGCTTTCCCATGTAAAATGTATCTACTCGCACCTCAGAGCATGTCCAGTTTATAGTACTAATTCAGGGTTTTCATCTATTCACAAGTGCTTTGCCACCTCCAAGGGAAAACGGCTAATGTGTGTCCACACTGAATGATGGGCTGACACTCACAATTATAGATAACCAAATAAAGATGGCAATCCTCAGCTGTCAATTTGATTTGCCTACAATTCTGCACAGGTCTTGTTGTTGTTGCAATTCACATATATTCATGGACACGAAGTGAAATTGCAAATACAACAATGTAAACAAATGGATTTTGGAAGGTCGAACGTACAAAAGATTAGCTTCTTGATAATTGATATTCTCTGCTCAAAACCTGCTGCTCACAAACCTAGTGTAAGATGATGTGATGGAAATCAGAGAATATCAATTACCAAGAAGCCAATCTTTCGTACGTTTCACCCTCCAAAACCCATTTGTTTACATTGTTGTAAACAGATGTGAATTGCAACAACAATGTAACGCGGTGAGATTTATTTGTTTTGACAGCTCAGTTTTTTTTTCTTTTGAAAATAGGAAAATAGTTTTGAAAATTCTTCGGCTAAAAACAAAAATATCGTTGTTAAATTGTTAAATGTATACAAACAATCATAATTAATAGTTAATATTCATCCACAATTATAATAAAATACAAAAAATTAATCTATAAATTGTTTTCAATCACTCAGATTTCCGTTCATCTTCAATGCATCTTGCATATAATACAGGGTGGCCCTTTCTTCATTCAGAATAATTTTAAAATTATTGTTGGATATATTCTAAGGAAAAAATAGTTAAGAAAGTACAAAATAAAAAAATTGTTTTCTGCAATTTGACACCCGGAACTTCAATTTGTTGTTTAAATTCCACTAAACTCTCAATTTCCACTTTAGAAGTATTAAAGTAGATATTAGGTGGGTTTTATTATCTTCTGTCGGGATTCGGATATTGATCTGGATTAACTTTAAGCACAAAAAAGATAACTGAGGAATTTTCAAAATCGTTTTTGTTGCACGTGTTAAAAGGTAATCCAGATGCGCATCTCTATCGAATATAATAAAACAACAGCTATTTTTGATTTTTTTAAACTTCCCGACATCTAAGCATTTGGTTTTGAGTGTTGAATATAGGAGTATTGAATACTTTTTACTGAAATTATAATTCATAATGTAAAAAAATTAAATAGTTTTAACAAAAACATTAACTTTTTTTTTACTTTAAAGCTTGAAAATTTTTTTTTAAAAAATCATTACGAAACAACTTAATTTGAAAAATTGATTTGAGAATGGATTTAAAGAAATTATAGCATGATCTCGTAGCTATTGTCGTATTTTTAAGTTATTTTTATTCATTCAAAAAAAATTTATTTAATTTTGATTAATTTTTATTTTTTTTTTATTTCTTATCTAAAAGGGGAGAAATAATCGGCCCCTCTTAAACAATTTGTTTTTCTAAAAATATTATTTCATAAATTATCCTGCATGAAATAGGGGACACCCCGTATTTGGTTTTGTTTTGACATCTAATTGACAGACCGATGTGAATAATTCTGACCACGGAGCGTGTTCAACAAATAGAAACCAAAGTAGGGCCCGGTTCACATTGGTACGTATTTGGCGTAAACTAGTGTGTAGCAGCGTAAAGGCTCTCCCAAACCAACGCGAATGCGGAGCGACGACGAATTTTTGTTGTTGTTTAGCGTTATGTAAATGTCATATTTTGTACTATTGTCAATGATTCGCTGCGAATCGCTCCACATTCGCGTTGGTTTGGGTAAGGCTTAAAACAAAGTGACGAAAATTTAAATCTATTTTCACATGTCCTACTCGTAGCTTCATTTTTGCGTAGTAGGCTTTTCAATTATTACTACAATAGTGCACAAGAGTAGGTAGTAGGTATATTAATCGAATATGAAATAAATTTTAATTTCCAAAATGGAAGAGAGTTGACGAAAGTTTTTATTTTTGTTAAGCATTGTTTACCTGTTATATTTTGTATCATTGCGAATAATTTGCTATGATTTGGTGTTGGTTTGAAGGAGTTTTTAATTCAATTGCACTCATAAAGCATGAATTAAAAAAAAAGAACAACGGATTTAGGTGTGGATTTAACTAATAAATAAAGGCAACCCCAAACCAACATGAAATCATAGCGAATCATTCGTAAAGATACAAAATATGGCAAGCACACAACCTTTAAAGGCTCTCCCAAACCAATGACAATTTGAATCATTCACAATAGTTCAAAATATGACACATACACAATGCTAAAAAACAACAAAAAATCGTCGTCGCCCCGCATTCGCTTTGGTTTAGGAGTGGAACCGGACATTTCGGTCCGAATCTTCACATTTCTCCATACAGTTTTGAAATTTCGAAATGTGCGATTTCGGTGAATTTAAATAAATACAAACGAGACAAATATCTTATCTCACAGTTTGCACTAATTTAGTTTCAAAAAAAGGAATGGCTCAAAAGTTATCGTGTAATAGCAGAAATAATCCCGTGTAAACACTAAACACCAATGAAAACAAAGACATTGTCAATATATGTTCCCACCAAAATGAAATTCGAGCTTGTAGTTAAAAACTATTGATATTTCAAGTATATGGAACAAGATTTCATGAATATTTTGATGAAATCTCAATAAAAACTCTAGATCGGTTTCGTGAGAACGTGGTATTAGATTGCGTATTAAGCCTTAACTACAAGTCTGTTCATGTACTTCCCATAACTACGAATTTTATTTATTTTATATGAGCTTTAACAGAACTTTGGGCTTAATTCGTGGAAATTTGTATTTTTGGGAGTACGTGAACAGACATTACAGTGGCACATTTTTGAAAATTACCAAAGTAAAAATATTTCCCCTTTGAGCAGTTGTTTTATGAAAAAGAATATACAAATTTTTTCATTAACCAAATTTTATTTTTATTTTTTTATTTTTTATTTTTGCAATATTACAAAAGTAAAAAAAAATTCCTGCTAGAGCAGTTGTTTTGTGAAAAAGAATACACAAATTTTTTCTTAAATCAAAATTCAAGCTTCCTGCATCATTTTCATAAGTTTCCCAGTGAGAAGCACTTTCCCGAAAAAATCAATGCTCGTGTAAGCAAGAAAAACTCAAGTTTTGAAACCATGCTTTTACCATTTTGCTCTCGTAGTTTATAACATGAACATGACACACTATAATATCCGTACCACTTATTTGTCACGGGTATTATATCAGTAACCTACACCTTTTTTTATTTAAAGTTGCTCCAAATCTTCCACATAATTTTAATTTGGATGATATATAAGGTTAAGTAAGCACTTTAAATTTCGTTCTTCAGGTTTTAATACTTTTTGAACATGTCCACGATTTTCAAAAATAACCGACAAATTAATTCACCATTCCTATACAGACTGTGGTCAGTGACTAGTTGCTTCTATGTGTGCGGCTGTCACTAGTGGTGAGTGACTAGTCGATTCTATGTGTGCGGCTTGTACTGCTTTTCACTAATACTTTGCAAATATAATCATTACAGCTGTTCGCTTCAGCTTGTAGGCAAATCAAACTGACAGCTGAGGATTGCCATCTTTATTAGTTTATCTATGATGGAAATAGCCTCGGAGTAAGAAATAAAAAACTATTTTCTGAGAGTAGTGGAATTGCTTTGCCTGACGGCCACGACACACAGTGCTACTGGCTGGCCAATCAAAATACACTAAAACATTCTTACTAACACATTTGAATAAACCTGAGCAACTGGCTCGTCAACTGGCTTGCTTTTTTGTAGCCAGTATTGTGAAACCATTAGAGCAGCCAGTAACAGGGTCGAGAAGTACTATTTCGGAGTAGATTTGGACAAATTGGAGTAAAACTAAAATTTACTCACATTTTATTTCACAAAATATCAATAAAATAATGGCATTTTCACTACTAGTACTCCAAATTCCTTCGATTGGCTGTTCCAAAAAATGTTTTTGGATTTTTTTTCTGTTCCCGATTTCAAGATGGAGTAAATTTGTAAAACACGCACATATACACTGTTTTTCTTCGGATTACTTGTCAAAATTAACAAGCGCTTGCAGAAGCCATTCTATTCTATTTTACTTCCAATAAACAATTTTAACCGCTCAAATCTTTTCCACACTGGAACAATTGGCGTGGCTAACGGTGCCAATAACCTTTATTTCAAATCTTGTACATTTTTAATTTACTTATTTTTCAACTATAGTTTCGGTATTTTGGCCATTCTGGATTTTGGGTTTTCGGGATTTTGGGTATTTGTGATTTAAAGTTTTCGACATTCTGGGTTTTCAGGATTTTGGTTTTCAGGATTCTGGATTTTCGGGATTTTAGGTTTTCTCGATTCAGAATTTCGGGTTTGATCCCGACCCCATTTCCTTTTTACTCGGGATATATGCAGGTACTGTATGGCTTTCGTTTTGTTCAGGCTTGTCATCACGATGATAGGGAAGATGAAAGGTGGGTCTCACAACTCTACATGTCTGTCTATCTGACTGTTTATTCGGCTTCAGCCTAAACGGCTGGATGGATTTTATTCTTGGCGCAATTTTTGGTGATTCTGCCCACATGTTTTTTAATCATTCTTTGAACTACCTGCATATATTTTTTTGAAGCGTTCAAAAAAATCTTATTTGTTTTCAAAAAGGTTCCACAATTTTTCTTAAAAAACAATTTAATAGATTTCTTTTAGTAAAAGCTACCTTTTGGGTGGAAAACAATTTTTCAAAACATGGATATTATTTTTTATTCTCAATTTCCTTCAAACGGTAATTCTGATTTCAATAATTTTTTTGTATATAAGCTTCTAAACAATGTATTAACTCTTTACGAAAATTTAAAAAAAAATATTTTTTGGATATCTAAAAAATGTTACAACTTTTTTTTTGAAAATCAAATATTTTGAAAATATTTACGGCTTTTTTCACTTAAAGTAGGTATTTTAAGAAATAAAATTTGCTTTTATGAAAAAGTAACGGTAACTTCCATACAAATGTTAAAAAAAACCGTTAAGGAACATATTTTTTTAAAATGACTTCCTTCGATTTTTATAAAAAATCGTATGTATGCTAAAATTAGTGCGATGTATTACTCAGACTTATAAAAATGTACAAATAGGAAACATTTATAGAATGTTCCTCTCAACGAACTTTTTTTAATTTTGAACAGATCAAAATAAAGTTTTTATATAGAAATTTCAAATGAAATTAAAAATTACTGCACAAATATCAACATTTTCAAAAAAAAAGCTTTTGAATTAAAAGAAAAAATCAAATTTTAGTTTTAAAAATTCGATATCTCAAAAACTAGTTGACAATTTTATAAAAAAATTATTTGTATATGCACATAAATAAATACTTGAGATTTTTATACCAAAAGTTATCCTTTAGAATATTTTAAGAATTTTATGTATACACAATTATTAAAAAAAAAAAAACTGCTTCAACAATTTTAAATATTTGTATTCATTCATATTATATGCTTTTAAACAATCTCTCAGAAGAGCGAATTCTTTTTGGTTTACCCGTTCGTAAACCTAGGTGGTTTTCAATTTTAACAAGGCTTTCCCCCGAAATTTCTACAATGGCTATAGGGTATTCTTTTTATCAGAAATGGATCGATTAGGTCAGGTATTTTTGACGGGATCTAGTTGGCCAGTAAATATGGTTTACCAGTCGAATGAAAGTCAAAAATATTTTCCATTCCTGCTTCACATAGCTTTCGACCCTTTTTAGATATGCATCTTGAGGCCCATTAAATTGCATTAAAGTCACCAGAGGAGAATATTTTAAGTTTTAACCTGAACACAATTTTTTGGCTGCTTTTTGGGTATATGTTTTTGCTTTTGCTTGCTTTGATATTTTCTCCGAAGGTATTGACACTGTTTTCTTTCCCTTACGGATAATAGATTTTGGAGCTTTTCTAGTTTCTGAAGTCTTGGGAATTACGGTTTCTATTTACCTTGGCGGTTTTTTGGGGAAATGAAAAGTAAAAAGCAAGAGCAAAATAATTCGGTTTTTCACCATTATCTCGGAAATTTTGGGGTAGAGTTAAAAAATTTCCCATATAAAAGATATTTGCTGGATATACAACATTTTAAATTTATTTTGACGTAAACTTTAGTTGGAAAACGCAAGAATACAATTTCTAAATCCCATCACCATTTTCAATCGTTAAATTGCTGTTAACAATTTTTCTTTTTTCGAGTAAAAATATTTCCATAAGCCTGCACTATTTATGTTTTCATATACTGGTTGTTTTCAAAAACCTTTAAACTTTTTGTTTTCCTTTTCAAGGGAGGTTAGTTGGTATGTACTAAACTTACTCACTCCTAGGCCTTAGTAAAAATATGCTTGATTATGAGCTTTGTAAGGCAAATATATATCTTATCGTCACATCATTACAAAATTCAAAGGCTAAGTTATGAATGTCCATTATAGTAAAGTCCGATGTTTGTATATCTTGCCTCAACATAATTTAGCAACTTTATTACCTACTATGTATTATTTTATAGTTTATAAGCCTTATGAGCCTAAAGTAGATTATTTTTATTTATATAAATGTGCATGACCATTTGTTGTTCTTGTGACCTGTAACTAATGGTTATGAATACAACGCACATCCCCTATTTTCGATGATCCCTTATTTCCTTAATTTGTTCTTTATTTCACACGTATAAGTCCATTGCTCTATAAAAGAGGACAAAGTTTTAAAGTCGTTAAGAGGCATTTTTGTAAAATGAATGTATGTAGGTATATGTATGTACATCAGGGTGGTCCTTATAAAAGTCATTGTTTAATTCAAGTTTGTGCGCCTCCCTAGTTGTTCCAAATAGATAACAAAATATCCTGTAAAATGTTAGCTTATTATTTAACCGTTAACCCGGCCCCCAACACGAAAGCAGTTCTATATTAGTCCAGTTATGTTGTATTTTTACTCTGCAAACTGTAGGGTAGTTTTGATTTTGCCCCTCGTTATGTTTTCGGGAGTGCTGACCCCGAATCTGAGGTTATGCGACTAAAATTTCGTGACGCAACATGGAAAAAATGCGAAAAAAATGCATTTTTTGGGAGTTTTTCGCTAAGGGGTCGAAAACTACTAATTATTCGAAAATTACATCAAGTACTATTAAAAGTGTACACAATCTAAATGAATCTCTGTTTCAGAGTTTTTCTGCGACAATCCATTTGGACACAAGCGCTAGTTGAAAATTGACGTATTTTTATTGTTTTCGAAAAGACAGACAAATTAACCTTGGAATAACCAAAGCATATGACATTTTTTGTATGTAGTTCTGAATGCTGAATCAAATAACATAATAAACAAGTCGGTGCGGCCTCCATGACAAAAAAAAATTTTAATATTGATGTATTAAAGTCACCTACATATTACCAACAACCAATTGAAAATAATGGTTCGTGGGTGAAACTTGGCAGCAATAGTTTATTTCTCTTGAAAAGTAATAATCAGAAGCATCCATAAAAATATCTGTGTTAAAAGGATGTTTTTTTCTTGGTTGGAGCATTTATGATCATGTACTCGCTGTGATTTTCTGTTATACATCTACATCTTGATACAGCTCATAGCGTTCGCGGTTGCATCTTCTCCTCTATTCATTGGTAGTTACAGGGGGAGATGGGGCAATGGGGTACTTTTCGTTTATTTAAAAAAGTATGAAATATATGAAAATTCAGTCATTCAAAATGGTTTTATTCAGATACAGTTATTTATTTCATGTTATATATTTCTTTTAGGAATTTCTAAAGTGACCTTGAAAACAAATTTAAAAGTTCGTTTAAAACAAATCTATGACCAATTTCTGAAACTTGTTGACTTTTTACCACGATCTATCTACTTTAAGGGCAATGGCGTAGCTAGGAGGGGGCCAAGGGGGTACAAAGTTTGAGTTGAGTTTTTTGATAAAATCAAGCAAAGCAGTGAACTAATCGGGGAAAAATTGCATTAAATAAGATCTACTGACTGCAGTTTCAGTAAAGTGGCAACTCTGTAGTCAGACACTTGGATAAGGCAAGAAGTGTTTGTAGATTTGCTTACTCAACCATTAAGCAGTTCATGGTTCATGATGTTGTTTCGATCTGATAAATATGAACAGGAAGACATTTCTGAGGTTTTGGTGTCGAGTACCGATGAAACAAAAAGAATTCGCTTGCATTGCAGGAATGGTTTTGTTTTTGTGTCTGATATTGTTTTTTACATATGTTTTTGTAATCTTTTTACGAACTTCACTATTTCTGAAAACTACATAACTAAAACAAAATAGTTTGCAAACAAAATTATTGATTATGGTACGACCGAAGGGGCAGCAAATTATTGTTTTGCCCCGGGTGGCAAATATCCTAGCTACGCCACTGTAACCTTGAAAATACGATAAAAGAATATTGAAGAAAACACAGAATAGGACTTCTGCTAAGGCACTGTGCACATTTGCAATAGTTTGGAAGAGCTTTTAGCTAGTTGCACATAGCATCGCGTATTTTCAAATGTCGTGACACAACTGGATCAGTTTTCCCGGGATCCCAAACTCAGCCATCGCGTCATATGTGGCTATAAACTCGATAAATATATGATGTGCATATCTTGACTTAAAATTCATTGGTCCAGCCAGGATTTGCTTGAGAGTGAATATTTGGCTTAAAGTCGATCTATATGACTGACAGCCACATTTATACTTTCAGATTATAGAGTTGCAGAACGGCTTAAGACGATCACACAGTACGTTGGATAGGATCTTGTATCCAACATGCCTCGAAAGTTCTTGCAGGACAGAGGGTATGTATTCGGAGCTAATAGAGCACAGTCATCGGGTATGCTTCCTTTCACCCAAACATGGTTGATGAGTTGATGCATGCCCCATTTCATTCCAGAGTGTACCTCACTTAGGTAAAACTGACATTTGGTGAAATTGGGATGCCCATAAAAAAGATAAATGACAAGTAAAATATGGGTGTGCTCTCCTTTTGACGATAAGGAAAGATACTTTTCGTTGGTTTTTGACATTAACTGAAGTGCCCTGCCGACTCTTATTATTCAAGTTTCTACCTCTTCTTTATTGGTTGGTGGCACTGGGTCTTCATTGAATGATGTTGGGTTCGCTTCTTCCCCTATTTCTCGCCTTACCTGATACCCATTAAGCAGCTGCCGGAAATCTTGCTTGAATACATCCACTATTCTCTGTGATTCTGTCATTTGGCTACTTTCACTGTTTCTAAGAGCCTGCGTATCGGTTTTAAGGCCAGCAGCTAGTTGCTAGGCTTTCGGGTGCTGTTTTCATCGCGAGACTTTTCGATCTCCTTGAGTTGGGAGGCTGCGTATGCCCTCTTCTTTCTACGCAGGGCCTTTTACTCTTCTCTTGTTTTTGCTCGATATTTGTAATTTGTAGTCTATTAACCCTTTATTCGAAATTAATTGAAACTCTCACATCTGAGCAGGTGTTCCAATAACTCACTTAAATCTCTTGAATAGAATCCAAAACTATGCTTTCAAATATTATAGAACTATAACGCTATTTTGAACGCAGCTGGAGTTATCCATGTTCCTCACTATTTAATCACTATTTTATATAAATAGGTATAGTGTTTTATTTGCCCAGTTGCATTCAACCACTTAAAGAATTCAACTCTAGTACGTATTCGCACTTTTGGGTATACTCAATAAGTCTACCCTTGAGCCCAACGGATATATCGGACATATTGTCAACTTGAGAGATTCTTTCTTAATAGCCAAACTACACGAATATGGAATGCTTTACTAAGCTATTTTCCTTTCATTTATATATTCAGAAAATCTAAGTGGCATACTGGCACTTAATTTTAATTCATTTGATGATTTCATTTTATTTGAGGGGATTTAATTTTTTTAACTTTTTTTTTTTTTGATCTTAAAGAAGAAACGTGTATCTCTATAACTTTATTTGTTTACCCCTTCAGATCACATAAACTAATGGGTTAAGTCCTCATTCATTAAATAAGATACATTTTTCAATATACCCTTCCTTACAATCATAAATATTGTTTCCCCTTTCTAATGAAGTAATTAACAAAAGGATTTATATTCATGACAAGGTCAATTGTCATCCCTCCAGTCACAAAACTCAGTCAAACAAAGTTCTTTGAATATAATCCCCTGCTAAACGACCACAATCAAAGTATTCTCATTCACAAAATTAATACCCATTCCAAATGCTTGTTCATCAAAACGTTTACACTTCTCCTTTAAATTTTAATTCGAGAATCTTGTATGTTCTGACAATGACAACAACTACATAAATAAATCATAATGTTGATGTGTGCCTCCATTCAAAACCACTTAACATCGACACAATAAAAAAAACTTTTCCGGCTCAAAGTCAAGTCTGAGAAAATAGCTTTTTGCTCATACCATATATGCACGTCTATGTATACCAATTTCAAGGTGGTCACATAAGTTTTTCAATTTACGCTTTCTTATTAAATATTCCGTATAATATTCTATGAATATACCTACTTAAGTTTTGGGGTGTTCGGTTTTTGCCTGAAAATCCTCTCATCACAAATGTCTTTTTCCAATATCAAAATTTTAAGTTCCCAATTGACGCAGAAGTATTTAAAGTGAAAGTTGTCTGTGATATGATGGTTATCATTGAACTACTCTTTAGAAGGAACTGCGCAGGAATTTGTTTGATAAAAACAAAACAGTGGAGTGGTGGTGTTTTCAATCGAAGAATAAGATAAATTGTTGTAAAAAAGGATACAAAGGTCTTAATACCACAGGAATCTCTTTCACGTGTGATTATTTGTCAGGTATGAGTGGGAATCTTCGCCATGAGTAGGTAGATGAAAACCCGTACGGTTAATCTAGTACTATCAACGATTCACAGGCTTTCATGGGCAAATAAGTATTTGTTGCTCTACAATCATTTTTTCATATTCATATTTTTCACCAAAAATTTGGTTTTGAATCGCATTTATCTCGAAACAACTTATTTTCAGTTGTGACGTTTTGTAATAAATGGACGATATATTTAATTTGTATACTGATCTATTTTTTATTTTCCTAGTTCTTATTTTAAGCTAAACATTCGATCTCCAAAGTCATTAATTCAAATATTTCTTTGCTAAGGTAATATCAAATTCCTATCTAAGTGCTTCTCACCACGTCTATAGACCTGCTTCTGCAATTCCAGATAAGGGTTTGCTATTATGTTAAAAAATGATTCTGGGCAAGTGGCCGCGGCGACTGTCTCGAATAAATTCCCAATTTTCGATCACTTTTTGTAGCAATTGGGGCCGTATGTCAACAATAATGCGCCGAATATTATCTTCCAAGGCGTCAATCGTCTTGGACTTATCTGCGAAGAAAAGTGACTTCACATACCCAACCCCACAAAAAATAGTTCAGCGGTGTTAAATCGCACGATCTTGGAGGCCAAGTTATCGCCACAGGCCCAAGACGTGAGGCGAGATAACGCGCTCACCAAAAGTTTCCTTCAATAAATTGATTGTCTTCCGATGCATCGCGCGAACTGAACCTTTAATTTGGTAATAAATTTGCACGATTTGCAAACGTTGTTCAGGAGTAAAGTCTATTCATTGTGAAATGGCAAACCAACCTGAGCATAAATGAAGTGACAAAAGACCAACTTCGAAAAAAGTATTGCGAGATTGAAAACCAGACGTCTAAAAAAACACCCTTCACATAAATCAAGTTAAAAGTGAATTAAAGGAATTTTCATTGATTAAAAACGAAATGTAGGTATTTTTATTAAAACATTCGGCACCACTGTACAAAAGCATTCTTTAAAAAAATTAAATTGCGTTGAAAAAGGCAAAAGGATATTCAGCCTTTCGCCTTAACTGAAAGCTTATTTTCTCAGTAGTAGCTTGTTGTCTATGGATCGGAACGGAAGCGCGTTGATATCCTTCATTGCATTGCTATGTTTAAAGCATCGAAACGACATGTGAATTATATTTCTCTACCGTGCACTCACTATCTACAGAAATACTGACAAATGCAATTAATTTAGCCAAAATTTAAATAATTCTGCCACTGATTTTGTTTTGCATTAAATGAAGATTTAAAATCCTTGTGCGTACGAGTAAAAATAAATTAACATTCATAAACCTACTTCATCATATCTCAAGATATATCTACATATCATTGGATTATTTGCTAAGGTTAGTGACGGTGTTGTTGGCTATCAATTAAATTGTGTACATTTTTATACCTCGCCTTATATAGCAAGGACACCTGTAATCACGTCATTCCTTGTCAGGATGTTGCTTCCCTTTTGTGTGGTTGTTATAATTTTATGCGGTAGTTAGTAAAAGATAATACAATAACAGAGTTTTTAAGTATGTTGCCGTGAATTAAACTCACTGTTTTTGTCACAGATAAAATCAATAAATTTCAACAAATGGTCAGTATGAAATTGGACTTTTGTTTGTGGTGTTATTATGCAAAATATAAATACAAAAAATGTGTGGATGTTGCTATTTTTAGAGCATTACTCTTAGTGCCAAATCAGATTGCCTGACGTGATGGGTTTTAACTTTCCAAGCAAAAAGAAATATTTGTGTTTTGGAGGTGCACAACCATCAAGCTACACGGATAAAGTTTTCTTTGTACTCCTGGCTTACTCATGAACTTTCGTGCGGAGTAGAATTGATTTGATGGAAATTTGAATTTAGAAAGGCAGAGTGAATAATTTGAACGCTGGGGAAAAGTTATAGGAGACAAAAAGGAGGGTGAACTGAATATTGGGTGTTTGATCAAGTTGGCGTTGTTCTTGATTTTAATTGCTTGATTATGCGTGATTTATAGTATCAATGTTGCGAGCTTAGAATTTTGAGTTATATACTCTGACTGAGTTTTTACTTTGTGTCTTATCTGGAATATTTAAATATTTAAAATGTGATGGGAGCTCTAGCTTTTGTTTAGGTGCTTTGTGTAAATAAGCAGGAGTCTCAGGAGAATGTAGTTTTTTGTAGGGTTGGGAAAGTATTTAATTGAATTCTTATTAAGGAGAGTGCGACGGATAAAAGACGCAGTGTAGTAGGTACGGAAAGATTGAATCTATAGATATACCTAAACCGCGTAAATGATACCTTTAGGCATTTAGCTAAGAGGCTACAGCAAATTGGGGGTAGATGTGCCTATATTATGAGGGCTTATAGGTACACGCATCGTGATATCAGCCTTCGGAAAAGATGGGGGGTTTTTATAATTTTGGTGTCAGGGATATACCTAAACATTTGAATTCGTTTTTAAAGATGTAAGCCTGTTTAGCAATCTTGAGGAGAAAGTACGAGTGTACAATCAACAAAAAAAAAAGTCTTAAAAAAGTATATAAGGTCAAATTTTGTGAATTGATGTGGCTATGCCTCTGACAAACAACCACACCCCCATTCCCACCAAATGCTGAGAAAAAAACCTACAAGACTGTTTCGATATCACGACACATATACATATGTATGTACATAACCCCTTACGCTCTTATTTCCGTTATACTTTACTCCCAAAAGTTGATGTCGGCTCTTCTGTACTATTTGTGCATATTCATTTCTGTTAGGTTATACGATTGATCCAAACTTTCGATTCGAAAGTGAAATGTTTCTTTCATTTTACCCCATTTTTATAATCTTCTACGTTTCAAAGTGTTATATACCTTGTATATTTTTGTATTTCTCAAGAAAATCAAAAGTTGTAATAAGTGTTATTGCAATTTTGAATCTGTGACAATCGTTTACCTCTGACGAAAAAATACACAAGGTGTCCTTTAATTCATTCATCATGCCTCATCCATATTTTTTAGGAAAATTCCAACTCCAATTTGAAATTTGGCTTTACATTCAAAAAATGTTTTAAAAAGAGCGAAAGCTAATATACAATAATTTTCTATATAGCATTTTTGAGAGTCAATATTCTATTCTTATATGTTTGCTTTTTTAAACAAAGTTGATTAAATGAATTCTTTTTGAGACAAAACTTGTTAAATAAAAATTGTGAATTCTTTTTTGCAAAACGAATTTTAATTGATTTAGTATTGATTTTGGGTTGGGATAAGATTGGGGCACTGTTTCTACCTAGTTTATCTGCAGATAACATATGAAGTACTTATCGCGGGGAGGGGTATTTGCCTACAAAACTCGGCCAAAAGTCGATTTTTCAAATGTCAAAATTGAAAAGGGGACTTTTTCCAGACAATAGCTAAAATCTCTTGGAACATTCGGCTACAGTATTTTTTTAAATAAATAAATAAATTTGGTGGCACAACAGCTCGTGAAGAACCAAGGCCTAGTGACTTACAACTCTCAACCATTCCTGTGTGCGTATTTTTGACAGGAATGGAGGGGACCTACAATTTTTTGCCGAGTCCGAACGGCTAGATGAGAAGCACTTATTCATGACAAGTATACTCTTGAAGGATTTGTCAGTTCCTCGCAAGAGGCAGTACCTCGCGAAAAAAACATTTCTGTTTTTAGGTGGCAGCGGCTGGGAATCGAACCTAGACCTTTGGCTTGACAGTCCTACGCACTTTTTTTTTCTTTTTTTTTTTTAATTCATTTTTATTTTCCATTTTCTTAAAACTATCTTAAAGTTAGACAAAAATTCATAAAACTAGCCTACTTATCGATATCTTAAAACTAACTTACTGGCCCCAGTCGGGCGCTCTAAGTTAAACTATAATAACTTAATGCTAATGCCTTTCGGCCTAAAGTCCTACGCACTAACCATCATGCCACGAGGTACTACAGTATTTTTTTTATTGATCAATAAATTTTGGCTACGATATTAGTCCAATGTCATCAATTAAGAATTTCTCACTTCTTTTTGTAACCAACATCCAAGAACTTTGTTCCATTTGATTAAATTATTTGGTATGTAAAAATAAACTACAGATGTGTACTATTATATTGAGCCTTTTTTTCGACAAATATTTTAATATTTATATTTTTTTTTCGAATTTTTGTTATAAAAATGCCAAAAAATTGCTATTTTCGTTGATTATTTTTCATTCGGATTGCATTTTGATTAATTTTTCGAAGTTATTTGATAATTGTATGTATACAAAAAGGCCAAACAAAGCTTCAAGTATCAATTTGCAACAAAAAAAAAAATGGTGTCAAATTTGTTCCTTTTTAGCAATTTTGGTCTTATCGTATATCCGATTATATGCATCTTTTTCTAGAGTCCAATAGAGAAATTAAAAAAAAAAATGTTTTTTGCTTTAAAAGAGGGTAAATTCATTGAAAACTGTATTTATTTCATAACTTTGGATGAAAATAGGGCAATCCAGACAAAAATTTATTTTTTCCAGTTTTTGCATACAAAAACTCTCCTATATTCGCCGATGGCTGACGAGCGAAATAAAGTCCAGTGCAGATCATAAAAAAATTATAATTTAGCTATATAATTAATATTAATTTCTCAAAACCAGTTCACGAAAGCGACTTGATTAAAAAAAAGGAAAAAAATTATCAATAGAAAATCAACTTTACTTATTAAAATAAAAATATTATAAAAACATAATTTTCACCGCATTCAATTTTAAGTTTTAAAATATGGATTGTACAATGTACGTATTAGGAGAAACCCTGTATATTTTAATTAAAAATTTACGTTCAAAAATATAAATGAAAAACCAAGTTTATACATTTATGCAAAAGTGAAGTTTTTTTTCATATATAAAGAAATATAAATGAAAAGCTTACCTAGTTTTTACATTTAGGTGAAAGTGGAGTTTTTTTCATATGTGCATAGGTATATGCAGGTGTTAAATATCAAATAAAATAAAATATTATATTTTGGCGAAAAGGAAGAATAAATTTGCTTCAGAATAAATCTGTACTTTGGTTCTAAAAGCTATTGGCGGATACAAGGGGGGGTCATGACCCCCCTTAGGGCTTTTCCAAGATAAACAAAATTATATTAAAATTCAATCATAAAAAAAAGGTTTCACTACTTACAAGATAGAATCCGCCTTTAAATCGATTTAGTTTTCATTTGATTTGTCAATAAAACATTATTGTGCGTATTCAGTAGTCAAAGCATACAAATCTGGTTCAAAAATACATAGTTCATGAAAGAAGAGAATTCTCTAAAATAGTTCTTTCTCCAGAGAAATAAAAACAATTTTTATTTGAGCAATGAGAATGTATGTATGCTGTTGTAATAACTACAGTTACTGTTTAATTTATTTTGCTAAATAATAAATTATAAATTGTTTTAAAGAAAAATACTGAATTCAAATAATTGTTTGACACCGTACACCGAATCAGATTACAAATTTCATGGAATGTGTGCCATTTGAAAGATCACTTAACGGTCAATGGGTCAGGTAGTTACAGTAATTTGGTATGCAAAATTTTCTTTCAGGAATTTAAAAAATATTTTGCGAGAATTTGTTATTCGAAATCTAAATTTTCTAGATTTTGGTTTAAATTTACAAGTTTGTTAGCCCATATTTTGTAATTGCTACGTTATGAAAAGAAGGATTACTTATTTGCGAGATTTTTCAATATTTAAAAGATAATACTCGATAATTTCAGTTTTGAGAAATAGAAAACAAAACGATTTTGAGGCTTTTTATCATATTCAATGATTTTTATAGAAAAAATGGCGGGACAAATTTTGTTGATAGCATTTATTTAAAGACATAATACGACAATAATTGTTTTAACAAATTCCATAACAACAAATATTCAGAATACAAAATTTTCATATGATAGTGCTGGGCTTTTTATCATATAAGCCTACGGAATTTTTTATAGAAAAAATGGCTCGACAAATAATTTTTGGCACAGCTTAAAAAGCACAGAATCTTGAAACTGCCATCATCGTTCAGCGAAAAATGAGCTACAATTTCTGATACAACCTTCAAACAATTTTGAGTCCATTTTACCCTAATTCGAAGGGTTCGTAGTACTATCTGAAATGTCAAGTTAGTCAAGTAATAGTTTCTTCGTGGTGTGAGGCAGAAGAGAAAATTAGATCTTGAAGTGTGAATGCGATATTATTGTAATTCAAAGTTAAGGTTTTAAGAGCAAAAAAACTGTTCCTAAGTTATATTTGCAAAAGAAAATTTAATTGAACCTTTAAAATCTTGATCTCCCTCTGGGCAAAAGTGTGGATCCACCCTTTCTAAAAGGGTATATGTTCATTTTTTTCAATATGGACTTAACTAAGCTGTATGACTCAGCGGAAGATGTTTTACGAACTTTATAAGGGCCAATGTGCTCACCAAGTATCTAAGTATCTATGGATATTTCACTTTGATCCCGATTTTCCTACAGATTGATGTATAAACTAGACTTAACATGATTTAAATGTATTTGCATTGAAAGAAAAAAATTTTAAGCTTTCATTTATTTTTGGAAAGAACACTTTTTTTTCCAAACTATGCTGCAGTCATTATTTATTTAAAATTGTGCAACCAATGCATCTGTATGATTTCAATGAATACATTATTTTCAATTTTATTACTAATTGTTATTACTATTCAAAGATACTAGCTGTAATTTTAATATTTTTAGCCAATACATAATTTGAAATCAAATAATTTAGTGTACTTTTACTACTAAACAACCTTTTTTCTCTTCATCAGATGGAAACGTTTTATTCACATCACCTTCATACATTTATTCCTCCGGTTAATTCTTCTAGTGTGACTTTTGGCAGTGAATGGGGCTCTCAAGGAGGCGTTATTACTCTTGGAGTAGTTCTAGGAAGCTCAATAAGTTTGGTTGGACTAGCTTTTGCATTTATCACATACAGGTAACTCAGTAATAATTAATACAATTTAAATAAATTGAATATTGGTCATATTGGTTGAATGAATGATTGTTATTATTAATTGTTCTAAGCATTCTGTGTTTTTTTAATGATTGGATGTTGATTTTTTGTTTAACTCAAAACTAGTCCTATACTACCTATATCGCAAGTAATCAGCAACTTATATTACTTGCGATATATGTTTTTGATGGAATGCCAAATTTCGTGTTTTTTTGGGAAAGTTTTCCGTAGTATGGTGGAATTTTATATGAATTACAAGAACAATATCGGCAGCAGAATTGCTGCCAATAAAACAGAAAGTAGGATCCTGCTGCGGATAAGCTTCTGACGTTTGTTCGAGTATTGAACTCGATTAAATAGCATTTTGGAGTCTCGTTATTGGTACAATTGATACTTTTATGTATCTCGAATTCTTGATGGCTATGTTCGTGGAGTATAGTTATGTTGAGTGATTGAGCCCTATTTCGATTATGGCTTTTGGATTCGTCATGGCGATGTCTTTGTAGTTGAAATCGGTGAGGAGAAAATCTTACCCATAAGCTCATGGCCAAGGCGTAGTGAGCAATCACAGCCTAAACAGATCTTTCTTAAGTGCATTGATGTTTTGTTTTAACTTTTTGATAAAGTAAAAAATGATCCCATTCTATCTTAAAAAAAAAAGCATGGTTTAGTTTTTGTTGTTAAATTTAGCAATTCTATATTTTATAGGTGACTGTCAAAATAATATTCTGCGAAATGGCAAGCGTTAATTGCCAATCCACAATATCAGGATGCAAACTACAAAGCAGCGAACGAAAAATTCGTTCGAATTTATCCTCCCTTTTTTAGTAAAGGAAGTACGTACAAAATAACATATATGGACGAAATGACACACTAGCCATTTCTTAAAATCTGTTACACTCATAGTACTCAATGCAATTTTATTTGTTGGCTTGAATTATTTTTGAAATCCTGTGATTATTTTTACTCATTCCATTGGCGTGTTTCGTCACAACAAGATTAAAAACTTTTTACGAAGAAAATATTTTTTTGGTACTGGACTGTTTTTCGTGTTTTGGTATACCGTTTTATCTTACAATTATTTATTTAATTTATAGTTCATGGCAAAATAAGTAAAATTAACCAATAACAAGCAATTTCAATAGAGTTTGTTTGCTATGTATTGATAAAGTTTTGTTGGTTATTTTGACCAAATTGAATATAGTAATAGTTGATGGATTAGGTCTTAATTTATCCTTCGGCTTTTTTGGTCACTGGTAGTTGCAATGAAACAAAGTTACATTAATTTATTCCCAACGTTTCGACAGGAATTGCTGTCCTCTTCAGTTCTTCACCTGAATGTTAAACCAGAAAAAGACGGATGTACGGGTGTAGTTTACAAAATAAATTGTCTGGGCAATAAAGATGAGAAGTGCTACCTTTGTTATGTAGGGACTACAAAACAGTTTTTAAAACAGAGAATGGCTAATCATAAATCTGATTTAAACTGTGATAACTCTGCTAAAACAGCACTAGCCACACACAGCATTGAACAAAATCATAAACCCGACTTTGATTTTTTAAAAATTCTTCAAACGGAAAGACACGCTTCAAAACGCTACACTCTGGAAACCCTTCATATTTTAAACAATAAAAACGCTATGAATAGAAAACGAGACACCCAGAATATATCAGCCGTGTATTGCTCTCTCGTTTCCGCCATAAACTCAAGATAACATTACTAATCGACTCAGCATCGACGAACGAAGTGCTTTATTTAAATATTTTTAGTATAAGTATCTTGTATAAATAATGTTTTTGGTTTATTTAATGTAAGTCATTGAACTTTACGTTTAGTTTATATGTTTAATTATTTTTGTGCATATGTATGTTTTCTAACAAATTGTTGTTTTAAAATGTTAAAATAAAGATCCCCTGAAGAGGACAGCAATCCCTGTCGAAACGTTGGATATAAATCAATGTTATTTTGTTTCATTCTAACTACCAGTGACCAAAAAAGCCGAAGGATAAATTAAGATCTAATCCATCAACTATTGATAAAGTTTTGTCATAACTATGATGGGGCAGAATGACATACCCTAACTGTGGACAAAATGAAATACCTTTATTTCGAACAATATTTTAATTTTGGCAATAAACATGAATCATAAATGCAATGGGTCAATAAATCGTAATCATGCAGCGTTGAAACATAATGTGCAACCATTGGGCTCATGAATCATGTAGTTTAGTGTCAAAATACACAAAACAAGTAATTTACGAATTATGCATCTTATATGAACCCAAAGGCATAATTTTAGGAAAAAACTGTCAAGAAACAAATCATAACTAACAGATTTATAATTTTAAGGCAAATTGAAGCTTTCTATTACTATGGAACTAGAAAATATGACCTATGTCATTTTATCCATATGAAGTATTTCATTTTGTCCATACTATAAGAATGAAATACTCGTAGATTTGTGTGTAGTTTTGAAAAAGTATTTTTTTTAATTTTATTTGTTTATTTTTTATACATTTAAATTATAATTAAATGTTTCCAAAGATCTAAGAAATGAGTAGATACAAAATCAATTACGATATATTGTCTAAATAACTTTTTTTGATTCAAAAACTTTATATTTTGTCATTTTAGACGTACTTTCCCTACTCATCCCACATAAGATATTATAGGATAGGCAACCAAACAAATGACTCATGTGAATGGAATGTAAAAACTCACGATTATTCACAGTTTGCCTTACGCAGCTCATATGAAAAACATTTTTACATTAACGATTAGTAAAACTTACTTGGCTTATAAGGACCAATTTTTACAACGATGTTCAAATTTTGACCCGATGTTCAGCAATTTTAACTCTCTGCTTTGGTAGGACAGTTGTAAAATATGGTAAAAATGGTTAAAATGGTTAAAATTCAACGATTTTCACTCACCACTTTCAGTGGTTGAATTGACGTTTGGAAATGGTTCAAGCTTGTTATTGGTTATTACAACATACTTGAACCATAGTGAAACCTTATGTAACTCGCTAAAATCGGTTATTTAAAATTGCTGAACCACTGATTCAAATTTGAACCACGATTGCACAACTGAATCTAATTGAAGTTCAAGGATGGTTTAAGAATATTTGGCTACTATCACAGACTTAAATTATCGTTGAACGTCAGTTTATCCACTAATATTTGTGAGCTAAAATTACCAATGGGAAACTAGATATAATATTATGTGCATTAAAAGTTTTGAACACAATCATGTTCTTAATAAAACTATCATTAAATTATCACAAATAATGTCACCTTCTCCATGTGTTATTAGTCTGCTATTATACGGCAACTTTTGATTTATGATTTTTTTCAAAATAAAAAAAAAACATTTGATTTCATCTTCGCACTTATTTAATTTCAATAAAAAGTCCTCGTGTAATAACAGACTAAATGACGATTTGTTTTGCTCTTACCATAGTCTACTAACGCACCCCTACACCATTTTATTCTTTTATAGCTGCCAAATTAATTTTCGAGTTTGGAAATGTAAATCAAAGAAAAAAGATACACACAAATTAAATATAAATCATAAATTATATAAATATATATACATATAGTAATATTTCCCATTTTATTTGAATAAAAGTTGGTTTTTGTTAATAATTTTTTTTATTTCTACTTTTAATTCTCATTAAATTCACTTTTGTGTTCTAATAGCTCTTCAGGCGTACCATATTTCAAATACAAAAATATAGGCAGCTGCGGATGCCGTTTGTTGGAAATTTCTCACTGTACTTTATATAAAATCCCAAACCTACTGTCAGCTATTATTGGTTTGCGAGATTCTGGAGGTGAGGTTGACTAAGCTTAAGGTTGATTGTCAATATTTGATAGTCGTTTTGACGATAGCAACATATCTCTATAATATCTACATATTTATTGGAAAATATAAAGAGAGCAATCTTCAATGAGACTATCATTTAGTCAAGCGATTGCTGATTTAACAAATTTTAAATCAAGCCAAATAGCTGGTACTATTTTCTTGCTTATTATTAATATAACTACACATAATGTATACGATACGTATAGATTAGGGTGGTCCTTTTATTATTTTGTTTGAAATTTCGAGATGAATAGGCATCAAACGGCTCTACATGAAAAAAAAATTCCTAATTTTTTCAGATTTTTATTTCATCCCCTGGTCACACTATTTTCACTTTAAGGTACTTATTATGGGGCTAGGGTGATTTTTATAAAAAGCGAAAAGATATAACTTTAGGGTATAGATTAGATTTAGACGAGGAAATATCGTATCGGAGGGGGGTCTATTTCCCCCCGTTTAGGCGGGAGAGGTAATTTTCTAAAAATTTTGCTCTAACCAGAAAAATATTTACCCCTTCAATACAATTTTGTTCTCGTCTGAATCTGATCTATACATTCTGATTTTTTTTTTCGAGTGGTAGGTATAAGAATAATCCTAACCCTGTAATTTGGTGAAAATAGGAAGACCAAGGAGGTGAAATAAGAAAAAATCGGAAAAATTAGAGAAATGGTTTTAAATGTTTTGAATCGAATAAGATCTATCCAAGACTATGTCCAATTTAAGGGCCACCCTAGTATACACATATGTTTTAATATTTCCTCAGGATCTCAACAAGTATCAGTATAAAAGAGCTATTAGCAGATGGCCCTCCTATTTATATAGCTCAACTTGTAATGGCCATCAAATAGAGAATAGCAACACATGCAGATCATGTTGATTAAAGGGTACACTTAACTCTGTTAAAACTCAGGGCATCTTTTTAATAAGAAAAGGAAAAACCATTACCAGTATTAACCAGCTTAATATAAACATTTTTTAAAATCCCATGCGTTTGATTCTATCAAAAATTAAGGATGAAATATCTATGCAAAACCTTTACTTTCAATGACCATATCACAAAAACCCTCAATAAAATACAAAGCTATACTTAAAAGTTATGCCATCTTATATTCACAAAGTTTACATCTGAGTAAATTTAATAAGATTATATCTATAAGGTCATCTTTCAAGCCATAATTTTTCTTATGATAAATTAACCCAAACATGAATGAACTGGAGTACCTACATAAAGTTACAAACAAAATTGAAGTTGTCTATACCAAAAATTTAGTTCAGGATTCAATGATTGTTATACACAAATTGTATGTAGTTGTAAGTTCATAAGCAGCCCTTGTAGATGTTTATTTTTTTTTTATTAATTCATTACAATAATTTCCTAATTTGGTTATGTAAGATATTTGTTTATTAGTATTGGGTCATCACTCATAATAATTTGAAGTAAGCTATTATAACCCTGTTTATTTTTTTTTTTTCAACATCCAATCATACTTAATAACATCCTTGTTTCAGTTAAAGGTTGTCATTTAAAAAACTCGTTTTTGGTGTTTTTAATTATTTTTGTATTTATTAATTTTTGCATTCCTTAATATTTGTTCGTTAGGGTGTGTTTCATTTTTCCAAAGATATGATTTTCATCTGACTTTACTTACGTACCGGTTCTCAACGATATACCAAATATGTATGCCTAATTTATATCGAATATACTCGTAGAATTTTCCTTTGACGTCAGGCGTTAAGAAAAAGTGCCAAGGGATAAAGTACTCTAATTGATTTGGAAGTATTGCCCAACAAATTTGTATCACCCAAAAGCAAAGAAAAATTCGGAAATATTGTCCACAAAAATTACTTTGTGACCGAAAATTAAAATGGAAATACCGCTCTAATATTTTGCATGAAAATTGTTTTTGTAGAACTATGGCCATATTTCCTCAATTTTGGATGATTTGACTATTTTAATTCATTATTTTGGGCATTGTTTCATTTCATTAAAGATAGCGAAATAAGGAAATATCACCCAAAATGTGAACAAAAATTACAACATTAGTTTGTTTTGCGTTGCCTTGGGCGTTATTTCCAAATCGTTATTTCGAATACTGTCAAATCGCCTAATCGGTGACGTGAAATAAGGCCTAACTAAATAAGACTTAATGTCAAATGTTGCCTAATTTAACGTTGAAGATGAAAATAAGACCAAATTAGCTTTATTTCCATTTCAAACCCGAAAAAAATTATATTTTTCAGAAATCAAGCAAAAATCTCAAAGGACAAAATCACCCATGAATTTTTTCTGCTCCTTTCGTGCCTGGAATTGGAGGGGGTTAAAATCAATAATGTAGTCCTATGGTTTCAAGTGTTTTGAGTCCAACGAGAGTTCTCGCATCATCGTGGGACACCTTGTTCTCGATTTATAGTCCAATGTTTGCAGAGCTTAGGGGCTTAACCTTGAAAGTGGCAGCCTTCTTCTCTTCCTTCTGTTTTGGCAGTTTCGGCACTATGGCAACACTTCCTTGAAGTTAAGTTTGGACATTAAATATTAAAAACTATAGATCAACCTGTTAGGTTTATATGACAAGTATATGCCCTCATATCTTGCACTAAAGCTCCTACTATAAGAAATAAGGAAATGTGAAAGTCATATTTTTGATTGAGACATAATTTAACCTTTATCTCCGAAACGATTCAGTCTAGTTTTTATTAATAATTTTAACAAGTATGTAGTATCTTAACATCTATAATACTCGAATATTTAAGAAAACAAAATGCACAACTGGATCGCACGTACTTGCTCTTATGTTCAAGTTGCTTGCACCTTAAGAACTTTTGAAATATGCAAGTAATTATAGAAAAAGCAAAAAAAAGATTTAAAACGTTCTTTTAATTGTATAATCATAAACAACCCTTTAAATCACTTAGGTCTCATGTATGCCATTTGACTACTTAGAAAAAATGAATATGTAAAAAAAATTTAAATCGTTGGAGCTGTTTTCTAAAAAACTAATTTTTTATATTATATGTAAAAATTTGGTAAAATTAAAAAAAATTTGGTATGCCAATTATGAGTATTTATTAAATATACATTTATAAACCTGGAATATTGAATCCAAAAATTTGTTTTTTCAAAATTTTGCTATGCAACACAATTAACATTTTAAAGAAGCTTTTTGATAAAAAGTTTTATTGAAATTAGTTAAACCGTTAATGAGAAATTCAAAAATCAAAAAACCATTATATGGTAGGTACCGTTAACAACCGTTTTTGGTAAATTTTTCTACCAAAAAGTAAACAATACCTTCAATAATTCACTAGTTATTTTTATCAAAATTGTTCAAACCGTTTTTGAGATACATCAATTTTTCCTTAACGGTTGTATGCCAAGTACCATTATTTTTGGATTTAAAAAAATCTATCAATTTGCCCTCTGGAGAATCACCGAAAAGCCTTAAGTTTAAAATTTGAAGAAAATTACATCATTGATTTAGCCTGTAGATCCAGATTTAACAGACAGACAGAATTTTTCCACCCACTTTTTTGCACGAATCCTGTCAACATTGCAAGTAAAATCAAAACAAAAATTATGCTTCGGAGATTAAAAAAATATTATTATTTTTAAAATGGGAAGGCCGAAGACCTATCGATTGCTTCCGGTGCTCCTCAAAGCGTTGCGGGGTCGTGTGCGCCTTCCGCCGCCTCTGTCTGGCCGGTTACACTTGACGTCGAACTACTTCACCACTTTTTATATGTTTACAAAACTATAAATAGGACATGAAAGAACTTTATTTCATTTTTCTAAATCATTTTATTTTTTTTTCGAAATTCTTTTTCTTCTCAAGACAACAAAGTTTCCAAAAAACTATTGTGTATAAGAAAAAGGTTAAAACTCGTTTTTGGAGACTTTGCCGCTTTTTATCTTTTAAGGAATAAACTACATAAATCAATTTCAAATATATAGGCTTAATGGGAAGGGGAAAGTGCTGGGACGCTGTTTGTTATAATTATGACTTTGAGGAACAATAATTTCATATTATACCTGATACCAATTTTTGTCATGACAAAACCTGGTTTGACTATAAGTACATTATCAGTGAAATAAAGTAATGGACTTTTTTTTTGGATTTTAATACAAACCAACTCTTATCTGATCTCAGAATTGCTGAGTTATCTCTAAATTTTAATTTTTTTTTAATTCAAAAACCAAAAAGTTTGAAAAATATTCGTTGTTTGATGTATTTGAACTTATGTGAAATATTGTACATACATATGTATTTTGACTTCAAAAACTACATAACATCTAAATGTACAATCCTCTTCTTTGAAACTTATTTTCAAGCCTCCCAATACTTTGTTTCCATTATTTTTTAATGATGTTTTAAATATTAATGTTGTTGATAAACAATTCACAATTCTGTAAATATTTAATATATATTTTTCTTAGTAAGATTGACTTTCACATTATAGCTTTTGCTACTTTTTAAGTGAATGTTAATCAAAACCTGGGTCTTATAGTAATTTTTGTGTTTAAAAACACAATAAATCAAAAATTGATTTAAGTTTTCAGTAATAAATAAAAAGAATTCCCTCAAAATGTATTTTATAAAATGATAAAAAAAAAAATAGTTGCAGACAGGCTGCGCATTTATTAAATTTTTGCTTAAATCTATATAAAAAAAAAAAATTGGAAATTATCTACTCCGTTTCTAGTTCAGGCAATAGAGAAGAGTATTAAGAGTGACCCATCTGGGTATTTTGGAAAGGCATTTGGCTTTGTTGAGATTGAGAAAATATGAATTGGATGGTACTTTGATTGATGAATTACTGGAGTTGTGTTTGTGTTGTGTATTGTAAATGAATATTATATGTATGTACCTACAGTGAATTGAATAGTATTAAGAAATGTTCCACTTTAACTATAACATATAAATATGTGAACTTCTTTTTCCAAAATGTACACCATCCATAATATTTGATTTAAGTACGAAACCCTTGGTAGGTACATTATTGTCATAATAATCAATGTTTGAAAGTACATAATTATACACATAACATAATAGTACAATGTTTATGTTTATCTTAACATTTGAATATGAATAAATTTTGTTGTTAGTCCATGAAGAAAAAGCTTTGATTGCAACTTACTTAAACATGCATTTTTCTAGATTTATAATTATTGTTTGTGTCCTTGTGGCTTAGGTAAATATTATTGCAAATGCAAAACGTATTGGACATTATAGACACACTGCATAAAAACCTCACGTACATTATTTTTAATGTGTGGTTGTGTGTTGGTACTATACTACTTTTCTGAATTTTTCTTTCAAGGATAACGATTAATTATTTTAGCATAAATATTTTAGAATAAATAAATGAAAAGTCATTCACCCCGAATAAAAAATTTGTAAACCAAATTGGTGATGAGTAAGCTGGTCCACAAACTGCCACTCAAAAATATAAGTCAAGCACGACACGAGTCTAGAATAAAAGTAGAAGTATTTTCTTCGGTTCTTGTCCCTGGAATTCTTTCGGTATATTTTTGAAAGCGAAGAATATAAATTGCTACTTTTTTAGTATAAAAACAAAAAACTTTTCAACAAAAATATAAGAAATTGAATTTTTCAACAAAAATTATATCAAATATTATTTAAGTTTCAGGTTGATATCTTTTTAATGGAAAAAGTATAAACAGTGGGTTTGAAAAAAAGTGAATAATATTTAAATACAAGTTCTACAAATTTTTTTTTCCTACAGAGCTTAACAATAAAATATAATAATTCTATTATTAAAAGGTGCCAATCATAGCATAGATTTTTCGCTTATGCTTTTACATTTAACTTTTGGTGCAGTGCTAAAAGACCAGCGGCAATAAAGCCCGTGGGCCTTATTTCCCAAAATAAAAGGAGGAAACACCCACGGGTTTATTTTCCATTTTGAAAAGAAAACGAATCTAGGGGATTTGCTTATAATTTCAATTATGAATAGAAAGAAGACCAATTTGAAGGAAATCAGATTGAAACATAGTTTTTGCCACTGAAAAGTCACTTTTTCTTCACTTTTTAAACTGTGTTTCTGTGCATACTTTTCAATGTTTTATAAAACCGGGCAAAATGATACTTTTTAGATTTAAAATACATTTTATTCTCATTTACTTAAAATTTGTTTGCAGCACTTAGCGGGTTTTACTTTGGAACCGACGGTATTACGGTGGGACTAATTTTGGAACTATTTGAATATTTTTTCTGACCGATGAAAGAGACGGACTTATTTGCAAATATCTTAGATGCTAAAACGCATTTTTTTTTTCTTCTTTGAGTTCAATTCAAATTGATTCGAGTTTAAATTTAATAATTCTGTTCAATCTCTTTCTTTTCTTAATATTGTAAGTGCATTCATATTTGAAACAAACTCGTGAATGTTGATTTTATGTTAAGAATTTATGAGTAAAATAATTTAACAGGTCTTTCAAAAATCAAATTCAAATGGGCTTGAATTCACGTAAAAAATTGCAATTCAATAGATTTAACTCAAAATAATAGTATGTTTGAATCTGAATAGATAAGAGTTAGATTTAAATCGAAATTTTTTTTTAACTAATTTAAACATATTGTTAAACATGCTTCTGTTTGAATAAGTCAAAGTTCAGTTTTCTCAGTGTATGGATCATACTTTAAGTGTGGGCTTAAATGCCAAACCCAAATAACTATAACACCCGCGGTTCTTATTTCTATTTTTTCGTGGGCCTTATTGCCATTTTAAAATGGAAAAATAAGCCTGTGGTTGTTTTTCCTTTTATTTTAGGAAATGAGGCCCACGGACGTTATTGCCGCGGGTCTTCTAGCACTGCACCTTAACTTATAGTTATCTTAATCTTAAATAAATGTTTATTCTTTAAAGATGAAGGTTCATAAAAGCAGTAAACCACAATGATGATACTCTGTGCTTTTATTTCATTTGTACAGTACACTTAGGCGTATACTTACTTTTTTCTATTATGTTTTCTTTAAATAATTGTAAGTCTTAATGTTGTGCTGATTCGTAACATCGGTGGTATTATTTATCAAGTAATCATATCATTTATTAAGTAATGTCTCTGTCCCTTAAAAGTATAAAGTTTTCCCCCTTTTTCTGTCAAATTCTGAAAGGCACTTTCTTTAAACCTGCAGTTTTACTTACAGCCATATAATTGACAATTCTTAAAACACAAAATGGAACCAGTTTTTGTTAAAACTAATTTTGTCTTGAGTTTCATCGAAATACATATATCAAAACTACTTTAAAACCAAATTCGGTGGCGTAAGGGAATAACGCCCAAGGAAGAAGGACCCAAATCAATTTTGAAATAACGCCCAAAAAAACACTGAATAATTTGTTGTTGTAATTTGTGTTGCCATTATAGGTAATATTTTCTCATTTTGCTATCTTTTATAAAATGAAAGAATGCCTTAAATAATGAATAAGAATAGCCCACTGGGAAATAGAGCCCAAACTAACAGTGAGTATGTATGCAACCTGCAACTGCACTTTCTTAAATATTCCTAAAAATTTTGCGTATTCATTGAAATAAAGTTTGGAAATATCAGCCAAAATTGAAAAAATATGGCCAAAATTCTACAAAAACATACAAAATATTTGGGCGATATTTCCATTTTAATATTTTATCACAAAGCAGTTTGGGCAATATTCCCAATTTCTTCCCTGCTTTTGGGTGATAAACATTTTTTGGGCAGTATTTCCAAGTCAATTTGGGCACTTTTTCCTTGGTGAACAACATTACTTCTGCAGATAAGACTTGTTTGGGTTTTCAAACTAGTAGTCTAAATAGTCTTAGAGCTGGCAGCATATTTTTGGGTTGAACACACAACCAAAAAATGATTATGAGGGTCCGTAGGTGCATGCATCTTGACATAAAATTCAAAAGTCTGGCAAGGTATTTTTGGGGCTCGTGGTAAGGATGAGTGGTTGAAAATAGCGGTTTTCAGACTATTGTGTTAGGGAAACATGCACTTTAATTAATTTATTTAAAATGGAAAGAGATGTTCTGTCATTTTTTAAGTCCGCAGACTTTAAATTAAGCGATTTGAAAAATAAAACTCAAGATAAGAGCTTTTGAAGCGAACCTTATCGGCTTTATTTTGGAGACATTTTTTGTGATTTTTGATTTTTTTTAATTCTCCAAATATCTCTTGATATGGTCCACCTAAAAAGCTTATATCTTGAGTCAAAATTAAAGTCTATGGACTTAAAGAAAATGTCAGATCACTATTTCCTTTTTTTAAAAAATAAAGTGAAGTGCATGTGGCCCTAACTCAAAAGTCTGAAAGCCGCTATTTTCAACCCCTCGTCCTTACCACGGACGACAAAAAAAATCCTGCCAGACTTTTGAATTTTATGTCAAGATGCATGGACCTATGGACCCTCATACTCATTGTTTCGTTATGTGCTCAACCCAAAATTATGCTGCCAGCTTTTAGTCTATAGTTTCTCGTTTCGGCTATAAAACTAGTTTTGTCGAAGAATGAATAAATGATTTTTTATTTTAATGAGGCTTTTTCATTGGAACCTATGTACATATATAAATTTTTTTTTAAATTACAGGTTCGTTTTCTTTATTGTCGACTTAGAATTGGTCTGATATAATATTTTATATTTTAATGCACAGAGTATTAATTTCGTGACTAACTTCAAATATTATTTGTAGGACAAACACATTTAAATAAAAAAAACATTGTGACTGTTTACTGATACAAGCGATTATGTTTTGTCGAAGTAGCTACATAAATTTGAAATTAAATACTACTAGAAGTCAAATACATATTATCTGTTCGTCGTATAGAAACGACATAAATACGTTTCCCGGCCGATTGCAGCTCTTTCAAAACTCATTCGTGAGTGGTCCGAAATTGTAAAATGTAGTATTTTATGTAAAATAATCTATTGTAGATTTATAATCTGGTTCGATTTTAGGATGAATAATAAGAAACAGCGTCAAAACTATACACAGCTTGGAAGGTCTTAAAACTAGATATTTCTCGTTTTATTTTTGCATTTCAAAGCAAAGAAACTAGTTTTAAGATTTCGAGTTTTAGCTATCAAAATATTTTTGAATAATACCGATTTGTACAAAATTTGAAACTCAAAACGTCTAAAGAACTACTTTCGCCATGAAACCAGTTTTAACGTGAGTCAATAATATGGGTGTTACTAACCACTAGTTTCACGGTGCAGTGGTAGAAGACCTGCGGCAGTAACGCCCATGGGCCTCATTTCCCAAAACAAAAGGAAAAAACAACCAGGGGCTTATTTTTTATTTTGAAATGGCAATACTATGTAGATATATACGACCCATACAAAAAAGAATTAAAAAGCGTGGGTGTTATAGCTTTTTGGACTAGGCAACTACGCCCACATTTAAAGTACATATGATCCATACTCTGCTTAAATACCCTTCTATCTCAAAATAATACAGGTAAAAATATTTTTGAATACATAGATTAATTCAAAGTTTCTTTAACTTCAGATTCCTTAGATGCAAAAGAAACTTTTCATAGACCCAAAATTGCATCTACCCCAAATTCAGTATTACAACAAAAGAATTACCATTTGCCCCAAAAAATACTGGTTTTTTGAGATCTTATTGACACTTGCCTTGCCTTACATAAATACAGTACTAGCATCCACCATTACAGCGAATATATAGTGAGGTATGTTTTGTCACGGGCCTTGCCTAGCACTGCACGTTGTTTAAAAGATTTAATTTTCAACCTTAAACTAAGTTCAATTGTTCTGCTGAACTAAAGTTTAAACACAAAGTAGAGTTTAAACTCCCACGTAAGTATGTATGTAATCTTTGAATTTATTATTGCAATTTGACGACCTTAAATATATACTAAGGTCACAAAGTTATTCCTTTAACCATAGTTTAATAATGGGAGTTTAAACTCCACTTTAGGTCTAAGCTTAAGTTCATCAGAACAATTAAACTAAGTTAAACAAGACTGTGAAACTGAGGGTTGGTCAGTCATTTTATAATAGAAGACGTGTTTTGTTAATCTCTTTAAAGTGGACACTAAGAAATACTACACATTTAGCCAAATTCAACTGCAATTTGAGTTTCAAGGACTCTATCGCGTTTTCCAAGTCAATATTAAAAGTAATCTTCTTTTTCCATACTTTTGCTTTATTTACATGTAAATGTTCTACTCTTGTAGGAAACATTCCAGCTTTTACTGAGGAAAGTGCTCAATGCTATGAATTTTGTATCTGTTAATTTGAACTATTTTGTTGTTAAAGGAAACTCTTAATTTTCAATTATTATTAAAATCTACACTAAATGTCTTTTACATACACAAAAGTAAGTACTGTCAATCAAATTCATATTCATACAGTATTTTAGAAACTACCTTAACCAAAACTGTGTTTTTTTTTTTCAATTATACTCGAAGTCACATATAAGTCTTTAACATTACCTAGATACCATAATTTTATTTCAAATCAAATATTATCTTTAGTCTAGTACTCTGCAGATGGTAAACGGAAAATCCCATACAAAAATGACAAAACGAAATCATAAACGAAAATTTTAGTTCTTCTTTTCGTTTCGCTGTTCGATGACTCTTTTTCGCAAACAAATAATTACCCAGACTATTTATTGTGTGCGAAAAAATGACATTTGTGTTTTTATGTGTTTATTTTTAGTATTTCTTTCATTACAGCATGGATGTCTGTGATTTTTTTGCATTTGCAATTGTTTTGAGATTTTGAATTTGTGCAACTGTCAACGAATAGTTTTCTGCTTCGGTTTCGTAAGCATTTCTTTGTCTTTTTGGAGACCAGCTAAATATTTCGTTTTGCATCAGCAGCGTGCCAGGCCTTACCAACAATATGGTTAAATCAAATTAATATTCGTAGTACCTCGTGGCATAATGGTTTGTGCGTAGGACTGCCATGCCAACGGTCTGGGCTCAGCCGCTGCCATTTTTACTATCTTTTGTGAGGAACCTACAAATCCTTCAAGAATATATTTGTCATGAATAAGTGCTTCTCATCTAGGCTTTCGGACTCGGCAAAAAATTGTAGTCCCATCCATTCCTCCTAACAACACGCACACAGAAATAGTTAAGAGTTGTAAGTCACTAGGCCCTCGTTCTCCACGAGCTATTGCATATAGAAAAATTTTTTCTAGATATAAGGGCTTACAGGTGTATGTTTCGTGATACTAAATACCAAAGTCTGGCAGGTTTCTTTTTCAGACTTTGGGAGGAGTGGAAGGTTATAATCCGCTTGGTTTCAATTCACTTTTAAAAACAGGAAATGATGCTCTGTCATTTTTCTAAAGCTTAAAGATTTTTATCTTGATGATTAGATCAATAGATGATTTAAGCTCTTCAAGCAAACCCCTTTTTGGAGACTTTAATTTGTTGATTTTTTTTAAATCTCCAAAAAAAGGATGATAAGGTTCATATAAAATGGCTAAATCTTGAGTTCCATTAATCAGGGTAACTGACAAGACTGGGGTGTTTATGCTTAGGAAAGCTCATCATAAAGAAATTTTTTTTTAATATATTAATGTGAATACAACATTGACAGTTTGACTTTATTTTTTTCGCGCCAAACAATGCCAAGCAATTTATTCCTTGTGAAAAAAGAATTAAGACCCTCCACTTAGAATTCTGGTACAGTTATCAATTTTGGTAGTTTAACTGCATATATTGCGGATGCGGAACGGCATTATACGTTTATGATTTTGTTGTGAAAGCTTTTTATGTATGGAACTCTTTTTAATATAAATGTGAATTTAATACATTTTGTGCAAAACTTATAGATGCTAGGTTAGGAAGGTACATACAATGATAGTTTTATTAATTTGATATAAAATTTTGTTTCTAATTGTGGCTCCTTGATTTAATTAAGTTGGACTCAGTATAAGATAATAATTTTTAATTCTTCATCAATACGAACAGTGGTTTTCAAACTTTTCAAACTTTAACGTTTAATGAATACAAATAAGAATTTTATAATGATATTGAAACAGCAACTTTTAATTAAGCTATGAAACAAATATGATTTTATTGGTGACATTTAGTTTAGTTCAAGCAGAAAATAAACTTTTTTCAATTTCTTTTTCCAGCTTATTTGAAACGGATCGTAAATATTTGTATCTTTACATGATATAATTTTCAAGGACTTGAATTAGATGAAAAGAATAAGGAGAACAACAATTTTTTTTAATCACTTAAGATTCTGGTCTCTTTTTAAGACCTCACCTAGATAGCCAATCGCTTAGTCTATTTAAAATTAGATTGATGTCCTCTTTTTAATTAGTTTAAATTTTAATTTTTTTGATCAAACTTTGTGAATTGAGACTCTTCAAGTGGTACTCTTTTCGAGACATAAAAAATCAATGCAGTATTTTATTGTTGAATATTTCACACTACTTTGTTTAGTTTTGCTGGGCTATTTCTATTTTTTCAGAATTGGAAATCAATATAAGCTTCCATTTTTCAGTAGGTAGTTGACTTTTATTATTATATTTTGTAGTCTTTAAGTGAAAGAGGTCTTAAATATTCAACTCACGTACATAATATCGAAAAGGTTTTTTTTTTGCTTTACTATTATGAACAGTTTTAAAAAGGAAAATTCTGGAAAGTTCAATTTTAACTCTCATGATGCCTTCGCTCATTGCGTAATTTATTTTAGAATGTCTTTTTGATTAGTTTGTTCCTGCTTGTGTTACGTTGCTTTCAAGCTTTTCACTTGAAAATTATGGTTCATGAAGGTTATATTTTTTATTAAGCACGACTGCTCTTCACATACTTCTTTAGTAAGTTAGACTATTACACCGATTGTCTGGCGCTATACTTCATACTTACCTTTCTCAGTAGGTGATTTTCTTTTTTTTCAGCGGTTATTGCAATTCACATAAGCATTTCAATTTAATGCCTTCGGTGCAAAAGAGAAAACAACCCTTTCTTTAATTTGGCATCAAAAGCATAACTGAATAATTTTTCATAAGAATAGAATTCAATAAGTTCTTCGGACTGGCACTATTTCAAGTTTAATGTTAAATTGTAAGAAATGGGGATAAAATCTTCTCAGGCAGTCTAAATGTCGGGGATGGTTTGGGTTGTAACTAACTCAAATTTACCCCACGTCAAAAGACATAACCTTTGTTCCTTGAATTCTTCGCACTATTTCAGACAAAGGCCGTGTGTCGATTGAGTTAAAAATTTGGTAAAATTTGTTTCCATGCCATGACTAAATTTTGACATTACTGAGGTGAATATAGACGTTTGAATTTGACCTGCTCAGGAGCACGTTAAAATTTTAGCCTGTGGTTAATTTTTAGCTTATTTATGCTCATGAAAGAGTGAAGGAGGTAAATGTAGATTAAATATCTTATTTTGGTGCCTTAAATCTTATCGGGAAAGATTAATAAACAATAAAATCAAATGGAAAGATTAATAATAATTGTACATAAGTACTAACTCAAGGAAGTGAAATAAATATATATAAATTTATATTTGTGTAGGGTCTTATGGTTCGTTTGAGTGTATCGATTTTCAAGCGTTAATGTTGGCAGCACTTTTAATCGGTGAAAAATAATATTGTTAATATTGCTAAGGAATCAGTAAAAAGAATTGAAAACGCTTTTTCAGATGATTATTCACTTTGTAAACTGACTTCTTTGTTTAGCGTACTGTCAAAATGCAACAACAAAACTAGTTATGTTCTAAAAAATCCTATTTAATCCAATAGACACAGGGAAAACCTTGAATTTTATCCAACGGATAAAATTTAACTGGTATTATATGTATCCAAAATGTTAATGCAATTGACACACGGCTTAAATGTGAGGAGTGGATATAAAAAAACCTGTTCTCTAGCGAGTTTCAGACCGCCATGTTTAGTCACTTTTAATAGGGTGATTTTTGCCTCAATATCTGCAGAAAGAAATTTGTTATTGTTTCTGACCTACTAGGTTTCAATTTAAAACCGATGATATAGGCACATGAGAATTGAAATTTAAAGTTCATAAAAAAGTTACAAAAACAAAAATGTAAATAACAATATCAGACACAAAAACAAAACCATTCATGTAAGCGAATTCTTTTTGTTTTATCAGTCTCAACACCAAAACTCAGAAATTTTTTCCTCTGCATATCAGATAAAATGAATGTGAACCATGAATGGGCTAACTGCTAAGTAACTGAGTGAGAAAATCTACAAACACTTCTGGTCAATGCCTGACTAAAGAGTTGCCACTTTACTGAAACTGCAGTAGATCTGAACAAATGCAATTTTTCTCAAATTAATTCACTGCTTTAAAATAAAATCTACCGCACTTTATTTTACCAAAAAAACTCAGCTTTCAAGCCTTCACAAGTGAAACTATGAAACTTATTTTTATACAAATTTTCCTTTCAAGAAGAGTAAATTAAATAAACAAACAACTTCTAATTTCAAACAGGGACGATCTTTTGCGCCCCCAAATAAAATAAAATAATAAAATATTAAATGAATTATTAGTTTAACTAAAACTAAACTTTTGTGTTTACCTCTCATGACCATCCAACCGATTAAATTTTCAATAAAAAAACTTTTGTAATTGGTTTAATACTTCCAAAGCGTAACGAAGATGATATTGCCGCCCCTAACTCCTGTGGCCCAAGGCGACCACCCGCTTCATCCCCCTTAGCTACGACCCTGTATGTTGTCAACCTATGTTCAATGGCTTTCAAAATACAGTGGTGTGCTGATATAACGAATGCTCGATATTACGAACACTTTTTGGAAGTCCATTAGGTATTCAATGTAACAAACAAATGACGAATTTCACAAAATTAGATTCAAAATTTTAAATAATTTCCCCTCTCCCCTGCCTGTTAGATTAGGTCCGAGAGCACCAGCTCAAAACTCAACTTTGCAAAGCAGGTGCTTCATTTAGTATGAATAAAATACTTAAGAAGGTGCTCAACGATTGAGAAGCTACATGTTTGATGAGATCCTTCTCAGGGTGAGCACCGGCTCCATGGTAAGGTATGAATAAACCGAAGCACGTTCTCTATCGAGAGGAGCACCTGCTCCTCATTTGTAAGTTAGCTCAGTTGGTTGCTCAATGGTGAAATAAATAGGGGTTAATACCCTTTTCTTCATAAATGGCAGAGTTTATACCAAATTTAAAGCTCAAGGCTTAATTTTCTAAGAGAAAAAGACAAGAATTTTAAAGAAACTCTATCCCATTCTGATAAAGTCAGCACAGAAAATGTGGATTTCTTAACAAAACTTGCCTAATGGCGGTTCTAATTTCTCTTCACTACATACGAGATTCAGGTTTTTAATATTGCAGCTGGAAGACATTGGAGTAAGGTACATCAGTCCACGGTTCTTCAAAACATTTTCTTTTGAAACTGCGGCAGTAGCTCAAACACTGTACAATTGGATCAAATTCCAACAACTGATAAACTGCTAGTTGTAAACCAAGAATGGCAAGAAAAGTACCATTAAACTACCGCTATAATTAAATATGGACAGAGTTCAAATTTCTGAATAAAAAGTAATTCTTTTTGGTGAATATAGCGCCAGAAAAAGTTTCTTGTTTTGCCAATTCACCAACCAAAAAAGATCTATAATCTACACTCGTTCTGGATCACATGGACAAAGAATACACAGTCACCGTCGATACATGACTATCATCTAGCGATGTGAATCGCTCTCAAATGGAGCAGCAAGCCCTGGAGCAGTATGGATTGGATTTTAAATCTATCATCCTCATGAGCCACCCAAAGACGATGATAACTGCATTTGATAATCTTAATATCCACAGCATTATAATTTTTGGGCCCGCATTTGCCTTGGATCTTTGTTTTTTCAATAATTGTTTGGTGACGGTTTATATATTTTTTAGTTTTTAAATATATCCATCCCATATTGATTTGGATTTCCTCTCATGCTTTTCAGCATGAATTATAAAAAAAAGCCGTTAAATATTTAACGATATTTCGGACAAGTTAATCAACGATTTTCCATCTTTCACGAAAAAAATACGAAACAGGAGCAGGTAATTTTTTAATGAGAACCTCCTCTGATTCTCACCTTCTCTGAGCACGTGCTTCATTTTATTCATATCACCCTACATCTTGTTTATTGTCGTTTTTTTTAAGAACAAATCGAAATCTCATGATTTAATATGAAATTAAAGAATATTTGTCAACTTTTTTTTAATTATTTTTATACGTTCTTAACATTGAATTTCTTGTGTAGTGATTTTTCTAAAAGATTTTGATTGCCTTATGATTGCCCTATGGGGGCTCTAGTCAAGTTGTGGTGGTTTGAAGTGGTGCGATTTCATTTCCACTCCTCACAATTTGAAATTTAGTCCGTCATGTAGTAAGTCATTTTGTGGGTTGTGACCTCTGTTGCGATTAGTTAACAAATCCTCCAAAAAGACCCCCGGCAAAAAACCCCTAGTTCTCTCCATTCCTGCAGACCAACAAAACACAAACAGGAATTGCTCAGCTCAGTGTATCAGACTTGTAAGTAACTAGGCACGGATTCTCCATGAGCTGTTATCCAACCAAATTTATTTCTACACTAAAAGAACCGAACATGTCTGTTGAAACAAATTTATTTTTAAATTTTAGCTTTACAATTTCAAACACAACACAAATAAAAATAACTATCAAATCAAATAATCAAATTAAGCCAAACAAACACGCAATAAAAATGAACTGTACTTGAACTTGAACACTCTTTTTTAAGCAGCTTTAAATTAGTAAAAATATGAATCCTGATAATTTGTTAAAGTGAAACCTTTTTCTTTTTGGTTTTGGAAATGACAGCAACTACTTTTAAATAAACATTTTTACTCGAACACCACTCGTGTCCCCTAATTTTAATTTAAATAAGCTTAATGTAAATTAATGGCCTGCCTACTACCTTGTGTGTGTGTGTGTGTATGTGTATTAGAGTGATCCTTAAAAAGGAGATTGTATTATTTAAATGACATTATTTTACCATTAACCCGTCCTACACGACGAAAGAATTGTTGTTGGGAAAACACATGTAAAATGTTCAATTAAACTTAGAGTTCGAACAACTTTGATAACAATAGATATAAAGATTTAAATTTTGATTAAAATTAAGTTAATTATATGATGTTAAAAACTGCTTATTGGACCGTTATTTCCGTGGTCGTTCAATGAAAAGCCTGTAGCTCCATTTCATTTTATTCTGACAGATCTGTACTCTTTATGAATTTTTACTAACTAGAATTTGAAAATATTTGATTTTAAGAAATTCGTGCCTTATAAATAGACCAATATAAGATTTAAAGACCTTATGCAGAACTAAAATATTTAAGGTTTCTTGGTTTCTTAAAACATGGAGTTAGGGAGTTTTCATTAAACGTCCAAGATATGTATGTAACTTATGTATGTAGACATAAGGAAAATTTGTTTGTTTTTTTTTTTCAATTCTCCGCTATTAGTTTAAAATTGAAGAAATATTTGGTTTCGATTCATATGACTTTTGTACTGAATGTTACATGTAGTACTAATTATTGTACTGAACATTAGATGTAGTATTAATTATTGTAGTCTGATATAAAAATTCATACATTTGTACCAAAATTTGTATTCTTTCAAAGCACTAAAATTTCCAAGTTTGATTGAACATTTTACATGTGTTTCTTTCTTTCGTCTTGAGTTAACGCTGAAGTAATGGGCTTAAATATTACAAGAATTTTCTTTTATTTAAATGACGCTCCCCTTTATTTCTCCAGAATAAATATAAAAAATCCATTAAAATTTAAGCTCATTATTTAACCCACATTTTTATAGACCACCCTAATGTACATGCTCGTATTCATACTCTCGATGTAGAGCGAATTTTCCCATTAAACAAATATCAAATTTTTAGTTTATTTTCAGATTTGCGTTCACTTGCTGGAACGGCCCTCCTTAGCCTTTTGGCCACTTTATTTATGGCACAGCTTTTGTTCGTCATTGGAGTGGGTGGCATACAGGTAAGTGAGCACATAATTTAGAATATACATACCAACATACCTATCCATCATGTTTTGAAATAGATTATTTTCAAAGACAAAGTTGTATCAAAAGGTAATTTAATGAATGAAGATTTGAAAGTTCTTTTTTTTTTCCTTATTTTGTTGTTGAATAATGTATATGTGGATGTGGGGGGTGTTGAAAAGCAAAAAGGTAAACACTGCAGACGTGAAATATTATGCTAAACTTAATATTTGGGACTGAGTGCAATATTTAAAGTGAGTGCTTGATAATTTGGATATACATTTGCTAATGTTTTTGATGTCCTGAATTCTCGTTAATGGCATCAGGATTTTCTTATTAAAATTTTATAAATCGGCAATTTCCAGCGCAGTCTAAGAAATATTTCGTGTCAAAATTTTCACAAAGGGACAATTTTACTAAGCCTTGAATCATAAGAGTAAGTTTGTTTTATTTGAACTTATTTTGTTTATTTATTTGTTCAGTATCCTCATATAACGTTTAAAGATGTTCAATTTCTAAGATATTTTAATTTTCTATATTTTAGGGAAACTAAAATGTAATCATAATCTTCGTGAGATTCAAAATATTGGAAACACAAATTGTTCTAAATTTTCAAATCTATATTGACTAAAGTTCGAGGGATTCATGGTTAAAGTTATAGTTATAGTTATAGTTAAAAAGGGCCAAATCGTTGATCTATTTGGAGCTAATTATGACACCCAAGAGACTCTACCAGCCTTTTTTATTAGGTTTTTTAGGTGTGTGACTAGTGAGACAGTTTTTAAAAATCCCTTAATAGTTGAAAATATGCCTTATTTAATTTAATAAAATATCAAATTTGACAAATCTTAGACAACCGATGTCGTTGTCCAAGTTTAGGACAATAGTAAAAAATAGCTTATAATTAATTTTTTAGAGTTCGACGGCTGTGTAAATTCAGACAAAGTTTATAAATACGGCTGTGTGTCTTTATTTACTACATCATTAAGAGTATTGAAATAAGAATCTCCAAAAAGTAGTGCCTTCGTCTATATAGTACAGAGTAGATGGGAATCGATTCTTCCTCTTCTCATTCCATATATATAGCTCCTGTCAATATTGATAGAGTAAACACTAAGCCTCACTGTGAGCTTGCATATTGTACAATCTCCGTTTATAAAATCAATTAAGAAGATGATTTGCAACTGACGAGATCTGTTTTTTAGCATCCTGTTTCAACATTTATTTAGATTAAACTATGGGCGAACCTAGTAGTACCTCGTGGCATAATGGTTAGTGCGTAGGACTGTCATGCCAAAGGTCTGGGTTCGATTCCCGGCCACTTCCACCTAAAAACAAATGTTTTTTTCCGAGGTACTGCCTCTTGCGAGGGACTGAAAAATCCTCCAAGAGTATACTTGTCATGAATAAGTGCTTCTCATCTAGCCGTTCGGACTCGGCAAAAAATTGTATGTAGGTCCCCTCCATTCCTGCCAACAACACGCACACAGGAATGGTTGAGAGTTGTTAGTCACTAGGCGCTGGTTCTCTATGAGCTGTTGCGCCACAAAATTTTATTTTTATGGGTGAACCTACATACTTATACATACATGCCTTATCGACTTCAATATGTAGTGTTGTACGACTTGTACCAGTTTGATTTGATCAGCTCAGGTATCCAATAAAAGTGAATGTTTAATTACAGTTAAGTACTGTTTGTAGTGGATACTTAGCCCTGAGCTGCTTGACTTTCTGATTGATATTGAGTTGAGGCAAGCCTTCTTTAATTGCCCTAAGTTCCTCTGGAAATACGCTAGATAGCACTGGTCTGCATCAAAAACCGCCTTTAAACTAAACCATACTTTTATTAAGGATTTTGAAATGCTGAACCCGGAGTCAAAATTGATCTAGAACGTCACGTTTTTGAAATATTTGAAATAAACATGTTAATACCAGTTTTTTGGGTACATTAGACAATGATTTTTTTTTTTTCAAAACTACTAATAGGATCAGAAAGAATTAAAACTACTAATAGGATCTGAAAAAAATTGTATTTCATCTTCCTTCTTTCTCTCTTTCTTACTTTCTTCTCAAAACAACAAAGTTTCCAAAGAAAACTTGGGTAAAAAAATGTAAAAACTCATTTTTGGAGACTTTGCCGCTTTCTATCTTTTACGGGACGAACTGTAGAGAGTCGGCCGCATGCACAATTGTTTAAAATTGTAAGCTAAATGTTTCATGTCTACAAACTTTTGCTCTCAGACCAATAAGAAATGAAATTAAATAAAGGCTTAATGGGGGGGGGGGGGAAGTGATGGAAGGAGGAATATGCCAATAATATGAAAAGTCCAAACTAAAACCAATTTTTGTGATGTCAAAACCTGGTTTGACTACACTATTAGTCAATCACTTTTTTGAATTTTAATATGCTTAAAATAATTTTTTTTTGTAAACCCTTTGATCAAAATCTTCTTTATATAATTGACTTAATGCATTTTAAAGAGAAATTCCACTATCTCCCAATCATATTTTTTTTTAAAGAGTAAATCATAAAAATACGTAATTCTGAAATTTCTGCAGTTTTTTTTAATACAACGGTATAAAATGTCGGTAAACCTTGGTGAATAAAACAAATCTGGTTTCATGTGAAAGCTTTTGGAATACAAAATTCCAAATTTGAGCTGAATAGGCACAATAGTTTAGTTTTCTTACAGATCAACCTTAACTAAAAGGGCTCTATTCTTCAAATCATTCATATTTTTCAAAAATCAATTTTAAAAAACGTGGGCTTGGTAGAATTTTTCTGAAACCAGATATAGGTTTACAAAAGTCAAATCTGTCATAATTTTAAAAAACGATTTGAAGGCGAAAAAAAGTTAATTTTTGCAGACCAATGTAGTTAAGAAGTCGGAATGAGATGCTTAATATAAGTCTGTCTGAGTCCACACCTGCACTTCTTCTCTCATTAGTTTTCGATCAGTCGGTGTAAAAAGGGATCGATTGATTTTTCAAGAAAGCCATGATCTCCCACGGAGATCTAGAAGGATTAGTGACTTTGAAGTTTTTACCAAAGTGTAGTTTTGGGATCTTGTAAGCAATAAGACTTGGAAGTGATCGGAGTGAGTTCAGAATAAAGAAATGACCAACAGCGTTGTGAACCCATTGTCATGAAGCTAGCAATTGATTGACTGTACTTATACTCACAACCAAACCTGGAGTAAAATGTCCTGCACAAGCTAAACGTTTGAGTTTGCACTTTGCAAAATTTTTAATACTTTTTACTTTATCTAAGACAATCCCCCGTATGTAAGAATCGGTCTAATCACCAAAGTAAAAAGCTAAATAAAACTACGGGTTTTAAGGCTCCATTTGGCTGCCTGAAATTAATTTGGCTCCTGAAAATTAGTTTTGGGTCTTTTTTCCAAACAGAAAAGGAAAAACCACCTGAAAATAAATGTGTTAGCTTTTTTCCAAATCCTAAATAAAAACTAACGCGTTTGTATAATGTATGCATATGATTTACACAACAAAATAACTGTGAATAACATTACCGTTGAGAGAGCGTTGCGGGAAATTGTGGCAAATGTATGTTCTGTTAATGTAGGCAACTTTCACGCACGCAAATGGGACCTTGACAGGAATTTGCTGTTTTTTTTTTGCATTTCAAGAAAAGGCTATTTCAACATTCTGAAGTCCTTTTTTGAAAAAAAAACATTCATATTGACCTGCCAACTTCACAGTGATGGAACTTGCAGTAAGGCAGGTAAGGCAGTCCTTTTTTCAAAAAAAGGACTTCAAAATTTTGAAGTAACCTTTTCTTGAAATGCAAAAAAACTGCAAATTTGGAGCCTCACTACAAGTTCCTAGCATGCTTAGTTCCTAAGATACACTATGTTGGCGAACTACAAAATCGGGAATAGAAAAATGCAACTTCCCGTCAAGGTCCCATTTATTTGCGTGGGTGAAAATTGCCCTGCTAACTTCACAGACGTTATGAAATGTGATGTTTTAAATGTGTTCTACAAAACAAATGCACAAGTTTGATATAATCAACGACGGGGGGGGGGTGCGCATTCGCACGCGGTACCGTTCGCCGCTGTAATACAGCCGGCGCGGTGGTGTTGCCGGTGCGGTGTGGAAACAGCGAACGGAACGCGCTACCAGTTACCATTGCAGCGCGGCGCGGGTTACTCCCCGTATATCCTGCCGGCGAACCCCCGACATGCACCGTTTAGATGTATTTTCATACTTTTTGGGCTTGATTTCCAAATACATTTTGGAGATTATTCCAGAAAAAGCTGTATTTATATACTTTTTGGACGCAGTTTCCAAAACTTATTTTTTAATTACACCAAAAAATTCTCATTTTTTGGGCGTTTTACCTATTTTAGTTTTTTAGCTCTTTTTACAAATGTTTGGCGTAATTTCCACGTTTCTGGCGTATTTTTCAATTTCATTTTGGGCGCCTTTTCCAAAATATTTATGCCAAAATTTGTTGGGCTTTTTTTCAAAATTGTTTTTGGCGCAATTTCCTATGTCGTAATTTCAGGGAGCCTTCTATTTATTGGCAACCGATTTTTTACATCAGGAAAGTACTTCTTATGGCATTTATGACTCTTTCTTGTATGTAAGGTTTCCATATAACTTATTACCTAAAATAAGACTTAAATATAAAGCTCCTTTTGGGAATGATTATAAGGTACTTGATGATAGCTTTCTGCCATAACAATAACAATTGAGAATAATGATAAAAGTAAAATAGAAATATAATAAAAGGAAAATTATGTTTTATCGCCATAACTTAACCAGCATGGACGACTTTCAGTTTTCCTAAGGAAACAAACAAATATTTTTAAAATTTACAATGACCTAATTTATCCTCTGCAGGCTACTGATACAAAAAGAATCCATTGAACCATAATCTTGTTCATACTTCCTTATCATCGAAACATCCATATTTGATTGAAATGATGTGCTCGATTTTTGTTTACATGAATGTACGAACGATAGGGTATCATTTTAAACGGAGTAATTTAGGTAGGTAGCTACCTATATACTACAATAAACATATCCTTCACATACACGGGTTTGGCTTCTAATAACTTTTAAGATCATACTCGTATGTAAGACCAGATTATCTTCTTCCAATTGAAAGTAAGTAGGAAGTATAGATTGATGTGTGATACGAGTAGACGGATATTTGAAATTCATATTTTATGTCTTATACCTTGGAATAGCTATTAAAGGCGCAGAGCAATTTAATACGATTACAGCAGTTATCAGGAACATGGAGAGGCTTATAGTCCCTTAATAACATTCTCTATTAGGCACATGCACTGCACAATAAAGATTCTTTTTTCTTGATTCATATTGATGTCGTATTTGCAGTTTTATTGGGAAAGAACTACAAGATTGAAAGGATTTTCTAATATATATTTGCATTCTTAAAAATAATAGAAATCAAATCCAGTTTTATTATTTTTGAAGATTAAAATGTTTGTATAAGGCTGGCGCTTAATTTTAATTTTTGTTTTCTTTCTTTTAAAAAAAATATTTACCCTCATATAACACCACTTAAATTTGTTGTTTAAACATATATGTGACAAGTTTAAAGGTTTTCCATCCATTTTCCCACTATTACTGAAATTTTGAGTAAAAGACTAAAAAATCTGCATGTATTTTGTATGCGAAATTTCAACTTCTCGCTGGCACTTGTTAGCTTGAAACGATTTTTTTAAAAATTTCACAGAATGTTTTTTTAAATTACATCATGCATCACTTTTAGGGCGGAGAACGAAAGAAATTCAAATTTTTTTAAACAAATCCTTGTACTAAAACTGGTACTTATGTATGTTTAATGAATATGCATAAACATAAATATTTATAATAAGGAACAATTAGGTATACTCATAAAAAATTAGAAGGCAGTAATGAAGTAATGAACATTCAAATGGTTCGTTTAAACCAAAAAATTCTTTTATTCTGAAAGCTTCGATGAGTTTTAAGTTAATAAAATCCGTTATCTAATGTATTGAGAAGAGAGACATTACTTGCAAATAAGCAAACTTATTTTGTAAAGTGTATATCTTAAGTAGTTTGTTGCTTACTGACTACTAACACTACACTAAGTGATGAGGCTGATGAGCACTTAATTTGTGTTGGCAATTCTTTGGTCGCAAGATGTCGCTTGTACTAAGCTCTCTTCGGCAAAGATCTGATAGTGTAAAAAAAAAAACTAGTCAGCAAAAGAAAGGACATATCGACGATTACAGTGCAGGACCTCAGAAATAGAAAAAAATTAAGAAAAAACTTATTTGAAGGTTTTTTTTTTTATAATACAAATTCTATATACTACTGAAATAAATTAGCCAAGTAGAAGACTTAGCATTAAGAATTGGACTTGTTGAATTATTGATTTAAAATAGCCTTTTATGGCCTTAAGCTATTTTGAATCAAAATTTATTAATTCAAAAAATAAACAACAAAAATATTAAAAAGGAGGCATTATTTTCCCATAAATACCATTAAATATAGTTTTTTGATTAAAACATGACTCAAATCAATAACTTTCTTATTTTTTCTTTTTCTTAGGAATTATTTTAATTTTGTTTGTATAAAAAAAAAACTGCAAAAAATGACTTACAAGGTTCTGCACTTTACCCGACGCGCGTCACAAATTCACTAGCGGTATTATTGAAGTGTAAATATCAATGGATCGCACGTACTACCGACGCTGCGCTAAGGGTTTAAGAAAATTTTATGCAAAGATATGGAAATTATAAGAGACAAATGTTTAAAAGCATGAATTTAAAATTAGCTAAAATAACTTCTTTGAGAGTTTTAAACGAAAAAAAAGAACGCCATCTTAATTCTTGATTGAATAGGATTTTAGGGAAACAAAATATTTAAAATCGTTGTAGCGATTTTCTTAAAAAATAATTTTTTATACATAATCAAATTTTAAAAACATTTTTAAGGAAAATTTTTGGTGTGCAAATCATAAGTATTTATTTATTTAAATATAAAAACTAAATTTCGAAAACACTTGTCAATAACCCATTTTTGTGATATCGAATTTTAAACAAAAAAAATATATTGTTTAATTTAGTGAATAGCACAAAGATATTTGGGAAGAAAAATGATGTTAAACAATTTTTTTTAAAGTTTCTTGTAATTTTTTCACTAAAAACACTGTTTGTTGAAATATCTTACAAAACCTATAAAATATTAATTATGAACTAGTACAAAGAATTTAACTAACCCGAAGCTAATACCATTGATTTCTCAGGATATTTGAGACAAAAAAAATTTCAAGAATTTTCGGTAAAGTTTCATGTAATTTTATTCGCTTTATAAAAAAACGGTATGTTGAAGCTAATATCATTGTTTGTTCTTAAGATATTGGAACAAAAACTTTTTCAACAATTTTCAGCAGTTTTTTTTTATTTAAAAATTATAATTGGTATGTATTCATATTTTTACCATTTCCTTATTACTTCAATACGAGTAGAATAAATTAACCCGAAGACGTTGTCAAGCTATTCGAGACTAAGGAAATTTAACGTTTTTTTTTTTAAATTGCCAAAATAAAAAACTACTTATTAAATTTTGTTGAAAATCTTTTCTGCACGTGATAAAACTACTATCTATGAAATAAAATTCATCTGAAGTCGATATCTTCATTCATTGAGATTGGTGAACAAAAAAAGCATACAAACACAAGACCTCTCTCTAAAAATGATGGATTCCTAATTCTAGGCAAATCGAAACGTGAAGATATGCCAAAATTTTTGATTTGACAAATTGGACTGATATTGCTGGGATAGACTGCCAAGTTCCTTGAGTGGTCATTTTCAAATGAAAGGAAAGTATTTTTCAGCTCCAAGAGAAATTGTTGACATGGTTTTAGTTTCACAAAAATCTGAAGGGATGGTTTCTATAGAACTGCTCTTGATTGAGACGTAGAACTATTAAAGGGGCTGGGGTCGAAATTCTGGTGGGGCCAAAATTCTGCTTTCCAAAATTTTGCTTGTCAAAATTCTATTTTTTAAAATTCTTATTTTCAAAATTTTGATTTTTAAAATTCTGTCTGTTTTAAAAAATTCTGTCAATAAGGAAAAGAAGTTTGGGAAATATTAAAAAGGACCCGCTTTTAGAAAACTCCCAAAAACTCCCTTTCTGCCTAGACAAAATATAACACCATATTTGCCCTACCTTCAAAAATAAACACCCTTCCTTCCGAAATATTTTAAGAGGCTCATGTGATTCTTCATGCAATTCCGTCGTGATGCCATCTCTATTCTCATGCAAATAATCCTCAACTGAAAAACTTTTTCTGAGTTAACTTAGGTTTAATTTATTTTTAGGATTAGCAAACTCGGATTTAACTCAAAGTTAACCCTGAACAAAAAATCTGGCCCTTAGAGGGTTTTTCTAGAGCTTCGGCTAATAGTTTTCTGAACTTCGTCAACACCTCTTAATGGTTTGATTGCTTACAGAACACATTGGTTATTACATTAACGACTAATTTTTCAGTTCAGGGTAAGCAAGGAGTTAAATCAGAGTGAGCTTATCCTGAAAATAAATTACCCCCGAATTAACTCAGAAACATTTTTTCAGTTGAGGATTAACTTATCTTTTAGTTGTTAAAAAACTAGGGCCATCGATGTGTGACACTATGGATATCACCCTTCTGCGCCATTCAAGTAGGTGAGTTAACTCGAAGTTAACTTAAACCGAAAAAAAAACGTGTCTTGAGTTAACTCAGGTTAAACCCCGAGGCAGGGATGATCTTGCACTGGAAAACTGGTCCTAAGTGGGATACGACGTCCTACGATATTACAAAGGATGTACCTACACAGATCTATGCGTGATTGTAGCAAGATCAACTGTCTGCCATTTTACCTAACCTAACGCAATAATGGATATACCCTTTGCTATAAGAAAAAGAATAATATTACAAGCGGTGAGTCGTAATAAATGTGAGCTTGGCCAATGACGACAAATATAGAAGTTGCTATTAACTATGTTCTATGACAGCTTTCACATCCAGGCATCACTTTCAAATTTAAACATTTTCTTTGCAGGATCCTGAAGTTTGTGCTTCCTTATCGCTGGCATTTTTGTTTATGAAGTTGGCATCATTATGTTGGATGACCTGCTGCTGCCATCAGGCCCTAAGAACTTTCCGACATACTGTAAATTTGATTTTTCAACCTGAGCCGAAAATGTGCAGACTTCTCACAGAGTACAAGTAATTTCTTAGAATAAACAATTTTTAAACACCAAATTCATTTATTTGAAAATATTTGCAGTTGCTTTTCATGGGGATTACCTCTTCTAATGGTAGGCATTGCAGTTGCATTTAAATGTAATGAAACAACTTCTGTAAAGCAATCGTTTAAGAAAACAGCAGACACTAAACCCTCAAAAGATGAGTTTGTTGCTAGACATTGCTGGTAAGGAAATAACCTTTACAATAACATTTTAATAAGATTAAATACGACAGAAGTAAATATATATTTTTCAACAGGATAATGGAAGGTCAAGCATATATTTGGGCTTACATGGTACCAGCAATATTTATCCTTTTTATTGGATTCCATTTAGCATATCAGGCGAAGCATACCGCGAAAATATCCGCTCAGATGCAGGTTGATGTCAAAACTAGACGTAAACTAATCAAACGAAGACTTTTACAATGTGGCTTATTTATTAGGGTAAGTGCATTCATTAATTTATTTTATTTGGATTTGGTTATTGCAATTTGGAATTAAGGCCTATAAATATCAAATATTATCAAGTGTTTAATAAACTTCTATTAATACTGCCTTACCATATTACATAAGTTAGTCATGATATCTGTAGCTATTCACCGGGAACGAACCTTGCATGGTCACTTTAATTGAAGAACTTTTTTCCTTCAACTGACTTCAGCCTCTCGTTTTAGTTTTACATAATAAGACCTCTTAGTCTAAGAGCCAGAAAAAAGTCACATCACCGGCAACTTTGTAGAGTGCATAAGTGATGTATCTTTACAGAGTTTGACAAATGACAACAATTGCTGAAAATTTGCAAGCTTAATATTTCTTGTATACGCACCCTTTTTCCCTCTTACCAATAAGTAAAAAATTAAAGTCAAATTTTACACCTGTTCGTCAAATGTTTAGGTTGCAGAGAAGCGGTTCCTGGTTCGACACCTCAATAACTTACAAAGTTACAAAAATGACTTGACTTTTTATCTATTTTGCTCTCGTTCTATCTGTAGTAGCGGCTTCGATAGAGCGATATGAAGAGCACCAATTTCAATTTATATGCAACAGACTAGGCAGTAATTGACATGCAGTAATATTTAAAATATAAATTACTGGCGAATTATTTTAATTTCAAGAAATGTGTCTTACAATGTTTTGTTATTTTAACAATTTCCTGATCTGTCTTTTAATGTTATTTTATTTTCAGATACTATTTTTATTTACCATTGTTAACATTTTTGGTTCACTTGCGGCCTTAATAGGAATAATACAACTTTGGGCTGTATACTGCGTAGCGCAAGGTGTCCAGGTATAATGATTATTCTTCTGTTATAAAACTTAAACTAACATCACATTGTGAAAATAATTTATTTTAGGGAATAGTAACTGCCTTATTGGTTACTTGTAACTGTCGCATCCTCAAGTTATACACGTCTTCAAGAGGAACTAAATTTCAACAGGGAATGTACAATAATTTAAGAGAAGGCGAAGGTGGCCGATATGGTGTTCTCACTGTCACGAATCCAAATTATCGTGAAGAAGGAGTTCATCCACCATTAGCAGACGGAACAGTAAGCAACCATAGTGCTGAAGATGGGGATGATATAGATGGAGATGATACTTTTGTACATGCCCGTTATGAAGAAGAAGACTTCGTGGGGAGGCAAATGCCTAGGAAAAATATTGTTAAATCTGGGGACGTCAACAGTGAGTTAACGGATTCTCTGCCTACTAACGCTATACAGTTAACACCTATGCCTCAAACCGTTTAAAAATATTTAAATAAAGTCATATTTAACGCACACATACATACACATATATTAACAGGTATTGAATTCTTCCAAGACTTTATATGGTTTGGTGGTTCATTTGAAAATCCTTAAAATTAACTATGTATATCTGTCTGAATTATGTATATCTTTTTACCATCCAACCTATGAAACTTATTACAAACATTTCAATTGAATAAATTTATTAATTTTATGAACACATATATAAATGATTTTGTATACAAATTGTGAACAGGTATAATATTTTTGTTTTATAGTTGATAAATTAGTCCAGTATATTTAGTCATATGGGAATTTAATGAAGCGTTCGGGAAGGCATTTTTTTCTTGTTATCATTAGAGTACTTTAGAGAAAGCTTAAATCCAAGTTTTCGACCATCAATATTTTAATTAAACTCATACTGATCCTGAAAGATTATGCTATCAATATTTACTATTTAAATTCGTATTTAAAGTTGTTTAATAAAGTTAAAATATTTACATATTTTATTTGTCAGTTTTATTGCATCACCTTAGTCTGCTAAAAATAAATTAAATAAATGAAGAGGCGCAACAGCTCATGGAGAACCAGGGCCTAGTGACTAACAACTCTCAACCATTCCTGTGTGCGTGTTGTTGGCAGGAATGGAGGGGACCTACAATTTTTTGCCGAGTCCGAACGGCTAGATGAGAAGCACTTATTCATGACAAGTACACTCTTGGAGGATTTGTCAGTCCCTCGCAAGAGGCAGTACTTCGGAAAAAACATTTCTGTTTTTAGGTGGCAGTGGCCGGGAATCGAACTCAGACCTTTGGCATGACAGTCCTACGCACTAACCATTATGCCACGAGGTACTACCTTAGTCTGCTAAGTTGATTTATTAAAGTTACACTGGATTTTAAAACTATAGTATAAATCCGTTTGAACTTAATTTATATGACTTTGAATGGAAAAGTGCATCGAAATTCTGGTTTTCAAAACTTTTATGATTGTATGACTTTTTTACATCCTGTGAGTATGTTTAAAATATTTTCATCAAATAATGTTTTTCGAAATGCAGTAGGAAAATTTTAAATCTGTACCTAAACAAAAATTTTCAAAAACAAAATGCATAATATACAAATTAAGTAAGTTTTTTTTTATCACAAAAATTATTGTCAACGATTCTTTTAAAATAAACAAAATAGTCCGGGATTAGACCGGAAAATTACCTATCTCATCTTGGCCACGCAAAAATTGGATGGAAACGTATACAAAATTACTGGTCGGATAAGCTTTATCTGGTTGCCATGGTTAGAAAATGTCATTTTCGGGTTGAATTCTATAAAGAAGATACGAAGACTTCCCTAAAAAAAGTCATATATCCTTTTAGTTGTTTGGTACCAAAAACTTAAAAAAAATGAAATCCAAGAAAAGTTCAATTTTAAATAAAATACATAGCAACAATTAAAAAAAAACTACGTCTATATACGCTTTTACAGGATAGAAGGAGGCAGATAAATGAAAAAAATAGTTAAAAAACTGTTAAGAACAAAGTTAACCCCAATGTTAACCAACCAAAAACTTGAAGTCTTTTTTTTTATTTATTGAAACTGCATAAGCATTACAATTTATATAAATTAGTGAATACACAGCTTGCACAGAGATATGATATTTAAGTTTATATCTTACAACTGAAAAATAACAAAATTTGGTATGATAATTATTTGTATTTTTTTGTGTGATCCCTACAATTTTTAATTTGTTAATGTCTTTAAATACCTGTTCTTTTCTTTTCTTTTTCTTTTTTTTTGAAAAAAAATGCAACAAAGAGTATTAATTGAGTCTTTATAATAAGGAAGCAAAAATTCTACTCAATAACTTGTTTTTTCTTTGTTTTTAATCAAATGATATCAAAGCGAATGAAACTCGACAGTTTTAATCATCCACACAAGAACAAATTGTTGAGCAAGTTAAAAATTCTAGTTTGAATACTTATGATGTTTTTTGGAAAAATTAGAGCCAGTGGCATGATTAAGGAATACTAAGCGAATCGTTTTAGGTGGCGGAAATGATGGTTGATATTACTGCTTTCGCTTTCGCCTCGAAATCGAAAGTGAATATGAAAGTAAATTTCCATTTTTACAGCTTGAATTTCCGACAGGTTTTTTTTGGCGGATTGGTGTATCGACAGGCGAAATTGATAGTTTGTTCATTGTTTTCATTAAAATAAATTAAAAAGTGAGTGCGATTGTTATTTTTTTTTTTTTTATTAAAAACAAGGCAAACACAAATGCTTGTTTTGAAAGGTCAAACAGCTTAATGAATTTATTGATTTTTTTTTATAAAATAAAGGAAATTTTATACAAAATAAACACCTTTCACAAAAACACTCACTCAATTCTCAAATCAAGAAGCATTTTAATTTTCTTGAAATTTGCAAGTTATAGGAATATTTTACTTCTACACGTTCGACATACACATAAACAATATTGTAAAGTTCATTTTGTATTTCAATAATATTTAAATTTTATTCTAAAGTTAATGAAAACGAATTGAAATGCACGCATAATGAATTTAAATAAAAATAAATATTCTCTGGAAATCAGTTGTCAATTATCTGAAAATCTTAGAAGTTTAATTTACGACTCGCTTCGTATTCGATAATTGATCAAATCGAAGCGGGTCGAAAAGGAGATATCGAATTGAAAATGATTCGCTTCGTATTCCCTAATCAGGCCACTTAAAAGAAACAAACCAAAACAAAGCGAAAACGAAAAAATTTTAAATTGTTATATGTATACTCCGAATCGATCTTATTATTATTATTTTCCCATAAAAATAATAAATGAATTTACTTTCTAAATGCCTCAAAATTGAAGAACGAAATTTTCAATGATGAGTTCCATGACAGTTACAACTGCCACATTAAACTACAAAACTGTTTGTTTTCAAGATAAAAATGCGAACGGACTTTCTATCCTTTTAATATTCCCCGAAATAATTAAAAACTTATTGTAAACAGTTAAATTAAACAAAAATTTATGGGTAAAGTTATAATCTGAAATAATTTTCAGTAAATTTTTTTCAAAAGGTCCCCAATTGTCTAAAGACACCCCTGTGTTTGGCTGCTCTGAAATGATCGTTGCAGTGGTAGGTAGGTAGATACGTATTGTGTTCTGTCTGTTGAATAGATATTGACCTGAAATAAAAAATTCCTATGCGAAAGTATTCATTTTTGTTTTGATTTTTCTCGATCGGTCTCTAGGGCTGGCCACGATCGATATAGTTAAAATTGAAAAATTTCAGTATCGTCTCGGTATCGGTATCAGAAGAACTTTCAAATGAAACTAAGTAATAAAAAGGAGTGGGTAGGTGAAACAGTAAACTATTGTAATATTTTCTCAGGTTCGTTAATAAAACTTATTCACTTTATTTAAATTCCCCACTTATTTACTTCACAAAATAAAACACTTTACTTTTCTTACAATAAAACAATTTATTGTTCACCACTGAAATTATGTTACTAACTTGGCTTTTATTACAATCAACTTTACTCATTCACGATTAAAAATAAACTGCGTCCTCTGCCGGTCAGACATGTGCTTTTATACTTTTCACAAGGTTCCCGAAAAAGCTGCAAGGTTCTTGTATTTGCCTCTAGAGCTTTCCATGGGGGAAATTTCCCATTAATTTCCATTTTCAAAGCTTTCATTCTAACGTTTAGTATTGGAAGTTTGAAAGCTTACCAAAGCACTCCGTAGGTTGGTTTGTGTCATGTCTAATCCCAAATTCGGTGTTTCTTTTATTCGAGAGTGCTTATAGTTCATTCGAGAGTCGTTATAGTACAAATGTGATAGTCGTTATACTATACTCTCAAACCAAATGCCATCAAGTGGCACACTGATGGACCGAGAATAACTCAAGGGACTGCTTGGGACTAGAATCTTTGGGTCTAAAATCAAACTTTCCATACCGATGGGACAGTCTACTAGCATCTTTCAGGCGGAAGTTCACGCCATAGCAAAATGCGCAGAGCGTAATCTCGAAAGGAATTACCGAAACAAAAACATTGCCATTATTTCAGAAATTTAAGTGGCACTCAAAGTACTGAGCTCTTATGCCATCTGCTCTAAAGTAGTTTGGGAGTATGTAAATAAGCTGAATGTCCTAGGCAAGAACAACAGTGCCACATTTCATTGGGTACATGGTTACGTTGGTGTCCAGGGAAATGAAGAAGCAAATTCCTTAGCAGAAATAGGGGCGATGACTCCCTTAATGGGGCCTGAACCCTATTGTGGCTTAGAAGAAAATGTGATAAAACACAAAATTAAAGAACTATAGAAGAGGCCCAAACATCCAAAAACTGCAAAGAACTCCCCAAGCTGAGGAAGGGCAAAACTATTACTTTGTAATTACAACCGAGCACGATTTAAAAACTGCATCAACTTTACAAGAAACAACCTTAAGAAAATATCTGGTCTCCTCACTGGGCAGTGTAAATTTAAAAGACATCTGAACATCCTTGGTGTAGTTAACAGTCCAACATGCAGATGTTGTTGCACACGTGAGGAAACACCAGACCATACAAAGGGTTTTTCAAAAGGGGCGCTACAAGAGTAGAGCGACAGGGACAGCAAACGACGCCATATTTCTTGCCGCTGTTTTGATATTTCTCTTCAGAAAGGTTTGCCATTTTATGATGGAAAGATATACGAGCCAACAATGAGTCGAAATTATTAAAATTTACTACCGAAATTCGTCAGTAGGCTCAACGTTAAGAGCGCTACTTCCAATTTATGGTCGTCATAATCGTCCTAGCAGATCAACAATTGAGCGTCTAGTGGAAAAATTTGAATCCACAAGCACAGTACAAAATGTCCCCGTGCCAGTGAGACAAAGAAGTGCCCGTAGTCTCGAGAATATTGCTGCCGCTGAGGCTTCAGTTGCAGAAAGCCCAAATGTGTCTCTCATACGTCGTTCTCAAATCGTTGGGCATCTCTGCGACGTCGTTGTGGTGAATTTTGCAAAAAGATCTTGGCCTACATCCTTACAAGTTTAAATTGACGCAAGAACTGAAGCCGCTTGACCACCAGAAGCGTCGTATGTTCGTGAATTGGGCTGAGCAACAACTTGAAAATGATTCGGATTTTCATCGAAAAATCATCTTCAGCGATGAGGCTCATTTCTGGCTGAATGGCTTCGTCAATAAACTAAATATGCGGTATTGCTCAGGCAGCAATCCACACGTACTCCATGAGTCATCATTGCATCCCGAAAAAAATACGGTTTGGTGTGGTTTATGGGTCGGCGGCGTCATTGGGCCGTACTTCTTCCGTGATGATCAAGACCGGCACGTTACTGTGAATGGGAATCGCTACCGTTCAATGATAACCGAATATTTTTGGCCCCAATTGGATGATATGGACTTGGAGGACATGTGTTTCCAACAGGACGGCGCGGCGCCACAAGCCACACAGCGAATGTCACAATCAATTTATTGGAAACCAAGTTTGGAGAACGTGTTATCTCACGAAATGGTCCAGTCGCTTGGCCACCTCGGTCGTGCGATTTGACGCCGTTAGTCTATTCCTTGTGGGGCTACGTCAAGTTTATGGTCTATGCCAACAAGCCAGTGACGATTGATGAACTTCGTACAAATATGGAACGTGAAAACCGTCGAAAATTGGGTTCAGCGTCTGGATTTCTGCAAGGGTGCCCGTGGTGGCCATGCAAAAGAAATCGAGTTCCATACATAATGGCATCGAATATACATTCACAATAATAAAGAATTTCATTGTTTTATTTAAAAAAACTTTTGTAGCGCCTTAAAGAACAACTCGATATTAGGAAAATGCGATGCAACTAAGCACTAAAGGAAAAAACTCCTGGGAAACTACCAGGTGGAAGAGAGTGATCTTTTCTCTCTAAAAAGTCCTCCAAATACATACATTTCTTAGGGAAATAAAATTGAAGGAAGAACTGTAGAATGAGCAACCTCACCTGGTCTTAGGTGGGGGCACAATAGATCTTAAAATCGCAGTGCAACAACCCCCAATATTTCATTCATTCATTTGTCGGTATCGGCATAGTTTTACTCAGTCTCGTTTATTCTCGTATAGCAAAGTCTTGTTTCAGTTTCGTCTCAGTCACAAATAAAAATAAAATACACAACTTCGTTATATGTTCTTGGTCTTGTAGTTGAACCAACTACAAGAATAGTTTATTTATATAAATTAATTATTTTATTCAAAAATCTATTTTTTGCCGATACCAAATAATACTACCGAAAGTATCGGTAAATTTTAGTCTCAAAAGTACGGTTTCTTATAACTCGGACTCGCATAGCTCAGTCTCATTTGGTCTCGTATAACAAAATCTCGGTTTGGTATCGTCTCGGTATCGTTTCGAATGCCTTGGAGCTGAGACTTTTGTAGTATCGTGGCCAGCCCTATCGGTCTCGGGACATTTTTTTTGTTCTTTAGTCTAGAATATTCATATGGATTTTGTGATCGAAGAGAATAGTTGTTTATTTTTCAAGACATTTTCAAACAATTTTTCAAGAAATGCTTTATACTCAGATATATTACGTAAAATGTAATGTTACAAATTGATGAGTATATAGTTGTAGCTATCTGATAAAATTATAACCATGAACATGAAAAATAATTCACCTATGGTAATTTTATTTAATTTTTTTTTTCATAACTTGATAGTTTGTTATGTCGTTCTCTGATTTCAGTCCCAACTTTTCTTCTTAAAAAACATCTCTTCACATTTGACCCACTGACACGCCCATTACTCTTTTTTTCAACCCCCTTCGTGCAAGGGGAGGGGTGGGAGGATATCAATAATGTGGTACTTTGGTTTGGATCTCGTGTCCTAGTCCGGTACATGGTTTTCGATTTATAGGCCAATATATGCTACATTTGTGGATTTTAAATGGCAACCCTTCTCCCGCCCCTCTGAAGGTTCAGTTTATATTTTGGTTAATGAACTGTCAAATTTTGTATGGGAATGATTTACACAATTTCTTTAAACTTATTAAAGGATTTTGTTGCGTAAAATTAACCAAACTGGTAAAATTTATCCAAACGTCATTGTTACTCTTACTCCAATCGAATTACCTAGCATTTAATCAAATGTATAAAAAGAAGGTCGTTCATGCAAACTTTGCGTTAACTTATCATTTTACACAATTTATAAACTTACGACGATGCATGATTACCCTTACTATTTTGTTCTTATATTTCGACATCACGCAAAAAGAAAAATTGCATGAGGCCTCCTTAACCGTTATTTTCTTAAAATGTATTTAACAGTAATTTTTGTCTTGCTGTTTATTAGGTTTTTAAAAAAATTAGATAAATAGAAAAATATTTGATCAGGAATTAAGATATCTATGCGTTAATTTACTGTTTTCATCAATTTTGTTTAGTACCTATTACCTACATAAATAGTTTTAAAAACATTTATTTATTTATCAAAAATAACTTACAAAAAAATTAAATTATTTACATTTAAAGCCCCAGGGCAACAAGACCATAGATGCCGTTTTAAAGAAATATTAAATGATGATCTTACAATTTGGTTAAAAACATTTGGTAGTTATTATGTATGTTGGAAATACATTTTTAATAAATTGAAAATTTACATTGATATATGATTTTCAATACTTTAAGGATTAGTTGAAATATCTTTAAATTTATTATGCAAGGCAGTGGCTTCTTTAATGCTCTGGATGGTTTGAACATGAGATGGGTATTGCAGATAGATATTTGTTACTGCTTTTCTTTCTATCTGTATTTGTCATTTGAAGAGAAACGTAGACAAGTTTCACATTCTTCTGGGCGTGGGGTAGGGTCGTTATTAAAGTAGTGACCGCCACCGTTTCCACTTGAAAATAAAACTCGTGTCCAAAATTGAAAATAAAAATGACAAATTGTAGCTTAAAATGGTGTCGTGAAATAAGGTAGAAGGCAATAAACTCGACTCAACCTTACTGTACATATTGGGAAATAATATTGATACCTTCTCGTTAGAATGTATTTTATTATTATTGTGTATCTAAAGGAATAAAAAGATTTAGAAAGGAATTTTCAAAACTTTAATTAAATTTTTTTAAATGCCGCTTAATACATTCTTAAGGGAAGGTATTGTGTAAAAAAATCATTCATATTAAACAACAACAACATAAATAAATAAAAATAACGAAACATATCACTGGTCAACAAGATTTTACTCTTTTTATGCCATAGAACCCGCTATAATTTTCCCGTGGATTGATGATATTTCGGTGTGAAACATAACCTCAAATATAGCAAAATAAAATTCTGTTTGCATATTAAGTATTGAATATCTCAAAAATTGATGTTATGAGGAAATAACAAGGTCAGATTCAAGTTCTGGAAACCAGAAACCTTTGGAAAACTACACTTCCGCTTCCGTTAAAAAAAGTTCCGACCACAGTGGATTACTTAAATTTAAATCAATAGTAATTTTTTCAAAAAGCGCTTTAAGTGTTTACTTAAGTCTTAAGAAAATAGAAAGCAAAGTCAAGTTTTTGTTTATTTAATTTCTTAACAAAAGAACCAAATAACCATGCGACCAATTGAAAAAATAATGATCAAATTTGATACAAATAACCAAAAGGGCAACCGTGGTGACTTATTGTTAAAAGAGTTTTTCCTACTCGGATCCGAAAAAGTGAAACTTGTTTAGTCTTTCTTGTATGGAATTCTCTGGTATGTTGAGTAATGTTTTCGAAAGAAGTTCTGTTCACCAAGCCAAGAGTTTTCGAGTTCTTCATTTTCGTTTGAATTGAAAATCCTCCGGATAAGCTGAGAGATATTTGGCAGTTAGCTCTCGTAAATGCGGATCTGGTGACCTGGTATCCACGCTGAAGTTATGTCGACAATATGTAAAAGGATTCAAAAATAATTAAGAGCAGAGCAGTTTTATTTGCACTTTTGGTACTTAGGCTATCAGTGAAGATCAATGGCTTCTCTGTCCAATTTACTGTAACTTCTTCTAGATAACTACCGGCTGCATCTGCGAAGATTCCTTGAAAGGCGATGACGTTACGTTGTTCTAATTCAGTTCAATCATCCTTGTAAGATCCATTTGTGTACAATGTCCTCATGGGTTTTATGGTTTCAATTAGTTCCCGGTAAAGCATAGAGAATTGTTGATTGAGGTGTTTTCTTTTTTGAAACTTTAGAGATTAGTGTCTATGCATAGGAAGTAGTATCTTTTCATTGTATGAGGGATAGAAGAGCAGAGTTTTGCTAGAAATTCTAAAGCAATACATTCATGAGCCGAAACGTGGGTTTATATTATGCTCATGAAAGATATTGAATTTTTCCTGTTTTGTTTTTCCTACAAAGAATAACTGGTGAAGCTCTGTGAGGATGAGTTATAACAATAGGTGATTTGCACATTAAATTATCTGCTCTCCTCTGTCCCAGGATATTAATTGATTTGTTACCAGCTTCTATTCTATAAGCTTCTATTGGTGTTGCTTTGAGCGCTCCTGTAGATATGTTCTGTAACATTAATTTATTGCTATATCAATGCTCTCCAAATTTTTCTTTGTTGTCTACATAAAGTGTGTAAGTCCGTGTGGGAGGGTCCCCTCTGTCGACTAACGCTTAAGTTATTTTAAGAGCAGTTTAAAGATGGGGTCCTTTCCGAACTAAAAATTTTGAAAAATTAATTATTTTGTTCAAATTCAAATACTTTTTTTTCTGTATCTCCCGTTAAGGAGAGACCCAAATAATCAAATTCAGGTAGATATGGTCAAGATAAAGAAGTGAAAAGATCCTTGAAACAAGTCATTCTTCATCTCATACGGTTGTTAATGTAAAGTGAATTTTTAATAATTTTTCTTTTTCTTTTCCATGGGGAAAATAAAAACATTGGAGTTAGTTAAATATTTTGTTTATCATGAAAAAGCTTGCGAATCGTAAAGATATACTTTTTCTCCCATCTGTCAAGCCATTAATTGTCAAATTCTATTGAAGAATATGGCTACAATGTCGATGGGTTTAAAACCTTGTAAAAAATCAAAAAAAATCAATTTCTTTTACTGCTCCGGAAAAAAAATATAAGACAATTTGTTGACATTTGGACGATGTCGATGAAATGAAAAACCATTTAAAAATCAGAAAATTTCAGTATTGTTACTACTCCAGAAAAAAATGATGTAAGGGCAATCTGTCAAGTGACCAACTGACCAACTGCCAAATTCTATAAACAGAATACGATGTTTAGATTTAAAAAAAAAGTTTTTACTGCTCCGGGGAAAAGTTATTTAAGGGCAGTTGGGTGACAGTTGCATCGAAATTAACTATACACTACTTAAAAAAATATTGAAGCAGTGCTTTAATTTGTTGTAATTAAATGTATGTATGTGCTGAACGGTTCTTGAATGGATCCCCATTAGTCGCCATATGATAAATTTGGAAACGAACCATATTTTATAAAACCTAACAAATTTAATTCGATCATTAATAGGAATTTTATTATATCCTTCTTCGTGATCTTTTTAATTGAAAATTAAGTACCTAAAGACCTCGATAGGTACTTAATTTCAAACGAATTTTATTTAAAAGGGCCCCAAAAATAGCACTCGCAATCAAATCAAAAATAAAATTGCCTTTCAAATTTTTCATGAAAGAACAAATCGTATGTTATTGTTCCACACACCTTGTTAAATATCGTCTAGTTTTCCTTAAAATTAAAAATAACAAAAACTACGTTATTTAATTTTATTAACATCAAACATGTTAAAACTGTGACACTATTACATGTACACATTCCAAGCACACCGAGTTTTTTTTGTAAATTCTTCTCGGTGAAAAATAGAACCAACATGAATTTAAGTATTAAGATAGTTCTTAGAACAAAAGGCCTTACCCTTAACTTATAATGGTTTATCTAAGGGCGCTTGATTGTATTTTTTGTATTTATTAATTTTAAGGAACTTAATATTAAGATTAACATCTTTTAGATAATTGAGCTTTTCCAAGGAAATTAATTTGAATGCATAAAATTAGATGGGGGCCAGTAAGTTAGTTATAATTTATTGATTAGTAGGTTCCAGGATTATGTTGACGGGGGGGGGGGGGCAATTTTCATGTAACTTTGCCAACTATGCTGGGGTAACGTCAATGCAAATTTGTCTCCAGGTCCAGAGCTTCCACATTCTTGATTGAAATTAGAAAAATATCTACAATTCACAAATCGATGCTCTCAACAGTAAAATTTAAAAAAAAATTAAAAACCCATTTTTTCCTAAAAAAAAAATATTTTTACTTTGTTTTAATTTTTAAACTTATAAAAAACCTCTCCAAAAGTTTATAGAACCATTTTCCATAGTTATGTTAAATAAAAAAGTCCAATCCCAGTACAGTAAAACCCGCTTACCGTCACAAGGAGTTGACAAGGTAAGTGCTTTCAGGTGGCAACTGCCGAGACACTAAATGACTTTTGCTCTTACGCGATTGTGATTATAAATTAGTCTTACTATGTCTTTGTTGTTTTTTATACTTATTCAAAAAATATACACTACGCTTCAACTGGATAGACCCACTAATTTTCAAATTTTCACTTTTTCATTTTTTTCCAACATTGTGCATTAATGATGATGCTTATTGTTTGTTTATGATATCGGGAAAATAAATCAAAACGCAAATGCATTTAAACGCAAAAACAACCTATTTGCAACTATGTTTTATGTGTTTCAAAATGTTTTGTAAAATTGTTCCGTTTTCATGAAGAAATGTTGTCCAATCATGTTTATCCATGTAAACCCCCCTATAGTAGCAATTTGATATTTTGTTTGTGTGGATGGGGGAGCTGAAAAGTTCAATTTTGGAAAATTTCTTTCCAAGATTTTTTTTATTTGTAAATTATTGCAGTCATTTTTGAGGTTTGAGTATCTAGAGTAACTATCTTAACTAACTAACTTCCATTTAAATGATCTTAAAGCCTTAGTCACTAACAAAAATGGGCATGCTCATTATTTAGTGACAAGAATATATGTAATAAATAAATGTTTAAAAATAAAAAAGTTATAGTATTTTGATATTCTTGTCGATTACTCTAAAGATTTTGTATGTGTATTTTATCAAGAAGTGATGCAATTTTTTTCTTTCCTAGTTTTGCAGTTCATTTATAATTTGGCAAATTGCTACGGATTATTCAAATTGACTTTTAAAGTCATTACTCTTAAAAAAATATGTGGTATATCTTCTCACAGGAAAAATATTTCCTTGTGATATTTAGTGCAAAAAAAAAAATAGTGGAAATAGTTGCCTCCATTAGGGGACGCGCAGTGTGTAATAAGACTAAACAATACAATGTCGGATTAAATTTAGGAAGCTTTATTGACAAAAAAATGACAACGTACATACATTACTAAAAATACCCAATTAAATACTTGACCATAAGATAGACTTGCCTTACTTCATTCCGTTAACTATTAGTATTAAATAGTAACAATATTTGTTTCTATTTATTTGAAGCAAAAAAATGCTTTTTTCGATGTGAAATACTTTCAAGAGAGCCCAAAAAAATCAGCGGTGCTTTTTGAATTATTCTTTTTGATTTATTTTCTCAACATCATAAAGAAACAAAAAGCATTATCAAATAAAACATTAATGTCCAATGTTGGGAAAAAGTTGAAAAAGTGAAAATTTGAAAATTTTTAAGTATATTCAGTTGAAGCGGAGTGTATAATTTTAACAACAACAAAAAACACAGTAAGACCTATTTATAATCACTACCGCGTAAGACCAAGTCATGTAGTATTACGGTAGTTGCCACCTGAAAGCGCTTACCTTTGTTTACTCCATGTGACTATAAGCGGGTTTTACTGTACTGGAATTGAACTTTTACATTTAACATCATTATGAAAAATGTTTTTATAAACTTTTGAAGTGTTTTAATAAGTTAGCAAAATTAAAACAAAATTAAAATGAATAATTTGTTTTATGAAAATACTGGTTTTTAATTTAAAAAAATGTTTCTGTTGAGAGCATCGATTTACTTTTTTTCTAATTTCAATTTCCTATATTCTAAAAAAAATCATCAAAATCGGAGCAGGTTCCCCGGGCTTCTGAATAATCCATTATTTTCAGCTTTCGTTCCTCCGCTATCATGACACTAGATCTCAAAATGACATTTGCGTCAAAAATGCATTTACAAAATGTTTTTTGAACCGCAAAAGTCTTCCGTTGGAACAAATTCAAGCTTAACTGCATTAGCATTGTATTCGGTAATGCAGCTCATTAAAGTCACATGTTTGAATACATTATCAGCGGACCAATTCTGCAGTAAAATAAAATTCACGTTCAAGTTCCTGGGAACTGAACTTAATAACTTTTAAAATAAGCAAGTAATCATAGAAAATGATTAAAAAAAAAGCATTTAAATCGTTCAATTTATTATTTAAAAAACCCAATGAATAACTTAGAGCTCGTTTCAAAAAAATTCATCAACCCGTTAAAAAAATTGTACATTTTTATAAATCCAAAATTTACTTTCAAAATGGAATATTATTAAAATTTTAAAGGACATTTGCATAAAAATTTTGATTGAAATCGAATCGAGCCGATACAGAGAAAATCAAAAACCGTTATATGTCAAATACCGTTAAAAAAACTTTGGGTAATCTTTTTTCGTACCAGAAAGAGGAAGTGCACCATGCATGCAATAAAAAAATTATTCTTGTATGCAAATAATGAGAGTCGTTTTTGAGATAAAAAAGGTTTTTCTTGGCGGTTGTATGGCAAGTAACTACCGTTATTTTTGGAGCTAAGAAAATCAATTTCCCTTCTGGAGAGTTACAAAAAAAACAAGTTCAAAATTTGAAGAAAATCTGTTCAATGTATTAGACAGAAGATTGAGATATAGGCAGAATTGTGCCACCCACTTTGATGTTTGATTACCTCAATTTTTTTTTTAAACACTTTTTCTGTCATGCCATTTCAAGCTATAAGAGATAGCGAGACTCAAATGACTTGAATGTATTTTCATATTTCACATTTACGTGTTCTTCATCGAAATTTTCGAAAAATTTCTTCTCTGGAGAAAAATTGTCCATTTTACAATTTGTCTCAATTTTCCTCGTCATTGATTTTAAGATCTTTTCTAGTACCAGAGTACATGAGAAAAGTGTTTGGATTCAAACCACTACTGTCTACTTATGTTGAAGTGATTTAGTAATTAAGATAGTTTATATGTCGGTATACTCATTAAGAGTCAAAATATCGGAAAAGTGTAAAAAAAAATATAAGAAAAATGTTTAATAAGGATTATTTTAAAAAAGTACGTATACGCCTGAGTAAACTGCCAATTTGTGCACAATTTCAACCTGACAAAAATTAAGGTTCAAAAATCGGAAAAGTCAAGGCAAAATTGAATTATTTTTATTTAATCTAAGAGAAATGGTGTAAAAGATAAAAAAGAGGACATTTGGAGAAGACAATTTTCTTAAAGGAGGACAAATTACTGTCGTCTTTAAAAACAAAAAAGACAGGTCATGGTAACAAAAAAGAGGACTGTGCTCTCAAAAAGAGAAAGGATAGTAACCGTACTGACTGACGGTCGCGTCGAAAAATGACATTGACTTTTGACGTTTTTGAAAACGACAAAAGACAACTATTTTTAGGCGTAGAGGTTCCATTTAACTTCTCTCCAACAATGACTTTCAGAAAATCGTTTTCTGGTTTTTCTCCAATCTTCGTCAGTTTAATAATATCGAAGTTCCTGAGACAATTCAACACAAGTGACAAAATCCTCATGATTATTATTATCAAAAATGCATCCTTAGGTAGAGTTTAGCTTGGAAAGATGAGATACATCGATTGTTTCATCAAAAAGTAGCTTTTAAATAATTTCATAAAAAAAAAATCAGGAAAATGGAAAATCATTTACAAATTCGACTCAAATTCCAATCGATTAATGTCAAATTCCTTTCAACCATTGGGAATCGATTTTTCAGTTGCAAGGAATCTGTAAAACAAATTGATTTTTTCATGTTCTCGTGTGTGTGTCATTTGACAGAAGTCTTAAAACAAATTGTTGCAAGCACAAATTCATAGCAAATATTGAAAGTGCATTCAATTTTTCACATAGTTTTATAAGATTAAAAACGAATATAATTTCTGACAAAGTTGCAAAAATAAACAAAATTGGTTAAGCGTTCGTTAAAATAAAAAATACAGTCCAAAATCGACCAAGAAACACATAAATCGAGGAACAAATTGGCTAGCGTGAGCTTCATTATGTTCAATCGACTTGGGGCACTTGGAGTCGAAGTTAATTGAAATTTGTATTACTTCTAATTAATTTTTCACTGCTTATTGATGAAATAAAAAACTTTTTTTTAAATATATTCGTTTTACATCTATTTAAACGAACGATAAAAACACTTTTCAATATTTGTTAAGAACCGCGAAAAAAACTTACAACTGCAGAGAAATGTCAAATCTTCCTAGTGTGTGTGCTAGTCGGAGTAAATCTTTCTAAAAACGAAAGATTTGATTTGTCAAGAAAAATTGAACTTTTCTTCTAAACAAATCGATTTTTTTCTAAACAGAATCGATTTTTCGACATAATAAATTTATAAACTTCCATAAATATATTCTTTACATTATTTATGGACTATACATACATACATTTTATAATTCAAAAAATTTAAGGCTATTGGGTTTTTTCATAATTATTATAAGGCGTGATTTATTGGAAAATATTATAACTTGCGCAGTATTTCCCTCGGTTAATAACAACAAATCCCAGAATCGATAAATAAGTCAATAATAAAGTTGCTTTTTTGTTATTAACCGGGGGAAATTTTACTGCACTAGCTATGGATCTCCCAACAAAACACATATTAAAATTAAAAACGACTCGTGTAAACATTTTCTACAGTTTGAGAGCCTCTGTTGGTATCTTGCCTTGTGTTTACACCCAGAAATTTTTTTCATTGAGCACTGTCAAAAATAACAAATGTCACTGTCACGTTTTCGTTCGTTTTTTCGTCTTTTTGACACATTGGGTAAGGGTTGTAGAAATGGTGAGGGAACGAAAAACGAAAGGAAGTATGAAAATTTAAAGACTTTTTTCGGTTGAACTCGGAAGTCTATGATTTGAAAAATGAGTAGAGGTGGGAGATGCTAATAAACTATAAATAAGGAGCTTTAAAATTGTTTTTCGTGATCAAACAGATATTTATTTGAACAAGAAGTGATTTAAAAATATTTTTAATTATTCTTAGTGTCTATTTTCCAATGAATGAACCTCATATTTTTTTACTGTCTGAAAAACGAATGGACTTTTTTCGTTGTGTGTATTCACAAAGGTACTTTTACAAACCCAAGCAACTCTTGCAAGTAAGTGTAATACTAGGTTTTCTTTAGGTCAAAAGAGGTAATTTCTTTGAAAATTTCCAAATTTGATACGAAATCACCTCACTTCCTATACAAATTTACATTTCGAAATGAGATAATTTTATCCAAATTCTCACAAAATTAGGTTGGAAATTAAGCCACAGTTTGAAGAGCTTTCCTTCCTAATTTCAACCGTATACCTCTTCGAATCTCTTGAGCGGTTCGCTTTTTTTATGGAATCATCACCACTGGTTGTTAATTTCTTTACCTTTTCACCAGAGAATATCAATTACCAAGAAGCCAATCTTTCGTACGTTTCACCCTCCAAAACCCATTTGTTAACATGGTTGTTTTTGTAATTTCACTTCGTGTCGTTGAATAGATGTGAATTGCAGTTGAATAGATGTGAATTGCAGCAACAATGTAACGCGGTGAGATTTATTTGTTTTGACAGCTCAGTTTTTTTTTTTCTTTGAAAATTGGAACATAGTTTTGAGAATTTTACTTCGGCTAATAACAAAAACATCATCGATGTGAAATTGTTTAATTAATTTTATGTACACAAACAATTGTAATTGTTAGTTAATATTCATCCACAATTATAATAAAATACAAAAAAAAGAATCCATAAAATGTCTTCAATCACTCAGATTTTCATTCATCTTCAATGCATCTTGCATATTATACAGGGTGGCCCATTCTTCATCCAGAATAATTTTAAAATTATTGTTGGATATATTCTAAGGAAAAAAATAGTTAAGAAAAATAAGAAATACAAATATAGTTTTTCTGAAATTTGACACCGGAACTTCAATTTGTTGTTAACTCTCAATTTCCACTTTATAAGTATTAAAGTAGATATTAGGTGGGTTTTATTATCTTCTGTTGGGATTCGGGTATTGATCTGGATTTAACTTAAGTACAAAATAGAAATAATGAGGAGTTTTCAAAATCGTTTTTGTAGCACGTGTTAAAAGTTAATCCAGCCCTCTTTTGGAGATAATAAAACAGCAATAGCTGCTTGGCGGTCAGCCATCAGACGAATAGGGGGAATAACATGTAGCATACGAAAACATGCACGTGCCGTAACTATTCGGGACTGGTGGAAGTGTGATCATAGCCTCTTCGCGGCGGCCGCTAGAAACAAGCCTTTTAAAAAGACTTGGCTAATATGATCAGGCTGGTTCCTCAGGTTGGCGACAGGTTAATTCCCTGTCCCGTAAAACTAAGAATTATGAGACTGACAACAAGCCTCGGAAACGGACAGATCTCACGACGACAACCTTTGCCACGAAAACGGACACACGATTTACGAATTTTCTTATGGAACGTTCGCTCGCTCTATAGAGCTCGAGCTGTTCAGCAGCTAGCCGATGCCCTGTCAGAATATAAAGCTGACATAACAGCATTACAAGAAATCAGATGGACAGGGAATGGTGTTCTACAGAAGAAGGAATATGACGTATATTACAGCTGTCATACAAAACACCATGTGCTCGGGGTAGGCTTCCTAGTCAGCGAAAAAATGAAGTCTACCATCATCGGCTTTAACGCTATAAGTGAAAGGCTATGCACTCTCCGCGTGCGAGGCAAATTTACAAACATCAGCCTCATTAACGTTCACGGACCTACGGAGGAGTCCTCAGACGAAGAAAAAGAGACTTACTACGAACAAGTCGAGAGGGCCCTCAATGCCTGCCCAAGGTATGACGTCAAAATCATCCTTGGGGATTTGAACGCAAAAATAGGTCGGGAGCCGGTATTCAGGCATTACGCAGGCACCCATAGTTTGCATGAGAACACTAATGACAATGGACTTCGAGTCTTAGAATTGGCAGCATCGAAAAACATGGTCGTTGCGAGTACCAGGTTCCCGCGTAAAGATATCTACAAAGCCACCTGGGTATCACCTGATGGAGTCACTCGTAACCAAATAGACCACGTGTTGATAGACCGTCGCCACTACTCGAACCTGATGACGGTACGTACGTACCGAGGTGCCAATATCGACTCGGATCACTATCTTGTTGGTATGGTTTTCCGAGGGCGGATTGCCTTACGGAGACGCATTGCATCCGCCGATCAGGTTCGAATCAACACGGCTGCCCTACGCAATGAAAACACCAGTAACATCTTTGGTAATGCGTTAGGACTCGCCCTAGAATCACTCGATTTAGGGAGAGTAAGTCCTGGAGCCAGTATGCTGGGCGTAGATGAGAAGTGGACACGCCTTAAGAATACTGTCATTAGTACTGCCAACTCCATCTTAGGCAGCAGTCGTAGAAATCGGAACGACTGGTTTGATGATGAATGCAAGCTAGCGACTGAACGTAAGAATGTTGCGTACCGAGCAATGCAACAATCTCATAGAACGCGGGCACGCGAAGAGGAATATAAAGAGCTCAGAAGAACAGAAAAACGGCTTCACAGACAGAAAAAATCAGCCTGGGAGAAGAACCTAATCTGTGAAATAGAGAACAGCCGAGAGCGAGGTCCGCACCAGGCGCGGAAGTTCTACCAATCCGTCCGAAACATGACGCAGTACACACCACGCTGCACATACTGCAAGGACGGAGAGGGAAATCTGATCACCGATCCACAAAGCATACTGGAGCGATGGGAAGTGTACTTTAATGAATTGCTAAATGGTCAGCTCACAGCAGAAGTGGAGGCTCCACTACTTCAAGATGAACACCCTGTGCTACCGCCACCAAGCATAGAAGAGGTTGAGAAGGCTATAAAACGGCTCAAACAAAACAAAGCCCCGGGAGCCGATGGCATACCAGCCGAATTATTCCACCACGGCGGGCCAGCCTTACGTCAAGCAATTCATGATATCATAGTGCACGTATGGGAGCATGAAGAAATGCCAGAAGACTGGCGAAAAGGTATCATATGCCCCATACATAAGAAGGGAGATGTCACAACGTGCAGCAATTATAGAGGTATCACGTTGTTGAGTACCGCCTATAAGATACTCTCCTCTATCCTACAAGACCGGATAACCCCATACGCTAAAACAATCATAGGCCAATATCAGTGTGGTTTCATTCCAGGCAAATCAACAACTGATCAGATCTTTACCCTTAGGCAGGCGATGGAAAAATGTCTTGAATTCAACATTCCAACATACCATCTGTTTATAGACTTTAAGGCCGCCTATGATAGCATAGCCAGGGTAGAACTTTACAAAGCCATGAGAGAATTCGGCATCCCAAATAAATTGACACGACTATGTAGGTTGACCATGACCAACGTAACAAGCCAAGTAAAAATAGCCGGATTGCTATCCAGACCAATCAACATCTTTAATGGACTCCGACAAGGGGATGGTTTGGCCTGCCTCCTCTTCAACCTGGCGTTGGAGAAAGCAATCCGTGACTCTGGCACGGCAACAAGAGGGACCATCGTCAACAGGTCCAGCCAGATACTGGCTTACGCAGACGACATCGACATCATCGGAAGAACCGAACAAGCTGTACACGATTCCTTCATCCAGATCGAGCAGGCGGCACAAAATCTGGGGCTGCACATTAGTGAAGGTAAAACAAAGTACATGGTGGCGTCGAATGCGAGAAGAACAGTTGGTCAAACAATCAAGGTAGCGGAGCACGAATTTGAAGTGGTGCAATCCTTTAAATACCTTGGGTCAACAGTAGCAGCCGATAACAATATAGAAGAAGAAATACGCGGGCGGCTTCTCAAATCCAACAGAGCCTACTACAGTCTGTCAAAGCTTTTCAAATCTAGAAATCTAACCATAACTTCAAAACTGCTGCTGTACAGGACCATGGTCCTGCCAGTACTCATGTATGGATCCGAGACTTGGGTGCTTAGCAAAAGGCACTGTGACCTCTTAGCCGCGTTCGAGAGAAAAGTCTTACGGAGAATTGTTGGCCCCATATGTGAGGAAGGACGATTCCGGAGACGGTACAACCATGAGTTGTACGCAATCTACCTTGAAGCAGACATAGTGACAAAAATTAAGCTCGGTAGACTCCGGTGGGCAGGGCACCTAGCTCGAATGAGCGAAGAGGAACCTGCTCGGAAAGTCTTTTGTGGTACATTCTATGGTAGACGGCAGCGTGGTAGACCATGCTTGCGCTGGAGAGATGGCGTAGACCAGGACGCCCGAAGCCTTGGGGTGCGCAACTGGATGGCGTCGGCTCGAGACCGGGATAGGTGGAGAGACTTGTTGAAAGAGGCCAGGACCGGACCCCGGTTGTCGAGCCGATGATGATGAATAGCTGCTTTTAATTTCTTTTTTAAACTTCATGATATCTAAGCGTTTGGTTTTAAGTGTTTAATAGGAGAATTGAATACTTATTACTGAAATTATACTTCATAATATAAAAGAAATGAAATAGTTTTAACAAATACACTAACTTTTTTTAGTTTTAAGTTGGATAATTATTTAAAAAAAAAATGATTATGAAACAAATTAATTAGAAAAATGGATTCGAGAATGGTTTTTTAAGAAATTAAAATATGACCTTGCAGCTGTTGTCGTATTTTTTAGTTATTTTTATTTTAAATAAATTTGGTCGTAAAATTCAAAAAAGTTAATTAAACAAAAATAAAGAGCATAACATTGCAAGTTGCATGTTAGTGGTGCCGTTGTTTTTTATTTTTTTTTTTGTTTTAAGAAAGTCATTACTCTTATCTAAAAGTGGATAAATAATCCCCCCTCCCATACGATTTTTTTTAAAATATCATTTCATAAATTATCCTGCATGAAATAGGGAACATCCTGTATTTGGTTTTGTTTTGACATCTAATTGACAGACCGAGGTGAATAATTCTGACCACGTGATGTGTTCAACAAATAGAAACCCAACTAGGGCCAGGTTCACATTAGGTGTGTTTTTTTTTTCTTTGCCTGAATGGGCTTGGGCGAAAAAAACTACGTCAGGGCTAAACGATGCTCCGTGGTTCAAAATTTTGAATTCATCAATTTCTGTGGAAATACTGGGTTTTAATGATGATTTAGGTTTCATGTAAGTTATAATATCCAATTACATGCTTGAACCACTCTCAGTTGAACCACCAAATCAGTAAGCTGAAAGTGCGGAGCTATGGATCAAAACACTTACCCCGTTTAATTAATACAAACACGTATAGTTAAGGCTCTCCCAATGAAATGTGAATGATTCACTGCGAATCGCTCCGCATTCGCGTTGGTTTGGGAGACCCTTTAGATAAATAAATAGATAGATATAAAAGATTAATTAAAAAATACAAATCTAAAACATATTGGCTTACAGTAATGAGAAATAATAGAAATATGCTCGTGTGCCATATTTTGTACTATTGTGAATGATTCACTGCGAATCAATCCTCATTCGTGTTGGTTTTGATTCGTTAGACCAATTGAGAAAATGTCGTTGAAAATTTTCAAATTTGATACAAAATCATCTCATTTTCCACACAAATTCATATTTCGAAATGAAATAGTTTCACCCAAACTTGCACGCAATTTTATTGGAAATTAATTCAAAACCTTACGAACATATCCAATTGGGCACATTTTGAAGAGTTCTGAAAAGATTTTGTACGAAAATGTTTAAGCTGAATTAAAATAATCAACAACAAAAAGGGATTAACAGGCAGGGTTGAAACTCAAAAAATGAAATGAGCTGTCAAAAGAAATACCAAATTACAGATGAAAACACTTTTCTGTAATTTCTGAAAAGATTTTGTACGAAAATGTTTAAGCTGAATTAAAAAAATCAACAACAAAAAGGGATTAACAGGCAGGGTTGAAACTCAAAAAATGAAATGAGCTGTCAAAAGAAATACCAAATTACAGATGAAAACACTTTTCTGTAAATTGCCTCATTTGGGCTCTTATGAAAAAGTTTAAATATGCATTATATTAATATTATTATTATAAATAACCAATAACAAAAAACTTACACGCACGCGAAATCTCAAATCTCATGGCCGAGCTTTGAACAGCGGTCATGTGCTGTTCAAAAGTTGGTTTTCTTCGACATGTCGTCGACAAGACTTGGATTTTTCTGCCTCCATTAGTTTTTTTCTCGACAGGTTCATAGTCTGAGCATGGCTCATGTCTAGTGGAGACGGCATGTTACTACGTTTACAAGCAGGATCGAGAGCTCGAGTTGCAATAGGGAATATTTGACCCACGTTTTTCGTCACTTGAGTTGAGTGCTTTATTTGGAGCTAAGTAAAATGGTAATGAGATTCCAGAAAAATTATTGACATTTATGTATTTTTTTTCAATGCTAGACAAATGTAATTAAAGAAACACTAGTACTTACTACACCTGTCTATTAAAGTCTATCTTAAAAGACCATAATGCAATATCTGTAAGACCAACTACTTGACCCAGGTTTTTCGCCACAAATTTCGACTTGACTCCGCTTCCCGAACGAGAGCTAGTCAAATCAAGCTCATTTTAACTTAACCCAGACTTACAAAGAGTTGACGCGAGCTTCAAGCTGGTTTAACAACACATGTAAGCGTAGTAGTTTGTGAATATCTTTTTTCATTTCCCAAAATTATTTAAAAATTTCTTCTTACTCACTGTAAGTTATTTTCCATCAAGAAAAGAGTACATTTTCTTATACAGTTGAAAAGAAAAAAAACAGAAAAGACAAATTGTTTGTCGAAAAGAAAGTAATTAAAGATATTTGTTTTCCAGACAGGCGGGAATCAGTAAAAAGCGACTACAATTTACATTACCCTGAGGCCACACGAGCCAGTACTGGCAAGCCAGTCGCAATACACTCACACTTTTTTACCGACACATACAAACATGAGCAACTGGCTCGTCAACTGGCTTGCTTTTTCTGTAGCCAGTTGGGAAGCCAGTAGAGCAGCCAGTTACAGGGTTCGGCAGTACTTTTTCGGAGCAGTTTTGAAAAAAAGGTCTTAAAACTACTAAAATTGACTCGCAATTTATTTCACAAAATATTAATAAAATAAGAATCGGGGAGTCAAAGTTTTATAAATTTACTAATGCCCATTTTATTCACTCGTTTAATGCAATTGGATTTAAACTGCATTCCGGAGGTCAGTTTAAGTTACCCTGAAGCCACACGAGCCAGTACTGGCTAGCCAGTCGCAATACACTCACACTTTTTTATCGACACATACAAGCCGAAGCAACTGGCTCGTCAACTGCCTTGCTTTTTTCGAAGCCAGTTGGGAAGCCAGTAGAGCAGCCAGTTACAGGGTTCGGCAGTACTTTTTCGGAGCAGATTTGGAAAATTTGTCTTAAAATTAAAATTGACTCCCATTTTATTTCACAAAATATTAATAAAATAAGAATAGGGGAGTCAAAGTTTTATAAATTTACTAATGCCCATTTTATTCACTCGTTTAATACAATTAGATTTAAACTGCATTCCAGAGGTCAGTTGAAGTTATTAAATCCAGATAAATACTGAATTTCATATTATTCACTTTTCTTGACATTTTAATTTCAAAAAGCGATATAAAACCTACAATTTTTCAACCAAGTTTAACCAAAATTTTGTTATAATTTTCATACACTGTTTTGGAAAACGAATTTGCTTACTCAAGGCTCACATGTCTCGCCGTGGTCGTCGAAACGCAGTTCCCAGTATCATGGTCATTAAGCTCGTCTCATCCCATCCCATCCATCCCATTTACACGGGAATCTATGCCGTAGTTTTCTCGCTATGGTCTCGCCATCACATTTACACGCTGTTCTTTGCATTGAGCATGTTTTGCCATCATCTCGCTTGGGTCTCGCCATAGTCTCGCCATAGTCTCACCAAAGTTTTTTTCAATTGAATTTTTCAAAGTGGTTAAAATAAGCTATAGGTCTCGTGTGTTGTGTTTTTGGATTGATTCGAGGAGAGAACTAAAAAATTGGTGAATAAATTGATTAAGCGGTGAGAAGGCTTTCCCAAACCAAAGTGAATAAATATTCTAGTGAATTCCCATCGCGGCATTGTAGTTTCTCTCATTTAACACCATGTAAAGAAATTCTGACCAGTCAAATTTTAGTTTTCTTTCTGATGGTTTCGCGTTGGTTTGGGAGAAGCAAGTAAAGGCTCTCCAGAGCCAACGCAAAACATTCGTAACGTTCTGTTCATTTGCTAGTTTTGTCGGAAAGTATTAGTGTGTTTTTAGTTCATTTAATTTTGAAAGAATAAAATATCATAGTACTTCTATTTTTTTCCCTAAATTCGGAGTAGATTTATTCCATTTAGATTAACATCCGAACCCTGGCCAGTATAGAATCCAATACAGCATGCCACCTACGTCACAGCCAATACACGAATAGGAACTTGACAGTCAATGTATGTAGCCAATTGGCTAGCCAGTACTGGCTCGTGTGGCCTCAGGGTTAAAGAAAAATCACAACTTATTCTCATAAGGTCCGGTGAGCACTTGATATATAATTTCTCCCTTGTTTATACTTTTTGAACAAGCCCATTGCAGCCCAAGTAAATTTGAAAATAACTGAAGATTTTCAAAAATAACCGACATATTCGTGGTGGGTTGATCCCAACTGTCTATGGGTGCGAATAAATTAGTGGTGGGTTGATCCCAACTGTCAAAGTGTGCAAAAACCTAGTGGTGGACAGCGTTGCCACAATGTTACAAGTGTAACAAAAGTGTTACACTTTTTCTAATTTTTTTGTATTTGTTACTATGTTACTTTTTTTCTTTTTGTTACACTTTTTTCTCCAAACTTTTTTTTTCTTTAAAAATTTACTTTATGATTTTTTTAATCAGTGTGAAGTGCGCTTAAACAACACTTCCACCTATTTGTACACCTACGTCCTAAATTGAGTTGAAATCACCTTCATTCGACTCGATCGAACTCGTTCAGTTACAGTTTAGTCGAAATCTTGCTATCTTTCACTTCAAATTCAAACTCGATCTCTCGATCCAGCATATAAACATGGTTAGATATCCATTCCTTAAAGTATTCCAGTTTCCACATTCCAAAAAACAAAATTATATGTATCTGTCAAAGTCCATTCTCTTTCTAGTCTTGTCGCTGTTAAAAAAGAAAAACAATATTACTTTTCGCTGCTTGCGTTGTTCGTTCGTCCATTGTTTGGTTGTTTTTATCTGTTTTTGTGATGAGCACATAATGGACAAGTGAGTAACTCAATAACAAAAAACTATTTTTTTTATAGTTGTAATGATAAATATCACTTAAAAAGGTTTGTTACCAGAATAAAAGTGAGATCAAACACAAACCCCAATGCCGGTGCTAGTTCTTCCAGGCATGAGCCCCAAAGAGAAGACTCCATTTCATATGAACTGCAAATTGAAAGTGAATCTAGGGAAGAATCGGACGAAGAGTAATGAAAATGCAAAAAGAATTAAAATAATTATTTATTTAAAAACTATTTTAGTGTAATTATGGATATTCCACCACCAACTTTGAACAAAAAAAGAGTTTTCAGGACAATAAGGAAAGAAATATATTTTTGGCTTGATAAACGCGACGGAGTTGCATATTGTGTTTATTGCAACAAGTCTTTAGTCAACTTTAAAACTCACATTCAACGCCACAGTACGTCTGCTCTTCATAAAAAAAATGTCGAGGCCAAAAAAAATCAAGCCACCATAGACTCAATTGTATCGACGAATAAAGAAAGCAGTTTGGCAAGCAAAACAAAATTTGCCGAATATTGTCTGGTGATGTTTTGCATCGTCCACCATCTTCCAATGTCAATTTTGGATACGTGGCCAGAAGTGTTAAGAATATGCTTCCCGGACTCCTTAATTGTTAAAAATATTAAATGCGCGAGAACCAAGGCCACTGGAATTGTAAAAAATCATTTTTCAGTCGAAGCAAAAAAGGAATTGGCAGACGTCCTTCAGAAAACACCATTCTCATTGATTGCCGACGAAACAACGGATGTAAGTAGCGAAAAGGCGTTGGCATTAGTAGTTCGATTCTATTGCCAAAAAGAAAAAAGAACGCGTGATAAATTTTTCGGACTTCAGAAGCTGGATCGGTCAGATGCGCAATCAATTTTTTATTGCATAAAAGAACATTTACAAAACATGCAAATACCAATTTCAAATAAAGGGTGATTTTTTAAGAGGTTTAGAACTTTAAAAAAAAAAAAAAAAAAAAAAAAAAAAAATGAATGAAATATTTATTTGAATCGATAGTTTGAACCTTGCAATTTAATGTTTAGATAATTTCATGCAAATGTTGACTGCGGCTGCGTCTCAGGTAGCCCATCCGCTGAGTCCAATTTTGGCATACTCTTTCACACATATCGGCCGGTATCTCACGAATGAATGCATGGATATTGGCTTCCAGTGCGTCAATCGAAGCGGGCTTGTCCCTATAGACATTAGCCTTGACATACCCCCACAAAAAATAATCTAATGGTGTCAAATCGCACGATCTAGGCGGCCAATTGACCGGCCCGAAACGTGAAATTAACTGTTCACCAAACTCGCCTCGCAATTGCGCCATTGTTTCGCGTGCTGTGTGGCATGTGGCACCGTCTTGTTGAAACCACATATCATGCAAGTCAAGAACTTCCATTTCGGGAAAAAAAAAGTTTGTTATCATCGCTCGGTAGCGTTCACCATTGACAGTAACGCTGCGATTCGCATCATCTTTGAAGAAATATGGCCCAATAATGCCGCCGGCCCATAAACCGCACCAAACAGTGGCTTTTTCGGGATGCATTGGTAGCTGTTGCAATGCTTCTGGCTGATCTTCACTCCAAATGCGGCAATTATGCTTATTTACGTACCCATTCAACCAAAAATGAGCCTCATCGCTGAACACAATTTTTCGATAAAAACATGCGATGAACATTTCGAACCGAGCACGAATTTTGATAGTAAAATTCAATAATTTGCAAGCGTTGTTCATTTGTAAGACGATCCATGGTTAAATTGCAAACCAAACTGAAGCTGTTTGACAGTGACACAAGGTACTAAACACACGTCAGCTGTCAAAACCAGTGTTGCCAAAACCAAACCAGCTAAAAAATCACCCGTTATAATCGGCCTAGCAACCGATAATGCATCTTTAATGGCAAGTGAATTAAGGGGGCTAGCAGCAAAGTTTAGAAGCTATAATTCTGATATATTTTACGTAAGGTGTGTTTGCCATTCTCTGCACTTGTGTGCCTCAAGCGCCTGTAAGAAATTACCAATTGAAGTTGAAAAGGTGGTTCGCGATATTTATAATTTTTTTTTTTTCGCATAGTCCTTAAAGAATTTTTGAATTTAAAGAATTTCAAGATTATGTCGGAATAAAAAACCATACAATTTTAAGAATACCTGGAACGCGGTGGCTGTCACTTAAGAAAGTAGTAGATACAATTTTAAGTCAGTGGACAGCGCTTCAACTGTTTTTTGTTTCTTCAGCTGCAGAGGATGGATTAAACACGTCAAAAGAAATAGCTGAAAAAATTGGAAATCCAAATTATAAAATTTATTTATTTTTTCTTTCGCATATACTTGACATTGTTACAACTATGAATGTAGAGTTTCAAGGTTTTCGGCTCCATAAAATGTATCTCACCTTTGAAGACAATTTTAAATTGATTCTTTCCTTTTTATCAAAAAAGACATTATTTTTAATACAGAACACATATCTGAAATAGATGTTTCTGAAGATTCTAACTATGTATTTACCATTAAATGAAATTTTCATTGGCGCAAACGCAGAAACATATATCAATAATCTCAATTTAAACAGTGAAGAAGAAGGAAATATTAAACTGAAAATGCTGGAGTTTTATGTAGAATTATGCGTGCAGATTAAAAAAAGATTTGATTTTAACAGAGTTGCATTACAAAACATTTCACTGGTAGATCCAGAAAAAATAGTAAATGAAAATGTTTCCATCTTACCTTTACTGACTGACCCAAATTTGTATAACTTTGAAAAAAAAAGAAAAAATTTGTACTGAATTCAGAAAGCTACAAATACAAAAAAACTTAAAATATACAGAAGATGTTGAGAAATTTTGGGGCCATGTTGGCTCTTTGCAAAATGCTCAAAAAGAAAATCTTTTTGAAAATATAACAGAATTTGTTTATAAAATATTAAGTTTACCACACAGTTCTGCGGCAGCAGAACGTAATTTTTCAGAGCTTAATTTGATAAAAAATGATTTAACCAATAGGTATCACTTGAATCCCATTGAATCAATAATGTTTGCAAAACAAATAAAAGATCAATTCTCTTAATTTGCCTAAACATGTTTTATGTAAAACTTAAAATGTGTCTTACTTATAATAATTTATTAACTTATTATTTAATGTATAGTTTTGTACTGAATGGTGGACTTGGCCCAACTGTCTATGTGTGCGTGTTTAAGTTTGTAGGCAAAGCCGGATGACAGCAAAGGATTGGCTTCTTGGTAATTGATATTCTCTGCTTTTCACGTTGCACCATTGTTTTTGTTTGCTTCCGATGACTTCACACAATCAAGAAGAATCCTTTTTTCACTATACCAAACATTTTTTTCTTTTTCATTATTATCAGACATTGTTAAATATAAAATACCGTAAAACACAAGAACAAAACCGAAACTAACAATAGTTGCGTTTTTATGCATGTCCATATGGACTTTCGCGAAAAAAACGACATTGGGACATTTCAACATTTGCCTTGGTCTGCCATTTTGTATTTAATAATCTTACCAACAAATACATTTGACATTTCTATACAAATTATCGATAACACAACGACAATAGTAGTCTGGCAGAACTGTTTTTATCGGGACAAAAGTTAAATCCACTTAATTATCTGGACATAGCTAACTCTATATGGACATAGTTGTTGTTGTGTTTGACATGTAAATTGCTTTGTTTCGTTGTCGTTTTTTGCAGACAGAATTATTTTGAGTTGCAAAAAAACACAACTAATACTTTGACACTTGCGCAAACCGACTTGAAGTTAGTTAGAATTCAAAAGTGATCCCTTACTATAGATGCGTTTTATTGGTATTTATAGCTAGCGCAGCAATGCAAGTACCAATAAAACACTATTCTCACTTTTATATTCAACTCAACTCCGGCACCACACAAGTTTAAACTTAACGAGACTTTATCTCAACTTTTATATCCACATTTTTACTAACTTATTTATAGACACATTTGGGTTTGTTGTTCTTTGCCAAGGGAAATTTTACTATGCTAGCTATAACTTTTTCAATAAAATACGCCTTATGTTGAACGTAAATTTTTTCGTGCAACTTACATAAATTAACCCTGAGGCCACACGAGCCAGTACTGGCTTGCCAGTCGCAATACACTCACACTTTTTTACCGACACATACAAACATGAGCAACTGGCTCGTCAACTGGCTTGCTTTTTTTGTAGCCAGTTGGGAAGCCAGTAGAGCAGCCAGTTACAGGGTTCGGCAGTACTTTTTCGGAGCAGATTTGGAAAAAAGGTCTAAAACTAAAATTGACTCTCATTTTATTTCACAAAATTTTAATAAAATAATAATTGGGGAGTCCAGTCCAAAAGAACTCAAAGATTTATAAATTCGCTAACGCCCATATTATTCACTCGTCTAATCTGATTAATCCAAATGAATTTAAACTGCAAACCGGAGGTCATTTTAAGTTGTTGATTCCAGATTGAGACTGAATTTATATTATTCACTTTTTCTTAACACTTCAATTTATATAAAACCAAAAGTTTTTCAACCGATTTCACCAAAAATTTGTTATAATTTTCATCCGTTGTTTTTGGAAATCGAGTTAAATGACGACGACGACTCATGTCTCTCGCCATGGTCGTCCAAACGATATTTCCAGTATCGTGGTCACTAAGCTCGTCTCGCTGTGGTCCTGCCATGCCCATTTACACGGGAATCTATGTCGTGGTTGTCTCGCTATAATCTCGCTCTGGTCTCGCCGTGACATTTTCACGTGGTTTTTGGCATTGAGCATATTTTGCCATCATCTCACTTTGGTCTCGCCGTAGCCTCACCAAAGTTATTTTTTCAAATTTGGAATTTTCCAGTTTCGAATTTTTCAAAGTGGTTAAAATAAGCTATAGGTTAAAAAGTTTAGTTTCGAGCATGAAAAAAGAGACAAATTTTACCTCTTTGTCACACTCATTATGTTTGATATTCTGCTTTACATCACCAATAATGGACGCGAAAAGAAATAACAAATACAACAACATAAAGATTATGGAATCTTAATAATGGAGTATCTTTGATTTCAGTGATTGTGTTTGTCGTAATTAAAGTTTAATGTGAGCTTTCATCCTTGAGAGATTGAATTTTAACAGTGAATAAAGTGAATAGAATATAATTTTTTTTAATTCACATATGATAATAAAAATAAAAAGTATCAATAAAAGGCAATAAAAGGATGGTTGTTTTTATCTACATGTGTTTTTTCTTTTTTATTTCCTATACATGAATAATCATGAATAGGTGTGATAAAAGTTCTTGAGAAAAAGCACAAATACTTATTCAAAAGGGAAAATTTACTAACATATGTCTAACATGTCACTGGTGAAATATCCGACGACCACTCTGGCATTTTATTTCACTAGCCCATTTACTCATTTTTACTCCCTAAATCCATTTTCGGCGAAAAGTGACTCATCTCACTCACTACTTGCGGTTTCGAATAGCTAAATCTCCGCACAGAACCATCGCAAAACATTCGTAACGCTCTGTTCTTTTGTTTCTTATGTCGCATAGCAATAGAGTGTTTTTAGTTCATTTAATTTTGAAAGAGCGAAATATCGTAGCAGTTATATTTCTTTCCCTAAATTCGGAGTAGATTTATTCCATTTGGATTAAAATCCGAACCCTGGCCAGTATAGAAGCCAGTACAGCATGCCGCCTACGTCACAGCAAATACACGAATAGGAATTTGACAGTCAATGTATGTAGCCAACTGGCTAGCCAGTACTGGCTCGTGTGGCCTCAGGGTAAGGTATCACATAAAATGTATGTGGAACCTAGCTATGCTTAAGATTTATGTTCCGTATCAGCAAATGGGTCTAAATTACATAAGAAGAAAAGAAAAAGAGAGTTGTTTTGACTTCTTTGGGAGGAATACTGTTTATATTTTATCCTCCTGCTCTGTCAAGAAATTGAGGAAAAATGCTGAGCGCTCAAGAAATATAAACTGGCAAATTGGAACGTGAGATTTGGGGACATATATTTTTTGTACTGAACGTACCAATAAAAATGGCCAATAAAAATTACGAATGGCAGTGCTGCTCATCAGTATCTTTTTGACGTTTCAGTTTTTTTGTTTTTTTTTATATTCAGCCTTTTCCCGCAATATTTACAAAATACAGTTTCAATCAAAGATCATTGAAGTAATTGGGTTATTGGGTACCCACTTTTGGATTTAATCAGTTATAAACATTAATCTAGAATTTCACCCCCTATTCAAAATTTGGTATGTTGTGATTTAAGACTAGCCAGATACAGAAGCCGAATTAACTTAAAATCTGGGAATACAACACAATGTACGGACCACCTGAAACAGACTCAGAAGATGATTACGATGGCTTCACTTTTGGAGATGTGAGAAAACACTGATATCTATAAATAATTTCTACGATAATTCTTTTTTTTTAAGACCATCATCGAAGATCACCGCAGCCGCAATCGCTTCATCTTTGAACAGAAATCAGATCATGACATTGAAAAGGCAATCGAAGAAGGTGAACTTAACAAATTGATAGACTTGATTGAAGAAAGAAACATAAATATCAACAATTTGTTACAAAATGGTACAAGCATCCTGGCTATTGCATGTAGAACAGGACAACTGGAAATAGTTGAATATCTTCTTGATCAGAAAGCAAACGTTAATAAGCAAATTGATTCTATAACCCCTCTAATGGAAACATGCGCCTGCCTAAATCAATGTCCAGAAGTCACAAAAATTGCAAGTCTCTTGTTAGCTGCTGGTGCGGTTGTTAATGTGTCCGACAAATACGGAACTACTCCATTTATGCTAGCATGCCAAAACGGTCACATGGAAGTGGTTCGACTTTTGATTAAAGATGTTTCATTTGATGCATGTGACAATCAGGGTTGCACTCCAATCTTTCATGCAATCGAAAACAATCGTTTCGATATCGTCAAGTTTCTAGTCGAATCGGGAGCAAATGTTACAGTTGCCAACAAGAAAGGCTATACACCGCGTCAAGTAGCACAGTTCCATGGTTTCTATGATATTTTAGAATTGCTGCCGAAAGAAAAAGGTTTGCCCTATCAAGTTCCGACGAAATTCCTGTCGTACAACAGTATCTGTGATATGATTCCAAGAATATTCCTCAAAACTGAATGCCCAGAGTATTTTCAAGACATTAATCTTATATTGATGAACATGGGAATGGAAAATATTTTGGAGTATTTTGCCAAAGAAAAAATATCCTTGGCAGAATTTCTAACAATGAATGATAAGAGATTGGAAGAAATCGGTATTCAATATCCTATTCATCGATTGAAAGTACTAAAGGGTTTGCTTAAGTAAGTATTTAGTATACTTTAACAATTAAAATAACTAAAAATTAATCTACCATATTCGCTTTTTTGTTTCTTAGAATTAAAAACAATGTATTCGACTTTTTCGTTTTGAAATTTTCAAAAGTCGTCTTATTCCAGAGATAATAAATTGAATACACATATTTGTTTGAATCAAAACCAACATTGTTTAGACTTTTTGAATCAAAACATTTCTATTACACTTGAAAGTCAAAGTTACTCTATTCTTACGTCACTTCAATTTTTTTTTTTTTGTTGAGTTTGAATCAAAACTGAATTGAATAGGTACACAATTTTACAGAACGATTAATCGTTTTAACTCCGAACTGTGTGGACTGAATGCATTATTGTAAATGGCATTAGTGCAACCATCCAATTTAGAAGACAATCAGAAAACACAATCTAAATCCCTCTTCATTTCCTGTTAGTCCTTTGTTTCCTTTTAATTGAATAAGTACATCGCCCATATCGTCACTTTCGCTTTGAACTAGTTGAAGGTTAAATCTTTTAAAGATTGGTATAGGTTTTATATTATGGTTTCACTTTTCCATTATGTGGGGGCAATTCCACTAACTAGTAGCCATAATAATAAAATCTAAATTTCTATTAATATTTAAAGGAAAATGTTAGGATCTGCTTTTTAAGAGGTTTCAAAGTAGGTATACACATTAGTAGGTAACTTAAAACAAAACTATAGGTTTTATTAAACTAAGAGTTCTACATTTATGAACTGATGCTGCAACACTGCCAAAAATAACTGTTAAGAAATATTACTATGTATGTAATTTTTTTTTTTAATTTGTTAAGAGCATTGTTAAGAGCAAACACCCCGCTTCTTATGCAGAAGAAAAACTGTAGATCCTATATTATTTGCATAAAATAAAAATAGTACAAGCAGCATGCGTCATCACTTTCAATTTACATCGATCTATATCCTTAATGGGATTACCGATTTTCTTCAAACTTGAAATATTTTTAGTTTAGCCGTTTTTTTTACTAAACACCACAGATATATTCCAATAAATAGTCTTGCAAAAACTATTTTGCTCTGGAAAATCTCTGTCTTTGTGCCTGCATATCTGAAAAATGTCTTAATCGCTTCAAATTGAAATATGCCAGCAAAAGTTTTGAGCGTTACGGAAAGATAGACTTGGGGTTTTCTTTTGGTAAATTCAGATTTTGATCTAAAAATTGATTTTTTTTGTCACGAATGGTATACGATTGCAAATTGATTTTTTTTATTTCGATTGTATTGGTGTACAATTTGTATCTGTGAAACTGTGGCGATCCAGGCTTGTCAAATTGATGGCTGTGAATTGTTCTGGTGTGTAATTTGGTAAGTAAAAGAGGGGTAAATCTGCCGAAAAATCCAGACCTGCAAATTTGATTTTCGATCAAAATAAAAATTGATTTTTTTACCATTGGAAAGCTTTTACTTCCAAATTCTTTGTTTGACAAATCGGAAGGGGAAAAAAATCAATTTTTGTTACCAAAAGAAAACCCCATTAGACTAGATTCTTTGATTCGCCATGGTTATCCACATCCGTATTTGAACTACTACATAGTAGAGGTTTGAGCCTATGGTTGGTCTCTTGAAGTGTTCAAGTCATTCATTACACTAACTATTAACAGCAAACTAATAAGTTTTGTTGAAAAAATTTGTTCTCATTTTTCTGCTTAATAGTTGCCAAAAACTAATTCATTTATTCATAGTTTCCATCTGAACCAGTGGACAAAAAGATCGATCGCTCGAGTCCAAAAAGGTCATCCAGATAAGTATGCATTTCGTTATACATTTCTCGCAAAAATATTCTTAATATAGTCTTATGCATTTCAGTTTTTATGAAATACTCATTCTATCAGCAAATCATTTACAAAATCTTGTGATCATAAACTCCTCTTTGAAATACGTCAAAAACAACGTGCAATCTGGTAATTTTGGACCTATAAGCCCCGGCCTTGTTCAAAACTTGCGAACAAACCTTGAAAACTACAGACAAACTATGAAGGAAATTAAACACACAACAAAATACGTAAGTCGATTCTCCTTTTTCTTAATAAAGTAACTGAAATAGTTTTCATTTTTTTTTTAAGCTTCAATCATTCAGTCCAGTGCGTCCACCATTATACATTGACTACGACAATTATTTGGCCGAAAAGAAAATAAACAATATGAAAAAGTTTTTCAAGTACACGTTCTTTGTTGCTGTCTCGTTGGCGATTTGTTTAAAAATCCAAAAAATATTTTGATATTAAAAACATGTCATTCCACGAAATCATTGAATATAATTGATTTAAGAATAGAACATACAAAATTTAATATTTTTTTCGTTTTAAAGATATTACCTACTTGCTTTAATTGTTGGTTATTGTTTACCAAATGAATTAAACGGACTTTTATTCAACTAACTCAGACAAGTATGGTATTATTTATTCAATTTTCTTTTGTTTGCTTAGTACATTTAGCAAAAGACTTCTTTTGGGATACATCTTTTATTTCACTGTTTGATGTTTTCACTGTTGCAGGAATATCCGCTTTTGAAGCTACCTGCTTAATTCTTTGAACAGTCTCTGGGCTACCCTCTGCTTTCCGTTTCTTGGATTTACGTTTATTTCTGTTACCATCTGTTTTTAAAAGAAGCTCTTCCTCATCAGTATGAAACTCAATGGTTTTTGGTGGGCTTTTCACTACAAGTATTTTTGGACTAGTCTTGCTGGCATTATTTGAAGTTTTCTTGTCTAGCATGCTGACTTTTTTTTCAAGTCTCTTAACTTGTTGCTGAAGACTTTCAACGAGGACTTCAAGTTTTTATCTGGCTATTATTTCTTTTTGCCATTCCTCGAAATAATTTTCGGATTCAACTTGGTGGATCTCGTTGCTTTTTTTGGAACACTGCGGATCTTTTATTTCGATCTTTTCATAGATTTTGGTTCCTTTTTCGTTAATGAATTCTTTGTCATTTGATGGAGTAACTCTTGAGAATATTTTTGGTGGAGTCCTCAGTGTCTTAGAGCTCCGTCTATTTCCTGTTAGCAATAATTGGTCCTCCCCAGAATCCGTAGGACCGATCTCCGAAGAGAGTGGATTTACCAGTTTATCTGGATTGCCACCTGGGGTATAATATCTATTTGTTTTACTCATTGCCATATTTGTTTTTTTTTTTGTAACTTTTGTTTGTTACCCATAAATAGCTTCGTTACTTCTTCTATTCAACGTCTTGAATACAGCCGCCCCTATTGGATCAGACGCTGACCAATGAGCCGCATATTATTCGTCAGACGCTCTTGGGTTTCATGGAGAGCTGGTTCTTCAGAGCGATGTCTTATCTTATGCTCCTGGTTCCTGAGAAGGTAACTCAGGTGTCTCAGCTCTTGGATCCAATAGATCCAACGCTCGTCGTTAGTTCACCTTATTGGCTATCTAGCGGTCACCGATTTATTCCGCCAAATCAAGATATATGAAGTAATTTTTTCTGCTATTCGATTCGATCAAAATTTCTACCATGGGTTTTCATGCAGTACAAATAGGATAATAATGTCGTTTTTTATTTAAATATGAAAGATTTAATCTCAAAAGATTTAGATTTAATCTCAGAGAATCTTTCCTTTGAATAAATTAGTGAAGAGGCAATTAACACAACTAATGGATAAACAAACGTCACGGATACATGAACAAATAAAAAAATGAAATTCTCTTCTCAAAAAGATCAAATCTTTCCAACAATGAAAAACAACATAAAAAGACTGAATATCATAATGGGTTTGTAAAACTCAACTCTTACCTTTGAGCCATTTGCTCTTTGGCTTTCTTTTATTTTTCTAAATTATTTTGAGTATAATTTAGAACTGAACAAATAATAAATCACAATTTGTAATCAAATTTTATACATTTATTTCAAATTAAAATGTAATATATTTCTTATGACTAATTATTATTGGAAAATACATTAATTCGACAATAGCTTTTTTGATATTACTTTTCTGGATTCTTACATTGTATTGAATATTTTTATAAAATGAATTCACTACTTATGCATAATTTTTATTCACCAATATTTTTATTTAAAAGACGATCTGTTGATACTTGGAATTAAAACATTCAAAGAATACAGTAACTTACTTGGAATGTATTTATCTAATTTAGAAAACAATGCATGGTTATTTGGATCAATAGTTCGTTTTCGTTAATTTCACATCAACTTGTTTTGTTGGTTTGGTGTATTGATTTATTTGTTTCATGAAAATTTTGAAAAAAAAAACTTATCAACTTTAAGTTGATTTTATCAATAAGTGTTAATAATTGTTTTTCTGTTGTAAAATCTCCTTTTAAAGTTAAACACAAACCTTACCAACAACGAATTAGCACTTACACAGCATTTAACATACGTACATACATAGTTCTCGTTTTTAAAATATGTAATACCCTGACATTTGATAGCGAGCGGGTGATTTTAACTCGCCAAATTCCGGGATTAAATGAACCGATAACTTCTTAATTATCCATGTGACAACTAGCACGTGTGTTACGGAACGGATATTAGGTTTAATCAATAGGACTATTAGAATTTTTTATAAACGGTCTCTTAAAAACAATAATTTTAATTAGCTATCTGGGGGTCGATTCTCTATCTGTGAAGTGATAAATCTGATTATGCTTTCACGCCAAATGCGATTCCCGAAATGTGAAAAAAATGAAAACAAATGCCAAAATGTTTTCATATGATAATCCTTTTATCATAATCAATTCATTCTGTTAAAACCTGTGAAAAGATAAACGATAAAGAGAAACAATTTATGCTCATATGATAAACAACAACCATCTTTTACTATGAGAGATTGAGAGAGATGAGATGCATTTCTTATTTTAGTACTTTTTAGTACTCTCTGGCAGTTATTTTTCAAAACGAGTTCGGGAATCGCCTTGCGCGTGTTTCTGAAGTGATAAAATGATAAAACTCTGTGAAAACTGAAATGATAACTTTTTTCACTTCACATTTTCACAGTTATGGAATCGACATACATTAGGGACTTCAAAAATCTTTCAAATGGGTTTTCAGTTAAGTGAAAAAAGGATTCTGTGAAATGTTAGTGGTTAATCATCCGAAATAGCTTTTAATGCTATTTACTCACTGATCTCTATATAAACTGGATAGTGAATTCCTTATAATGTATAACAGTTTTTTTGGTTCTATTTGAAGATGACAATTAGGTGGTCGGTTTCATAATTTGACGTTTACATTTACACAAAAAAACGCGTTTCCAAGATGTCAATCTAAAGAAAGAGAAACAGACCAATGAAATGAAAGGGAAAAACTTTGTGGGAGTTTGTTTTATTATTTTTTTTTAATTAAGTTATTCAATATGTGCATTTTTTGGTTTTATTATTTTCCAATTGTACTAGAATTATATCATTAGAAAGGTGTTTGAATAGGTAATAGTAAATATGTAGATGGGAACCATCGACTTCGTTCATTGTTTCAGTTAGCAAACAAGTTGAACAAAACAGCTGATAAGTGTGATGAGGAGAATGCGATTACACAGCCCGTTTTTTTCTGATTTTACCTCCTTGTCACACTCTTTACGTTTCTTATTCCGTTTCATTTAACCATTTGTGAATGAAATAAAATTACAAACACAACAATGTTAGCAAACAGATTTGGGGGGAGCAACGAACGGAGATTTCGCGTTTTATCGGTGGACTATTTTGTATATAGTTATACTGTTATACAAAAAAGTGGTCAGCTTCATAATATAACAATTCTTCAAATGGAAGCAATATTCTTATGTCGATACGCGGAGAATATGGAGATCAGTGCATTTACTCCACACAGATTGGATTTTCGTCAAGACGATCTCACTCGGACTCATCACTGATTAAACTCTGCCCTATAAATTTTGTTCTCAAAAGCTTCAAAACGGAAAGTTTTTGGATAAGAACCACTGAAAAAGCTTTATTGTGTTGTAAAGGCAAGGTAACTCTTATGAAATTTGATTTTTTTTTATTCATTTCACATAGCCAAGGTAGAAGCAAAAGCGAAAACCAGTATACAGAATGAGAATGCCTTTGGCACCGAAAGTGGAGGGTACTTTTGGAGAGTACGGAATTTGTCTAAGAATTAAAGCAACAACTTCTGTATGTAAATCAGTGGGTTTGTATCTTTTTCAGAGGCAGATTTGAAAAAAGCTCGCCCATTATTTTTGTTGGATAGATTATACTGCTTATTATTAATGTAATACATGTTACGTTTTTCCATACGATTTGGCAAAACCCCTGCTCGATAATTTTTAGATAGTTGAACCCTCTACAAAAAAAGTCTCCAGATGTAAATATAATGGTTACTCCTATTGCTCTTATTCTTTTCTAAATAATGTCAAGTAGTGTTAACCTCAATATAAAAAACTAAAATTTGTACAAACGTGTTTCTTCACTTAACTAAATCTTATGAACTTTTTTTTTCCAGAAAATTAAAAAAAAAAATTAAGCAGCCTACAACCATATATGACATTTTAAGGTTTCAAAACATCAAAATAACTCACTGTTTTCAAATTTAGCCAGTCTAATACAAGATATCAATTCCAAAATCTTTATCCTACCCTGAGGCCACACGAATGGCTGTCGAGTTACTTATACATACATAGAAAATTTTCCTTCTCGGTAGTCAGTTGACTACTAGTTGAGAAGCGACTGGTTTGACAATTTACATATGTACATATTGTACTAGGGTGGCGCTTATTTTTGAAATGTTTGAGTTTCTTTCGCCACCCCCCCCCCCCCCCCCCCCCCCTAAAAGTGATCAAGGTAATTAAAAAAAATTGAATGCAAATTTTGTTGAAATCGGTCAACGTTAACCACGTGCCGGCAAGCACTTGAAATTTCCCATACAAAATAAATTTGTACCCAACTCGCTCGTGTGGCCTCAGAGTTATAATATAATAAGATTAATAAAATAGTGGATGTTATTTCGTTCTGCATAATAATCCAACTATTATGTAGAATCACTGAAATAAGACCAAAGGCAGGTACAAATAATGTTATGCAGAACATGGAATTATGAGTACATTTCTTAAACACATTCTTTTCTTGGCATTTTATATGTTTTTTTTTTTGCTGCACCATAGAATTATCATTAGAAGAACATTTAACAAAACGGAATCAAGAAATTTGCTTGTTTGCTATTGGTGATTTTTTACATCAGCATCACAATTTGCAACAGAGCAGTGATGCCCCAAAATTGACATTAAAAAAAAATTAGAGGCCCTTAATGCGAGCGCCTCTTTGTTTATAAAAAAAAAACTATTTTTGTTGATAATCGATCATCGAAAATTAATTTTGGTTGTGAGGGTATCGATTTTGAACGAATTTTTTTATTTAGCTGTTTTTATTAATCTAGCCCTAGGTACACTTATCCGTTGTACCTGAGGTAAATTATTATTTTAATATTAATAAAAACAACGAAACTTTACCTTGTTTAATACCTTTATCAGAAAATACAATAATGAAAACTTGTTTCTACATTAAAAAAACTCGACCTCCTAATTTCTTAAATTTTCCTGATTTTTCACGACCAACTACATTATTATGTATCTTGTAAGGAGTTGTTGTTTGAAGATGAAAAAATTTGTATACTTATTTAATGTTATTGATTTACGTTTTTTTTTTTTTATTGCGTTTCAGCAAATGGAAAATAAATAAAAAAGAGAGAAGAAAGAAGTAACTCTTCTACATAGCTGTTACATAACTTTTTTCATGCCGAACGAACAATTCACAGTTGTGAACATAACAAGCTCATGTTTAGATAAGAATTTGTTCACATTATGATGACAATATTTATGATTTTGGCAGTTAAATATTTAATAACACCTTGAATTTGTTTTGAATTTACTGACTTATCATCTAAGCCCATTGTTCTTTCAGTCCTCAGGTTTTAAAGAAAAAATAGAGGCTGTCAAACCAAACTAAAGTGCCTGATAATATCTCGTTGCAATAATTGTGATGTGTACTTTTAAAATTTTAATAAATTTTTAATACTGATTTTATATAATCATTGAACAATATTAATGTTTTAAAATGTGAATTGTAATTTTGACTAGTTTTCAAATTTATGGTATCGCAGTATAATGACATTCATCTTTTTTGTTTTGTTTTTATTAGTAGGTAATAAGAAATTTTAATAATAATGACTAGTAATTTATGTCTACAATATATTACGTTTAAAAAAAAAAAACCTAAAACAAATCTGACTAGATGGATGTATGATGTGTATATTCAAATACACATATCAGTCATATACAATGCAAAATAGTTCTGTTTCAGAATAAATTACAATTTTAAATATCAATAAATACATTTACATCAAATACATATAGGTACAAATACAATAAATATTTATCTAAACTCAAATTAATCTATCTCAGGCTTAAAAACAATTTTTTGTATTCTTACGTTTTATGCTAAATAAAAACTAAAATATAAAAAAAATATATGTTTTGTAAAACTTTTTTCTTAAATAATGTTTAAAAATATATAAATTAAATCATTCGTGAATATATAATTAATATTTCTTTTCAATGACTAGAAAAACGAAAAATATAAACCAACATCGGTTCAGGTACTTACATATATACATAAATTATTAAAATGTTTACACAAAAATTCGTTAAACAACTCAATTAGTAGAAATCAGGACATTAATAATCAATATTACATTGCAGCTGTGTCGTATTTTCGTTTTGTAAGAGTTTTTTAAAAGATTTGTTTTTCCATGTCCATGGACTTTATTGCTCCATCAGAATTGTGTCTTCCGACTTAACATTACCACCAGTTATCGCTTCCATGGCTTTCGACAGAAGTGTAGCATCTTTTAGACTTACCACTTGAAGAACTTGAGGCTCTGTGCCGGGAGCTCCTTGTATCATCATTTGATGCATTCCTGGCGAAACTGTTATCGTTTCCATGTGGTCCCCATTTTCTACCTATAATTTAAAACACAAACTTTAATAGTTTTTCTGTGAAAATCCAATTTTTTTTGACATATTATTTGAATATTGCTTTGACGCGGATACCTCTTCGTGTGCAGTAATGACAAAATAAAAATAAAAAAAAAATCTGAAAATAAAAGATTAAAAACAAATGAAAATATAGAAAACAATAATGAAATAAATAAATATTAACAAAAAAAGGCAAAACGTTGAACAAAATAACTAGAAAAAAACGTATTAAACGTCACCGTCGAATGTCAATAATTGAAAACCTTTTTAAAATAATGACCAAGAGACATTCGCGGATAACGAATTGGCCTAATATTTCTCAAACCATTCTTTACACTTTTTCTTCAAGGGTAAAAACAACAAAAATAGTTTAACAAGACAACGCTTTCATAAAAATCACATACCTATGTACATTGGTATATATCGTCATCGTTCTATGAAAACTCCCTAACTACATTTTTTTTCCAAACCGAGAAACGTCTCGTAAATACAATATTAAAACAGGGCAATACGGAACTAGGACGTTCATGGGTTTTTCTTGAAGTGTTAATACCACTTCACTTCACTTAGAAGGTGCATTTTTGAGGGATAGATGGAAAAGCACTCTTTCGGGTTTTTTATAGACAATAAAATTTACAATCGAAATGGATCCTTAAAAATTTTATTTTTTACTTAAATTTTGAAAAAAATCATTGCAAAAAAATGTGAACATCAAATCACAAAATGTGAAAATTTATAACTTTTTTACTTCCATAAATAGGTATAGGCATACAAAAGAAAGATGCTTTAATTTTCTTTAAAATGACATAATGAGAAAAGGTTTTGGATAAAAAGCGACCGAAATACGGTCACTCAAACTATGCTGATTTTAAGATTTCAAAGTAAAATATATGGCATTTATAGCGATTTTGAGAAACTTGTAAGATGAAACGCTCAAACTGGTTGTATGATTCATTCTTGACCATTAAAATAAAAAATAATAGAAAAATTTTAGTATTTTCAAATTTTTAAAATTATTGCCAAAAACAAACTTGCTCCTAAAAACCCGGTTTTTGAACATGTTAGGTAATTATACCTTCTTGGACATGAAAAAAATAGTGCCAAATGAGTTTTTTGGTCGAAAGTACTTTCTATTCGAGTTTTCACAGCAAGTAGTATTATAAGAAATTCCAGTTTCGACAGCCGAACTCATCCGGCATTTGATTTTTATTAATTATTGATTTTTACAATAAAAACCCATGAGCTTCTTAGTTCCTTTTTAAATGACATAATTAATAGCCCAATTTTGGTCAGTAAAAATACACAAAAAGTACAGATGTCTAAAAAAAATGGAGTTAGGGCGTTTTCATTGAACGACGACGATATTAGGGTGGTCTTTATTAAGGTCATTGTTTAATTCAAGTACTCCCCCTGACTTTTTTTTATTTATTTTGAAGACATAAGGGGGGCGCACCAACTTGAATTAAATAATGACCTCTATAAGGACCACCCTAATGTACATAACCCCAAAGTATTGAAATATAGTATTTACAAGGCCTTTTAAGACTCTATCCATAAAATGTGAAATCGTGAAAACTACCTTTACACCAGAAAATATTATTGCGCAGTGATATTGACCGTGTAAGGCCTTTATTGCACAATTGTTACGGGTTGCACATTATATTGATAAATATCAATTTTTTGAAAGGTCTACAATATAACATTTTTCACGTAACTCAAGCACTCTCTTGGAAATTTTGTTGTTGCCGATATTAATAAAGTCTAAGTCATGTTGTACGACTAGTTAATCAGCATTTTGTTTCTCGCGTCACGACCTCATATATCTCTCCTTTGAATTTTTATATATCTCCATCTAGCAAGACTATTCGACGTCCATGTTCCTCTAAGAACAAAAACCATAAAATTTATTAATAACTCCCCCTGGTTCACAGTAGAAATTCGAAACTTAATTTCTCAAGGAAATCGGGTATACAGCCACTGGAAACGTTTTAGAATAGCGGAGGATCCGACAGCCTCAAAAACGCTGCGAAAACTAGATGCTATACAAATCATCCAATTTTGTCACAAAATGGCCGCAAGCTTTGAAAGAACTAACATAGAGTTAGACAAGTTATTTATATCCTCCGTTTCATCAACCTACATATTTTGTTCCCAATCTACATCTTTGGGTCAATCTCTAACCCAAGTTGAACTACTTTCTTTTGATTTTCAAGCTCGTTTTAGTTTCGAGATAGTATCACCTGAAGACGAAATTGGGTTTGATCAGTTGTATCCTATATTTGTCAATTTTACCGTTTGTAACCTTTACCATTAATTCAATCTTTACTAAAAGCAGCTTCCCCCACAGTGGAAATGTTCTAAAACTATCCCAATATCTACGAATCGAAGTTGAACAGAATATCGCCCAATATCGATCCATCCATTCTTGTCGATAGTTGATGAATGACTGATGCATAAGCAAATAAATCAATTTTTCAAATCGAATAGTCTCTTATCCCCAAGCAGTCTTGATTTCGATCCAAGCATACCAGCACCACCATGATAAAACGAACTCGGAGAACCGAATACCAGATGACACTGCTTGGTTCCTTCCACATATATAAGAAGATATAAATTTAACTACTTCCAGGGAAAATCTAAAACGGGAATATAGTTTTTCGAATGCTTTGGAGTAAGAAGAAGAGCCAAGAACGTGACTTTATCATCATCCAAGGCTCTCCTTATTTGAAGTGTGCCATTATCTTAGTTTTCATAGTCGTTTGTAGAGAGTGCTGTACCACATCAGAAAAATCTTCAAGATATAATCAAAATGTATTTTTTTTAAAGTAGACTGAAGTCGTCCTTTTTGTGTGCTAGTTTTTAAGAAATTTGAAAAATACTTTTTTTTATTTTTGATTATAGGTTTTAAAACTATAGCCACTGCAGCTAGTGAAATTAATTCACTTTCTTCAATGGACGTGATCAAAGATTAACTGATGACTGACAATAATTCACCAAAATGATTGTTCAACTATACTTGTGAAGTTTGCTGCTGCGTGTGGACCCAAAAATATCGTTTTGTGTAAGGCCGGGTCCACACGCAACAGTAAACTCGACAAGTATACTTCTACAATCATGTTGCACAAGTAAGCATGAGCCTCTAGAGCCTCCACACGGAACAAGTTTGCTGGTGGATTATTGTCAGTCATCAGTATATCTTTGAATCATGTCGATCGAAGAAAGTGAATTAATTGCATAAGCTGCAGTGATTATAATTATAAAACTAAAAGAACTTAAAATAAAATGCACGACTGGGTTGCACACACCTTCTCTTATGTTCAAGACGCTAAGGGTTTAAGAACATTATAAATGTAAAGACACGGAGAAAAATGTTGAAAAGCATGAAATACAATATTTAAATTGACTAAAAGAACCTAAATAACTTCTTTGAGAGTTCTTGATGAAAAAAATAATGCCATCTTAATTCTTAATTAAATATGATGAAAGAATATTTAAAATCGTTAGTGCGATTTAAAAAAAAAAATATTTTTTATGTATCTAATTCTTAAAAAATTTTTAAGGAAAATTTTTGGTATACAAATCATAAGTATTTGTTTATGTCACTATGAAAATAAAATTTCAAAAAAATTTGAGATATCGAATTTTCAAAACACATTTTTTCAACTTTGTTTAACAATTCAAACACTTTTTTTCGCACTATTTATTAATCTTGTTAAAATTTTTATATAAGTAAGTGTAATCTAGATCTGTTTAGCCTATAGTAAGAAAATTCAAAATTAAAAAAAACCTTCTATGAGAATTATTATTAATCTATGTGTAAGGTTTTATAATTTTTTGTAGTATATCGCCCATAACATACAGAAAAAATGAAAAAAAACGTGTGGGCAAGATCACCAAAAACTACTGTGTATACCAAGTTTTAAGAAAATCGATCCAGCCGTTTAGGCTGTAGCTGAACAGACAGACAGAATTTTGCCACCCACTTTTTTGGTCTTCTCTATCAACGTAATCCCATATTTCATTGTTATCTCGAATTTTTTGTGTGCGAATCCAAAACTTGCCCTATAGTACCTATATCGCAAGTAAATATGGTATCAAGAATCCAAAAATGCTGTTAAGGAATTTTTGAATTCAATCGAAACTTTTTGAGCCGCAATGGGAAAACCGAAAATGAACACAACGGGCATAAGGTGCCATTAAATAACTTTTTAAGGCTCCAGTTATACAGTTCTTCGAGTCAATAGTTGCAGCAATTATTGCAAATAACTTTCATTGAACTATCCACATTTCCATGCAAAAAGAACTTTAGGTGAAGTTGATCATTGAAATAATTACTGACAGATATGTAAGTACAAAAAGAGGAATGAACACAAATCGTTGGAACGATTGTGTTCAATTTTGTTTGAAACCAAATAAGAGCTCAAAATGTAAAATTGAGATTAACAGTTTCTTCAAAAAATCAATCAATCAATCGATAAAAAATAAAAGTTAAAAGTTGTCTTTTCGGTTAATAGATCTGTTGCACTCGAATCAGTCAATTTAATGTTAAAAAAAAACAATTCGCTGTGAATTAAGCGGGACATTAAGTTTAAAACTCCATAAGATCTCGGAGGACTCAGAAATATAAACAGGATTCCTCACTTTTCCCCTTGAAAACTCACACTGAATTTTATTGGATTCGCTTAGTCAATTATTTTTTTCGCAGTAAATAACATAAGAAGAAAAGAAAGAGGAAGTTGTTTTGACTTCTATTTGAGATTTACTGTTCATATTTTATTCCCCTGCTCCGTCAAAAAACGAAGGACATGACTATTATATCTGTGCTATTACTTTTTCAATGTGTAATGCATTTTTCGCGTTATAAAAGTCATAGAATGCCATTTGAAAATTAACAAGACAAAGAAAATCGGAAATAGGAGTAATATTTGTTCACAGGTATCGATGTTATTGCTTAAACAATATACATTTATTATCAATTGCACCCAACAAAATATTTCTACTTTCAAAAAGAAGATACTAGCATAATTTAACTAAAAAGCTTTTAATCAATAAATATCAAACATAAAATATCTTCTCTGAAGTAAATTTTAATAACTACTCGCAATTAATACCAACGAAAATAAAAAGAAATCAAACCAAAATTTCTACTATTTAGACAAAATTATACTCAATTTTATTTGAAAGATATTTCTAACAAGAACAAAAAAAATAATCAAAAGGTATAAACCAAATTAAGAACATAAAAATAAAATTTACATTGTTTAAAAAATCATCTAATTTAAAACACATCTTAATTTAAAAAATATAAATATACATATATTGAATTCACTACATAGCTACTCAAAACAATAAATAAAATTATTTTTAATAACAAAACTACACAAAGTTATAAACTTTTTTGTTTTCAATAAAACAAAAATAAATTACATACATATGGTTAAAAAAAAACAAAAATAATAAAACATTTTAAACTTTTCTACTAATGAACTTAAAAAGAATTAAAATTAAATTTATATGCCAAATCTGACATTTTGCACAGGTAAATATAATTTTTTATTTGGTACATTGCACTATATAACTATAGTTATTTTTTTTGGTTTCTGCTTATTTTATTTTTTAAATGGCGTAATTTGCTTAATTTGGCATTGTTTCATTTTTAAATATATAATGTAAAATTATTAATACTAAATTTTAAAATGAATTATATATTTAGTTGATAATAGCAACAATACTGTTGTAAAAGTTCGAAGTGATTTCTGGGAAGGTGATACATACATTTTTAAAATAAATTAAATCATGCAGGATATAATTTTAATCATCGTTATTTCTAATCTAGGTTTGAATCATGAACCGTTAAACAAAACTTTATGGTCACTTCAAAACAAAAATTCACAATTTTTTCAAGTGCATTTAACAAAGATACTCAACTTTGAAGTAAATCAGTTCATCCTTTTGTGCCTACAGACTCGAAGGCAAACATAGGGTCCGTTTTAAACATTAAAATACTATATTGACGAATTAGCGTATTCCAGAAAGTCTAATTATAAAAAAATCTAAGAAAATAAAAAAAATTGTAATCACAAATTGATCTTCGACTTAAGTTTCTTAATAAAAAGTAGAATTAAAAATTAAATTTTGTTTAAACCGAAGGGGTCGCAACTTTTGAAAATGGCGATTTAATTTTTTTAACTTTAAAAACTGGGTTATAATAACTTCGATTATTTTTTTTCCTGAAACTATATTTTTAGAAACGAAATAAAATGATGCCCTACTATTTAAGATATCGATATTAATTACTTGTCTACACATAATTAATTGAAAGAAATTTTCTCCAAAATTTAAAAAATCGATTACTCAAAACCGGCTTGGAATATAAGGCTGAAAGTTGGTGATCAAGTTGTTTTCAATGCATAGAGCACAATATATCAAAATATGAGGGAAATCGAAGAGGGTCGGGTCAAAAACTAGGTGATTTGGCATGGAATGCCCATTTGTAATACATAATTACATACTTTAAGATCTTATCTAAAAAAAATAATCTACCCGTTTTCGATATCGAATGAATTAGTATACTGCATTAAAAAAAATATGCTGTTCGAATTTTAGTATCCATCAGTTCCGTTACGGGTTGAACTTATTATACTGGAGATTTGCAAATAAATAGATCATTTAATACCCATGTGCTGTAAAAATTGTATTCTTGCACAATGGTCATTCTTTTTCAATTACCTGAATGTTGACCTTAAGTTTAAGCTTAGCATTGATAGTCGAAGAGGCAGAGCAAACAGTAGGTTCATATGCAATTTATTACTAAATTCATTCTCTTGCTGGAATATATTCAGGGGTGTTCGCCTTATGCAAATCCAAGTTGGCGGGATGGAGGACGTGTGCGTCAGCCGCCATCTTGGAAAACGCGTTCTATCAAATATCTCGTAAGCCGTGCATCGTACGACAAAAACAGTTAAATTATTTGGTTGAGAAATTGAATTTAAAGAATATTTTTTTTTAATTGTGATTTTTTTCTCAAATTGATTGTTTTTCAAAATGGCGCAAACGCTTTAGTACGATGCTAAAGCAATTTTAACATGATACTTGTTAAAAAGAGAATTTTGCTTATTTTAAACTAATTTGGCATCGTACTATCTCTTAACATTTTACTAAAGTTAAAATCACCAAATGGCTATTTTAATTTGTTAGTACCGTGCTAAATCCATGACAACCGTATTTCCCCTAAAAAAATCTTGGCAATTTCAAGTAGTTCAATTTAGTACAAGAGCCGCCAGCAAATTTTATACAGTGGATGTTTAACCAAAACCTGGGTATGAAGGTTTGGGGGTGGGAGGTTAGAACACGCTTAGTTTCTTATATACGTGTTAGGGTCATTAACACTTCAATTCACTTTTAAAAAATAGGAAATGATGCTCTGTCCGAAATCTTAAGACTTTTATTTTGGTGATACAATCAATAGGAGCCATGATTTTGGATTTTTTAACAAACCTTAACATCATTTTTTTTTTGTTTCAAATCTTCAAAAAAGGAATGATACGGTTCGTAATAAAATTGCTATGACTTGAGTTCTATTAATTGGACCGTCAAGAATGAGGTGTTTATGATTAGGAAAAATGACAAAGCATCATATACAATATTAACACAAATTAAAGTAGTTAAAATCCTGGAGAAAATGGCTTTTTTTAACCTCTCGTCCTTCCCAAAAGCTGACAAAAAACCTGCCAGACTTCTGTATTTGATATCACAATACATGCACCTAGGAATCCATATACAGTGAACATTGGAAAACGTGAACCCCCCAAAATGTGAACTACCCCAAAACGTGAACACTGTATTTTTTACATTGGCTGCTCTAAAACGTGAACAAATTCAAAAGCTCTAAAAAATGAACAGATTTTTTTTCAACATTTCTACTTAAAAATACACTGAATTCATTTTTAAAACTTCGGGGGATCCCATATTATGTGTAGACAGTGCGTAGTATTCGGGGAACCCCATAATATTGACAATGGGCGGGTTCGGCTGCGTATCTTTAGCGATCCGGATTTGTTTGTGTTGTTGTAATCCCTTGTAAAAAACAGCTGATGTCAGAAAATGCAAAAACAACTCAACGTATCTGAAATTTTTTTGGATTATGGAGTGTATGCATATGTATTACGTACCACATGTGCGTGTTTGTTTTGTTTTTTTTTTCTCTTGCATTGATCAACGTACGTTTTATTTTATGCTTAAAAATGTTATCAAACATGAAGAGGAGGAAGACGATGATACCAACGTTGAAAAAGAAGATGTTCAGAGAGTTAGCGCAACTGAAGCAGTTAAAATATTTAACAAGGCTTTGCAATGGTGTGCAGATGAAGGCGTTGACCAAAGCGACATAAACGTACTTAGACGTCTAAGAGAAAATACAGTTGTTCAAATGTTGCGAAAAATACAAAAGAAAAAAATTACTGATTTTTTTTGTTAAATAAACCTTTTGTTTTTAGAACTTTCTAATATGAAGAAATCTTATCAATTTTGTTAATGCGCCGTATGTACAAGTTTTATTTGTAAATATGTACAAATATTTATGAATTAAAGCAAAAAAAAGATAAAATGGAAGAAAATGTGTTTTATTTTAAGAGAAATAGTAAGACAATACGGTAGGAATATAATTTGAATCATAAAATGTTACATTCCAAAACATGAACAACCTCAAAAACATGAACACCCTCGGTTTGAATTAGTTCACGTTTTCCAATGTTCACTGTATTCAGATTTTGATTATACGATTTTGATTATACATCCACTCCCAAAATTTTCTGTCAGCTCTTAGACAAATTGAATTAGACTATATAAATTAAATGTAAGAATTCTAATGGATTAATCTTCACAAACAACAAAACCACGATAGAGCGGATGACTACAGCCATGAAAATCAAAAATCAAAAACTTTTAAAACCGTCAAAAAAATCAAATAAATACATCATTTACATTGTACATTTTATTATTGGGTCAATAATTAAACCTCAAACTAAAGGGTGGTTAAATTTTAAGGGTCGATGTTGAATGTGAACCATACCTAAACGTCAAGTTTTTTTCTGCATTTCATTTGACATTTCTCAATTTCAGATTAACTTAATTTGAACCATGGAAAGATACACAATCGAGGAACGCGTTAAAGTTATTCAGGCTTATTATGAAAATGGGCGTTCAAATCAAAATGCATATCATGCACTTCATGATTTTTTGGTCAATTTAATCGTCCAAATGTGCATACAATCGGTCGGAAAAATCGTGCAAAAATTTGAGCAAACCGGGTCTGTAGGAGATGTGAAAACACCAGGGAATGGTCGTACAGCTCGTGCTCGGGAAAATATTGCTGCTGTTCGCGATGGTGTGGCTGAAGAGCCGTCCACCTCAACTCGTCGTCTTATCGTGAGATGATAACGAACTTTTTATGGCCCGAATTGGAAGATATGGATGTGGACGATATGTGGTTTCAACAGGACGGTGCCACTTGCCACAAAGCTAACGAAACAATGGCTCTTTTGCGCGACAAATTCAATTGGCCCTCCAAGATCCATGTGATTCGACACCGTTGGACTCTTTCTTTGGGGTTATTTGAAAGAAAAGGTGTACGTTGATATTCAAGAGCTAAGGGATGAGATAATTCGGCACATTAACGGCATAGAACCTCAATTATGCCTCAGCGTAATCTAAAATTTGGACCATGGGATCGAGGTGTGCCGCCGAGGTCCAATTTCAGGCCTATTGTTTGTTAAATATTGGTAAGTTATTGACTCAATGGATGACTAAGGCCAAAGCAAAAATTGTTCGCCTATATTGATAGTAATATTATACAATATTATGCACAGAATAGATGGAAAATTGCTTACAAATTTTCTTCTTCTCTGACCCAGGGTCAGCACATTATCGAGGATAAACGCCAATTCTACACCTATCCTAAATAATTATACTGCCACTGAACAGCCGGGACTGAACAACCCGAGGACGACATTTTAAATTGAATCAATAGGTCTGTTTCTTTACTCGCCCGCGGGATCCCAAAGTATCCCAAATCTACCTAAAACGTGTTTTTTTACTATTTTCTGACACGAAAATGCCAGAGCTTTTGACTTTTATCATTTTCCCTCTAGCAAGAATCTACCCAAACATTTTAGTTTCTGCACTTTCTGGCTTGTCAAACAAAAAATCAGCTGATCGAAAAATTTGAAATAAAATTTGTCAAGTAGCGTTTATAAAATGGTTCAATTTAATTAAATTAAGTGAAATTGATACAATGGAGACAAATATAAATTAAAATATTTCTTTTGGTACCATTTAATAGAGCTCAAAATGATACGTGCTGATGTTAATAGAATTGAAATTGCATAATTTTGTATGCGTTGAGCCTACAAGCAATGAAGCCGAATGGGTAATTTACACCGCAACAAACCAGAAAAATCCCAAATGCGTTTCTTTACTTTTCATTTCCGGTTAAACATTACAACAAAAACATCAAAAAGCTCATGCCCAAACTTTTTCCCAAACTTTATCCCAAAAGTAAAGAAACAGACCTAATGTATGTACATAATCATTGTGTGCCAGCAAAATCTTATTATTATCAATATCTTATAGCTATTAATTATTTTGTAAGCCAATTGTAAATAGAAATATTCAATAAAACAAAATTGAATTGAATTAGTTCAGTATATACCCGACTCTTAGCCTATAATACAAATCCGATAGCAACTTAGATAGTATTCGAACTTTCCGTTTTGAAACAAAATGAATGACGTATATACTCGCGTTAGCTTTGACAAGGTAGAGAGTAAAAACTAGTTCAAAAAAAAAATTTAACACATTCTGTCAAAAATGTTTTTTTTCTTTGTAAACAAAACTTTCTTCATGCTCCAACCTTTTTTGAAACTAATAAAAAGTGGTTTTTGACTTTTAAGAAGTAAATTAAATTATTATTATTTTTCCGCTGGTGAGCGATATTTTCTCTGTAAGTTAAAGTTTTCCGTTGGACGCCCAGAAGAAATTCTTCAATGATTAGAACATATGTAGATACAACAAATTCAAACTCAAAATGAAATACAAAATTAATTAAATAGAAAAACATTATATGTACTTGCATAGTAAAAATATTAAACTGCAAAAAGAAAAATTCATACATAAAAAAATATAAAAAAATAAATTGTATAAAATATGTGTAGGTATGTTGGACCACCTTCCTTTTCAGTCACCCTTGCTGCTATTTTTATGTTTTGACTAGAATTATAGTTAATCCCTATACTTATAGTTTTTTTTATAAATGTTTATACCTTCAATATTAGAAATATTATTTTTCAATTTATATACATCTCTTTTAGGTTTTCTTTATCACTTTTCTATTTTTTCAATTTTTATTTCTGCTGATTTATTCAGATCGATTTCATCGACTAGCTGTAACTCAGCTTTATTAACTTGTTTAGCGTAAGCCTTGTTCAAAATTTGCTTTCGTCTTTTCGAGATTTTATTTGTGTTTATGGGTTTAGCTGATAAGTTCTTATTACTTTCGCAAATAATATTATTGTTCTTATTTTTACTGACACTACTTCGACTACTGCTGTTACAATTTATTATAATGCTATTATTATTCGTGCTTATTCGATTGTCTCCCACAGTATTGTTGCTATTACTTATAAACACTTTTGTTATAGAATGCTGCGATTGCTGTTGGTGGGCCCGGTGACTAGAGTTACTTAAACTAGAAGGACTATTAAATGTTTGGCAACGTTGAGGTGCTGTAGACGCTATCGTCTGTGCAATCGTATGAACTATACGCCCACCTACATGAGTTGGTGGCATGTTTGGCGTAGCAGCCCCATTGGAATTACCAGGGGCTGTTAGAAGTGAATAATATTGTAAATTATTATTTTGACTGTTTGAATCTACCTGCATTGGTGTAATACACACTGTGCCATCACTATTCGTGTGCAACTGTTGAATATTAGCAATCATTGATTGGTACATTGATGCTGAAACTGGAACGGTGATCATATTGCTAACGGAAACTGGATAGCCTATAAATATCATAAGTAATAATAAAAGTGAAAAAAGGAATTTCATACAAATTTCGGTCCTTACCTTGGCCATCGTCGGCTGTGATATAGATCTGTCCATCTTGTCCAACTTGTGCTTCGGTTAAATCAACAGTCATATTTTCGTGACCATTAACATCTGAAAGGCTTTGAACCGTTTGAATTGTCGCCCCACCTTCACCCTGATGAAGCTATATAAATAAAAACCATTTATTTACCATGAAATATTAAAAAAAAAATGTTTAATGTTTACCGTTGCCACTCCCTGAACCTGAGCTGTTGTGCCATCAGGAAGTGTTATAATCGGATTATTTGGATCTACTTGAATTAAAGAAACTGTTCCATCCGCATTTTGAATTGTTGATAGTACCGTTTGAGTGTACTGTAAATGAGATTAATATGATTACTCTTGTTTTTTTCCTTTTAAGTGGCAAACCAAAATTATGCAATATGAAAACAAAAATTCAAGAAAAAAATATCACAAACAAAAATTAAAAAATCAAAACTAAAAGAAAAAAAATATATTGGGAAAAGAATATAAATCTAACCATTTTCAAATTCGACAAGTCAATAACTACATAAACGGTCCAGAAAAAGATGCATCAAAACAAATACAAGGCAATCTAACTGAACGTATAAGTCAATTGGAAAGTTATTAAACAAATTTAATCAGAATTGGGGTAAATAATAATAAATAATTGAATCGTAAGGGAAACCTAACCAACCAGTTGATCGGTTCAAATACATAATTCATAGTGGTTTCCACAATAATCACAGCACAACATAAGAAACAGTTAATCATTTTTTAGTCAGATTGCGATTGCAATAACTTGGCAGAACAGATTTTAGCTTGCTCAAAAATTTACCAAAAAATAAAATAAATGGTTTTAAGAAATAGTCTAAGAGCTCGCAACATATTTTTCGCGTGAGAGGAAACCACACCGTGGAAATGCATCGAAAGTACAATTTTTCATTAATTGAATTAGTGAGGGAAGTCACTTCACCTTATAGGCCTCGACTTACTCATTACAAATATGATCACGACAGCTCCAAAACCCCTGACAGACGTCCCTGAAAGCGCAACTTTTAAGTTTTTTTTATTTATTTTAGGAAACCACTTAAAATATATTTCAAATGAAAGGTTTTGACTCCCTGAATACGAATATGTACGAGATAGACGGCTCAGTATCCCCAAAATCGACAGACGCGATGTGTTTATATTTTTTTATAGAAAATTGAAATTACCCCTTGAAATATATCGGAATCGATAGCTCAGGCATAGATATATAACATAAACACGTTTTGAGTGCTAGAAAACCCCATAAAATTTGTGTATTTTTAAATATAATCTGTTTTAATATAATGTTAGAGGACACCATATTAAATGCGTTGCATGTTATATATTTATGCTCTAGTAATCAAGAACTACCGATTCTAATATATTTCTAGGTGTAATATCAGTTATCTATAAAAATAGCTGGGTTTAATGAAGAAAAACTAGATGAGAACAAAGCAGAGCAGCACAAGTGTGTGAAAGTGTCAGAACAAGAAAGAACAGAAAAGTTTTGCTGTGTGTGCCTTTCCTATCAGCTGTGTAATTTCAAATTTATTATTTTTTTGCATTAATTTTCAAATCTTATTTAATTTTTTTATATTCTTTTATGTCTTTTTTCACGTTAAGTCCAAAAATACAAAAAAAAGTATTTCTGTGATAAATTTTAGCTTATTATTAGGCGCGTCTCACCAAATAAAATCTCTGAGCGCTCAGAGATTTTTTAAGTGGGACAAAAAATCTCACCTGAGCACTGAGATTTTTTGCGGAGATTACTGAGACGAAAATTTTTTGGATTCATTTCTCAATGTTCTTTCTCAGCTTAAACAGCTGTTGATTTGACAGGCAAATTGTAATTTCTCGCTGATGTGCAAATACTAAAGTCGATTTAAAATTCAAAATAAAGGTGGAATGTTAATAAAAATGAAAATAAATTGAATTTGCTTTTATTTTTCATTCATTTGATAAAGTTTTGTGCTTTTAAATTTAAATATTTTAAGCAAAGTTGAAATTTGTTTCCAGAATTTCAGTACGAAAATTTTAACACATGTTTTTATACAATTCAACGGAGAATCTTGTCCCACCAAAGCATTCCGCCTCCATCGACTTGACATTGAGCGCTCAGTGAGATTTTAGTTGGTAAGACGCGCCTATTATCTCAAACAAACAAATCAGCTGGTACTTTTACATTTCTCACTCACTTACTCCACCTTAAAAGTGGGTGCAGTCATGGAACACAAAGTGACAGAATGAGGAACAGTTTGAAGCAAGGTTTTTATTCCTTGAAAACACCATCCTGTACTTTTCTGTTCCGAACAGATTCATTAAACACACCTAATTATAATAGCACCGCGACTTTTGGGGGTTTTGGGGCCACTTAGACTTCTGTCACGTACATATTCGTATTCAGGGAGTCATGACCTTTCATTTCAGATATAGTTGAAGTTTCCTAAAATTTAACAAAGCGAAAGAAATTGCATTTCCAGGGACGTCTGTAAACGGTTTTGGGCCATTTAGACGTCTGTCACATATATATTCGTACTCAGGGAGTCAAGACCTTAATCTTTTAAACAATAAAAAAACGACATTAGACGTCTGTCGTGACCATATTTGTAATCAGTGAGTCGAGGCTTTCAGGGTGTATTACGTTTGAAGTGATTTCTCTCACTAATTCATTTTTTGAAGAAGTTATACTTTTGATGCACACTTCTTTTGGTAAACGGGAAAACTACGTGCTGGCAAACGAAAGTATTCGTTATGACCTTCACCAGAACTACCTGTAACGCTAATATGGTCTGGTTTTCTTTCACAACCAAAATATGTTGCAAGCTCTCGGTCTAAGGGATTTCAACGTCCCATCAAACATTCATTGAAGAGGAAGGGCAAAGGAATTTTTAAGAGGAATTAATTTGTGTTTCGGATTGCTGAAGCAATTCGGCAAAGAAAATCAAAGCGAAAACTAAAATCAAATACATATCAATAAAATTATAAAACAAAACAAGAACACACAAAATATAAGTTTGAGAGAAAATAAAAGAAAAACACAATATCAAATATCCAATAACGTTAGTACGAACATCACAGTCACTCAATGTCATCGGGTCGAGGCAAACCTGCGTGCCTCCTATTGTAGTCTGGTGTGCAGATGATGAATTTGAGTTTCCAGTATTTGTGTGAATTTCAATTTTTGTAGCTCCTTGATTCGATTGGTTATTATTGGATTGAACCACAGATTGGGTATTTTGTATAATTGTTCCATTATTATTAATTTTTAAAACTCCAATTTGCTGTAAATGATGTAGTCAACGTTAAAGTTAAGAATTTATTGCAAAAAAAAACAAATCTTTTTAATATTTGTAAACTATTGTATGTTCATATACATATATTATTTAAGTTTAAGTAAACAATTAATGCACTCAAACTTGTGGTTTTTTCGAAGCTATGCTTTACAGAATACTAACCGTTATCAAAAATTCAATTTCATATCTCTGCATTTCGATCAGAGCCCTTTTTTAATTGGGATCTGTGAACTAGTTCGTTCTTTTTAATTAATTTTAGTCTTATGCATATTACGCAGCTGAAGCGAAATGAAAATTTTCATATAGAAATTGACACAACGAAATCACAATCCAAAATTTCGTTGTTTTTTGTTTTGTAGTACGCATCGCGATAGTGAAATATCTCTAAAATTGAAAATAGAAGTAGCTTACAATTACAATTACAATTTATCTGAAGTAGAAATTTTTCGTTTATAATTTCGTTGTGTCAATTTCTGTATAGAAATTTTCGGTTCGTTTCAGCTGCGTGATATGCTTTGGCCCTAAATTTTTAAATTAAAAACGTGAAACAAATTGAGTTACTGACTTTTTGTAACGTGAGCTACCTACCATATATTTTATTAAATTTGCATAAAATATTTTCAGGAATTTAAATTTTCTGTATAGTACGAGTAATTATGAACAGGCTGATATTTTCTTGTATCTAATTCAACAAACCAGTTAAGTTTACTGGTTTGTTTAATTTTAAGGGAATGCACAAAGTGTATCTAAGAAACCCCTGTTCGAAAATGCTAACGCGAGTAACCACAGTGTTGTATTAATTCTTTACTAAAATGTATACACTTTTAAAATAAAAGTAAACTTGGTGGTGAAAAAAAAAATTTCGTCGTCAGTTTATAATTTTCAAATAAAAATCTGGATGAGATTGTTCTATGAAAAAATATCTAAAAGGTTAATAAAAACATATTGAACGTCAAACATTTCTTTTGCGCAAAAATAATTCCTATAAGAAATACGAGTACATGTAGTTTATTTTTCGTTGAGAAGCTGTATACTTATGTAGCTCAAGATAGAATTTATTTTTCTCAAACATTTTATTTTGTCTTAAGCAGTTTTTTGATAAAGGTTTCTTCTATGAATAGTTGGTACTATAAAGGTTTATTTGTTATTTGTTCGTGGCTCGATAAAGCATTCAGAATATAAGGGAATTTAACGCTTTATTCTTCATAAGAGTTTTTATAGAATTATTGGTTTGTTTTCCATAGCATTGGTTCGATAATATAATTTAAATTTAAGTGCATTTCATGATTTTCCATAGCATAACAAATTCATATGAAGCTCAAAATAAAGTATAACAGAAAGAAACTTACGTTGTTATTATTTGATGTAACTGTGGATAAAGTTGAAGTTCCTTGATCACTGGTGTGTTGCCTGACAATCTGTGTGACTTTATCATCCTCATCGGCAAATGTTGGCAAAAGATCTTCCCGTCCATGATATTTGTAACAATTAATTACAATTTTGCGCAAAGCATGTGTCCAACTTATCTAAAAGTTGAAATGACAAACCAAATAAAAATTATTATAAATTTACTTATATGTATATTGTTATTTTCTTACCTTTTGTTTTTCTTCTTCAGTTCGTGCATCCATTCTAACATTTGCCCATGGCAATTCTTTTGGCCACCAAGGTGGACGTGTCGATTCTCTTCCCCAACCGGGTTTGCCCCTTCCAGTGGAATACTTCAGCATCAAGGGAATAAACGCTCGAAGTTGTGCTTGAGTCATTTTTTCAACCGGGGTCGGTATACCGTCGATAATTAGTGGTGGAAGCTCAAAGAGTGTCGGATCTTCTGTGGGTGGTGGTGGAGCTTGTTGTGCAAGAGCTGTTTCCAATTCTTCCATGACAATATTTTTCAAATTCCGTACAACATCTTCGAGCGGTTTGGCACCAAATACTTTGTAACTAGTATTGGGTTTTCCAGGTGTTGCTACAAGTACCACAGCTTGTTTTCCAACACGACCGGTAAATTCATAAATAATACCACGCAGTTTACGTAGCAAACGATTCTGTTGGCGTTTTCTTACTGAAGGATTTGTTTCAAACGAATGTGGTCGTTTGCGTTTTTTCGATGATGCGATTGCGGCGGCAGCAGCTACTCCCACCGGTCCAGCGGCGGCCAACTGTGTTGCTACCTCATCTTGTATGCTCATATGCACCATATCGGAGTCATCGTAAACGCTTACACCGTCGCTGCTTATTACATCATCGTCATCGTCATCTGATGCAATACTTAACTGTTCATCGTCGATCATTTCAATTTTGTACGTTGTATTGTTCATAGCTGTTGAGGAGTGGGTCGTGGTACCCGTAGAGACGGTGGTGACATTCATATTGGTTATATTCTTAGGTAATTTATGCTTAAATTCTAAATGTTATAATTAAATAACAGAGTGGAAAATCCACTTGTTCTTTGGTATATATGTATTGCCTCAAAGTGCGTTTTTGGTCTTAAATTGTGTGATTATGTATTATGTGTAGGTGTAATATATTGCTGGCTTAAGATCCTTAGAATTCTGTAAAATAAAAAAATATACATATACATAAATCATTTTACGATAATTATCTTGAAGTTTGAGAAAGATTACATGATTTTAAAGTAATATAGTATACATAAATGGGTAATAAGAGATGAAGAAGGTATTAAAGATATGATAATGCTTGAAAGAATAACAAACCCCTTGTTGAGATTGGCAAGATTGCGACCGGACTGCTGAATATCTTCATTTACATTTACATTAGAAAGTGCTTCAAATTACATTGAAACAAGTACAATTCCAACATTTCGTATATTGAAACAAAAAATGAGACGCACGTGTATGGTGTTAATGTTTCCTTCGTGTTTCAAGACAGTCCTCATCGCGCACTTCTTTTGCCGACAAACTGACGTGATAACAGGTTCAATGCTCTAACCTTAATAACTTTAAATATTTATTAAAATCCTATCACATCAATAAAAAAAGTAGGCCTACTGGCTAAATATGTTGGTGTAGTGTAGTGTGCAAAAACAAGAATCGTTTTTGAGATATACGCAAAAAACATTTAGCTGGTTATTTTTCACAAACTGGCTCAAATTTGATTTATCTAATCAATATAAATTTCGTTTTTTTTTTTTGAAAGATATGATCTTTTCTTTTGCAACTATTTATATACTTTTTTATACTGTTTGTGTTAGTTGGAATCCAGTTCAACAAGTTACACCCCATCAAAGTTTGAAAAACGCTGATTTTTTTTTATTTCTTAATTTTAGTTGCACCGCACGGACAGAACGAACATTTCATAAATATTTTTTAAGATCTTAAGTGAAAGCTCATTTTTAGGATAAAATGAAGATATAAAATAATAAGTCAGATAAGTCAATTTAATTTTTTTTAGCATGAAGTGGTTTACATGTATCATTACAAACATTATCCATACTATCTATAGATTGTTTAAAAAAATTGTTTTCATTTTCTTGCAAATGAGCTCAAAAGCTTAAGTTAAAACATAGTTTACAGTTCCCATCAGAAAAAAATCAAAATTTTCAAAACAATTTTCCACTTATTCTGTGAAATTGTAAAAAATTATATTCATCTCAAGGAATTATTTGCATTCAAATGGTTTTTGCATCCAAAAATTATTATTTTCCACTTCAAGGCATTGCTAATTAATTAATTTAATTTGGTGCACAGAAGTCAACATTTTTTTTTTTGGAATATCCTATTGGAAATATTTTTTTCGTTTTTAACTTGTATCAGGTATTACCTGTGTCAAATTCCTGGAAATCGATCAAGGAACAACGAAGTTCCGAACATCTGTTACTATCTTAATTTTATAATCTTATAAAACGAATTATTTAACTAACTACAGTATTTTGCAATACATGAGCAACTATTTTATTTTAACATTTCACTTAATTTTTTTTCATTCGTTTAATATATTTTTATATACTCGTATTACTAGTATTTTTATGTTGCGACTGCTTCAAATATAAAGATATCCTGAAAATGAATTTTTTGCCATATGCCGTGTGTGAAATGCCACTTCCATGCATGTTTTAACCTGACAACATTAGTGAATCACAGATAATGGGATTCAAATTCTTGTTTGACCGGCCCAATCAGCCGACTTGAATCCTTTTTAAATTAAAGTTCTTCGTAGAAAATTGAAATTTTATAAGAATAAAAACTGAATCAAAATCAAAAAGAATTAATGAAATCGGACTTATAGTTCTCTTGTAATAGCTTTGTGAAGTTGGTAGTTGTTGAAAGTATGAAAAAATATGGTAAAAATCCTCTTAAATAAAAGTAGTGTATTTTTTTTCGCTTGAGCCGATTTATACATTTATATTTTTCCCTAAAAATACAATATTTTTTTTATTGTAAATCGAAGGAATAATTACATTTTAAGGTTCTGGTGTTTTTATAGAATTATTTAAAGAAATAAGAAAAAATATGACATTTTTTCATATTTTTGTATATATAATTTTAGCTACATCTGCCTACAGTTAGAGACTATTACCATCTTTTTCCTTATGAAATTATCTTTCGATATATACCAAATTTAGGTGCCACCAGGTGCCACTGCGAATTTAATCGACGCTTGAAAACTGTAATTTATAGCAAAAATAATTTTAAATTCTTATTATTAAAAAATAAAACGCTATAAATTAGATTTAAAAAAAATTTGCGCCATAATTTAAACTCAAAATATTTAAATAACATTAATGAAAACCAAAAACTCCAAGCAGACACACTTGAAATCCTACGCATTTGTCCGCCATTTTGTTTTTAAGCTTTTTAAGGATTTTAGCTTGTAGCTTGTTCAATTTTTATGATAGTGACAAACAATCTTTAACAAAGTTTTAGAAAATTTTTTTTCTAAAATCTATAGTTTAGGAGCTATAGCTGATTTAATGTGCATCATATATTCGTCAATAATTTTTTTCTTAGCACTGAGAAAATTGTACTAGTTATCGTTGTCAGACTACAATACAATACAACTGTAGTAAAAAAATGAAAAAAGAAGTCTACAAAGTGCAACACTTTTTTTAAAAAATCTACTACAAAAAATTTTCTCTTGATATTCTAACCTTGGCTCAGAAAAAATGAATTAGCCGTTATTTTTTTTTTTGCGTAAACGTTTTCGTCACCCGCTCAAATTAAAAACGTGTGAAAACGGATATTTCGTCTTCTTAATAAATACAAATTATTAATTATAATGGGAGTTTTTAGCATTTCATACATAGATCTAAGCAGAAAGCTTATGGAATGCAACAAAGATAGATTAAAATTGAAATTGTTATCGGAAAATACAAATAACAAGTGAACTAAATATTGATATAATTGTGAGTGAAGTGTACAAACGCTTCTATTCTCAATTTAAAAAAAAGGTTATATTAATGAATAATGATTATAAACCTAGTGTTATATTGTGTTGTGATAATTAATTATTTGAAAAAAATATTCAATTTTGTTTGAACTAAATTAAATTTTATTGTACTTTTTTGAATATAACATTTATTAGATTCTTAAATTTTTTAATAGTGATGATTTGAAAACTATTTTATCCTCGGGCCGTGGTTTTTTAACTAATTAAAGAAGTACAACTAAAATTTAATTTGTTTTAACAAAAATTAAAATATTTTATTTCCTTATTTTTGTTAATAAAAAAGGTGGTTGGAATCCAAGAGGGTATCAACTTCGCTTCTTCCATTGAATTAAAGTCAGATGAAAAAATTTGTAAAATAAGGACACTTGGTATGTTCACAAAGTTAGAACTTACCAAAGAAAAATATGAATACCTAATGCACTGGCTACAAAATGAAAAGTATGACATTCTTGTTCCATACAAAGTACTCGCGGATGAGAAAGGTAAGACCTATCCAGAAGGTATTACCATTACCGAAAGTTCGGCAAGTGTTCCCTTGCAAAATTTCGGCAGAGGAGCTTAATGAAATTAATGGAGCAAATCTCACATTGTACTCAAAATGGGGATGTGATGGTGCCTCAGGGCATAGTGAGTACCAACAAAAGTTTTCCTCCAATAATGATGTGTCTGATTCACATCTCTATATGACATCAGTGGTTCCTCTTAAATTATCGTTGAGAGAAAACGTAAATGAGTCAATGTGGAGCAGTGAAAAGTCATCCTCAACTCAATATTGTAGGACATTAAACTTCTCTTTTATTAAAGAGACTGCTGAAGTCATAAGAACGAAAAAAAAGAGTTGACGATGAAATATCGAGGCTTAAAGAAACCTACGTCTGTTTAAACAATAGTGAACTCAAAATAAACCACAAACTTTACTGAGGCAACAACCTCAAAAATGAATCAAATTGAGGAAGTAAAAGCCAGACCACTTAACGAAGAAGCACTCAAGTTCGGCATGTCACCTCTTCATGCTCGCATAAAGCTAATGGAGTGTCTGTTGCATGTTGCCTACAACATCGAATTCCAACAAGGACGAGTCGACGCAAATACGCGTCCATTAAAAGAAGCAAGGAAAAGGATCATAACGCGGGAGCTCAAAGATAAAATTGGAATACAGGTAAGAGATTTCCAAAAATATCGATAAATCAATATTTTTTCTCCGATAAATCGATATTTTTTAAGTAATATTTAGGTTTTTATGTATTTTTTGAAATTGATAGAACGAGTTTCCTTAAATATATGTACCTATTATTTTTATTACATATTTATCCTGGTTCTGGTATGAAATTTCTAATACAGGTTGATACTGTCAAGCAAGGATCAGGAACAACTAATACAGGGAACACCTCAAGACGATTCTTTGCCAATCCAGCTTTAGTGTCTGAAATCACAGGCTTGGACGAAGACCTAATTAAAAGATTTGTTGTTATTCTAGAGGCAATTACAATTCGCGAGCCAGTGGATCCAAGCAAATTTGGGGATTATTGCATGGAGACAGCAAAAAAGTTTGTAACTTTGTATAAGTGGTACAACATGCCATCTACCCTCCACAAAATTGTAATACTCGGCAAAGACATAATGGAGAAGTGTATTTTTCCAATTGGAATATTGTCGGAAGAGGCTCAAGAGTGTCGAAATAAAGACTACAAAAAATATAGATTAAGACACTCTCGGAAAATAAGCCGAATCGCAACAAATAAAGACGTGATGAACCGAATGATGTTGACATCTAATCACTTGGTTTCATATCATACTCCTTCCTTCACTAAGAAGAAACAGAGTCATTTAAGTGAAGAAGTGATGGCTCTCTTGAAAGAATGAACATTTGAAACAATTGTAAAGCTATTTTTTAAATTGAATAAAATGCAATAGAAGTGGTTTTTGAATATTTTTCCACTATAATTTCGGGTTTTTCATTTTAATTAGCCGTGTACCTGATAAAGATATAATAAGTAATTATTTTTTTATTTTTTAAATGTCATTATATAGGAAGGATGGCCTCAATATAATCACAATAAGAGTTCTTTCAAAAAAAATCAAAAAAGCTGATATTTTAATTATTCATTTTTTTTGGTTCTAGGGGGAGGGGGAGTGTCAGTGGGTTGAAATGATTTATAATAACTTGTTATGAGTTAAGCTGTCATCCCTGAAAATTTCATCCAAATCGATTGAGTGGTTCAGTTTTTATTGAATTTTTTCCGCACTCCCATACAAATTTCCCCACTGTGCGCGCCGAGTGCTGGACGATAAGTACAAAAGGGTATTTGGTTCAATATGCGAGGAGGGCGAATGGAGGAGAAGGTTGAATTGTACGAGCTGTACCAAGATGTGGATGTAGTCCAAAGAGCCAAAACAAGTCGACTACACTGGCGCGGCCACATCGAGCGAATGGACAACAACGCTCCAGCTCCAGGATCGAGACGACCAGGAAAACCGAATCTCCCCTACAGGGACCAGTCGGTTTCAGACACAAAAACGTTTAGTCTCGACGACTGGAGGGAGCTTGCGAGGGACCACATCCGATGGAAGACCGCAGTATCTCAGGCAGAGATCCTTCATGGATCGGGAGCCGGATAGATAAAAAAATCTAAGCACTCAAAAATGGAGTCCATGGAAAACGTATCCGAAATAAAATGGAGCTTCTGAATACCTTACGGGAAAAATGGAAAAAAATCCCAGCCCAGCAATGTGGATAAGTTATTAAGAGTAAGGAATATTACACCAAATATAAAAAAAGTTTACTAAAGGCGATATTACACTAGCATATAAATATGCCAAATTTGCCATATAAATATGGCCCAAAAGGGTCATATAAGTGTGATAGGCATATTTATATGACAACATATATATGACGCCATATATATGACAATGATTTTGGGACATATATATGACAAAGTGTAATATGGAAACAAAGGCGTTGTCATATATGCTTGGAAGCTTTGTGCCATATAGTCATATAAAAATCGGTTATTTTATATGTTCATATATGTTTGTCATATAATTTAATAATTTATTGTTGGCAGAAGAAGAATTCTTCATTGATTTTATCCAAATTGTTATAGTTTTTGATTAAGGATCTTTGTTTGGTTATTTTGTTGCATTTATGGTGGTGAAAAAATGCATAATGTTGCATTAAACGTGTAAACTGACAAAACGATAGATACAAAATGGTAGAAACAAGGGCATTTTGCCATTCGAGTTAATGCAACAAAAATTGTGCTAAATGGATGGAATTCACCATTTAAGATTTTATTTTCCAATGGAATTAAAGGACTAATATATCTAAATTAAAAGTTAAGGTTAATACTCGTGTCAGTCGGAGATCTCGCAGTTTTGCACAGTATGAATTTTTAGTTACTTCATTTTTATAAGAAATTGAAGAATGATTATTTTAATAAAAGTTAGCAAATGTATTATACTAACCCTAAAGCATTATTCCACATAAATTGTAAAATTCTTTTATTAGCAGAAATTTTATATAAAGACATTGAAATTATGAGAAAAAAATGTATGCGAAATTCGATATTTAAGTTCGCTAAAACAACTCCTTTAATGGTTTGATGTAAGAAAAAGAATGCCATCTGAATTCTCAATCAAATATGAATGCATGAACAAAAAAATAAAAACCAATGGATAGGGTTCTTAAAATATTATTTTTTTTATATATATAAATTTTAGAAAACATTTTTAAGGAAAAATTTTGGTATGCAAATCTTAAGTACCTACTTATCAATGTGTATTTAAAAATAAAGTTCAAAATAAAAACAGGTTAACAGTTAGTAAAAATTCTTGTGCTTTTTTAAACTCTTTCTGAAAAAAACGTTTTTTTTTTTTAAATTAAGGTTTTCAGAATTCTGCCAATTTGTTTTAAGAAAAAAAAAAACAATTATGCCAGTTCAGTTTTTTTTTTAAACATAGCACCATTTATTAATAAAATTAACCAAAATGAGGAAAACATGTTTCAAAATCAATGGTTTTCGAGATAAATATGTAACGTTATTTTTAGAGCTAAAGAATTTAAATTTTCCTTCTAGCCAATCACCTTTAAAACTTGAATCCCAAATTTTAAAGAAAATCTGTTCAACGCCTTAAAGGACCATTTACACGACTTTGCAAACAGCCTTTAACGCCACGGTGAGATTATTTAACGCTGTTAACCCCGCGTTAGCTGAGGTACAACAGAGATCTGTAATCCAGTGCGTTAAAATTTCAGTGCGTGAAAAGCGCACTGTTTGACTGAGCCTTAAAGGCCCGTTTTAATCAAGTCATACGACGAAATTTCCATTTCATTCACTTGCCTTGCCTTTTTGCTAGATCAAGGCTCAAGATAGAAGCTCTAAAAATAATTTTTGGGAAACACATACCTACCTAGAGTTTTCAATTAATACGAGTATAACCAGAATAAGCACCATCAAAGGAGTCTGATGATCGAGGTGGCAGTAGTGAAATAGCTGTAAGTCCAGCCTATACACTTGGAAGTTGTTGTTGTTCATTCAAAATTAATTCAATATAATAAGTTGATGTATAATTCGCAGCATGTGGTTTAAAAGTATTGAAAGAAACGAAAATATTTAATACTTATATATTTCAATATTTCAAGGACGAATGTAAATCAGTTTGCGAAGTTAGTGGAATTGATGGAAACGTATATGGATAAAACAAAGTTATAAGAGAGTTTTGACAATAAGCAACAAAAATTATCGGGAGCAGTTTGCAATAGAACTTAACTACTCTATAGATACTACCTTCATGTGAGTGAAAAGACTGGTACAAGGTTCAAAATAACACACAACATCCAAAAAAAAATCTTCAAAAATATAAAATATAACTAAGAAAATACAATAAAATTAATGTTTTTCTTAACCAGCCCATTTAAGTTTTTTCTTACTTCTTTTTTTTTATAACCAGGTTATTCGCAAATGAAACAACTTAACTTAAAATTTTAATTGTTATTTTATATTAAAAACACAAAAAAATAAAATTTTGCAATGGTGAGTACAATTTGACGTATTGTTTGACGTTTAACATTAGTTATTTTCATGAAATATTTTTGGCAGCATTAATTTTTGAAGTGAATGAGGAAGCTCGCTATCGATAAATCTGCCGTGATAAGGGGAATTAGGTAAATCGATTCCCTATTCATAATGAGGGCCTTAATATTTTTAGGTCAACAAAATCCTACCCCTGCTTATGACAAATGAAATATGTGGACTATGTTTCATCACTATGCTGTTGAAATTTGGAAATATTTTACTTGTTTTAATAAAAATTCAGTCATCATTTATAAAAAAAGACAATACATAACGTGTTTTATGATGGTTGTATCGGATTCATTTTGATTAAATAAGATTTATAGGCCAATGTATGCGTATGCAACGTTTCGGGACAACCAGATTCAGATTTTGATCTTAAAACTGATTTTTTTCGTCGCGAATGGTATACGACTGCAGATTGATTTTTCGTTTTTATTGTATTGATGTACAATTTGTGTCTGTGAAACTGTAGCTATCTAGTCTTGTCAAACGGATGGCTGTGAATTGTTCTGGTGGTAAATCTGCCGAAAAATCCAGATCTGCAAATTAGATTTTCGATCAAAAAAATTGATTTTTTTCACCATTGGAAGGCTTTAATTGTCAAAATCTGTATTTTGACAAATCGGAAGGGAAAAAAAATCAATTTTTGTTACCAAAAGAAAACCCCATTAGTTTACTAAAGCTCAACCCGTCAAATCGAAATGACAGATTGGTTTCACTAAGAGCCCCACTACAGAGCAATGTGCCCTTGAACAAAAAAAAACTTTATCACAAATGAAGAAATAGTAAAATCGGTACCAAAAGTTTGTATGCCAAAAAGATGTCAAGCTTTTTTCAAGAATAATGTTTTCGGAACAAAAAATTATATAAAGAACAATACTTAACAAAATCTACCAAAAGTACAGAGTTTTCTTCCTTTTAAGAGCTCGAGCATTTGCACCAATTTTTTTTGCACAGCACAAAAAGTAAAACACGATCCTTCATACTATAGACTTGTTTTTACTATGTTTCAATTTTTTTAATTAATTAAAAATTGGATACAAATAAATAAATAAAATTATTTTCGCGCGTTTATTTTCATATGTCTATATTTACAAACCTATTTTCAAAAAAATTCATCAACCCATTTTCGAAATATGTATGTATCAAGTTTTCAAAAAAAATTAGAGTATTTTTTTAAAAATTCAAAATTTCAACTATGTAGCAATGTTATTGTCTTTTAAAAGGAGCTTTTGCATAAAAAATGTCACTGAAACAGGTTGAGTCGTTAAAGAGAAAATCGAAAATAATAAAAATATATGGCAGGTACCGTTAATTACAGTTTTTGTGATTTGTTTGTGCCGAGACCAGTTAAACAATAATTGTTTTTTTTTTATAAATTAGCTTTTCCTTTACGGTTGTATGGCAAGTACCATTATTTTTGGAGCAAAAAAATATTCAATTTCCCGTCTGGAGAGTTTAGCCCAGAAAAATTAGACAAAAAATGGCAAAACTACGAAAGCTGAATTTTGGTAGAGAGTTTTGTTTTGACATCATAAGCATTTCCTGAAAAGTTCCGTAAATTTGGCTTATTTTTTTAGGGCGGGTTAAAAGGGGTAAAATTTAGTTTTTTTCTTAATTTCTCAAAAACTATAGGTTTTATTGAAAAAAAGTGAAGGTACAAATTGTAGCTTACGTCATTCTACACAAAAAAGATTAACATACTTTTTTTTTATAAAAGCAATAGATTCTGAGAAAATCATGCAAGAACTTCACGGTGGAGTAAATTTTGTCAAAAAATGTATAAAAACGTCACTAATCGATGTACGAAGTACGAAATTTTAATCAAAAAAGATTATAACACTTTTTTTCTAAGGAGCAATAGATTTGGAGAAAAACGTTCTTTTATAAAAAAGTATGTAAGTATGTTAATCTTTTTTGTGTAGAATGACATATACAGTTTGTACCTTCACATTTTTTCAAAAATACTCATAGTTTTTGAGAAATCAAGAAAAAACTAAATTTTACCCCCTTAAACCCCCCTACAAAATTAAGCCCCGGCCGAAATTTACGGAACTTTTCATATTTCTATGAGGTACATATGTGCACACATTTAATTTATTTTTATTTTTTACATATGTGCACACAAATATAAAGGTTATTTACCAGGTTTGTTGCATTTAGTTATTTAGAACTGTAGGTATTAAAATTTTGTAATATAAGATAATTTGCATGATCTGTTAACTTTCAGCAAGAATGTGTGGTAGTAGTTCACCATAACTTATTCACATGTTCTCATTTACAGCTTTTTACACACACAACACCTTTTATGTAAGTTATGACAAGAAAATTTTACTATTTATTATATTTATCAAAAATTTACATTTTTTACACGATGTCATTTGCTTATTTGTTTATGATACTTTTTTAGCTGTTCATGGTGTCAATTTTTATGAAGCACTTGTGTCTCCTTTTTTTTCTCAAGGATAGAGTTTATCTTAATTTAATCCTTCTAGCTTATAGTTTTAAATAAACAAAAAACAATTATAGATTTATAATTGAATAAAGAATTCATAACAAACAAAAATTACCAAAAAAAATTAAACAAAATAATGTACATACGGTCGCGCCGACGCATTTAGCCCTACTACATTTACATTGCATAATCCACAATCGAAAACCACCCCATTGACAAACCAAAATAAGAAAATCAAGTTATATGAGGTTGGGGTGGTTATTATCATCCCTCTTTAAACGGTTACGCATGCACAATGCACCTCACCCTCTATAACTACCGACTTAGTCATCCGGTTTTTTTTTTACAACGGATATTGAAACAACCCTTGTAAAAAAGCAGGCCACAATACAAGAATGTGGCAAAAAATGAAGCCAAGGCAAGTAGAAATTTTCATTGGAAAATTAATGAAAAGGAAGTAAAGAGGTCATTTACACTACCCATTCTTATATTTTGTCACTAAAGAAGAAATTTATAGAAGGGAGAAATCATGACTCCCCATTAAGTATTTAAATTATGGAACAGAGGCTGTGGTATAAGAGAGAGAGTGTGAATGAATAAAATTGAGATTTAAAATTCAATACAAATTTTGTTTGAAAAGAATAATTGTTTTTAAAGCTTGATTTTGTTTAAGAAAATAACCAAATAAAACTTATTAGTCCATAAACCTTTTAGGTTTATTTAATATGGAAATGTGGAGAAAAATTTTTTGTTTGAATTCGTTAGGGTACCGCATATAGAAAACATAAGTGTTCCGGATTGATTTGGTGATTTCATATATAAGATTGTTAAGCGTGTACTAATCCGACGAAAATAATAATAGTGTCTGCCGACGGAAAAACTTGTTTTCTGAGAAATTAATTGGAAAAATTTTATTTTGTGCTCAAATATTTGGCAAAAGACTTTAAGAAAACAAGAATATAGCAAAAATGGAATTTTTGCAAAGCGAATGTAGCTTAATAACTGGCAAGCAAGTGTATGTAACCAACTTGCTTGCCAGTACTTGCGCGTCTGGCTTCGGGGTAAACTCAATTTATCATTCACGATTTTCATTAGCTATAAAATCATAATTGTATCATTTGATATTAAAATTTTTAATTCTTAAAAGGCACTTTTTGACAGAAAATTCATGTACATTTGGATGTTTAAATTAGTTCTGTTTCTTTACTCGCCCGCGGGATCACAAAGTATCCCAAATCTACCCAAAACGTGTTTCTTTACCATTTTCTAGCACGAAATGCCAGAGCTATTGACTTTTTTTTTTATTTCTCCTCTAGCAAGAATTTGGGTTACTTTGGAAACCCGCGGGCGAGTAACGAAGCAGACCTATTTTAGTTCCTGCACTTTCTTGCTTGTCAAACAAGAAATCAGCTGATCGAAAAATTTGGAATTAAATTTGTCAAGTAGCGTATATAAAATAGTTTATTTTAATTAAGCTAAATGAAAATGATACAATGGAGTCAAATATAAATTAAAATATTTCTTCTAGTATCTTTTAATAGAGCCCAAAATGATAAGTGCATGTGTTAATTGAATTGAAATTGCATAATTTTGTATCCGTTGAGCCTGCAAGCAATGAAGTCGAATGGGTAATTTACACCGCAACAAACCAGAAACATCCCAAATGCGTTTCTTTACTTTTCATTTCTGTTTGAACATTACTACAACAACAACATCAAAAAGCTCAATCCCAAACTGTTTTCCGAACTTTTTCCCAAACCTTATCCCAAAAGTAATGAAACAGACCTATTATTTACTTTTACATAATTTTTTTTTTGATAAAATAATACGCCTAAAGTGACCAATTGGTAAAAATACAAAGTTTTATAAAACAAATTATCTGATGAAATTGAAAAAACCGTGTTATATATGCAAAAATAAAGTTAGCAAATAACTGGTTTTGTTCAGTTCCGAACACTCTTATATCCGAATTTTCGACGTTCGGGGTTATTAAAGGTGAATTACTTTTGTTGACCAATAACATAGGTATTTTTATTTTATTGTATTTACTTAACAGACTTACCGCGATTGTTTAAATTAAAAAATTGAAATTTAATGCCCAACGTTTCAACAAGATTCCGCTTGTCCATCATGTAAGTTGAAAGTACCACGACTAAAGCCTTTCATTTAACTGAGGATTACTCAGAGACAAAAAGAGATATCGGAAAGATTTAAACAGATTTTAAAAGCAAAAAATAAATTCTTCTAGAAACCATAACAAATTTTCTTGAAACAATTTAGCTCACGTAACAATACAACTTTGAAAACAGCAAGCATTAAAAACTATCTTCAAAACGTGTGTCATATGCTTAGGTTGTACCAAAGTAAATTTTTCCGTTTGATACACCCCAAATTTCCCCCTCTGCCCCTCAAAAAACCACCCTTCCATATGAAATATTTTTATAGACTTGATTTTTCACCCAGTTTCATGATGATACCAATTATTTTTGTTTTATTTATCCTATTTCACCCGTACTACAAATCGGCTTTTAAATTCAATAAATAATGTCATTGTTGCTCTTTTTTGTCATTGGTTTTTGAATCTGTGATGCGTCCTAAATTCCCTACGCTATCACAACGGATCTACATTGATTTGTGTGCCGGTAACAAGATCAACTGTCAACCCATTAACCCCAACCTAGCCCAATAATTAATTTGAAAATTTTTCTTTCTTTTATTTTCGTTAATAATATGAGTTACTGAGAAAAGTCAGAATAAGCAAAATTTTATAGTAGTCAATTTTAAGCGACAGAATTTTTAAAAACAATAGACAGAACTGAACAGAATTTGAAAAAAAAAACAAATCTTTGTGAAAAAACAGGGTTTTGAAAAGCAGAATTTGGAAATCAGAATTTCGACTCGTGTTCGGTTTGTGTTGTTGTAATCCTTTGTGAAATATATGCTGAATGAAGCTGATGCAAAAACAACTCAAGGACAGACAAATAGCGCAGCGGATACAAAAACGAATACGAGGAATCTTTTTTTAAATATCATCATGTGTATACTTGTGTCAAATATCAGCTGATTATAATTTTTCACTATGTGTTTCAATATTTTTCTGTGCTGTGTTTTATACTGTAAAAATATCCAAATAATAATTTTTCATGATTGGTCTCAAAATCATTAATCCTCCTAAAATTTGAGCTTTTTATATTGATATTTAGACGTCGCGCATCGCAGTTTTCTGTTCTGTTTCATGATTATAAAATATGTACATATCTCAAAAATTATCTAGTCTATTCAGAAGATTCTATTTTCATCAAATACCGAAAATTAAATTAAAAACTGTTTTATTAGAACAAAAATATTGAAAAATTTCAAGTTTTGTTTGAGGTTTGTATGTACGTTGGTTTTGGTTTGCTTATTTAACTCAAATCAAATTGACCGAGAGCCTACAGCAGATATTGGGTGTGAATGAAGGTGAAATCGAAGGCTTGCAGTCCACAACTTTCTGAATAAATAGTGCATCAAAAAGAAATATTAATGCAATTTCGCAGATAATCGAGTTAGCCAAAATTAATTTTCACTCCTTCCTAGATAAGCTGCTCGGATCACATATCACGGAATCCAAGACCATTTCAGTACACAGCTGTCTACCGGGAAATTATAGGCAAAACTTTTTTCAAAAACTTGATTAAAAATAACAAAGAAATTCTTAAAGAAATTCATTCTACATCCAAATTTAAGAATTAATTTTAAATTTGTAATTTAATCAACACTTATTATTTTTAGTATTTATTATTATTTTGACTTTGTGTAAATACGGTAGCAATATTTAGGCTGATTTGTATACATATGTATATTTTTATTTAAAAAAATGTTAGAAGGTTAAATCAAAACGAAAATTTTTTATGAAGCCTGTTCTCATTTTTTAAATCAAATATGTCATTTGTCGTTTATGTTGCGTACTATATTAATTCTTTACTTAAAATAATCATAATTTGTACTTCCTGCGAAGATTTTGCCTTTTCTTCAAATAAATCAGTGATGCCAATTTTTTTAATAATTTTTGGTGATCACCTTACACAGACGAAAGATAAAATGTGATCGATCACATTTGATTATCATAAATGTGACAATGACCAATCACCGTAGCCGATTCCACCTCTGGTCACTTTACACTTAGGTGCCCTTCTTCAGTTGTAGTTCCCCTTTATCTACACGGCGACTCTATGCTCCTGATTCTTTCCAAAATTTTATGATCGCGAAAAAGAAAAGCTTTCACCTTCGCACTCATTGAATTTTTAACAAAATTAAGGGGCCGAATCAGCAATACATATGTACCCTTAAATCTTTGAAAAAAACAAACCTATTACACACTAAGGAGACATAATTATTCAAGGTAGCTATGCGAAGTAATAAAACCATCGTGAACTTCGCAACTTCTTATACAATTCGTAAACTTATGACATTTAATATGATTTTACTACTTTGCATCACTTCGTTTACACCAATTCCAATGCAATAATCAGTTTCCAAACTAGAATAACAATCCAGGTTTCGAACCTAATCAATAACTCGAATTTAGAACGACAAACAGATGGCGCTTTAAGAATATTGAAGCCATTTATGGTCGCTACCCTGTACCCCCCTTAATAATGATAAAATTCATTTGCAATGGCAATTTATGTAAAAGATGTAAATTAATGTAAATTGCGTTTTATACTTTTTATAGATAAATATAAATAATTAAATAAATATCAACAAAACACAGGAATAGATTTAACTAAGGATACAAAGTTTTAATTAGAACAATGCAGTAGGTTCCTTAGAATACCAACACCTTTTTTCATATGAACAATTAGGTACATGCACCGATGAGAAGAAAAACTACTTCATGCCCCAAACTTCACCCAAAACTATAAATAAATGCAATTTTTGATAACAATCCAGAGAACATGCATGTATTAAATAAACTAAATTTCCAGCTATCAGCCAACAAGAATAAAAATCAAACATCAGAGGCCCATTCGACGATATTGAGTGCTCCTACAATTAGAAGCAGCAAATTTTTTTCTTGAAAGCAATTAAATGCAATTCGGATTGGGAGCCCGAGTTGTTATCTAATAATGAAAAATACATTCACCACTTCTGAAAAAGTTTTAGGAGCAAAAATTTGGATGGAAAGCCATAGTCTGATTGGATGAAAATTGCAAATTAGCATTTAGCGTTGGTTTGGTTTCAAACTTATTTTACACAGAACAAAAATAATTATTTTTTTGAGAGCAAGCCCAGTTGGGATTTTCTGTCACGACTGCGTACGCACCTGCGTGTGATTTTTGATGATTTTCACTGAATAACACTTTTAACAACAACATTACACATTTCTATTTAATATATTGACGTTTATTAACCGCGGTTTTGGGGAAATTCGACATTTTAAAGATTTTCTTTAAGCACGACTTCAAATACGCCACACTTGCCTTAGGGAGAAAATGCATTGGAACATTGTACTAGTGTTCAGGCAAGACGCACACATTTAGTGTAGGTGATTGTAAACAACCTATCTGTATATAGTGCACACTATCGTATTGTGCATTGGTGTGATGTAAAATGTGTTTATGAGGTTGAGAATTTTTCAAAGATGGACGGCATTTGTGGATTTTTGTATGCTTCTTTCGTATGCAGGGTGAAAAATCCACCCCCTAAATGTGGATCGATAATTGAAAGGTTTGACATTCTGGAATCCATCTAGTACAAAAACAGAATTTTACAAAATGGCGTAGGATGTGTTGGTAGTGAATCAATTTCACTATATATTGTACAGCGGCTGCCTAACTTAACTTTAAGCATAAAGCAGAATGGTAACTTCGATGGCTAACAAAGATTAACCGATAAATTAGGGGTATTCACGATCTCTGGTGCAACAAGCCTAACAAAACTATCTGACTTCAGCAAATGTACTGAGGTTCAGAGATAGTTCATTCATAAAATTGGCTCCTGTAGCATACTTGAACCTTGAACCTGAGTAATTACACCGCAATCAGGCAATACAAATTTTTGAACCATGGATCAAAATTTGAACCACATTTGTACTACCGGTCCTTATAGAGTAAGATCCCAGGCCGCTAGGGTAGGTATAAGCGAATGGATAATTTGAATCTTGAAACCTGGTGCGTTTCAGAGGTGTTAAGGGCCAGTTGTACAAATATTTAATCCGTGGTTCAACAATTTTAACTCTCTGACTTCAGCAAACTTACTGAGGTTCAAAGATACTCCTTCAATTAAATTGGCTCCTATGATATACTTGAACCTTGAACCATTGTTGAACCTGAGTTATTTCGCTGAAATCAGCCAGTACAAATTTTTGAACCACGGATCAAAATTTGAACCACGTTTGTTCAACCGGTCCTTAGTGCTAAAGGCGTATTTATTTGATGCAAAATTACGTCATTTTATCACGGCTGATTTTTTAATAAGTTATGAAAAACTTATTTTGCCAGACACCTAACAGAGTGGGACCCAATGTCAGCCAGACACCTTTTAAGGTGTCAAAAAATTGTGAAATTTACGTAATAGTATCATAGCTTAATTTTAAATATGTTCTTCGGGCAACTGTTACAATATATATTTGCCAAGCTTCCAGACACCTACAGTGGGACCTGCCAGCCAAATACCTCTAAGGTTTTCAAAAAAGTATTTTAATTTACGTTAAGAAGTTTCAAAAATTCATACTTTAATTTATTCGTTACATATTTTTTTTGTTTTAAATTCAATTAGATTCTGCTATAAATGAAAAAAATCACACAAATTCAAACAATATTTTACTATAATACTATGGAAATTGTGAATTATTTATCAGGCGGGCTATTCGGGTTCAAAGATAAACATGCGATGAAAAAGCTTTTCATCGATAAATACGATTTTGCGATTCTATTTCAGTGTAAACATGAAAACTAGTGTCAAAATTTATTATATGAGAAGTAATTTATCATTGCATAATTTTCGCTGATAAATGCTTGCAAGAGTATTGGGACACCACAAAAAGTATAAAAAATGATAATATCACCATTAAAATATATGTAAATATTTCCCAAAGTTTAATAAATAAGAGAAATACATGAATGTTGGAAAAAAGTTTTACTTGTATTTTATTTACATAATCATAGGAACCATCTGTAAATTCTGTCTGAAAAAACGACCACAAAACAAAGCAATTTACATGTCAAATACAACAACAACTATGTCCATATAGAGTTAGCTATGTCCAGATAATTAAGTGGATTCAACTTTTGTCCCGATAAAAACGGTACTGCCAAACTTCTATTTTCGTTGTGTTATCGATAATTTCTATAGAAATGTCAAATGTTTGTTGGTAAAATTATTCAATTCAAAATGGCAGACCAAGGCAAATGTTGAAATGTCCCAATGTCGTTTTTTTCGCTTAAGACCCACTTTTTGCATGTCTACAGTTATTCCAGTTTTGATTACAAATCTGAGTTTAAGAGCTTTTTGGAAATGTTGAGAGTATCCAACACATCGCTGATAGAGCTGCTGGTAAAGAATCTTAGAGCTGATGCGATTGTTTCTATATGTGAGGGCTAGTAGTGTATTCAATTTGGCTCCTTAAATAATGAAGACACTTCATGAATGAATTAATTCCCGGTTAAGATGATTGGGGAAACGTTAAAGATCCATACAAAATTTGCCGAATGAAATTCGAATGAATTTTTATTATTTCTCAAATTTCTCCACAGTACAAAATAAATCAAAGGGTATTTGTTCACTTAAATTTCAGTTTGATTAATAAATGATATAGTTTTTCTAATAATCTTTCCATTTTCCCGTCTTTCTGTCAAATCAATATTCAAATCAATTGTCGGACATAGTCTGTCTTAGTGTGCGTGAGCTTTCAAAAGAAAAATAATTTGTGTACGAAAATACGGAACATCGCCGTCCTGAAACAAAATTTTGTGTTTAATTTAAGTTTATTTTCCAACCTTTTCTAATCTTGTTTACATTTTAAAGTTAATTAATACGGAATGTTTTGCCGTTCCCCAATATCATAATGCAAAACTACCCATTGACCACAATATTAAAAGTGTCAACGAAGATGATGACGAAGCGGCAGCAGACGATGTCAACGATCTCAGTAGCTGTGGCCACACACCCTCGTTCAAACAGTGGTCCTTCGATGCAGAATTGCAGATGCACCCAACTAATCCACCGAGTTTTATCTCTCTTCATTCAGTCCCAACGCAACTAACAATTTCTCTTCTATATTCCTCCATAGATGCTTTTCGGTTTCCTTCAACCTACGCATATAACCACCCAACTAACAAAATTGCTTCGCATTTCAGACATTAGAGTGTTATTTGTTTCTATAGCGCTCCATTTAGCCCTCTCACAGGAAGTAAATTCCTTATTGGAGCATTACTGAATCCTTAAATATTTTCTGGTGCAAATTATATCAGCTTGATAGACGCGATGTTCCAATGTTTCTTTAATCTCTCTATATCTATAATGCACTTATGAAGTAACCAAGATACTTTCACTTCAATAGTCACCCCGTAAAATTATTATACAATCTTTATGTCAGTCTTTATTTTTATATTGCTTGTATTAGTGAATATGGTGACGCCAAGCTAAGATCGGCCATTTTATAATTTATATTCATTTTAGCACCTGAGTACATATATTTCTTATTGTTGACAATGTTTAAGTTTGGTATTAATTAATTAATTAATCTATTATATCTCTATTTATTTAATTAAAAATATATGTTTGTTATAGCCATACTAATCTTTTATTTTATATTTTTCTTGAAGAAAGTTTTTTCTTACTAATGCTTCTTGTCTCATACGAGGCAATTCGAGATAAAAGTGATTCCAATTTAATGTATTGAACTGTATATCAGAGATTGGTGGAGCGGTTAGCGAGTAAGGCAATTGGTTCAGAGGGACCCGAGTTCGATTCCTGGTTCTAGCAACAAGTTTTTTTTTTAAATTTAATTTAATGTGAACTCCTTTAAGACTGTTATAATTAACTCCACAAAGGTACAATAGGAGTGAGTGAAAAGATCGACTTTTTCACTCTATGGAGTTTTATGCAATGCTTATATGCGTAGGTTGAATGAAAACGAAAAGCATCTATGGAGCAATATAGAAGCAAAATTGTTAGTTGCGCAATGCATGAAACTCCATAGAGTGAAAAAGGCGACCTTTTTTAACTCCTTTTGTACCCTTATGCAGTTAATTATGAGAGCTTAAAAGGAGTTCACTTTAAATTAAATAACAAAAAAGTTGGCAAGTCCACAGGGGCCCAATTCCGCAAGTGTGAATAATTTTTTGAGTATACATTCCGTTCACGCCCAAAACAAGTGTAAACAAATTTGACTGATTGTGCATACGATATTTGTCTAAAACTTAAAACTCACTTCTGCGGAACGCAAACATTGACGTGTACATGATTTTCTGTCTACACAGAAAAAAAACTCACTCTTGCGGTATTGGCCTCTGGACAGTTTCAGGTTACAAATGGTATAGATAGTAAAAAACGCTTCAAAAATATAAAAAAAACTAAGTTCTACTTTATTTGTCAACCTCTGTAAGAGTTGTATTATCCACTTCTAGTAGATATTATACAACCTATCCATAAAAGCTCATAACTAATATTTAGAATAAGGCTCGTTTAAACTTCTATAAGACCGTCAAGAGCTTACTTTGAACTTCGATAGTGTTCTCTTTTTTATGTTGGGGTTTTATAATTTTATTAAATATACTTCACTTTTATTTATATAAAAACAAAGAAAAGGCACTAAACAAAATAATTCATGATCATTTCTGAATTATAATAATTAACTAACAGCTGATAGGTGCATAAGTCGTCATATATACTCCAATTTCAAGTAAATAGGCTTTTAATTCGAGTTTAGCTAACTCGCTCTTGACTCGCAGTTGTACAACGCACGCAACCTGTTGAACCTGTTTCAAGAAATAACTTGATCAGCTGATCCGTCGTGTTAAGCTTGTACAACTGGCCCTAAGGAAAACCACCAAGTGAGAGTGATAAGACTGCAATTTAATCAATCTCAATAATTTTATCTAGTCCCACTATCACGTAATTTTCTCGATTCGTACTTAAAAATCGTAAAATGAAATTGCTTCGTTTAAAAAGTAGTCGAAGCTCTGTTTTCAATGTTTTTCAGTGGAGGCATACCTTTAATATTATAAAACAACAAATGTTGCTCCTGCAGTGAACGCATCATATGAGCTGAAATATTTGTCTCTTTTTAATTTGTAGTGGTCTTTTTCTGACTCACGTACACATATAGCCTATAGCTGTTGCGTTTTCACAGTTATTTTTGTCTTATCTTTCTACTTTCTTTAGCATCCGTACCGCAATAAAAATTGCTTAGTCCGCAGCTTTTATTCCGGTCTAGCCTAGGTTAAAAGTTAAATAAGAAAACAAGTGTTTGTCGAAAAACTAGAAAAGTACTTATTGCTATCTATATCCAAAGCTAAACCACCAAAAACTCTAAAATCAAGTTTCGTGAAATGCCCCCAAAGAAAAAAACAAACGGTTTTATGGTTTTTACCTTCGAATGGAAAGAAAAATACGGCAGGCACATGAGCCTTGGCCAAGCAACAACAGAAGCTGGAAAGATCTGGGCGGTAATTTTCTAATAAGATTCAGTTGCTTATTTTTGGGAGCCTAATTTAATTTAGTTTATTCTTCCAGACTATGACACCCCAAGAACGTGGGCCATACAACGAAAAGTCTAAAAATGACAGAATATCAGCAAAAAACGCTAATGATAAGTTGACTTGTACTGGAGTTCCGATTCAGCAAATAGAAAAGGCAAAGCAAGAAGAAGAACAAAGCATAAGGGCAATGAAAAAAAACATTGATAAAATTGTTCGCGAAAGTTTGAAGAGAAATGGTATGTGTTCCTTGTTAATGTATTATTTTTTATTGTCCCGCAAATGCACCCAAAAAATGATAATTATATTAAAATTATAGAGATCTTGTTCTTGAGTTAGCTGAAATTTTCCTTACTTATGAATTTTCTAGAGGGGCCAAACTATGTAACTTTTCTACAATAAAATAGTAGGAGATTATGTGGCAAAAGTTTTGACTAAAATTTGATCCTTCTTTCATACATAATTACGACTTGTAGCTACATACATAATTAGGAATGAAAATATTTTTTGAATAAAATAAAATTAAATAAAAGTTACAGTACAGAGTGCCCTTCGATCCAAATAGGTGAGAAATTCGTTAAATATTATTGTCAGGCCGTCGAGGTGCTTTTGCGTGTCTGCCAACGCGTATTTGCAGCGTTTCCGATGAAAAGTGCATCATCAAAAGCAATTTTGGAGGAAATGGCCGGTACGATGGTTGCAGCTCCGTTCGTGTTCTGCAACAAGTGTTAATGTGAGGCGAAATTAGATTTAAATAGCAGTTGTTTGGGTTCGATGAATTGTACTCTGAAGTGCTTGACGTTTCTTTTGGTTGACTGTTGCATTCCATCCGGCGGGTTTATTTTGATTTTTCTGAAGTTTTTGGATGTGCGTTCTCTTACAGCTTGATCGTCTCAAGCTGACAAATTCAGATTAGGTAGCTGATTTTGATGCTTCGCCGGTCTTATATGGGTTTCTTCTCTTTTGGCAGTAAAATTTGGGTTAGGATGTGTACTGGAATCATTAAAGCTGGACGGATGTGTAGGAATGATCCTAATTTATGCGCAGCATGGTTGTTATAGAGATATGAGTGGAAGAGTGAGGGTGGTATAATCCATCGCATACAAATAATTTGTCTACAACTTAAATATTTGCAGCCTTATTTATTAGATTTCACTAATATTCGTTTTAACTTCGGAATACTTAAACCGAGTCAAAGCACTTTACTTCGTCTTTACGCCACGTCCAACTTATCCTTATTTATAAAATATTTTCCGAGCCGTGTTAGCTACGCCCTCCTTATGTCAAAAAAAACGACAAATCGAAAACTCTGGTTATAAAAACCGTAGAGAAACCCTTTCTGATTTCCACAATTATTCATTTCAATTAATTAATTTTCAGCAATTAATAATTGATTAATGATTTAGAAAAACTAAAGAAAACGTTATTAGTAAAAAGAGATTAAAACAATTTCATCTACACTCCTTTTTGTAAATTGCACACCGTCTCATGTCAAAATGACATTTTTATACTAAAACTGCTCTACTACGACTTTATACCTCCTATGAACCAGTTTCAGCTTACTCCGCCTCTATTCCTCGTGTATTTAAAAAAAAGAAGCTTTTCAGAATTAGAGGCGTTGTAAAGTCAGAGTAACTTAATTCCGTCGCTTAATCGGGTTTATAAATAAGCTGTTGAAGGTCATTGCTTTGACTTATTTAACGCGTTCAAAGCAGGAATAACAAAATTCCGGTACATTTTCCATCCTCGATTTTAATACTATATATTTAATATATAATGTGTTGCTGTTGTATATTTAGATATTTAGATATATATTCAGTTAAATCAAATTTCTTACAAATAGACTTTTTTGCTTGTATAAGCAATCTTAGGAAATTATCTATTGCACCGGAATGGAGGAAAGTAAATCCACCTTCTATTGCTCTTCTCAAATGAACCAACATGTCCTAGCTTGGATAGTATGGAATACGCCCAAGCCCAAATATTTCACAATAATTTTTAATTAAGAGTGTGTTTGGTAGTCTTGCATTGTGAGAAATTTGGTGTGTTCATATATCTACTTCATATAGTCATACAAAATATGTAATCACAAAATGATTGAAAAACACAATTTTTTTAAAGGTAAGAATCTTTTAAAAGCTTTTCTAAATATAGCCACGTTTAAATTAAGTTTTTTTTATTCATCTTTGTGGGTTGGTCTGACTTATGAAAATACCAATGCACGCCTAAAGTTGGACTGTGACTCATCTGTTTCAAATACCCCAATGATATTTTAACTATTCAATGTTTTTAGTCTCAAAGCGGAGTTAATTAAAAACACATATGCATGTTGTGCATTAAATACATATAAAAATATATTTCAGATTTATAGAACTATAAATCAAATGGTGCTCTGATGTTCTAACATTGGTTACCTAAATATTAAGATTTTTACTAACGAACATTATGAGAAAAAAAAACATTTCAATAAAACTCAACGTGCAAGTATTTTGGTCTTACGCGAAAAGCCTGAATTCACCCGAAACATTGCAAAACATTAAAGTGCCTTTTGACGATAATATTCAATTCAAGGTGGGAAAGTTTTTGAAACCAGAACCCGTCTGAAATGACGCCTAAAAATAAAAGAACTTTGGTAAGAAAAGCTTGATCTTTAAGAAAAGCGCCTTTGTTAAAAAAGTGCATATCTAAATAGTTTCATCGTTCCAAACTAAATTTCTCGACTGCTTTATTGCTTTAAGGCAATCACATGTGGTGAATTTAGGCAAAAGGAAAACGCTACTAGGTCTGTACTTTTTCGGCAAAGGCACTTTTCTTGAAGAGCAAGCGAACAGTTTTGCATTGAATAATACGCGGTGAATCGTCCTGGCACTCATTTCAAATAGTATGTTATGTTTCCCACTACAGAGCGTTAATGCAATGAATTATAAATCAAAGTGAGCCTTATTTTTATGCTTATTGTTCATTATTTAGATAAATTTTATAACAAGTTATTACAAGCGAACTCTTAGAAAATATACACGCTGAAACGTCTGCAACAGAACTTATGGCACGACTACGTAAATGAATTTAGTTGTGCTTTTTTTACCTAAGTTCTTTTGTCTTTAGGCGTCATTGTAGATGGGTATCTTCTGGTTTCAAAAACTTTTCTAGCTTGGAATGAATTAATATTAGCCGTGTTTTGTTGAAAACTATACACAGTCGGACAAAAGCTTTTCAACAAAACGGTGCGGAACAAATTGGCTAATAAAGTTTATTTTGTATGAGAATTCCATAGTTCCAAAATGTTCCAAAGCACTGTTCCCTAGTCACATTTGACTGCAGAAAAAGGTAAAGTTATTGGCAGTTGGTGATTGTTGTTGCACTGCGTGTAAAACTTCAACTGGCTGGCTGGCAACTTCTGAACAAAACGCAGCTATTATCGTCAAAAAGCACTTCATTGCTTTCGCAATGTTTCGTATCTCTTCGCATAAGACCAAAATTATTGCACGAGCTTTAGCGAATTTTGTTCATCTTTCTTTTAACCACATGCCAAACAATTCTCTTCAGGCAAAGCAGTGAAGGTGTTATGGAGCGACGAAACTAAAAACTCGTTTTGGTGGCCGTTAAATAGTTTCTTGTTCATGTGGTGAATTTTATCAAAAGAAAAACGCTACTAGATATCATCGACGTTAAATGAAAGCTCCCTAACTCCATTCCATTTTTTATTGAAACATCTGTACTTTTTATGGGTTTTTACTAACTAGAATTTAAAAATGTTTCATTTCCCATATAAATAGACCAGCGAAATTTTTTGTTCTGCCTATAATGTTCGTTTAAAAATATTTAGATATCTATTCAATATTTAGATAACCAATATTTAAACATCAGGTCACCATTATATATACAAATTTTATCTGTCGCAAGATCAAAAACTCGTTTAGTGAAATTTACTTTGAGTAGTATTTTTTTTGGCCAAATAAATCAATCACTTTAATTGCAACTTATCGTATTCTTCTTTGCCTTTGTGGAAAAAGCATTCAGCAGATCAGGGCGGAAACGACTAAGAAGATAGTCGTTTTGACAATCGCTATCTCTATCACAAACTTAGATAAATATAGATAGAGCAATCGTCAAAACGACAATCACTTATTTTAGTTATCGTTTTAGTCTAACGCTTGTCGAGCCTTGTTAGTGTGTACCTATTGCTTTCACTACACTGAAACAAAATATTCACTTATTACAATATCCTTTGAAAGTAATGTTTTTTTTTACCATAGCTTTTCATAACATTGACACTCAAATGTCATTTTTACGTTTATAGAACTAGCGGAGCAAAAGTACTACTTTATAATGGTAAACTACTTTACGAAAACTCTTCAAGGCGGCGTCTATTTACCCGCCGAGGTTTCTGTTTGTCAGTTTTCATTAAAGGATGGAATTATTCATAAATTTCATTCTTTTGTAAATCCAGGTAAGTTTTAACACATGGGTATTCATACAACGTCAATCACAGTAAGAGTCACAATGACGTTTGGTTAAGTTTGGTTAAGTTTAACCAGTTTGGTTAATATTACGCAACCAATTGTGTAAATCATTTCCCATACAAAATTTGACAGTTCATTAACCAAAAGATAAACTTAACCAATTTGTAAACTTATCTAGGGTTTTACGATGTTGCATGAATACCCTTATTATTTAATTTCTCGATTATATAATGACATTGTATCTAATATAACTAGGTGTTAATATCTATGGCCATACTTATGAAGCACAGCAACATTCTGATACTACGCATCAATTGCCTTTACCACCGAATGCAATGGGTGAACAACAACTTGGCAAACTGTACAATTCAATTCTTCATTTTATAAGACCAGATGATGGTGAAGAATACCCACCTGTATTCACTAATGCCGAAAGTATGCAGATTGTTGAATCGGCAATGAATTTTATAAAAGCTGATGCTGGAGCTAATAATGTAGATTTGAAGATTTATTCCATTCAGTATCTATTTTTTACACTCAAAGAGGCCACCTGTGAAGTAGGAGAAATCGAAAAACCAGCATCGATTTTTGTAACTGATGCTTATTTCGATCGTGATATTTTCGAGTACATGGTCGGGATTGCCTGTGATGTAAGTAAATATTTTTGATGTAAAAGTTTATAATTAGCAAAAATTAGTTGAATGATAGTTTTGTTAATGAGAGTATTTTAAGACCTTTATCGTAAGGATCCGATAAGTAGAACGGGAGTTATGATTTTATAAGGAATTCATTTCGATCAATTTTTTAAATCAAATCCATTTTCCTACAGCACCTCTGTTGTAGGGTCGAATATTAAATGTAATATTGGGAGTCTTTTTTCCCTTTCAGTATAAAAATTTTTGCCCCTTCTCAATGGTTTTCTTACACAATAAAGCCTATTGGTGCCGATTAGTGGAACCTGACCTATAATATTTTAACTTGTTATGGTGATGACCTTTATAGATGAATAATAAATAGTTGAGGGTCAAATGAAACAAATGTTTATATTTTGTCACAACGTTTCATCCATGACTATGGACATCATCAGGTGAAACAATGGTACTGGTATCACATTGCATCACATAAGTCCACACTCCCAACTTTGACACCGTCAAGATACTACAAAGAGAAGAGCAACAGAATAAGAAAATGATAATTGAAACTCTTCATAAATATAATCAACGCTGATAACACGATGAACCGACGTACTGACATGGACGACGTTAGCCCGCAATATAAAAACCTGCTGGAGAGGAGAACAATGGGAGGAATAGAATCTATGGATGGATGATTTTTATACTAAAGCGATGTTTATAAAATTAAAAACATTCTGTGATCGACACTTGTCAATTCCGCTTTATTCTGGTGGACATTCTGTTCTTGTTCGTCAGAACGAAAATTATTTTGTTTTAACTGAAGTGCAATATAAATGTAACGTGTAAGTTCATATTGTTTGTTTCGTTTGTAAGCAATTTTGTCATTAACATTATTTATAAATACAAATACATAAAACCATTGTTTCACCTGATGATGTCCATAGTCATGGACAAAACGTTGTGACAAAATATAATCATTTGTTTCATTTGATCTAAAGCTCATTCAACTATTTATTATGATATTTTAAAGTCATTCATATCAAATTCTAATAAACACATTTGATGTACTAGATAACGGGTCGTGGACAATGGTCCAGGCAGGTAACTTCAATGCAATTTTATTAGTTTTTTGGTTGATTTGAATAATTCATTTTGCGGCTTGTATAAGTCGCAGGATAATAATTGTGGTGTCAAAAAATAATGGAAAAACCAGAGTAATCCATGCATGCAATGATGAGTTATGAGGTCATATGTATAGCAACTTTAATACCACTTAACGGCAGTTAGGGAAGTTAATTACTCAATTAAACAGCCCTATTCTGGCGTTGTGGGATCTCACAAGTCACAAGCTCTTGCTACTTATTCCTTGTGAGGTTTGTTGTGATTCGATAACATTTTCGGTATTCTGGGGAAAATCCTCACAAGAAACTCACCACAGTAAATGGGCACTTTCAAGCATGTCAGATTTTCATGATTTTTTGATTTCTTGGGCTCTGATTGGCTGACTGTAATAAAAAGAAATATAAGTGAACTTAATAATTTTCTCGATTTATGTTGAACGCACCTATTTACTACGAAAGAAGAAACATGATTTGTTTTTTTTTTTATAATAGGAATGCTAAAATCAAATAATAACGGGTGATTTTTTAGCTGGTTTGGTTTTGGCAACACTGGTTTTGACAGCTGACGTGTGTTTAGTACCTTGTGTCACTGTCAAACAGCTTCAGTTTGGCTTGCAATTTAACCATGGATCATCTTACAAATGAACAACGCTTGCAAATTATTGAATTTTGCTATCAAAATTCGTGCTCGGTTCGAAATGTTCATCGCGCGCTGCTTGTGTTCAGCGATGAGGCTCATTTTTGGTTGAATGGGTACTTAAATAAGCATAATTGCCGCATTTGGAGTGAAGATCAGCCAGAAGCATTGCAACAGCTACCAATGCATCCCGAAAAAGCCACTGTTTGGTGCGGTTTATGGGCCGGCGGCATTATTGGGCCATATTTCTTCAAAGATGATGCGAATCGCAGCGTTACTGTCAATGGTGAACGCTACCGAGCGATGATAACAAACTTTTTTTTGCCCGAAATGGAAGTTCTTGACTTGCATGATATGTGGTTTCAACAAGACGGTGCCACATGCCACACAGCACGCGAAACAATGGCGCAATTGCGAGGCGAGTTTGGTGAACAGTTAATTTCACGTTTCGGGCCGGTCAATTGGCCGCCTAGATCGTGCGATTTGACACCATTAGATTATTTTTTGTGGGGGTATGTCTAGGCTAATGTCTATAGGGACAAGCCCGCTTCGATTGACGCACTGGAAGCCAACATCCATGCATTCATTCGTGAGATACCGGCCGATATGTGTGAAAGAGTATGCCAAAATTGGACTCAGCGGATGGGCTACCTGAGACGCAGCCGCGGTCAACATTTGCATGAAATTATCTTTAAACATTAAATTGCAAGGTTCAAACTATCGATTCAAATAAATATTTCATTCATTTTTTTGAATTTTTTGTGTTTTTTTTTTTTTTTAAAGTTCTAAACCTCTTAAAAAATCACCCGTTACATGCTTGCATGTTTTTTTTTCAGTGAGTTATATTATTTAAAGTGAAAGTAACTAGAAATAAATACAAATAAACATGTTAATGTCGTTATATGTGAAGTCAGAGGTGTTTATTTTTGGTTGTGACCTCCTCCAAGGGAGATCACAGTTTCGATAGTTTTTGTGAGGATCACAACTTGTGATGTTGCTGCCAGAATACGAAAAGTGAGGTTCGCCGGAATAGGGCTGTAAATCAAAAATACTTTTCAGATAGTACATTTATCAACACCTTACACTCTTACCTCTTAAAAAGATAATCTCATAAAAACAGATAAAAATTAAAAATAAAAAAGATAAAAATTAAAAATAACTTTATAGTTTAGCTGAAATTATGGCTTAAAATATGGCTTAACGGCCATATAATGAAATGATGTACTTACAATAATCTTTTTAACGATGTACGACAATTCGTGTTGATATAAGGACCAGCTCCCATTCATTTTTGCCCATTCTCCTTTACATTGTATTTATATAATAAATAAAAGGCTTACAATTAACTGAGGATTTCTTAGAGAAAAAAAGTGATGTCGGAGTGATTTAAGCAGGTTTTTAAAGAAAAAAAATAGTTCTTTTAGAAAACATTGAAAACTTTGTTGAAAAGATATTACCTTGCGTTACAAAACTTTTAAAACAACAACAAAAACGTTTTTTGGTATTATAACGGGGAGAAACGTGTAAGAAAATATAAGAGTGAGGACGGAAGGTAAACAACGTGTACTGTATGATTTATTATTACTTAAGTCGCAATAGATTATCAGATCGTTAGCATATCATCTAAAAATTTTCCAAATAAGTGGGCACAATAAAACACCTACATATCATCATTATTTATTATTTTATTGCTAAAGAAAATAACAAACCTATTCGATTATTTATTAATTCTGTAGCATGATAGTAAATTTTCTGGAATCATTCATATTTTATTTACTTAAGTATTTTTAATTTTCAAATGCAAATTTATTATACATTTGCAATTCTCTTTCAAAACAGTTTCACGAAAAAAATGACAAGAGTAACTACTGCACTCTATCATGTGTTACTCGTTGGTGCTATATGTTTTCCGAGTACATGACGCCGGACTTAGCAATCAAGTGTATTCCTGGGCGCCATCTTCCGGCAAATACAAGGACAGAATCTTCGGTGGCAGCATTTAGTGACACCGAGTCATTTATCTCAATGGGCAGTGAATCAACTTATGCTACAAAAGCCATGTCTGAGCACAGGACCTATTTTGACGATCAAAAGTCAACTGTATCTAGTCGTGGTGCAAAGTTTAATAATTATGATTTCCCAGATTTGACAGGAAGGCATCGGAAAAAACCACAAACACAACAACAGCTTCCCGATTACAGTTCATACATGGACAAAGCTGATGACTCTGTTGTTAATCACTGGGCAGAGCGTTCACGCCGAGTTCCTCCACAGCCTGATAAATCGGAATTCAAAATTGATGTTTCTGAAAATAAAAGTAGAATGACTGATCTAAATGATACAGACAACGATAGTACGTTGAGCTTCGGTAGAGGACGTATAAAGACCAGCTTTGGACGAGGTAATACAATAATTTTCTCTTACAGAAATTCTTAAGTTTATTCTACATTTTGTATTTTTTTTAGGAAACTCATTTTCGAAATAGGTTGATAAGTGATTTATTTTCATGACCGCAGTCAAAAAAACTTTAAAGACTTTAAAGTTTTGGATATTTTTTTAAATAAACTATTACGTATATGAGATGAATTATTTTTGTTTTTTTTTTTTTATAAAAATTCTGTCTTGTGTGTAACTATTTATTTATTTTACTTGCCTTCATACATAGATCTACTGAAACAAAATATTTTAAACCAAGTTTTTGAATGAGAGAACTATAGAATAAAATCCAAATAGGAATGAAACAAAGATGGATGTTAATTTTGTCTCTTTTATTTATATGATAATAAGTCATTCATTACTCTTTTAATGGTTATTTGTTTTTAAAGTTTATTATCGAAAAATGTGTTATACCAAAAAATAATATATAATGTAGTTTGTTAACAAAAAATACTAGAAAGAAGTTTCTTTATTTTGAAGTTTTTTAAAATAATACAATACAATACCATAACCCGAATCTATAATGAATAGAAAATTAGGAAGACAAAATCTGGGTTGACATTGTGTATCGCACAATTGTTCCTAATTATTGTTTTATAATATTAGTTTAGAAAATTATTGCTTTATTCAACGATTTCGGTTGAGTAAAATAGCCTTCAAATATGTGTTGGATAATATACTCATAAAAACATTGACGGGGGTAACATATATTCCTCCAATTTTGAGGCTTTGCTCTACTTTAGAGCTACTGGGTGGAGGAAGCTACCAATGGTCAGTTTTTGGCGAGTACTTAAATCCTCGGAAGACCAAATTTGCCCGCAATGGTCTTCGGATTCTGAAGAGGACGATATAAAACATCTTTTTTAACAAATATAAGATCCCCGGTGGTAAGTAAATGATCTTTAATACATACATATATATATGTATGTGCTTATTTATTAACTAATCTGTGGTATATTTCATGACAACTCAAAAATTAATTTCTTTCAGTAAAGAATAATTTATTTAGAATTCTTTCAATAAATGTAGCAAATTTTAAACAAATCGGTCAACGATTTAGGTTCTAGTCCGATTTAAAGTGTGAGTGAAGACAAAATTACATACATGTTTCTTGTAAACACCACTGATATGTAGGTATAATGTTAATAATCACCAACTTTGTCAATTTTAAATAGTTATTGGATGTGTTGATGGCACCCAAATAAGTTTAATCCGGCCAACTGTATATATCCAATAACAATGGAAGTGTCTTCATATTTATTATCATATCATATCATATTCATAATTTAATTTTTCGAGACCTAGAGATATGTGCCGCGCTTTTCACCACAGTTTACCATTTGTGAAAAGCTATCATGTAATAAAATAAAATGATCACTTTGTTTTGAATCGAGGCGACTTTATTTTAATGGCTAAAAATACTACTTATATTTTCCTAAATTAATTGTTAAGGTTTTCCTTCAAGTTATATATAATTTTGTATCCTAAATTACACTTGTGGTACAATTAACACACATACACATACAATTAAGCCACTAAAATAAAGCTTAAAATTTAGTTCAAAATAAAGAAATTTAGTCCCTTAACTAAATAAACTTGTTTTACAAAATATGCATTTAATATTGGGAATTCAAAATATATATATATATATATATATAACTAAGCCATCTGCAAATAAGAACATTAACATTGAATTTACTGTCAGCCTTCTTGCGAGTTTCATGTGAACAACATTCCACGTGGAAAAATTGACATTCACTTTTCGCCTATTGTGAGTTTCACCCGAAAAATGATAATTCCCTTTTGTTGTGAGTACTCATTTCGTAATTATTCGTAATTAAGAGCTTAAATAACCACTTATTTTTTGACGGGGAACGAAAGAAAAACAGAGGATACGGACTGGTGCCTTTGCACATGTTTTCTGTTTATTTTAGGCCGAGAGAAGTTCAGGTGAAAATCATAATAGCTTTTAAAATTCCGAGGGAACAAACATTTTTCGGGGGAAAAGATTTTCCATGTGAAACTCATAAAAAGGCTGTGTATTTTGGAATACGTTTTAACTTTTTTGCAGTTAGTATTTGGTTTGAAATTCCTTCTGTGTTATTACGTATGCCATTTTATATCCAATTTTATTAATCAGCACTGCACATTGGAATGGGGTTATTTTTCTTACTCTTGTTAGGTTTATTCCAAAGAGAAGCCTTATGCAGGTTTTTTATAGTGGAAACTGCCCATTTTGTTTTGATCCAAAAATTCCTTATGAGGCTCAAATTGGGACTTTGATCAAGCCACTCCAGAACTTGGATGAAGTTCGATTTAAACCAGGATTTGATGATCAGAGAACAATTCTTTAGAACCCGGGTAACTAAAAATTATTGGAATAATCCCTGTTCAAATTATTTTAAAGAATATCTTTGTGCATTTCAACTCTTATTTTCCCATTGATCTAAATAATAGGACCAACTGCAGATGAGGTAAAATATCTCCAAACCACCATGCCTAAACAGGTTTTTTGTGTATTTGGGGTCTATTTATTTCAATGGTCTGCCATCATATCTGAGAACAATAAACTTAAATTCACCAAATTCCAAAATTTGTCGTGCAGTATCTTTTCGACACATTTGCCCTACGCTTCCTACGTTTTTGCCAATATTTTAACATAGTAATCCACCTAATTTTGGGCTCTTAATTGCACGGATATTAGAAATGGGTCCGACTTGCTAGGTCTGATGAGTTTCCTATCTCCAGCAGGAATCGATTCACGCGGCACTTTTTTGCGAAAAACATATTTTTGTTTTGTTTTGTATAATACTGAACTACTTTTCTTGTTTATCTCCACAAAAAACATCTAATTTGTGTTACTTTCATTATAATTTTTTGGAATCATTTTTAGACTCCTATTTTTGCACATTTCAGTTAAGATATAAAAGTGGACTTTAAATAATTGAACTAACTATTTAAACACTTTTAAGTAAAAAATCGTCGAGGGATGTAATTATTCAACATGTATTTAAGGAAGTGGCTTAATTATGTGACCACTTGCACTACGGCGTGCAGTCTGAAAACAAACATTTTATTTATTTATACTTTTCCAAGGCTATATTCGACTATTCATCATCTGCATTTATACTTTTTCAAGATATAATCTTGTTTCCTAAATTATAGGTTTATTTATTTATACTTTTCCAACACTTTTCTATATTCGACTGCATCTGCATTTATCTCATCTCTAACCAAATTCACCCAGGACTTAAGGGCCAGTTGTACAAATATTTAACTCGCGGTTCAGCAATTTTAACTCTCTGACTTCGGCGAACTTACTGAGGTTCAACCATGGCTCAGGCATTAAGTTGGCTACTATTACATATTTGAACCTTGAACCATCGTTGAACCTAAGGAATTTCGCCTAGTTCAGCCAGTAAAAATTTTTGAACCATGGATCAAAATTTGAACCATGTTTGTACAACCGGTCCTAAGAGTATGCAATGCTATAGACAGAGGCTCTCAAACTTAAATGAACCAATTCAATTAAACGAAATTCGATACTGAGTGCCAACTTTCGCTTTCGCACGATTTCTTTCGTTTTTGAAAAACGAACCTTCGCTTTCGGTTCGTTTATTACAGAAACTGGCGCCAGCATTTTAACCAAATTTTTTTCACCGAGCCATATTTTTATATTAAGAATTAAGAAATAGTCGCGGACCAAACTAGGAGAATAAGTTAGGTTGGGTAGTAACTCGTGTCTTAATTCATGCAATTTTTCCATTGCGACTACGGACTTTTTGCCTTATCTTGTTGAAAAAGAATTTTTTTGCGCAAAATGGGTTTTTTCCCTTTAAATCAATAATTAGCACCGGGAATCGCCTTAGCTTTCTCAAGGAAATCGATATGGTTGACACCTCCTGCATCCCAAAAAAAATATCACCCACCGTGTGTTTGCCAACAAATCGCGTATGACAAGGCCCCATCACTATGTCACTGATGAGTCCAAGTGAGTAAGACAGACGAAACACCAATTTCAAGGACTAAAGGCCATAAAACTCTATGTTGAATCAATAATTCAACAAGGTTAATCCTTAATGCTAAGTCTTTTCATGTCTGATTTATTTCAGTAGAATTTTTATTATAAAAAAAACCTTTAAACAAGTTTCGTTTCTTAAATAAAAGTATTTTCATTGTTATTGTCGTTTTGTGTGGAATTTCTAGTAAATTACCATTTTGTATTTGAAAGCGATAGGTCTTTATGTGACGGATTTTTGGCGGATTGAAGGAAAATGTAAATGCACTTGCTAAATTAATTACATATATATGCATATAACTCAAAAAACGGGATCAGGTACGATTTTGGGGTTTCAAAATTTAGAATCCTGAGATTATTTTCAACAAATCTTCATCATTCCTTTTGGGATCCATTTAAATGAAATCTGCCATGTCTTTAAGACTACCGTGCACAGTATGGCACTTTTCTCTTGCAAAAAACAAATGGCTACGAGCACAGCCATTCGCCTCAAAGCCTCTTCACAGTGCATCAATAATGAAACTGGCCATTCCGCTATTTTCAACTCATTCGATCAATTGAACTTCGATAAAAACTTTGGAGTTACCATACCTTCCAGATCCGCCTGAGAGGATGTGGAATTCTTAAAAGATCAATCGATTCATTTCTACACCGACGCGACGGATCGAAGACCAAAGATGGGGTTGGTGGAGGTGTGTAGGTACTCTGAAAGATTAAATTTAAGTCTCATTCCGTCTTCCTTACCACTTACGTATTCCAGGCGAAACTTCTACCTAACCTAACCTAAGGTAAAAAATGATATGGGGAGTACAAATATCACATATTTGAAAATCCGTGTAACTGTCTTACATAATCGATGTTTTTTGATCAGTTTCCCCAAAAATAATGGAAAAAATAAGTAGGGGAAGTACGTACAAAATTACATATATGGACAAAACGACATAATAGCCATTTCTTAAAATCTGCTACACTCATTACTCAATGCAATTTTATTTGTTGGCTTGGATCATTTTTGAAATCCTGTGAATATTTTAACTCATTCCATGGCCGTGTTTCGTAACAACAAAATTAAAAACTTTATACGAAGAAAATATTTTTTTTGGTACTGGACTGTTTTTCGTGTTTTGGTAGTTTTCATACTGTTTTATCTTACAATTATTAATTTAATTTTATGGCAAAATAAGTAAAATAACCAATAACTAGCAATTTCAATAGAGTTTTTTGCCATGTATTGATAAAATTTTGTCAGAACTATGATGGGGGCAAAATGACATACCCTAACTGTGGACAAAATGACATACCTTTATTTCGAACAATATTTTAATTTTAGCAATAAACATGAACCATAAATGCAATAGGTCAATATATCGTAATCATGCAGCGTTGAAGCATAATGTGCAACCATTGGGTTCATGAATAGTGTAGTTTAGTGTCAAAAAATACGAAACAAGTAATTTACGAACTATGCATCTTATATGAACCCGAAGGCATAATTTTAGGAAAAAAGTGCCATGAAACAAATCATAACTAACAGATTAATAATTTTAAGCCAAATTGAAGCTTTCTATTACTATGGAACCAGAAAATATGACCTATGACATTTTGTCCATACTAACGGGTGATTTTTTAGCTGGTTTGGTTTTGGCAACACTGGTTTTGACAGCTGACGTGTGTTGAGTACCTTGTGTCACTGTCAAACAGCTTCAGTTTGGTTTGCAATAGGCGCGTCTCACCAAATAAAATCTCTGAGCGCTCAGAGATTTTTTAAGTGGGACAAAAAATCTCACCTGAGCACTGAGATTTTTTGCGGAGATTACTGAGACGAAAATTTTTTGGATTCATTTCTCAATGTTCTTTCTCTGCTTAAACAGCTGTTCATTTGACAGGCAAATTGTAATTTCTCGCTGATGTGCAAATACTAAAGTCGATTTAAAATTCAAAATAAAGGTGGAATGTTAATAAAAATGAAAATAAATTGAATTTGCTTTTATTTTTCATTCATTTGATAAAGTTTTGTGCTTTTAAATTTAAATATTTTAAGCAAAGTTGAAATTTGTTTCCAGAATTTCAGTACGAAAATTTTAACACATGTTTTTATACAATTCAACGGAGAATCTTGTCCCACCAAAACATTCCGCCTCCATCGACTTGACATTGAGCGCTCAGTGAGATTTTAGTTGGTAAGACGCGCCTAATTTTACAAATGAACAACGCTTGCAAATTATTGAATTTTACTATCAAAATTCGTGCTCGGTTCGAAATGTTCATCGCGCGCTGCTTCCATTTTATGGTCGGCATTCTCGACCTTCTGAGCAGTCTATTCGGAAGATTGTGACCAAATTTCGCACCAAATTTACTTTGTTGGACATTAAACCACCAACACGTTTACGTACTGTGCGTAGTGAAGAAAATATTGCGGCCGTATCATCAGTGTGACAGAAGACCGCGAAATGTCGATTCGGCGCCGTTCCCAGCAGTTAGGCCTTTATTACAGCACTACGTGGAAAATTTTGCGGAAGGATTTGGGCGTAAAGCCTTTTAAGATACAGCTGGTGCAAGAACTAAAGCCAGCCGACCTACCACAACGCCGAATTTTTGGTGAATGGGCTCTTGGAAAGCTGGCCGAGGATCCGCTTTTTTATCGAAAAATTGTGTTCAGCGATGAGGCTCATTTTTGGTTGAATGGGTACGTAAATAAGCATAATTGCCGCATTTGGAGTGAAGATCAGCCAGAAGCATTGCAACAGCTACCAATGCATCCCAAAAAAGCCACTGTTTGGTGCGGTTTATGGGCCGGCGGCATTATTGGGCCATATTTCTTCAAAGATGATGCGAATCGCAGCGTTACTGTCAATGGTGAACGCTACCGAGCGATGATAACAAACTTTTTTTTGCCCGAAATGGAAGTTCTTGACTTGCATGATATGTGGTTTCAACAAGACGGTGCCACATGCCACACAGCACGCGAAACAATGGCGCAATTGCGAGGCGAGTTTGGTGAACAGTTAATTTCACGTTTCGGGCCGGTCAATTGGCCGCCTAGATCGTGCGATTTGACACCATTAGATTATTTTTTGTGGAGGTATGTCAAGGCTAATGTCTATAGGGACAAACCCGCTTCGATTGACGCACTGGAAGCCAACATCCATGCATTCATTCGTGAGATACCGACCGATATGTGTGATAGAGTATGCCAAAATTGGACTCAGCGGATGGGCTACCTGAGACGCAGCCGCGGTCAACATTTGCATGAAATTATCTTTAAACATTAAATTGCAAGGTTCAAACTATCGATTCAAATAAATATTTCATTCATTTTTTCGAATTTTTTGTGTTTTTTTTTTTTTTTTTAAAGTTCTAAACCTCTTAAAAAGTCACCCGTTATAAGAATGAAATAGATTTGTGTGCAGTTTTGATTTTTTTTTTTAATTTTATTTGTTTATTTTTTATGCACTAAAATTATTGTTAAATGCTTGCAAAAAACTAAGAAATGAATACATAAAAAATTAATTACGATATATATTATCTAAATAAATTCTTTTGATTCAAAAACTTTATAGTATGCCATTTTGGACCTACTTCCCCTACTTATTGATTCATATGGTCATGCCAGTGAGGTCATGAGAGCAAGCTGGGTTGTATTAAAGGCTTTTGTGTTTAAGATGTCCTTATTTAACTTTAACATAACTGTATATGTTTATTTTCATACGAGAAACACAGTTTTTTTAATGGTAAGTGCTAAGAAGTACTCCGAATGCTTCCAAGTTACTGGCTAATATTTATGTCTTAGGACCTATCCTATGAAACAAATTATAGAAGAGGGGGTGTATTTCCCTCTCCTTTTTTACATGGCAGGAATAAATTCCCAAAACATTTACTTGAAATAGATAAAAGCTAATTAAAGACAACGAAAATACTGACAAGTGCTATAGCTTTTTCAAAAGCTTAAAACGGATTCTTTTACCGTTGACTAATTTTTGAAAAAATTTGTTTGCAAACTAAAACTTAATAAAAAAAATTGAAAAATTTTGTAATGTAATTTTTTACATTTTATGTCACGTTATAAAGTGATAAGTCCAGAGAGCATGAATTATTGCATTTTTTAAAAATAATTTTGAGCCTTCGTTGACTGGATTAAAAAATCAACAACAAAAAATCAGCATTCCTCCCTTCAAACGATCGTTATTCCTGTTAGTTCAAGGATAACACATCAACTTTTTCCTTTTGGTATCGTTTTTTTTTGTTTATTTTGAATCAGAGAAGTAAATTGTTAATCAATTTAATAATAACGAAAATTAAATGATTTTAAAGATGGTACCTATATATGTATTTGAAATATATTTTTAATAATAATAAATACAGAATGATTACAATTTAAGCCAGAAAACTTCTAGAGGTTAAAGGGCCAGAAGACAATTTGATTTTATGAATTATGAGATATAACGTTTTCATTTTTGGTTTAAAATGTTCTATAAGCCCACCAGTTAATTACATATTACACATATTAATAAGTAATATTGTAATCGGCTAGTTAAATTTAAGATAAAAAGCTAAAACTGGTAAACTTTTATCATTTTTCAGTACGATCAAAGCAAGAGGTTTGCATAAATTTTAAAATGACTTTAATTCGTTAAAAGAAAGCACTGCAGTGGAGTTGACGAAATTTATTTCATGAATAAATACTGACATTACCTACTTAACCCCGTTCTGTTCTTTTTTTTTCAGAATATATATTGGTGGTTATTACCCACATTAGGTACTCGTGTTCTGGTTTCTTTGTAAGATAGTCTATTGAATACACCGGAAAATGGGAGGTATAATATAAAGAAACAATTGCATGCAAGAGTTTTGATTATTGAATATGTTTGATTGACCCATAAGCATGCCTTAAACTGAAAATGCTACTAAATTCACCGATGCGTTTCTGAGAGAATGGTCACACTGGCAGTTATTCATATTTTTGGTATAATTCGGAAACTAAGCCAAATTTAATAATTTTATACTTAAAACTATTTGTTAAAATTTAATTTTCTATCGTTTGAAAAACCGTATAAAAAAATTTTCAAATCAATGGTTTTCAATTTTTTTTTCTAAATTGCACATAACTTTTTTCAAGCAAAACATTGGATCGAGATATGCAAAGGAAAAATAACGTAGAGACTTAATGCTTTAATATGGCATAATCAAAAATTAGTTTTTATTAGAAATTTGCAGAGATATACCCATTCAAACTTTACCTTTAAAAAGTACATAATCAATTTTGCAATTTTGTTTTCCGGTAGGTAGTGAGGTGCGATCCGGAGCGCACCTCACTTCCGTAAAGACAATTGAACGAAACTTGACTAAGAGCTCGACTCCGCAATAATAGCCGCGTCATATGCTTATCGAGTAATCGCTTGTTTTCTTCCAACCACTGAAGTGTCCCTCCGAGCATTACAGTGCTAGATTTACAACGAACAATTTTTACAACATTTATTTCTAGCCTTGACTCGACCTTTAACCTCAAGCAGTTTCTTGGATTTAGTAAGTGTCAACTGTCAACGCATATTAATATTTATACATCAATTTATTATTCTATCACAAAAAGCACTAATGTGTTTGAATTTGGCATACGAAGAACCATAATATCTATAATACTATTCGAAGTTAGTATAAATACAATTATTCTTTGCTTGAAGATTCCAAATAAGTTCGTGTGAAAAAAATGCTTACAGTAAAATAACAATTAACTAGAATATACTCGTAATATTCAAATGAAATTCAATCACTAACTAATTATACCACATTTTCTCATAATAAACCTACACACCGTAACTATTCGATTGGTCGGGTTCAACACAACTGATATATTCGGTCAGACCTGTAAGCTGTCAAGTACAAGCACCCGTCAAGTACCCAGTACCTTGTACTTGTACTTGTACTTGAAAAATACAAGTACAATGATACTTTAGAATCATAGTTAGTTTTCTTATAACTATCTTACTTGAGTTGAACCTGGTTATTAATAAACTTATTCTTTTTCCAAAGTTTAAATAAATAGGTATTAGGGTGGATTTTAAAAGGTCCTTGTTTTGTAGTGATTGACACACCCTCCTTATTTGTTCCACATACATAATTATAAAAATTTTCTGCCAAATGTAAGGTCTTTTATATCAACGCGTTAACCCAGCCCATAAGATGAAGCAAGTTTTACATGGGAAAACACATCTAAATTGCGCACAAATCTTTAAATAATTATTATAACTTTTTGATACTTACCTACATACGTACACATATGGTGTACAACATGACGTATTGTGTAAGATGTTAAGGCATTTGTGTCCTTATTTGTCATGGAAACTAACATTTTTTATTTCAATTTAACACTTTTAGTCGGTTTTGTAATTTATACTTATAAGTTTTGTACTAAATTTTAGATACCTGCAAGTTAAATACTTTATACTACACCTTACACTAATTTGAGATTTACCTTAAATCTTCTTCAAATCTCGAAGATTCTTGAAGATTAGAAATTAATCTTGTTAAATCTTCCTAAGGCAAATCTTTAATCTTAAATGGCGCTGAAGGATTAATTTTTGGTTGCATTCAGTTCTTCACAAATTAAGCTTTCTATCTCACTTCATAAGAAAAAATGAAACACCATTTTTGCATTTGCAGGTGCTGTCAAAATAAATCTTTTCAAATCTTTTTGTTCGGTGAAAACACCAAATAGATTTATCAAATCTGAACTGAGATAAACCTTTGATGGAAATATAGCATTACTTACTTAGGACCTGTTACGTCCGTGAGTTTCCCCTAGGGCCTCCACTGCTCCTTCGCACCATCGTGTACGGTTTCTGGAGATGTACCTCAGCTCTATTCAACTCATCCCCAGTTGTGCTGAATCCTCTTCGACTGTTCTTCGCCAAGAACTTCTGGATCGTCCCGCTCCTCTGTTCTGTTTGTCGCTCGTGTAAATGTAGGATATCGTATAAGTGATAATATTTGTACCAAAATTAAAATTTTGTTATCAATTTTATATACCAATGTTATAAAAATTCAATATTGAATTTAATAAGAAATCTGGTTAAATTCTTAATCTCCAGGAAAATGATGTAATAAAATTAATATATCGCAAATAGCTAGATAGATTAATATGACTTCATTGGCTCTGGGGGCTGAGTAAACGTTAATATAAAGAGCTTAAATCTTATACTTGCTTTTTTATTTATTTGGAAGAAATTGGGGTGCGGCAATCAAAACACTACATACCTTTTAAGGACCACTCTAATTCGAATACTACATATATTTTTCTTTAACTAAGTAATAAGATGGACAAAATATGTATGTTATGCATATGCTATTTTACTTATATAAAAACAGTCAGGAATTTAGTTTTAAAACTTATATTGAATTTATTTAATTCGCCTTAGCCAATCCACGGAAGATGCTTGTGGGTTGTTTCTCACGATATCCATCAGTTTTCAGACTCTCAGTTTTAAGATGCGTCTCTTTGGAACAGGTGCTTTGATCTTTGGTTGATTTATACCTCGAAAGAACTTCTATCGATGTTTTTTTGTATGTCTCCATCATTTTCTTGTGAACCATTTCCATTAACTCTGGTATATCGTCTTTCGACAAGCCTTTTGTCGAAATTGGTGGCAATGTTGAAATAATAATATGACCAGCATTAAGTATTTTCTTCTTATCATTGAGGAATGTACAGTAGGAACTAAATACGACAGGCATTATTGGAATTTGTTCGTCAACGGCCATGTGAAAAGCTCCTTTTTTGAATGAATGTATTTCTCCGGTATTACGACGTGTACCTTCAGGATATACCCAGAGTTTGATGTTTTGCTTTTTAATTTTTCGGTTAACTTCGTTTAATGTTTCTCGTGCTTTCTCTGATCGTACGCGATCAATGAAAATTAGTCCAGCCAGCCAAGCGGCTAAACCAAAAGGCCACGCGTAAAATAATTCCCTTTTTGCAACCACAGTACATTTATTCATCACTGGCCAAATATCAAACATTCCTTCATTAAAAAAGAAATATTTTTTATAATTTCATGTTGAAATGATAATCAAAATAAATTTTACCTAAGACATCCAATGAGCTTTGGTGGTTAGCCACAATGATGCATGCCTGATCCTTCTCTAATATCTCCTTTCCCCGCAGTTCCCATTTTAGGCCAATTAGATTTGAGATTTTGTGGCAAAATGCGCTGGCCCATCTGAAAGTAAAAATTTATGACAGGATGTTATACATTTGATTTTCTTATTATGTGGAAAGAAGGATATTTCAAATATGTATTATTAGTCTAGCCATATTGTATTTTAACTATGCAAATTGTGGGGTATAGTTTTGATTTGTCCCCTCTTTTATGTTTTCGGGGGTGCGGATTCCGAATCTTAGGTTTGCGACTAAAATTTCGTGACGCAACATGGAAAAAATGCAAAAAATTATCCAAAAATGCATAAATCTCTGTTTAAGGTTTTTTTTTGCGGCAATCCATTTGGACTCAAGCGGTAGTTGAAAATTGACGCATTTTTACTGTTTTCGAAAATACATTCCAAAGCACTTAGCAAATACTTTATGTGAACATTTTTAATTTCTATCACATGACATGACATGAACCAAGATATACTTTTCTGATGGTCTTTGATGCGCTGAATTTGAACCTGGTCTTGAAATTTGAAAAATTCAAAAAGAATTATAAAGTAAAATGTTCATGCTTCAAAATGACTGTAAACATTTTTTCGAAAAAAATATGACCCCAAGCTTGCATACAAAAATGCATGTTTTGTATATCTTTAGATTCGAATATCTATTAAACGTGACATGCTAGAGCAATATAAAATATATACATTTTATACAACGGTATCATGTGGGTATATGTTACCACTGTTTAAGTGCAAAACCCAGATAATCTGCACATTAACTGACCGTGTCTGTTAAAGTGCGAAAAAGTGTTTCGTTTCTCACTTTAACTTAATGTGCAAAGCAAGCATTCATTAAAGTAAATAAACTAGGTTCCTTGCTTAACTAAGCATCAGAGAATATCAATTACTAATTGATATTCTCTGCTAAGCATTCGACTTCATTTTGTATACATGATAAAGAAACCAGCGAAGCATGCCACCCAAATCCTAACATAGGCTGTTTTCGAAAACGTCAAATCAAAGTTAATAGATGCTAGCAAAAAATCGGTTTGATCAACGTCAGTTAATTTACTTGCAAACGCATTTGACGTTTACGAACACGCTATCTGACTTTTCAATATTTTGTTCGTCAACCCGTTTTTTTACTGCACAGCTGTATTGCAGATGATGTTTTCGAACATGTGACTTCAGCGAGTTGCCTTCTCGAAAACATTGCTTAGTAGCAAAATTTGGATTAGAGTTTTCGAACAGAAAACTTTTGCAGTTTGCGTGTAAGAACATCCTGCCATTGCATTTTTGACGCAGATGACGTTTTCGAAAACGGCCATAGTGTTGCTCAAGAAAACTGTTGGCATTGGCGTCTTTCGGTTACTTTAAATACTGTAAGTGAAACAACAGAGTTGCGTAATTGGTACAAAGTACCCAAAAAAGGAGTTTAAATCCTGAGAACCTGCGAAACAAGCCAACCGAGAGCTACTGCTGTCTGTAAAAACTATTGACACATAAAATAATCCTAGAAAAATAGGTTTAAGTACCACGATATCGTAATTCCGCTCTTTAACGAAACAGTTTATGTATACGTTAAAATGCAGTTTGACTAGTAAAAGCGGGGAAACCTGCTCATTGAAGAAAACTTTTGGGACTATTTAATGTGCATATCAACGTATTTCGTTACCTTTAAAGGTAACATAATATACAGCATACAACACCATAGAGCTCTTTTAAAAATAGCAATATATAACTCTTTCGTTCATTTACAAACGTCAAAATCAGCACTGTGGCGAATTATCATATTGAAATTAGCTGTGGAAATGTTTTTTTCTCTTTGTACCTTGGGCTTTGACACTTCAGCAACAATGAAATCTGCCACTTCTTGAAATTGACAGATTCGTGAAGCTCAAATTGTAAGTAATGATAAACTCACAAAAATATATTTCTTGTGCCAGGTATCAGAAAAATAAGAATAAAATCTTTGAAAAAAAAAAATAAAAGAACATGTTAAAACAATCAAACTTCTTGTGTGTTATTAGTAAAATAAATAAGTTGGTGCTGGCCCGATCTGACAAAGTAATGGCGGATTCCTTAAATTGAAATTCAAATACAAATTTCTAATCGCTCAAATCTCAAAACTTTTTCTTATGTGGATAGCGGTTTTCCCACAATTTATTAGCAGAAATTAATGAGTTACTATCAATTAAATTTAAAAACTTAACTAAACTATTACCAAACAAGATTAAATTTTAGAGTTTTTTTTTACTTTGATAATATTTTACTCAAAATAATAAGTTTCTTTTCTTAAGCCTAGTACATTGCTGATGGGAAACGAAATTTTTAGTTGGTCTCCAACAAGACTTACGAAAACAAAGCGGGAAAATATGTATTGACAGTTGCACAAATTAAAAACTAAAACAAATACAAATGCAAACAATATGCTGCAATGAAAGAAAGAATACAAAAATAAACACGAAAAAGCACAAATGTTATTTTTTTGCAAAACGATAATTGCCAATTGTGTGCAAAAAAAGAGTGTAGACTTCTCCAAATAATTTGCCACAATAATCAATTCCACTCATCGAACAGCGTACTGCAGAATGAAAAGTAGAACTACATTTGTCGTTAATGATTTTGTTGTCATTTTTCTATGGGATTTATCGTTTCGCATTTGCATCAGCAGCGTACGTTCAAGGTCTAAATATTGTGATAGTAGACAATTACATGCTGGAATCATAAAAATAGAATTTACAAAATTCTAGATAAATGCGCTGACGTAGAGAGTGTGCTCTTATTTTATCTATAATCAATGAATAAATTATTTATCCATCTATTTATGTACCTTTATGTAACTATATTAACATTCAGAGCACATACTCAAATAATCCACGAAGTGTATTTTTCTCTTATTTTCCTTATTTCAATTAAATAATTTTCTCATAAAGCTTATAAAGACCCATCGAATCGCCGTATAATTAATTATCCACAAATATGGGCAGCATTAAAAATGTTAATAATAATATATCAAAATTATTGTATGCATGTAGGAGGGTGTTTGGATTTGGGGAGGGGGGGGGTTTTCAGAACTTGCAGAGATCTTTTAGTATCTTGTTAAAATTTCATTTAATACATTCATAATGGCTGCAGTGTGGACCGGTGCGGAACTTTCTGATTGGTTTGCATCCACATCGGAAGTGAGGCAGGGTTGCACATTAAGCCCCACCTTGTTTGCGCTCTTCATAGACGACCTCATCGATTACCTTCCTGGGGGGGTTGATTTTGCAGGAGTGCGTATCAAGGCATTGTTGTTTGCAGATGATATAGTCATGTTTGCGTATTCCCCAGAAACATTACAACTCATGATAAACAGAGTCTACCGCCAGCTTTGGAACTTAATAGTAAACATCCAGAAGTCTAAAGTGATGGTATTTAAACATGGTGGTGGTAGAAATAAGGCGAATGAAAAATGGAACTTCAATGGCGAAAACTTAGAAGTGGTTAGCGAATACAAGTACCTAGGAATTATTTTCTCCAAAAACCTGAGTATGGAAAAGCATTTCAACAATAAATTGCAAAAGGCAAAGACTGCAATTAGTATTTCTTGGAAAACTTGCTTTATGAACCAAAACATAGCACATAGCAGTAAATTTAAGGTATTTGAAGCAGTTGCTGAAAGTATACTTTTGTATGGTTCTCAAGTATGGGGTTGTAAAAAGTTCCATACGGTTGAGAAACTCCTAACGCACTATGTGAAGAGAATATTTCACTTACCTCCAAACATGCCCAACTATGTTATCATGTTAGAAACCGGACTTTCCCCTTTATACATCAAAACCTTAAAGCTGCAAGCGGACTATCTTCTGAACGTGTTTAAAATGCCCGAATCACGGCTAGTGAGAAAAATAGTTCTTAAAGCTATACAAAACCAAAATAGCTGGTACAGAGAGTGGTTAAGCCTTATAGAAGAATGCAATTTAAGTTTAAGTTAAAACCTAGAAAATTTATCACCAGTAAGGCCCTCCTGTACGAAGTTATTTCAATGGTAGATGAGAAGTGCAGAGCGGAATATGTAGCTGAAGCTTGCGGATCCTTGTTCAGAACACTACAGTAGGCTCAACCACAATCTTGCTGAAAAAAACTACTTTTGTGATTTTAATAATGTTTACGTGATTTCTACAATGGTCCGACTTCGGAGTGAGTTGCTCAACCTAAACTTCATGCCACACAGACCTGATTTACCTCTACAGTGTAGTATGTGCAACCTAGCGGAAAGAGAGGACGGATGGAAGGTGCCCAATTCTCAGGGAAATCAGGAGAAGCATTTTTATCGGAAGATGAAGTTATTATTATGCTGAATGAAATGGATGTTCCCAAACTTTATGAATATTGCAAACTCGCACTAAGATATAGATCACTAATAATAAGTGAAGATTTCTGATTTGTGTTTTTTTTGGACCATTACTCATCTGGTTCGATTAGTATCTTTTGATAAATATTCTTTTGTAATCCCAATTTTTTTTGTGATAGCTTATTACATAAATTGAATTTATTTAAATTGTCAATCTGCCAGACGGCAAATGCCATGCTATAATGATTTTTTGTATAAAATGATTAAGTTATTTAATATGTAAATTTCAAATTTAATTAATAAAAATCTTATCTAATCTAAAAATCTACATTCATAACACTCATGCAAACAGAATTTTAAAACCTTTAGAGAAGCAATTCCTGAAAAATAGGAGCTTTTTAATGTACTTAAATAGCAAGATGACACTCTTACCCTTTATAAAATAATTTTTACCTAACATTAAAACTTAAGTCACTTGTTTTGCATAGTTTTTGCTGCTAATATTTTGAGAGTTGAGAGTTTTTCGCTTATGAAAAAAAAGCCCTAAACGAAAGAAAAGTTTCAGTGTCTGACACGTGACGCTTTTGTATTTAATAATATAATTTCAACTTCGATTACGATTACGAACTCATTTTTGTTCCTTTTTAGTAACTACATATAATATATAGGTCCGGGAGGGGTAGGCAGCGATCGTTTTGAATCAGTGATTCCAAGAAAGCTGGGATTTTCTCAAGTGCTTCATTTGATTTAATATCACAGCACACAGGTCAGTGATTCGCAAATCACTCGTCTTAACTTCTTAGCTAATAGATATAAAAAACTGATTTTAGGAAAGCTGAGCTTTTGTGGACATGTTTTTGAAGTCCTAGAAGACAAACGAAAAAAAGGAAAACTGATCATATTTAAAGTATGTTGTTAACGTGCAAATGGTGCATCGGTTCATTTAGGTATATGAGTAGGTAAAATCCCTTCTGCTCATTGTAGTTTTAAGGCCACTTTACACGATTATAGAAGTCATATGACTTCTCATATGAGCTGTCAAAAAAATCATACCATATCGTCTGAACACACTTATAGATCTCATATGACTTCTCAAAAGCAAAATACAGCTAATTACATTTGAGAAGTCAAACGGGAATTGTTATTTTCATGGAAAATTGTGAATTCAGAGTATTGAAAATACAAATATTCCTACAAAAATAGGAATTTTGAATAAAAACAACAATGGATAATTCCAAACAAATAGTTTTGCTTTACAAAAATTTATTTGTTTATGAGTTTTTTTCTTTTTTTTTGGTTTTGACAGATAACCATAGAAAAAATCAAATGTGAAGTAAAGACGTGTAAACATAAAAAAATGATAACCGTATGACTTGACTTGAAATGACAGCTCATATGAGAAATCATACAGAAAATATAATGACAGGTCATATGTTTTCTAAATATCGTGAGAAGTGGCCTTTAGTGTTAGTGTAGGTTCTGCTTGTACAGCTCGATGAGTGTGGCAAATGGATTGAGTTAATATCGCATTCCATATCTGACCATCGATGGCGCTCATCGAGTAAGCGCCGCTGTGTTTGCAGTTCGTTAGTTCGCTAAATTATTTATCTTTTCTAAAGCTATGTTAATAAGAATTTATAAGCTATCATCAACAGTAAAAGTGATAAGTGTTTGAAGAAAACATTTTGTTAAATAGAGTCATTCGGTGGGGCGTGTGTAAATTGGACAAACTGACCCTCCTGCCCAAAAGGGTCAAAAAAGAAAACCCCTAAACAAAAAAAAAGCTTGTACTCGTATTATGCCCAGCTATAAAAATCCGTTACTGGGTGAATTTCGGATACAAAAATCATTTCCACGCCAGTTCTTAATGAAAACTAGAGTTGTTTGGTATGGTACACTTAATGATGTTTTTAGTATCCTGAATTCAGTGGGACTAGCTATATATCTACTTAAAACAAGGGCTTCACAATTAAGGTCAGAACGTGGTTTCAAATTTCTGTAAAATTTTATAAATTTCTTTCAGATTCGATCAGATTAGATCTTAAAATTAGATTTAAAATTAGATTTAAAAAAAAATAGTTCTAATTTTTTTGGGGATATTTCTGAACAGTTTGGACCATCTTCTTTAAATTTTATACTAATCAGTATTGGAGTCATGGCACAACCACTGAATTCAACATTACCAAATCATTATATGTACCAAATTTCATAAATTTGTGTTAAAAATTGGTGTAGGAAATAGTTTTTGTCATGGAAATTCAACAAAACGGACCACTGTGCGCCACCACTGGGCGTGCCGTGCGTGCCGTTCGAATCGTAGCTCAGCAAGAATATTGTTATGCTTAAAAACAATTTGGGTAAGATTAAATTAAATAGAATATACCGTCGGCTGTCTGTCAAAACCTCGTAAGTCGGTTTTGAAAAATTGATTAGAAGAGACAAAACATCGGTTTAAGAGTTAATAAAATTAGATTTTCGGGCTGTAAAAGGTTTTGAAAATGGTTGATGGAACCAAAAGAAACCATGATACAGTTACGGGATATTGAAATTTTCATTCAGTGATTTTTTTTGATCTAAAATACGTTGAAATGACATTTTAAGACTAATATACTGATTTTCTTAATACGAAAGCTGCATTGCTTAGGTATACAACTTGAGTTCTGTATGTCTCCTGTATTTTAAACCTTCTATCTAAAAGATCTTGGACCTGATAAAAAAAGTGCCAGATGAGTTTGGTTATCGAAACTGGAATTTCTGATAATACTTGCTTTAAAAACTTTGATCTCGAATGGCAAGCACTTTCGATCGAAAACTCTGGCATAATTCTTTTAATGAGCCAACATACTTATATTCAAACACCGGGGTTTTAGGAGTTTGTTGTTTTTGGCAATTACTTTAAGCTTTGAAAAAAATTAGATGGCCGCCCTTAACTGCGAACAAATTTTAATTTTCTTATTATTTTTTAACTTTAATGGTCAAGAATGAATACACCCAGTTTGAGCGTATCATCCTACAGTTTTTTTTTGAAAAACTTATGGGCATATAAGTAAAAGAAAAACAAAAATGTGATTTTTCACATTTTTTGCAATGATTTTTTTTTTAATTTAGGTAGCTAAAAAATTTAAAATAATTCATTTCGTTGGTAAATTTTATTGTCTACAAAAAAGATTTTCAACATTATCTCAAAATTTTGTTTCTTTTTCGAGTTATATGCAAAAACCCGAAAAGAGTGCTTTTGCACCCCTCTCTCTGCCCATCCATCTCATAGTCGAAATCTCTTACTTAGACTTCGAGCAGAAACTTAACCAAATTAAACCCTCCACCCAAGAAAGACCTAACAAAAATAATCAAAATCAAAAAAAAATATTCTAAATCTCTAAACACAAACATAATATTCATCTAATCATATAAAATGATAACATTTATATCCTCAAATAATTTTGTTCTATAAATTCAATAGGCCAATTAAATTCTTCTGCATAGTTTGAAAAATCATAGCCATGGTTACAAAAAATACAAACAAAACCCATGCCACCATACCATATAGTACAAATTGCAAATAAATATCAACACAAAACAAAAAATATTTCAACTTGGTCAAATGTCCAAGAAAATCATCCTGGCTCAAACTCCCACACATGCAATTTGTTTTATTATTTCAATTATCATTAATGTAATTGAATTACAAGTAATTGACAATTTTCAAATAAATGTTATTAGTAATTGAATTTCTTCAATTATGTTTAAAAATAGATGAAAAACTTATCGGAGATTTCAATTACAAGTATGTAATTGAAATTGATTTTTTTTTATAACTGCTTTCCAGATGTAACTTTTGGCTAGATTCGTAGAAATTCATTGCTTTGTGAAGTAAGTGAACAAACGAGTTGGTACATGTTTGAAATAATACCTGAAACTTTAAACTCATTTTAAAATAAAGTTTTTAATTAGTATTTTCGATTGATTTCATAAGTTTGTGTAAAATAGCTATAGTAATTTGTACAGGGTGAGGGTGAGGGTGAGCCATCATTTTGTTTACTTTTAAATAAAATCTCCAGCGCAACGCAAACCGCAACGTGCAGTAGCCCGAAAGCCACTAGACTCTATCAAGTTTCTATGAAATTTAATCGCAAATGCATAATTTCACGGGGCCGTAGCTAACTTTTTGTGTATAATTTTTTATTTAGTAACACTTTCATTATATACGGCTATTATTAAGATACAGTGTTCCCCGCTTAATTGCACTGGCCATTTTGTCTGAGTTTTTGATCAATTAACCGAGGAGTTCAATTAACCGAAACACTTTGATGCTTTTTTTTGATAACTGCAGTTTTTTGAGATCAATAAAGCGGGAAAATCAATTGACCGAGGTGCAATTAACTGGGAAATTCTGTATATGTAATTCTGTACCCAAGTCAAATGGCAAAGATAGAACATTTTTCACCCTAAGCATATGATAACCTGTCCGTGTTTCTTCAGAGGTGGAATAATAGGTACTCGTAGTCGTGAAACTTTCAAATGCTTAAACTATTATATATTATATTATAATTATAATTTTAACAAAGGAAAGCAGTATGAGTTATGAGTATACCATACTTATATAGGTAATAGTTGGAAGGTACATAACAAAATGTTCAGTTCAAGTAAAAATTAAAACTATTTTTGTTTGGGATTTGGAAAGACGTTCAAGAATTTTTTTTAAAACTAAACATAAATTAAAGCAAACCCACTTTTGCTATTAACGAAAAGAAAAACAAACATGATTTTTTTATAGCTAAAAGTGCTGCGGGCCTGAGTGACTAGTTATTCATTTTTCCTTTTTTTTGTAGGTTCCTATCTAAGTATTTTTGCCAGACAACTTGAACATTTGCGTTCGTATAGTTTGGCATAAGTTCAATGGCAGTTGCAAGGTCGTAACGTGCTAAGAAAATAAAGATTCAGATAGTTATAAGGAAAAACACTTAGCAAAATATTTACTAAAGACAATTTGTAATTAAATATCGCATCACATCTAAAAAAAAAAAGGTTACAATATTAATTTCTTCAATATTTATATGTAAAATATATTCGATGGTAGAATTATCCGTTTTTTTTTTTTAAGGTAACTAGGTACCTATGTTATGTATCTTCAAAATAGTAGAACTGTAAATTAAAATTGGTTGATTAATTCAGTGTTTTGTGGAAGAAGTGTGGCTGACAATATACTGTAAGAAACATTAGTAAGAATAGTTTTTTTTTAGTTTAACTTTCTAACAAAATCGACCTTAACTTATTAATAGGTAAATTATATGACTGCCTCTTGCGAGGAACTGACAAATCCTCCAAGAGTATACTTGTCATGAATAAGTACTTCTCATCTAGCCGTTCGGACTCGGCAAAAAATTGTAGGTCCCCTCCATTCCTGCCAACTGCCAAAAATACGCACACAGGAATGGTTGAGAGTTGTAAGTCACTAGGCCTTGGTTCTTCACGAGCTGTTGTGCCACCAAATTTATTTATATAAATTATATGAAGCACTTTCGATTGTTTTAGAAACGGTATAAGTTGGTAGATCGGTACGGTTTGAAATGCATACAAGGATAAAAGTCAAACAGAGGGCGTGGTATCCATATATAGTGTATATATATAGTGCACTTCCAATTTTTGTACTTGGAAAGTTTATTTATTTACTATGTACGAAAATTTGACCAGCTTACCCACGAAATATCAAATTAAAAACCAAATTTCTGTCATAACTTGGATTTTTTTTCTACTTAAGATATTTGATATTATAAACTTCATGAACTTAAACTTGTCATTATATGTACATATTTCTGATCTCATTATTTTTACGCACAAGTTTTTATATACATATGTTGTTGTTGTGACTTCATCTTCAGCGTCACTCTTACCTATGCTTGAAGCATGAATGTGCAAAATTAAAATTCTTGAGACATCGTGTTTGTATGCCTAACTTATGCATATTTTAAAATATGTATTATGTATATTTTCTTCGAACTCCGCACATTAATAGTATTGGGATGACATGGAGTGCCGAAAGATTAGGGAAATAAACACGACTGTACCATCAGTTTGACAGAAATGCTGTTGTATGCGACAGCTACGTTACGTGGTGTGTATTCAAGGAACCGACAGCCACGGTTGCATTGTCGTAAATGTTCAGCATTCAATTTATATAGTGCAATGCAAAACATACATAATTTGCCTTGAGCATACAACCCAGGACGCTGCAACGGCGACGATTGTATCGTCTATTATGTATTTTCCAATTTTTCAAACCAAGTAATCACCTCAAAACAATTATATTTGCACATTTTTGCTTCTGGAATTAATGGGATAGTTTGAGTTCTTTAAAATTAATAAATGTACGTATAGTTCATGTCATGTGTTGAAGATGTACCTTATATAGGAAGAGTTCAACTTAAAATAGTAAATACTGTAACCTTATATAGGTAAAGTATGTCTGTCTATGATATTTCTTATTAACAATTTAAGTTGGATGACGCCGCGGCAGCCGACGCTGACTCCGCACTATGGGCCAAAATGATGGTTTGCGTCTCAAAAATATTTTTTTCAAAACTATCTGTAAGATTAATTTCTTGGCAGAAATGAATTAAGAGTACAGATTTCAATAAAAAAAATTATGTTTCCTCGCGGTCATTGTATTATTTAACTTGTTCACTAAAAAACACAGTGTTTTAGTGACAAAGGTAAGCTACTAACTATTTAAACCATTTTTTTTTTTAGTTATTGATGTTTGTAAAGTATAGGTAAGTATTCTATGTTTTTAGTAAGCTTGTTATTGCTGCTATTCGAGTTTTGGAACATTTATTTTGAAACATACAATATTTCAAATAAATTTAAATTTTTTAATAACACACATTTTTTAGCTTTTGCCAAGTTTTTAATGGATTTTTAAATACTTCCACCTTCTCCCACCGTTTAGTTATGGGGTGCAATTAATTCCTTAGTTCATAAACTACAACATATACAAAATCTGTATGCTTTTAATTGGTTTTTTTTTCGATTTAGGACTATAAGTCTATTAAAAGAAGTAGAATACAAAATATCAGATTGTACTTGTTTTATAGCAATTTCGTTTGCGCACGAATTTGAAACGTTTTAAATTGGTTCCCAGCTATTGTAAGGTTAAAATCAATTCAGAGAACGTGCTGTACAAGATTGGTAGCAGTCATTTAAGTGCTTGGAAAAAGATTAAAATTTGTAAAAATAAAGTGCAGAAAGAAATGCTTAAAAATGGATGAATTAGAATATCCAAAGTCTGTCTTATGTCTCAATTTTATTTCGCTGATCAAGTTTTTGTGTTCTTTGCGACACGTCCCTTGAATACAAATATCAAATTTTCAATTTTGTATACCAAATTTTATAATTGTACTACAAAATCGCCGTAGTACCTCGGGGCATGATGGTTAGTGCGTAGGACTGTCATGCCAAAGGTCTGGGTTCCATTCCCAGCCGCTGCCACCTAAAAACAAAAATGTTTTTTTCGCGAGGTACTGCCTCTTGCGAGGGACTGACAAATCCTCCAAGAGTATACTTGTCATGAATAAGTGCTTCTCATCTAGCCGTTCGGACTCGGCAAAAAAATTGTAGGTCCCCTCCATTCCTGCCAAAAATACGCACACAGGAATGGTTGAGAGTTGTAAGTCACTAGGCCTTGGTTCTCCACGAGCTGTTGTGCCACCAAATTTATTTATTTATTTATTTTAATACAAAATCGCCATATACATAGTTGATAGATTTTAAAAAGTGGGTGGATGCCAGGAAGTAGAAAATCTAAATTTTAAGATTGTAAGCTTTATATGATTTACAAGTTATATCGCTTTATCAACTTTCATCATTCTACTAAATCTAAACAAATCTGAGAAATTTGGTGGATGTCACGCCTCCTGAATGCAAAATCTCAAAATTTTACATGCACTTCGCCAAATTCGAAGATTTTCCTTATATTATGTGGAAGTGCGATTCGATTTTTCACAGACCTTTTGTTGCACGAAACCACAAAATTCTTCCATAATTTTGACGATCTGTCAATCAGCGAATGAGTGATGAGTCAGTCAGTAATATGGTTTTAATGATTTTTGAAGATCTTTATATCTCGAGAACTACTAATTCTTAGAAGTTGAAATTAAATGTGGCGTCTGGACTTGATTAGTTAAGTCAATGTTGCTAATTTGAAGAATCTCTCTTCATTGGTACTGGAGTAAGAGAGAGGTCAATAATATCCTCAGTTTGATCCTGAAAAAAGGGTGTAGAGCTATTTTTAGGGTGCTATTTTTCAAATTTAATCTGAATTCATTTTAAAATTTTTGAACAAACAAACTTTAATTTCAAATTACATAACGCATACCAATAACGGTATGACGTGTTTATTCCGTAATTTGTGTGCATGAAAATGTTGGAATAATTTTTAAATGCAAGTAGTACACATTTAACCTTAAGAAACTTAAATTATTTTGTAGGTAATATACTCATGAAGATTTGTGCAAAATTTCAGCGAAATATCTTTAAAGACAAAAAAGTTACAGATTTTTGAGAAGCAAAATGTCACTTGGGCCCATAGTGCGCCGCGCCATCCAGTGGCGTATAGCACAGTATACATAGTAAAGGCTTCTTCTGAGTTTTCATTTTCGTTCAAGTTTGCGCGTGTGTCAAAATCTCAGGGACCCCTGTCAGTTCTTGGAATGTGTGCTATGGCATGTTCAACACAATTCAAATGGAACATTTAGAACTTCAGATTTTTGTATTTTCCAAACTTCTGATGGCCAGAATTCAAAATTCAGAAATCTGAATCTTTATTACTGAAATTGATGCAGGTTCTTCCAATTTGACAAGTCTCTGAAAATTTAATTTTTTTTTGTTCATTATCTGACAACCGATTTTTAAAACATGCGCAGTTTGTATACCTTTAATATGTGTATTGTATACAGCTTCACTTCTTGGGGGGGTGGGGTTAGGTGATACCAACAAATGATATAATAGATTCTAAGGAGTTAAGGTGCAAATTTTGGCAAGGTCAAAATTCGTTTTGCAAAATTTTACATTCGAAATTCAGGTTACACAATTCTGATAATAAGTCAGAGTTAAAATTTTTGTTTTTAGTCCAGTAACTTTATACATCAGACCTTGCGTCGGATCCGGTAGTTCTGAGTTTTTGCTGAGTTGTTTGTAATGTTGGCCTTATAAATAATTCATGACAAAAACCCAAAAAATCACGAAAATTCAACAAAAGAAAAAATATTTTAGGAAGGGGCACATATCTCCCTGTTCAGGCGGGAGGGGCAATTATCTAAAAAAGTGACTCAAATCAGAAAAACAAAAATACTGAAGTACAGTGGTAATATCAGGAGAAAAATCCTTAAGCTCCTCTTCTTAGGCCATAAATCCATTCTTCAATATTCTTTTAAAAAAAGATTGTTTAAGTCAATAGTTTTTGAAAAATTCATTTCCAACACAAAATGAAAAAAATATATTTTTTTTGCTAACTATTTTTCTTACGTTGTGATTCTGGGTGTTTTTTTTTTTATTTTTAGCATTCAATGCTTTTTTCAACTTTAAGTCAAATTCTGAAAACCATAATCTAAAAAGTTTTTCAGTTTTTGAAAAAAGGAAGAATAACCAAATATACTTGTCTAATTACATTGCGAGGGCTTTGTTGGGTAAGGAATAGAAAACCTTGTATCAAATCTGGTGGTTGTGAGTTTTTGGTTAGTTGTTTATAACGAAAGTCTTATGAATAATCCAAGTTTTCTACCTCGAGCGCCAAACGCAACATTGTCAAAAATCAAAAATACCGCGATTATTGAGGACAAAAAATATATTTAAAAATATCATTGTTTTTATCAAAATTTTGTGTTTGAAAATTATTTTTTTCCAAAATTATCGAACAAAATAATGTTATTTTAAAAGAACATTGAATAATAAATTTGTGACCTAAAAGGAGCTAAAGGATTTTTCTCCAGATATTCTCACTGTTTTTCAATATTTATTTTTTCTGTTTTATGTCACTTCTTTAGATAATTGCCCCATCCGCCTCAATGGGGAATTATGCGCCCCCTTTCCTTAATTTTTTTTTCATCTTTTGACCAACATACACGCTTTACAGTTTTGAAGCATCTTATGCCAAGCACACTGTATGCTTCATTATACTGTAAATTATACTACAAATTGTTATAAAATTACTATTGATACATTTTGAAAGAATATCTCTTGGAAACTCTTGGGTCGACAGAGACGATTAGAACAATGTTTTCTTCAAAGCCTAGTACTCTTAGGTAATCGACAATTTCTGAAAAAAGCACGAAAGTTTAGTAGTTTTGTGAATTTTTGCCATGATGCGTTCGTCACTCGAGGTCGAAAACTTGGATTATTTATCAGGTCAACATCACATCACATCGTGGGCAAATTATGTCATGTCGTTTCATTTCTCTGTCAACACTACTTCTATCTTTTGCATCACTTTTCAACTCAAATTATAGGCACAAAGGTGATGTAAATTAATAACAACTTTTGCTTATTTATCTCCAGACACAACGAAAACCAGAAAAAAACTTACTCGCACGTGTCTAAAGTCTCATGGCAAAGCTTTGAACAGCTTTCATGTTCTGTTCAAAAGTTGGGTTTCTTCGAGATGTCGTCGACAATACATGGATTTTTCTGGCTCCATTGGTTTTTATCTCGACGGTTCATAGACCGAGCATGGCTCATGTCTTGTGGAGCCGGCATGTTAAGCATATAAGTTTTTCGAAAGCTTTTGTATGAAAATTCAATTAAAATTCGCAAACTCTATCCAAAATGTCTTCCATACTAAAAGATAATATTCTTCTGTGATTTAAAAAGTCAAATTTGCATAAATGTTTTTACCAAACAAGTTCTGCTGTACATTTTCCAGCTAACTGAATTTTCTACCCATGTTCTTTAACTCTCGCATCGATAAAATTTGTCGAAAAACGACGAAAGATGAAACAAAATTTAAAGGATGCGAGAGTTACAGTGGGTTAAATCAACTGCTTAGAGTTGAGAGTGTGGATACAAGTAAATATTGAAATGTGAGTAGGCTCATTCACAAAAGATTTCTCCTAAGTTTAAAGTTTTCATCAACAAAGGACAATGGAAAATAAAATGATTTTTCTTCCTCAATTTTTAAGGAGTCTAAATTTGAAAACTAAATAGCCCAATTTGAAAGATCGAGTGAAAAGATCGAGTAGCCAAAATGGCCATAAAGAGCCCGTTCTGGCAACCCTAACTAAATTACATTGTAAATCTGCCATTTTCTTAGTTATATTATCTAATATTTCTAGTCGTTGTCCTCTACCAATATGAAATCATTCCGTTTACCAATTTTTTAACCCTGCACTTTAAATGAGAATGGACATAATTGTATTATTTGCGTTTTAACACTTTTTAACGTATATCATTGGAAATGTTTCAGTATGTTCTACTTTTTTGTATATAGGCTAAGTCTTTATTTCTTACAGGGAAAGTGTTTTAGCTCAATAGCTGCTGCATGTAAAATTTTATCGCTTCACCTTCCTTTAAACGCAATTGACACACGAAAACGGTCTGAATGCAGTTTCAAGAAGTCGCATTTTGAAAAAAAAATTGATTCAGATATTGAAGGATTTTTTCGTCATTTGCGCAATGCGTAGCAAGCGGAACAAGAAATGCCAAAAATATGGTAATAATATGTCGTTTTGGTAAAGCGACGTCTTTGGGGGAGGAGTACGCCGAATAAAACCGCTGTTTGTTTCAGAATATGAACAAAAATTAATTTTTAACTTTGTAAAAATTACCTTTTCCTTTCTTAATCAGGAACTTAATCCTTTCATTAATGATTATTTGTTTTTATTAACTGCGTAAATTAATTTAATCTTCCTTTCTTCAATGCAAAAATGTGAACATGAAATGGCAACAATAAAAGCTTTTAATACTAATAATAATAATTTTAATAATAATTTTAATAATAATGCCACATTGCCAAAGCAAAAAAAGGCCATATGTTATCAAAAATGGCCTTATAACTTATGGCCTTATATCACGCAACCGTTTTTAGGTAAGTGTTTACTTTTGTATATATGAACTCACATTACTGAGCTCTCAGAGCTAAATAACGGGTGATTTTTTAGCTGGTTTGGTTTTGGCAACACTGGTTTTGACAGCTGACGTGTGTTTAGTTACTTGTGTCACTGTCAAACAGCTTCAGTTTGGTTTGCAATTTAACCATGGATCGTCTTACAAATGAACAACGCTTGCAAATTATTGAATTTTACTATCAAAATTCGTGCTCGGTTCGAAATGTTCATCGCGCGCTGCTTCCATTTTATGGTCGGCATTCTCGACCTTCTGAGCAGTCTATTCGGAAGATTGTGACCAAATTTCGCACCAAATTTACTTTGTTGGACATTAAACCACCAACACGTTTACGTACTGTGCGTAGTGAAGAAAATATTGCGGCCGTATCAGCTAGTGTGACAGAAGACCGCGAAATGTCGATTCGGCGCCGTTCCCAGCAGTTAGGCCTTTGTTACAGCACTACGTGGAAAATTTTGCGGAAGGATTTGGGCATAAAGCCTTTTAAGATACAGCTGGTGCAAGAACTAAAGCCAGCCGACCTACCACAACGCCGAATTTTTGGTGAATGGGCTCTTGGAAAGCTGGCCGAGGATCCGCATTTTTATTGAAAAATTGTGTTCAGCGATGAGGCTCATTTTTGGTTGAATGGGTACGTAAATAAGCATAATTGCCGCATTTGGAGTGAAGATCAGCCAGAAGCATTGCAACAGCTACCAATGCATCCCGAAAAAGCCACTGTTTGGTGCGGTTTATGGACCGTATTTCTTCAAAGATGATGCGAATCGCAGCGTTACTGTCAATGGTGAACGCTACCGAGCGATGATAACAAACTTTTTTTTGCCCGAAATGGAAGTTCTTGACTTGCATGATATGTGGTTTCAACAAGACGGTGCCACATGCCACACAGCACGCGAAACAATGGCGCAATTGCGAGTTTGGTGAACAGTTAATTTCACGTTTCGGGCCAGTCAATTGGCCGCCTAGATCGTGCGATTTGACACCATTAGATTATTTTTTGTGGGCGTATGTCAAGGCTAATGCCTATAGGGACAAGCCCGCTTCGATTGACGCACTGGAAGCCAACATCCATGCATTCATTCGTGAGATACCGGCCGATATGTGTGAAAGAGTATGCCAAAATTGGACTCAGCGGATGGGCTACCTGAGACGCAGCCGCGGTCAACATTTGCATGAAATTATCTTTAAACATTAAATTGCAAGGTTTAAACTATCGATTCAAATAAATATTTCATTCATTTTTTCGAGTTTTTTGTGTTTTTTTTTTTAAAAGTTCTAAACCTCTTAAAAAATCACCCGTTATTAGTGTTTCTTTTTTCATTCTGAGCTTGTTCAGAGTGCGTTCTATGTGCTCAGAATAAAATAACTGAGCAGACAGAGTTAAATGCTGAACACAAGCATTTGTTTCAAAATAATTCAGAGCGCTCAGATCTCAGAACACGCTTGGTTCAGAGAATGTTCAAAACATGTATGTTTTATTAGGTATATGTAGATATTTTTCGTATAAGGTTCTTATTTAATTTTTTTTAATAAAAAGGGTATTCACGTTTACACACTTGAGAACTGGGTTTTTATGACAGCGAATATACTTTTAAAACCTAATTAAAATTTTGCAAATTATAAGCAAAACACGCCTACGAGCGATTTTAATTAAAAAGTCAAATAACTTTTGAACAACGAACTTAAAGTCTTATGATCGTGACATTTATTTAAGTACATAGAAATTATTATAAATAAGTTATTTCAAAGCAGCTACAGATACGAGCGGGCGGATGAAATAAATAAAATGCTCTTTTTGGTCGGACGAAATTGCTCTTATGTTCAAGAGACTTAGGAATTTAAAAATAGAAAAAAAAATTCCGATTGTCGAGACGGAACAATCCCGAAAATTTGAATCCAGAAAACCTAAAATCCCGAAAATCCAGAGTCCCGAAAACCCAGAATCCCAAAAACCCGAAATTCCGAAAACCCAAAATCCCAAAAACCCAGAACCCCAAAAGCCCAGAATCCTGAAAAGCCAGAATCCCCAAAACCAAAAATCCCGAAAACCCGAAAACTCAAAATTCAGAAAGGCGAAAATCCCGAGAAAACCAGTATGTTATGAAAGTATACAAAATGTGAAAAAAAAGTTACTGCGACTTCTCTGACGAACTTTAGGGCCAAATTCACATCAAAGTTTTCTTATTGATACAGTTTCGATATAATAAGTATTTTAAGACAGAAAACATAATGAGTACATTCACATCATCGAAATTAAAATCGAAAAATATTTTAATGTAGCGATTACGTATCGGTATGCCTAATTGGTGTAGATCTGCGCCTATAGAATTGAAATCAAATAGTTTTAATAAATTAATAACAAATTAAAGAAGTACTTAATTTTGAAGTAATTGCATCCCATCTACATTTTAAAATAAAAAGTAAATTAGAAACGAAGCGTGAAAGCATGGGTTGGAATAAAAGTATAATCACTAACGGTGCATACGAAATCGCGAAAATTATTATTACTATTAAATTAAATGAAAAATTTCTTCATTTTACATAATTTTTTGGGATTTGGGGTATTTGGGTTTCTGGGTTTTCGGGATTTTGGGTTTTCGGGATTCTGGATTTTGGGTTTTCGGGATTTCGGTTTTCGGAAGTCATTTTATGTGTAAAGTTGAGCATATTTGAAATTTTTTTGGCTGGAAATATTAATTAAGTCTTGAGCTTTATTTGTCCATCAAAATAATAAATGATTTCCATTTCAAAATACATTCAATGAATACAATTTTAAAAGATGAGTTTCAATGATAGCTATAACTGGCGCCTTAGTATTAATTTTTATAAAACTTGCTGTACTGGATTGTACTAATTTTAGGATACCGAAAAAATCGTTGGAGCCGTTTTTGAAAAAAATCTCCCTTAACGGTAATTTTACATTTGTATGGTACCTACCGTTATTTCTTCACAAAAGTAATATACTTTTGAAATACTCAAAATAAAGATAAACCCAATCGGTAGCTACAGAGTTTCTAGTTAACAGAGAGAAATAATTAGGGAAACAAAAATTTTGAATATTTAAAAAAAAATCGAAAAAGTTACTACTTATGTGCTATTTAAATTTTGTATAAGATTCTACTTGACACAAATTAAAATCAAAAACGAGTTCTTTAGAAGGTACCATTAAATAAATATTTTTTGAGAAAACGGACGATCGTCGATTCGACGAGTATCAATTTTATTTTTCTAATTATCTTTTGATTGTGTGAATTATTATGACGTATGAACATTATTAGGAAGGAATAGTTTTAGTCGATAATTTACTTAAATTTTCGTTGAAACGACGAAGATGTTACCTTTTTTTAAAAGTCACTTTTAGAAGCCATAAATGCTATTTTTCAAGTGTAAATGTTTCACTTATCACAACCAAATTTGATAATTCAATAACAAAGGAAATCGTAAGTGCAACAAACATAAACAAAAGGAAAAATAATTAATATCAAGACTCAGAAAAATAATTTTTATAAAGGTTACATAAATTTCACAACTTTTTTTAATCGAATTTGGATATTATCGTCAATTTTACGAATAACGACTGATTTTTATCTTGAGACCCCATTTTTCAATAGTCATTTATCATTTTAACATCAGATAGTGCCTACTTATTCGACCTATGTATATAGAATAGAGCACAAATTTGTTCCCCTGACAATTAACAGATTGTTTAATTAATCATTGAAAAATCGTCTCTTAGGGCCAGATTGTTCAAATTGGGGATAAATCTGTAATAAGTTTTTCACTGGCTCTAGTTAAATGGAGCTTATCAACCAATATTGGATAATTAGTTCACAACTCAAACTATGGATTCTTTGACTGAAATTGTAGTTAACAGTGATTTATCAGTCACAATAATCATTTATTTACGATAATTAGCTGTGAAAAAAAACTTGCCCTTAATGTAGGTACTTACAAATAAGATTACTTTTCTAGGGTTTTAAATATGCTTCAAAGACATTTATTTTTTGTTACAAATTAAACCACCACCAATAGCACTACACTGTCTGAATGCCGGTTTTATAGATAAGTGGGATACAAAAATTCCATCATAATATTTTGTACATTGTAAATACATATATACATACATACATACATAATCGATAAAGGATTCTCAAACATAATTATTACAATTGTACAAATATTTTTACACAGTTTCGTAGGATGTACACACACAATCACTTGTTTTCTTTCCATATTTCTAAAAATTATAGATTCTCCAAATCTGAATATTATAAACTTGCCAATTGACACAAAAAGATTTACCTACCTACTAGCCTTTTTAAAATTATTTGATTATTATTTCTTTGAGTTGAGTCAACCCAACGCCCCCACATCTACGAATGCACAAAACATCTCACACGGAAAATCAATATTTTTTGCAATATTGCCAACGAACAAAACCATAAAGTTTAAATTTGTAATTATTCAATAGGAAGATGATTTATAGGTACTTACAACAAATTCCTTACATCACAAGGACGAAACAAAAACGCAGGAATAAGAAGCACTGAATTAAACGACACTAAGCCATAATATATTAAAAACTTAAAATAATATCGGAAAATATGGCTTGTCTCGTACAAAAACGGCAACATCAATATGACAAACAATCCGCAGAGCTCGATGTACGATGTCATATTTTATCGTTTTCTTATTTCTAAATGTTCACAAGGTAGGTGCTTAGTTGAATTTTATAAATTATATATTATGTGGGCACGATTCACTTTTATGCTGCAGAATTACATACGTTTTCCGTCCGTTTTCAAGGGTAAAGCTAGGGAGAACAATTATACTTTTTTCACATATTATGCACGAACAAAAACCAACCGGTTCGCACGAGTATTGCAACTGCAGCATACACTTATCCCCTTTTCTGCTCACTCGCAATGCAATACAACAAAATGCCAAATATAAATCTATTGATTTGTTGATAAACTGTTTAAACGGAATGACGGCCTTCCCATATATCCCTTTGGTTGCTTTTGTTCTTCTTAATTAAATTACAATCAATCGATCGATGGGACAAATAATATTTTGTTGATTCAAAAAATTCTAGTGTTGATACTTTGGTAAGAGATATAGAGTCAGGTGCTCGCGCTGTGTACTGTTCGGCACTTATTATGCTTTTAGTTTTTTTCAGACTTTTATTTCGAAATTCGATTTTCTACGCAGTCACCGCGCGCCATCGAAATTGAGCGTTTTGTGCTGCAAATGCAAATGCTTCGAATCAGTTTCTGTTGAGAATAAGGAATAGAGAAGCACCCAAACGGAAACAACCACCATTCGTTTGATAGCAAAGTATCTCGTCTCGTTCGTAGGCATACAAATACAGTTATGAGGGTTGCTAGAATAGCAGTGGCAAATTTCAGCCAGTGTTACCGTGGAAGTTTTTTGATGAAAAATGGAAATAAAATTTTTTTTAAATTACCGTCACACTCAACCGTTATACAAATAACCGTGATACTTTCCCTAATGGGGGGTGGAACGTATGAAGGATAGTGGTATTAGATTTTAATCTCTTTTGAGGGTGAGTCTAAAAGTCTGAATATTTAAGGGATGATGGAGATTATTTATTTCGATTTTTAGTTTGTAAAATTTGCATTTCCTATCCAAGGTGATAGTGAATCTGAATATTTTTCTGTTGTGATTTTATAAGAATGTCATTGTCTTGTTGATGGATACCAACTAAAAATATTGTTTCCAATCAGCAGGTTACAAGACTTTAATGAAGCTGCAGTGGCGTATACAGCTTCTTTCCTGATTTACTTAAATCAGTTTCAATTAAAAGATTTTTATAATTTTGAATGAAAAACAACAACTTGTGTGTGTTACCACATTAAAATTTTTTACCTATTATGGATTCGCGCAAAAAAAATTGAGATAACAATCAAACATGACATCATTGTATATATAGAATCCATAGTATTATTATGATGGCAATCGATAGCGGCGACATCTGTTACACATTAAGACAACTAAGAAATTAGATTAGAAATATGAGTGGAGTCGCCGCAGCGCCACAGCAGATATCAAGACTACTACGAAAAGTCTTTTCATAATAGTACTATAGATTTTATATACAAAGATGACATTTTTTTTTTTTTTTTTATATAATTCATTTTTATTTTTCAATTTTCTTAAAACAATCTTAAAGCTAGACAAAAATTCATAAAAACTAGCCTACTTATCAATATTTTAAAACTAACTTACTGGCCCCAGTCGGGCGCTCTAAGTTAAACTATAATAACTTAATGCTAATGCCTTTCGGCCTAAGAACTATCTTAATACTATATCCAGGTCGGTTTTATTTTTTACCGAGAAGAATTTACAAAAAACTCGGTATTATTGTCTTTATTTTTTGGTTTTATATAAAACTTACAAACTACATAAAACTAAATTAAAGCTAACTAAAACTAATTAAAGCTACTTAAAACTATTTACAACTAATTATAAACTAATTTCAACCTACTTATAAGCTACTTACAGACTACTTACAAACTAGAACAGCCACAGCAAGCATTTTCCGGTTTTATAATTTTTTTGTATTTTGTGGATTTTATAATTTTTTTTTTTTTTTTTTTTTTTTTGGCGCCACCCTGACTGTCCCTACTTAAAACTAACTATCTAAACCTATGTAAGACGGCCATACCTAAGAAAATAGCAAGGTCAACTATTAAATGTCTGAAGGAACTTCATCTTCGTTTTTCAACCACCAGAACTGGTTCTCCTGCTTTACCCTATCTCTTCGGTCCCGTTCGGACACAGTCCTACTGAACCGAAGGTGCTCAGCTCCGTCTTGTGCGAGGACGTCTCGACGTGGTAGATTAGCGGAACCGCCGCTCTATCCTGGATCAGCCCTCGACTGTCTAGATAGAGGAATGCATCGGGCGGAATAAAGCCGCTTAGACGCACACTTTCGTAGTATTCATTGTTGGGGTAATAAGCCCCGAAAATTAAGCTGTTAGTCGAGGACATCGCTCTTGCAATGTGACCCCGAATAAGCTTCAGCAAGAAATTATCTATCCTATTTATGTTGGCCCCGTTGTATAGAGTCAGGTTGGAATAGTAGTGTTTGTACTCCGACTCTGGTGTTCTGTGCAATCCAAGGCAGCATCGAAGACACTGCCTCTCAAACACCCGAATCTTTTCCATTTGAGATGGGGCAACGTTGAACCAAACCGGGCACCCATAGGCAATCATCGGCCGGATAAGGGCCATGTAGCAAATCACCTTCACCCTGCTGTCAAGCCGGCTGCTATAAAACAACCGTTTCGTCAGGGCAAAAGCTCCCCTAGCCCTGGCCAGAGCAGAATTTATATGTCTGTCGAAATACAAATACTGATCCATCCAGATGCCAAGGTACTTTACTACACTTTTACTCGCCAGTGGATGTCCATTTGGCCCTACGATCACCAGCTTGCGCCAGTTCTTTCTCGTATCCCTTGTGGCTCCACGCAACGGAGTCCTAAACAAGATAGTTTCTGATTTCTGAAAGTTGATTTTCAACTTCCAGTCATCACAATATCGTTGAATCTCATCGAAGTCACTCTGCAAGAGAATCCTGATGTCCTCGATTTTTGCAGCTGTTCTGTACGCAATCAGGTCGTCGGCATACGCAATTGCCTGAGTTAGACTACTTATCAGATCGCTGGTGTAAATGCTGAATAGAATCGGCGAGTTGACCGCTCCCTGCTGAAGACCATTTTTAATATTAAAGGTTGTGGCAGAAGTTACATTGCCACTCTTGACAACAAACTTTCTGCCATTGAGCATATCATAAAGCATATATAATAATGGTTTACTAATGCCAAGTCTGGTCAGCTTTAGGTAAAGACCCTCTAACCATACGGTGTCGAAGGCCTTCTCCAAATCAACCAGACAGGCACCCGTACACTGCTTCTTAGATTTGTTCCATTGGACATCAGAAACGAGTTTCGACGCGGCATGAATAGTGTCATGTCCCGCCTTAAAACCGAACTGATTGTCCGGTATGATATTATTGTCCTCTGCCCACTTAGACAGAGCTCTATTGATAACTTTTTCGAATACCTTGCTGATACTCGGAAGAAGACTTATCGACCGGAGATTCGCCGGATTGGAGTTGTCCTTTCCCTTTTTCGGGAGAGGATGCACCACAGCTGTCTTCCACCGCACTGGATAATATGCATTATTCAGAGCGTTGTTAAACAGAGTGGTATAAATGTCTACTGCTTCTTGAGGTAAATGTCGAAGTACAACGTTGGATATGCCATCGACTCCTGCTGACTTCTTCTTCTTTAATGAATCGAAGATGAGCTGGAGCTCCACCTTCGTAATTTACAGGGAACTGGGCTCATTTCGCTCGGCGATTATGGCGTTTGTCAAATGATCTTCATTGAACCCGGTGAAACCAAGGTTCTCTGATCGCCATTGCGTGATGTCATTCCGAAGGTAGAAGTGATGGAGCAAGGCTCTGTTTTCCAGGTCGTGATTCGGGCGAATGCACGCATTCACCTTGTACACTTGCTGGAAAGCAACCCCCACGGCCTCCACTTTCTCCTGCGGATCTTCGACAATAAAGAGGTCATCGTCCAAGACGGCGTCCTCTGGATTAATTCCTGCTGTCAGAAGTACGTCTCTGTTGTCTGTCGTTCTTTGAAGCTTGAGACACGGAAGATCGTTCTGATCATTCCTTCTAAATATCTTGTTAATTTGCGGAAACATGCTCGGGTCGCTAGCATTAACGGCCCGAATTTTGTTGTCCCAATACAAATTAATTGACAACCGATAGTTTTCTTTAATTAGTTGGTTGATGTTCTTGATCGACGACTTCAGTGTCCCAATCTCCAGATTGTGAGGGTCAGTAAACCGTCGGTACAAAAGTTTGAGTCTTGTCAGCAGTCCGCTTTTTTGTCTGTGTAATGCGTCAATGGTCACGTTCCGGTACATGTCGGTTGCGTCCCGTTGCTTGTATTTCGGTATTGTTCTGTTCATTGTTCGTTTGATTGTCTCGTCCATTTGTTCTAAGTATTGGTCTATTTCGTTATTTGTCAAATTCCTATCATTTGGTGGGGATATGTTGTTCGAACTGATTTCGCTCGATAAGGCGTTGGTAAAGCGTGGCCAGCGCACCTTACTGTAATTATAAGTATGCACAGGTATATACTCATCCAACTCCACGAGCTCGTTCGGAAGTTGTATTACGGCACCGAGTCCGCAGTGGTCACTGTCGTACTCGATCGTTCGTAAACAATTTCTCGGTCTTTGACCCACAGTGTCAGTTATTGTCAGTCTTGCGTCTATTAGCAATAAGTCTAGATAAGCACCGCTTCTTGGAAACGACGGCCGATCCGTAGCCAGCAGTTCTATACGATATTCAGCGTTATACTGACTCATCCAATTAAAAAGATGAATACCTCTGGGATTCTGTACTTGATTTCCCCAATCTAAGTGTTTGGCATTCAAATCACCGGCCATGAGAAAGTAATTTTCTTCCAAGCTCAAGCGTAGGCCTTCGAAAAGTTTTTCAAGCTCTGTCATAAAATCGGTTGGCTGAGGTGATTCCGGTGCATACGCCGCGATCACATACATTCTCTTCCCCTGTTGGAGAGGAATGCATACGATGCACGCCTCTAACAGCCGAAATCTGCGCAGATCACTATTATATATAACTTTATGATTAATGCCTTTTCGTATGAAGATTGCAACGCCCCCTCCTTGAGTGGAGTTGGGTCGATCTCTTCGTTTAGTTTCGCTGGCCATAAACACATCTGGACTTTGGTCTTTCAACAATTGGAAAAGATTAGCTCTACGTTCGGTCCTAATCAGTGAATTTACATTCACAGCAAGGATCCTAAGAGGCCTCTCCGACAGCGCGCCTTTAACCTCTAATTTGCGTTAAGCTAGGCAAAACAGAGTAGAGATAGTCTACCCTAGTCACCTGCTCCTTTATCTGGTTGTGAAGTCCTGTCAACTGGCCTTGAATTGCCAGCAACATGCTTCTTATTTCGGCCTGAGCGTCCGGCGCCTTTGGCACTAGGGCCGGTTGGGCTGCCTTAGCTGCAGGCTGTACCGTTTTTCCCCTTCCTGCCGCCATTTGGGCGTAGGAAATTTGGGGATTAACGGGCGTTGCTGAAGGAGCACGCGTTGATGGGCGTATCTCTACCGCTGTCTGCTTAGCCGCTTTGTTGTTTCTTATTTGCTGAAAAGCTGAGCAACCCCGATAATTAGCAGGGTGCCCCTCTTTTCCGCAAAGTGCACATTTAAGCTGGGTCATGTCTTCGACCCGTTCTTCACCGAGCTTGCACTCCCCCTTAATGTGGTCCTCACCACACTTAACGCAGCGTGACTGCATTTCGCAGTTTGCTGCAGCGTGGCCAAACCTTTGGCAGCGCTTGCATTGAAGCATGTCACCACCTCTCTTTAATTTATCCCAAGTTACAACCTGGTAGTTGAGAACGGAGATACTTCTCAACCTATCCAGTTTGCTGCTAGGCGATAGCTGGACTAGGAAGAACGGCAAAGACCGCTTCTCCCGTCTGGCTCTGACTGTAGCGAACGGCTTGACCCCGATAAAGTCGAGATCGTCGCTCGCTTTTTGACGGAGCTCATTTAAGAGCACCTGTGGTTCCGTGCAGGAATCTATGCCCTTCAAGAGGACCGTTTGGTATTTATCCACTTTGGGGGTAAAACTGAAGAACCCAGTCGTGGATTTCTTAAGTAATTCTTTTATTATTTTGTGCTGCTCCACTGTGGAGCAGTGGATAGCATGTCTATCTTTGCTTAATCTTTTAATAAAAAAGTTTTGGCCTATGGCCGACTTACACAGGTCTATGGTTTCCTGTAGCTCCATTTTATAGGTGTTTATTGGTGGCACCTTTTCTTTCTTATTTTGGGGCGGCTGTGGCTGCTGCTGGTGTACTCCCTGCTGCTGCTCGTTCCGCTGCTGCTGACTCTGCTCCTGTGGTTTTTGTTGTTGCTGCTGCTGTTGTTTTTTTGTGCGTTGCACCTTCGGTTGCTGCTGTGGTTGTTCAGTTGAATGGTGGTGTTGTTGGCTCTGCTGTGGCAGTTGCTGTTGTTGCTGCTGTGCTAGCCTTTGCTCTGGCTGTGCCAGCTCTTGTGGTGCTGCTTTTTGTGGTGGTGCTTTTAGTGGCGCCTTTAGTGCTTTTTTCTTCTCGCACTCCTGCCTCTCACGTTCTCGTCGAGCTTCTTGCTTTATTTTTAAGGCTTGAATTAGAGGGGTAACTATAGCGTTAAGCCTTTCCATCTCCCCTCGGATGGCATCAATTTTTTCGCTGATGGCTTTCTCATCAAGCGCGACTATTGCGACTTGCGCCTCATTTTCCTCTTCGGAGGACGCCTCTGGTGATGTAACGTCCACAAGCAGATTGCTGTTGGAGTCCCCCGTTGTATATAAACCCTCACCACCTTTGGACATGTACTCGATGTCGTCATCGGATGGCGAGGTATCCAATTGTTGTTGGATTTTTGCTGCTGCTGATGTCTTTGCTGTGCGCGCCGTCTCCTTCACCCCGGCTGGCAGCTGGGCTGAGGTGGTGGTGGAGCGGCGCTTGACGAGGTTTGCGGCACAGCTAATCCTCTTCCTCCTTTTGTTTTTAGTATCGGCTGTTGTTGCCGTTGGCGGTTGTGCCGTTGTTGCTACGGCACTGGTTGATGGCATGGCTGGTGGTGCCATCGCTTGCTTGGTTGTTGTTGTTGCTAGTGCTACGGCATTTGATGTAGCTTTGGTTGGTGGTGCCATATCTGGCTTTATTGTTATTGCTGGGACACCTTTCGATGTCCCCGCCGTGTTGTTATCTGCCATTAGCTGCTCCTCCCACTCAATGAAGTTTTCGACTTCGCGATTGTGGAAAAAAGCAGCCAAATAATAATTGTTGCCCGACTGGGATTCGAACCCACTACCCTTGGATTCTCGGTCGGCCACCTCTACCTTTGCGCTATTGCAATATTAAAAATACCTTGGTATAAATAGTACTTTGACAAGTCACTCCGAATTTTACTTAAAGAACACTGTGAAAGCCGAAAACGTGTGTACACTTTCACAGATCGAGATCGACTGACAAAGATGACATTACGATGATAGAGAACACCAAAAAAGTGGGTGGCACAATTCTGTCTGTCTCTTTGAATTATATCGACCTACAGCCTAAACCACTGAACAAATTTTCTTCAAATCTTGAACTTAAGGTTTTTTTGTAACTCTCCAGAGGGGAAATTGAATTTTTAGCACTAAAATAACGGTATTTGCCCTGCAGCCGTAATTGAAAAGCTTATTCATCTCAAAAACGGGTCTAACGATTTTGATAAAAAATCAGTGAATTTTTGTAGGTATACCATATATGTTGTATTTTTTGATAAGGACAAAATACCGAAAAAAATTTTTAACGGTACCTAGCCTTATAAGGTTCTTTTAATTTTCGATTTTCTCATAAACAAATCAAATGATTTCAGTCAAAATTGGAATGCAAAATTAAATGCAAATTTTGAAAACAAATAAATTTGTGATGATGGTGTTCAAAAATGTATTTCAATACATACTCAAAATTAAAAACAAATTAAATTTGGTGGCACAACAGCTCGTGTAGAACCAAGGCCTAGTGGCTTACAATTCTCAACCATTCCTGTGTGCGTGTTGTTGGCAGGAATGGAAGGGACCTACAATTTTTGCCGAGTCCGAACGGCAAATGAGAAGCACTTAATCACGACAAGTATACTCTTGGAGAATTTGTCAGTCCCTCGCAAGAGGCAGTACCTCGGAAAAAAACATTTCTATTTTTAGGTGGCAGTGGCCGGGAATCGAACCCAGACCTTTGGCATGACAGTCCTACGCACTTTTTTTTTTTTTTTTTTTTTGAAATTCATTTTTATTTTTCAATTATCTTAGAACTATCTTAAAGCTAGACAAAAATTCATAAAAACTAGCCTACTTATCAATATCTTAAAACTAACTTACTGGCCCCAGTCGGGCGCTCTAAGTTAAACTAGAATAACTTAATGCTAATGCCTTTCGGCCTAAGAACTATCTTAATACTAAATCCAGGTCGGTTTTATTTTTTACCGAGAAGAATTTCACAAAAAAACTCGGTATCTATGTCTTTATTTTTTGGTTTTATATAAAACTTACAAACTACATAAAACTAAATTAAAGCTAATTTAAACTAATTAGAACTACTTAAAGTTACTTAAAACTAATTACAACCTACTTATAAGCTACTTACAAACTAGAACAGCCACAGCAGCATTTTCCGGTTTTTATAATTTTTTTTGTAATTTTGTTGATTTTATAATTTTTTTTTTTTTTTTTTTTTTTTTTTTTTTTGGTGCCACCCTGACTGTCCCTACTTAAAACTAACTACCTAAACCTATGTAAGTCGGCCATACAAGAGAAAAATAGCAAGGTCAACTATTAAATGTCTGAAGGAACTTCATCTTCGTTTTTCAACCACCAGAACTGGTTCTCCTGTTTTACCCTATCTCTTCGGTCCCGTTCGGACACAGTCCTACTGAACCGAAGGTGCTCAGCTCCGTCTTGTGCGAGGACGTCTCGACTGTAAAGGAGCCGCCGATCCACAGTTCTACGGCCGACGTGGTAGATTAGCGGAACCGCCGCTCTATCCTGGATCAGCCCTCGACTGTCTAGGTGGAGGAATGCATCGGGCGGAATAAAGCCGCTTAGACGCACACTCTCGTAGTATTCGTATTTAGGGTAATAAGCCCCGAAAATTAAGCTGTTAGACGAGGACATCGCTCTTGCAATGTGACCTCGAATAAGCTTCAGCAAGAAATTATCTATCCTGTTTATATTGGCCCCGTTGTATAGAGCCAGGTTGGAATAGTAGTGTTTGTACTCCGACTCTGGTGTTCTGTGCAATCCAAGGCAACGTCGAAGACACTGCCTCTCAAACACCCGAATCTTTTCCATTTGAGATGGGGCAACGTTGAACCAAACCGGACACCCATAGGCAATCATCGGCCGGATAAGGGCCATGTAGCAAATCACCTTCACCCTGCTGTCAAGCCGGCTGCTATAAAACAACCGTTTCGTCAGGGCAAAAGCTCCCCTAGCCCTGGCCAGAGCAGCATTTATATGTCTGTCGAAATACAAATACTGATCCATCCAGATGCCAAGGTACTTTACTACACTTTTACTCGCCAGTGGCTGTCCATTTGGCCCTACGATCACCAGCTTGCGCCAGTTCTTTCTCGTATCCCTTGTGGCTCCAAGCAACGGAGTCCTAAACAAGATAGTTTCTGATTTCTGAAAGTTGATTTTCAACTTCCAGTCATCGCAATATCGCTGAATCTTCTCGAAGTCACGCTGCAAAAGAATCCTGATGACCTCGACTTTTGGAGCTGTTCTGTACGCAATTAGATCGTCGGCATACGCAATTGCCTGAGTTAGACTACTTATCAGATCGCTGGTGTAAATGCTGAATAGAATCGGCGAGTTGACCGCTCCCTGCTGAAGACCATTTTTAATATTAAAGGTTGTGGCAGAAGTTACATTGCCACTTTTGACAACAAACTTTCTGCCATTGAGCATATCATAAAGCATATATAATAGTGGTTTACTAATGCCAAGTCTGGTCAGCTTTAGATAAAGACCCTCTAACCATACGGTGTCGAAGGCCTTCTCCAAATCAACCAGACAGGCACCCGTACACTGCTTCTTAGATTTGTTCCATTGGACATCAGAAACGAGTTTCGACGCGGCATGAATAGTGTCATGTCCCGCCTTAAAACCGAACTGATTGTCCGGTATGATATTATTGTCCTCTGCCCACTTAGACAGAGCTCTATTGATAACTTTTTCGAATACCTTGCTGATACTCGGAAGAAGACTTATCGACCGGAGATTCGCCGGATTGGAGTTGTCCTTTCCCTTTTTCGGGAGAGGATGCACCACAGCTGTCTTCCACCGCACTGGATAATATGCATTATTCAGAGCGTTGTTAAACAGAGTGGTATAAATGTCTACTGCTTCTTGAGGTAAATGTCGAAGTACAACGTTGGATATGCCATCGACTCCTGCTGACTTCTTCTTCTTTAATGAATCGAAGATGAGCTGGAGCTCCACCTTCGTAATTAACAGGGAACTGGGCCCATTTCGCTCGGCGATTATGGCGTTTGCCAAATGATCTTCATTGAACCCGGTGAAACCAAGGTTCTCTGATCGCCATTGCGTGATGTCATTCCGAAGGTAGAAGTGATGGAGCAAGGCTCTGTTTTCCAGGTCGTGATTCGGGCGAATGCACGCATTCACCTTGTACACTTGCTGGAAAGCAGCCCCCACAGCCTCCACTTTCTCCTGCGGATCTTCGACAATAAAGAGGTCATCGTCCAAGACGGCGTCCTCTGGATTAATTCCTGCTGTCAGAAGTACGTCTCTGTTGTCTGTCGTTCTCTGAAGCTTGAGACACGGAAGATCGTTCTGATCATTCCTTCTAAATATCTTGTTAATTTGCGGAAACATGCTCGGGTCACTAGCATTAACGGCCCGAATTTTGTTGTCCCAATACAAATTAATTGACAACCGATAGTTCTCTTTAATTAGTTGGTTGATGTTTTTGATCGACGACTTCAGTGTCCTAATCTCCAGATGGTGAGGGTCAGTAAACCGTCGGTACAAGAGTTTTAGTCTTGTCAGCAGTCCACTTTTTTGTCTGTGTAGTGCGTCAATGGTTGCGTTTCGATACATGTCGGTTGCGTCCCGTTGCTTGTATTTCGGTATTGTTCTGTTCATTGTTCGTTTGATTGTTTCGTCCATTTGTTCTAAGTATTGGTCTATTTCGTTATTTGTCAAATTCCTGTCATTTGGTGGGGATATGTTATTCGAACTGATTTCGCTCGATAAGGCGTTGGTAAAGCGTGGCCAGCGCACCTTACTGTAATTGTAAGTATGCACAGGTACATACTCATCCAACTCCACGAGCTCGTTCGGAAGCTGTATTACGGCGGCGAGTCCGCAGTGATCACTGTCGTACTCGATCGTTCGTAAGCAATTTCTTGATCTTTGACCCACAGTGTCAGTAATTGTCAGTCTTGCGTCTATTAGCAATAGATCCAGATAGGCACCGCTTCTTGGAAACGATGGCCGATCCGTAGCCAGCAGGTCGACACCATACTCAGTGTTGTATCGACTCATCCAATTGAAAAGATGAGTACCTCTTTGATTTTGAATTTGATTTCCCCAATCTTGGTGTTTGGCATTCAAATCACCGGCCATGAGAAAGTAATTTTCCTCCAAGCTCAAGTGTAGACATTCGAAAAGTTTTTCAAGCTCTGTCATAAAATCAGTTGGCTGATGTGATGCCGGTGCATAAGCCGCGATCACATACATTCGCTTCCCCTGTTGGAGAGGAATGCATACGATGCACGCCTCTAACAGCCGAAATCTGCGCAGATCACTATTATATATAACTTTATGATTAATGCCTTTTCGTATGAAGATTGCCACGCCCCCCCCTTGAGTGGAGTTGGGTCGATCTCTTCTAACGATATTGTAATTGTTGTTAGTCAACTTATGTTTCTGGTTCAGCTTAGTTTCGCTGGCCATAAACACATCTGGACTTTGGTCTTTCAACAATTGGAAAAGATTAGCTCTACGTTCGGTCCTAATCAGTGAATTTACATTCACAGCAAGGATCCTAAGAGGCCTCTCCGACAGCGCGCCTTTAACCTCTAATTTGCGTTAAGCTAGGCAAAACAGAGTAGAGATAGTCTACCCTAGTCGCCTGCTCCTTTATCTGGTTGTGAAGTCCTGTTAACTGGCCTTGAATTGCCAGCAACATGCTTCTTATTTCGGCCTGAGCGTCCGGCGCCTTTGGCACTAGGGCCGGTTGGGCTGCCTTAGCTGCAGGCTGTACCGTTTTTCCCCTTCCTGCCGCCATTTGGGCGTAGGAAATTTGGCGATTAACGGGCGTTGCTGTAGGAGCACGCGTTGATGGGCGTATCTCTACCGCTGTCTGCTTAGCCGCTTTGTTGTTTCTTATTTGCTGGAAAGCTGAGCAACCCCGATAATTAGCAGGGTGCCCCTCTTTTCCGCAAAGTGCACACTTAAGCTGGGTCATGTCTTGGACCCGTTCCTCACCGAGTTTACACTCCCCCTTGTTGTGGTCCTCACCACACTTAACGCAGCGTGGCTGCATTTCGCAGTTTGCTGCAGCGTGGCCAAACCTTTGGCAGCGCATGCATTGAAGCATGTCGCCGCCTCTCTTTAATTTATCCCAAGTTACAACCTGGTAGTTGAGAACGGAGATACTTCTCAACCTATCCAGTTTGCTGCTGGGCGATAGCTGGACTAGGAAGAACGGCAAAGACCGCTTCTCCCGTCTGGCTCTGACTGTAGCGAACGGCTTGACCCCGATAAAGTCGAGATCGTCGCTCGCTTTTTGACGGAGCTCATTTAAGAGCACCTGTGGTTCCGTGCAGGAATCTATGCCCTTCAGGAGGACCGTTTGGTATTTATCCACTTTGGGGGTAAAACTGAAGAACTCAGTCGTGGATTTCTTTAATAATTCTTTAATGATTTTGTGCTGCCCCACTGTGGAGCAGTGGATAGCATGTCTATCTTTACTTAATCTTTTAATAAAAAAGTTTTGGCCTATGGCCGACTTACACAGGTCTATGGTTTCCTGTAGCTCCATTTTCTAGGTGTTTATTGGTGGCACCTTTTCTTTTTTATTTTGGGGCGGCTGTGGCTGCTGCTGGTGTTCTCCTCGCTGCTGCTCGTTCCGCTTCTGCTGACTGCACTCCTGTGGTTGTTGTTGCTGCTGCTGCTGTTGCACTGATTTTTTTGGACGTTGCTCCTTCGGCTGCTGCTGTTGTTGTTTAGTTGGCAGTTGTTGTTGCTGCTGTTCTTGTGCATTTAGATTTGGATTTGGCTGCTCTTGCTGTGGCGCTGCCTTTTTTGGCGCCTGCACCACTTTTTTCTGCTCGCGCTCCTGTTTCTCTCTTTCGCGTCGAGCTTCTTGCTTGTGTCTGAGTGCTTCTATCAGTGGGGTCACGATGGCATTGAGACGTTCCATCTCCCCCGAATGACATCTATTATTTGGCTGATGGCCCGCTCATCCAATTCTTGCGCCTCGTTTTCCTCTTCGGAGGACGCCTCTGGTGAAGTTATATCCACAATCAGGTTGCTATTACTGTCCCCTGTTGTGTATAATCCCTCGCCACCCTCTGACATATATTCGATGTCATCGTCGGATGGCGAGGTATCCAGTTGTTCTTGGATTTTCGCTGCTGCTGTAGTTTTAGCTGTGCGCGCCGGTTCCTTCACCCCGGCTGGCAGCTGGGCTGAGGTGATGGTGGAGCGGCGCTTAACTAGGTTCGGCGCACAGCTTATCCTCTTCCTCCTTTTGTTTTTGATATCGGCTGTTGGTGCCGTTGCTGGTTTCGCCGTTGCTACGGCACTTGTTGATGGCGTGGCTGGTGGTGCCATTGTTTGCTTGGTTGTTGTTGTTGCTGTTGCTACGGCATTTACTGCAGCTTTGGTTGCTGGTGCCATAGCTGGCTTTATTGTTGTTGCTGGGACACCTTTCGATGTCCCCGCATTGTTGTTAGCTGCCATTAGCTGCTCCTCCCACTCAATAAAGTTTTCGACTTCTCTATTATGGAAAAAAGCAGCCAAATAATAATTGTTGCCCGACTGGGATTCGAACCCACTACCCCTGGATTCTCGGTCGGCCACCACTACCTCTGTGCTATTGCACTATTAAATGAACTTGGTTATAATATAAACTTTGAGAAGTCACTCCGATTTTAATTGAATATCACTGCGAAAGCCGATAACGTGCGCACACTTTCACAGATCGAGATCGACTGAGTCCTACGCACTAACCATTATACCACGAGGTACTACCCACTCAAAATTGGCATACCAAAACTTTTTTTTTAAATTTTATTAAAATTTTATGTGTACAAAATTAATTTTTAATAAAACCGCTCCAACGATTATAATTTTTTTCTTGCACATAATCATATTTTTTTAAGTAATCAAATGTTTTTGAGCTCTAAGTTTTTTTAACTAGTTGTTTATAAATTGAAAGAACGATTTAAATGCTTATTTTTATATTTTTATATTTTCTTATAATTAATTTCATATTTTAAAAGTTCTTAATTTCAAGCAACTTGAACATAAGAGCTAGTACTTTCGATCTGGTCGTGCATTTAATTTAATTTAAATGGATGTTTGCTTCACGGCATGCACTGCACTTGTGTTTATTTCCATTTACATACGAAACCCTTCTTAAAATGGTTTTACTTTTTCGATTTTGAGCTTTTCTTGAAATTAAGTTCTGCTGGTTCCGCAAATATTACCAATTTCTTTTTAGATTTGAAAAGGTGGGGGTCGAAATTTTGGCAAGGTCAAAATAAATTCTGTTTATATAGTTCTGATTATATTCAAAAAAGTGTTTTTTTCATGTTTGTTTATTTTCGTTTTTTAATAGAGTTATTTAAGAAAGAACAGAATAAACAGGATTTTATATTCAAAAACAGAATTTTAAAAGGAGAAAAAACTGAAAAAACAGAATTTTTAAAGACATTCATCTGTGGTGTTTTGGAGAAACATGATTACTCCATTTTGAGTAATCTCACTTTACATTAAGCTAGAGCCTAAACGAGTGAACCTACTTTCTTCAAATTTAAAATATAGTTCTTTGATAACAATTTTCATATATATTTCAAATTTCAAGAAAATCGGTAAACCCGTTTAGGCTCTAGCTCGATGCAAAGTGGACGTTAAGACAGAAATTTTAAAATGGAGTTATCATGTTTCTCCCAAACACCACAGACATATGTATGGGTGATTCTATAAATGATGGAATTTTTGACAGCTCCGTTGATATTTTAATAACTGTTCAAGTATTATATCTGATTTTTTTTTATAACTACAAATCTAATTGATGTCTACATGGCCAGATAAAAATATTAAGATCTGACATATTTTCATTACTCAAAAAATTCTTCAAAGGGTCTAATTCTCAGTCCCCTGACGTGTCCCCTACTCGTTTTCGATGGAAAAAATTCTTACAGTTCTCTTATTTAAGTTCCAAAACCAAAATAAACTTTCAATTATTGACGTTAGATAATATATCTTTATATGATAAAAATGAATATTTAGTACCATTACATTATATTAAAAAAAAAAAAAATGTCCGTCGGATTTCTAATCAGTCCCCTGACCGATTGAAACAGTCAAAAATATCCTTAACTTTGAAAACTATCCAAGTTTCAGATCTAGCAGCGTGAAGCTTTAGACTGGTGACAGTAAAATCATTTTCGTATCTTACGCCCGTTTGCTATTTCATTTGTTAAGAAGGCATTTGTGCGAGAGGTCATGGATTGTCCCTTCAGTTTCTCAGTCCCCTGATGAGTATTTACAGAACATATTTAGTAAAACAATTATATAATTTTTTAATTTTTTTCGTACAATGCGCTAACTTGTTATAGTGGCAAAAACTTTGAAAATACTCAATCCCCTGGCCTCAGTCGCCAGACTTTTAATTACTATTTCTCTCTCTCTTGAGCCCCCACAAATGCTCACAAAATGCTGCTTTTCTTCTTAAATACATGTAAAATAAAAAGCAGGACTCGTTTACATGAACTTACTCCTATTTCCATGTGGTTAAGAAATTTAAAGATAATTTACACAGAGTGTTTTACATAAATTGTATAAAAGTGCTTCAATTTTTTGCTTCAAAAAGTGTTATGTAGAAATTATCATCATTTTATTCCTTTTTTGTAGAATCACCCGTTTATTCCTTGAAAAAAAAACAACAAATTTTAGCTGAATTTAATTATGAAATTGTGGTTGTGCACCAAAAACATTTTTGAGATTGTAATCTGAAAATTGTACCTGTACATATATATTTATCTCTCACATTTTTCGACGTTCGCAGACAGTTTTTAGCAACAGTTTAGACTACATTCTGATTTTTTTAAATAATCATTTCAAAATAAAAGCAGATAATTTGATTCTTAATCGATCAAACATTTTGGTACAGTTTAAATGAACTTACCTTTAATGTTTTTATTTATTGAAGCACGAAAAGTAAACAGTTTTGACCGCAGATCAAAAAAGAAATGAATGCAGACCAAAAGCGGTCTTCGAACGTTCAAAAATTTGTTAAATATGTGTAAATTTAAGAATACCTTTAAAGTGTGTACGAAATAAATATTTTTTAAAAGGGCCAGAATTCTTCTTTTGAAATTGGTCAAAAAACAAATGAGTTGAAAAATAGTTAAAAAAAACCGGCAAGTACCAATGTATTTATATAATTTTTGAATAAAACTGATAAAAATAATTAGTAGTTTTAGAAATCCACAAAAAATAAATTAATAAAACTTTTTGGATTAGTATAAAATGTGTTCCAAGAGAGGCCCGAAAAATTCTTTGGCAGATTTAGATTCAATCTACAAATTTAGTAAGAATACGATTTAAATTTGGATTTTTTTGTTATTCGTATAATTTCGTCTTTGTCATTTTATTTTTTGATCTCATTTCAAATTGACAAAAATGAGCACGTGGAATACACTGATTCATTTTAAAGTTATTCTTTTTTTATTGGAGATAATTTCCTTCATATTTTGAACAAAATTATCACAACCAAAACAAGTAAAACCGATTGAAAATAATAATGAAAATTTTGTTGGCACTAGAGAGGGTAGTTATATCTTGTAAAAGTGTTGACTTACTAAATTCATGGAGTCATGTCCCCGTGACCCCCCTTGTAAACGCCATTACCTTAATGTCTATACAATTAATTGTGTGCAAAACACGAAGTGCAGACTTCTCGAAATAGTCTGCTACAATTATCAATTTCGCGCGTCCAATAGCGTACTGCTGAACGAAAAGTAGAACTAAATTTTTCGTTTATGATTTCATTCATAAACCAGCCCCTTTACGAGAAAAACATATTCGTTGTTCAGGGCTACCTTCGTTAACCGAGGATTGTGTATGACTTTTTAACATTAACATCCATAAAGTCGACTGTTTTAAGGACCGACTAAACAAAAAAAAAAAAATAATTTCAATTGAAATTGCAATAGTTGACAACACTAAAAGTCGAAATCTCAACAGTCCACATTTTAAAAGTTGATATTTTGATCAGATCGTAGTTTAGGGAATGATGCTAACTAATTGTACATTGTCAGGTAATGATAATTTAAAATTGAATTACCTTTTTGTTTGTTTTTCTATTTTTCTTATATGGGAAGAATGGTGATCAGTCCACATTTTTAACTTTTGCGTTTAAGTTCCAAACCTCAAAAATGACTGCCTGCAATAGCTTACGAATAAAAATTGAAAAAAGCTTTTATTTGGATATTTTTGGACCCGAAAACGAGACTTTTCAGCAGGATAGCCCCCATCCACATGGGGTGCGTAGTCAAAGATTTGAAAGAGGATGAAAATGTTGAATTGCTTCAATGAAAACCGTACTCAACCGTACCAAAACCTGATTGAACATTTTTGAAGATGGTTAGTACAACTAGTTTACGATTCTGGCTATGGGATCAGTTTAAGGATGAAAAATCTTCAATTGCAGCTATTAAATTAGCCTTGATCGAAATTGAGCGGGATTATATAAAAATACTTTACGATTCCATACATGGAACAATTTTTTTTCAGGTTTTTTTTTTTCATCGCGCTGTAGAAGTGTAGAGGTTAATTAAAATCAAATTTAAGTAAAATCTGCACACAAATTTAGGTCATAATTGAGCTTTCGAATTTTATTTGTCCAGATTTCGAAAGGAAATTTGGTTTGAGTATCGACTTAGTCAGAGGTGAGTTGGTACTAAATTAAAAACATGAATTTTTGGTTTTTGAACCGAATATAGAGCAATTTTTCCAAAACTTTGTTAAGGGTATGCTGAACTGGTCTATTTTAAATTAAATTTACTTTATGATATATACATATGTATTAGGTTGGCGCTTATTTTTTCATACTTTGGAGTTTCTTTCTTTCTTTTGCCCCCCCCCCCTGAAATTGATCAAGGCAATAAAAAAAAATTCTAGGTATTTTTTTTTTTTTTTGAAATCGGTCAACGTTAACACGTGTCGATAGGTACTTAAAATTTCTAATACAAAATACATTGGCATTTCTCAGTCTTTTGCTCAAAATGTATGTAAATGTGAAAAAGTGAATGAAAAATCTTCAAACTTGCTACATTAAATACCAGAAGGAGTATATAAAAAAATTATTTTCAATTTTAATACGAGTATTAACACATTAAAAATAAAAACAAATGCACAAAAACAGGGATACTTACTGATATTAGGATTAAATATTGTTTAAGAAATTCCAAAATTTCAAAAATATACGCCACCCTAATATGTATGCATTTTATATCTGAGAAATATCCGTTTTCTTTATCCACAGTCGAGACACTGGGTGTTAGTTGAAAAAAAAAGAAAATACATTTATTTACGAGACCGTGTTTTATTGTTTGGTATTGTTTTGTGTGAATTTAACTATATTATTCATAAGCTGCCTGTAGAGATTGCAATCCCGATATGTATTTTCAATCCTGGGATTTCGGGATAGTCCCGGGACTTGAAAAAAGTTTTTTCAAAAGTTATTCAGAGCATTTGTTCGTCTAAATTTTTTTGATTTCTCAAATGTAGAGGAAAGTGTCTTACGCAGAGAGTTGATAAATCTTCTTTGGCCTTAGCTTATTAAAAATAACAAGTTTTATGTAAAGTCTTTATTCAGAAGAAAAATAATAAATATAAACAAATGTAATAGTCATCAAGAAATACAAAATAAATGCTTGTAAGATGAATAGATTTGTCTACAAATTGCGTATCAAAAGCCCTTACTATATGTCATTGGTGAGTCCAAGGGAAATCACTTTGACGAAACGCAAAATTTGTAAAGACTAAAGGCTGCAGACAATTATTTTTAGTTCAACAAGTACAATAACAATTTCTTCTTACTATTTTTAATTTTTTTCTAGAGAACCAAGAACATGTAAGTTTTTGTATTGCTTTTTATTTTTGAAATAGATACAAAAAAACATTGTTTCGCAATAAATCCTTGCAACCAAAAATTAGTTTAAATATCACGATAAAATGAAACAATGAAATGAATATGTAACCAAAAGTAAACTTGAAAAAATTGGTCGTGAAGACTATTTTATAAGAACTGCTAGAATCGCGGTCGTATTTAAATTGTCTAACTTTAGACAGCCGTCCAACTCCAAAAAAGTTGTCTAACTTTGTCAAAGATTTGTCTAACTTGACATTTCATTTCATTTAATAAGGCATATATGCAACTATTCAGGACTTTTAAAACACTGTCTTAGTAGCCAACCAATTAAAAAATCTAATAAATAAGGCTGTCGAGATTTAAACCCTGCGTGGTAGGAAAAATTGAAAAAAAGGTATTGAATACAACAAAGAACAAACAAATTTCAAAATAATTTTACACCGGTTAATTGGTTTTTAAATAAGATTTTTCAAATAAAAAAAAACAATTTTGTATTGAACCTTTTTAAAAGTACGTATCATATTAATTTTTCATTCATGCATTCGAAAAATTGGTGCTTTACAGCTAAAAAAGATGATCCTATACAAACAAAGAATTTTTAACAGGCCCAATCTTAGAAAACTTTACAAAACACACAACCACGTTCATATCGGTGGCTTAAATCGAACTTAGGTTAGATTTGCTTGCTTGCGCATCATTTTTAAAATGTTCCACAAGATTGGATTCGGGATCCCGGGATTGCATTCTCTAACTGCGCGTCACTTGTTTGAGGCCGCAATTTTTGCAAAGATTTTTTCTCGATAAATACCTGTGAGAAATATTTTGTTTGTAAATGGTTATTACCTGTGGGTATAGGTATACACATTTTCCAAAAAAAAAATAACGTTGAAGGGGTCACCTAGAAAATCCACACGAATTTCACAAGTTAACCATCTGAAAGGGTTTGGAATTGAGTCATATTGTTTCATTTTTAAATCAAGTGAAATCTTGCTCCAAGCATCTGGGATTGCTTTGATAAAGGCGTCTTTATCTTCAAATCATCTAACAGCCTCATAAAATGTTTGTTACAGCCAGGCCCAAAAGTTTTCGAAGATGTTTGAGTACGGTGAATAGTGTCGCCATTAGGGTGGTCTTTATAATGATATTTTTTGAGTTGTTTGGAGCTGATTTAGGCACATCCAAATATAAAGGATGTGCCTAAATCAGGTCCAAATGAAGAAAAAACTTCATTGATTTTTCAGATTTTTATTTTCATCCCCAATAGTCGCTGTAGGGGTTTATTTAATTTTGCTTTTGTTTTGCCTCAAAAATTCAGACCATGTAAGTGAGAAGTAGACAAGAAAAAAATCCCATGGGAGGGGGTAATATTTCCCACCGCTTGAGATGGAGAGGCAATTTTATAAAACAACTGTAATAAATAAAAAAAAAAAAATGATTGACAAACAACAACACTTACAGTATTTTTTATAACTTTTTTTAAAGCCAAAAGTCCATTCTTATGGTTTATTTTCGAATTATTTTATTTGAAGAATAGTTTTGGTAAAAAATTATTTCAAATCAACTTTTGAAGGGGAGAGTATTACACCCCTCCCATCGTATTTTTCTTCAAACTTACATGCTCTGAATTTTCAAGGAATTATTTATCCTTCGGAAATAACTTGACATTTCTAGAAATAAATAAAATTGGCATTTCATCCTTGTGATCTCGTTTGAAATCTTAAAGAGAAGAATGCCATGTCATTCATTCAATTGAAGTATTAATGAATGAAAAATTAAAATAGAAATAAAAACTTAATTTCCAAACAGTTTTAGTAACAGTATACCCAATTTTATTTTTATTTTGCTTTTCAATTTTATTAAAACTGGAAACATGTGAAATCCCCCAGAAATTATTATCTCAATAGGAGGAAAACTCGAGAAAAAAATGTAATCCATCTAAAAAACTCACCAAGAGTAGGGACCTTATATGTAAATAAAATATCCAATTAATATGTTCGAATAGGTTTAAACTCGGAATCTCCAATAATAGCCCTGTTTTTAAATGAATTTTTATCTTCGCTTGAAAAAAAGTAGCATGATAATTACATCAACAAACTGGTATAATTGCGTGTGTTGTTGTATTTAACATACTACTTTTTTCCAAGTGAAGATAAAATGCGCTTAAAAACAGGGCTAATCTCCAAAAAAATTACACCTCTCAGGTGAAACCTTCCACATTTTGCTTCATTGTATGTACATAAAAAGTCAAATGATAGGACTTTGTTTTAAAAAAATTTATTGTACCTAAAACCCTTCATTTAAAAAAATTAAATTCCTCTTAAAATAAATAAATTTTATAGAAAATAAAGTAAATGTTAACTCTTAAAATTTACTCAATTCATTAATTACAGGCAAACTAAGGGTTTTTGTTTGTAGCTTTCCCTTAAAATATATAAAACATTTCATGTTATAAAATTATCGTTATACATACATATTAATAAATTATAGTTGTAAAGGAATTATATCCTAAATCTCTAAAAAACAAATTTTCCAATATCCTAAGTTGTGTATATTGCAACTTAATCAGCCACTTTAGTGTTTATTCTTTAACATCTAAAAATAAAACATTCATGCAAATTCACGTATGTTTTTTGTGCCATTCCTAAATACCTTTCTCCAAATATAGATGTCGTTGAAAACAAATCTATTTTTTCGCAATGGCAACTTTGGTCTAATTTTTGGTTTAAGTATTGAATAAGCAACGACCTAAACCAACCAAGCTTTTTTCGAAGTGGTTTGGGTATTGGGACAGACTGGAATACTTGCAATAATACAATTTTTATTGGAATGGTTGATGTCTTCGATATGGAATCTTTATACACACAGAAGAAATTATATTAAAGGGTCGTGATATGCATTACAGAGTTGCGCATCTTTTTATTTAAAAGGAATTGTGGTCAATTTCGTGAACTTTTATCTATTTAAAAAGTCATTTAATTTCAAAATGAGGACTTTAAAAGCTTTTAAATTTGATAGGCATTTTAAACACCCTTAGAGGAGCTCGTTTTCATCTCTTTAAATTTTAAAAATGTGAGGAAATCAACGAAAAGGTTAACATTACTATAAGTCCAATCATTTATGATTAAAAAAAATCGAAGTAATAAGCTGTCGGAAAACCTTAATCCTTACAAGAAACAGACCAGGCTTAAGACACCAGGTATAGCTAGAAGGACATACAGGTGGTATAAGGTTTCTGAAAATCTTTCTTCTTTCCAACTTCATAAAATTTTTTATTGCATTCGTCATGTTCAGTAGATAAACAAAACTATAGAAAATTCATAGGTCTAGCAAAAATTATATTAATTATTAAAAAAAAACATCAATGTGGTTTTAATAAAGCTCATTTGCATCTCCAGAATTTTTACAGTTTTTTGTTAATATCTTTTTAATTGAAAAACTCGATGAAAAGGATTTTTTGGGTAAAAATTTAAAATTTGTGTTTTCTACGAGCTTAACAAAAATAAATTCTACTTACCGTTAATAGATTACGTTTTAATTAAAATTGAGACTAAACCATACATTTTCAGTCCCGTAAATTGAGCAATTATAACTTACTTTTAATATTATTTAATTTAAATCTAAAATTCTTTACTAATATTGTACTTATCTAATTTCCTCTCTTATACATTTATGTTTAAAAAGGAGTAAGCGCATGAAAGCAAACAAACACAATGATGCTTTTTAATGCCACCGTGCACCTCGGTGTATACTTACTTTTTAAATAATGTTTCTTTTAAATAATTTGTAATCAGCTGCTACTTCTACTTTTTACTAATTACTACTGTCTATGTATGTTAAGTGCGATCCGACTTATCAAAATAACTTGAAAAGGCTTTATATTCGTTTTTATTATCTCCTATTAACCATTCTTAGCTTAAAATCTTGAATCATTTCTTCTCCCAATATTAACTCCCTGTAGTAAGTTCCGAAAAGATGTAGTTCAGAGAAATTTCCAAAAATTAGTTTAAAATATGGTTCCACTGGATATTCAAAAACACAAAATTTGTCCACCTACTTGAGGTTTTCATAAACAACAAAATGTTATTTTACGTCAAAATTCAAAAGGAAGAAAGTATGCAATACTGACATACGAAACGTTTTTTATGATCTCCATTTGTTTTATTTTCCAACTAGATTGGTTTTTATTATTTGTATATATTTTACATTAAACTTTAATTTTCGTGTTAGAAAAAGTTGTTTTCTTCAATTTTTTTAATAAAATTTTTTAAACCATCAAAATATAGAAATTATATTATTATAGAAACTTTAATTTTAGACAAAAAGTTTTAAGAGTAAAATTGTCCAATGGGGCTTAGTTGTGGATCTATGCCACATATATTGTAAAGTGACCAACGTGACCATTCTCTCAGAAACACAGTGTCATTTTCGATTTAAAGCATGTCTATGGACCAAACAAACATATTTAATTATACAAATTTTTCGAGCGTACAAGACTGCTTCGCTGCTGGTCGATCAGGAATGTGTAATAAGATTTTTGTCTTACGTATTAACACTGATCATTTTCAAAAGATGAGTGAGATCATGTAATATGAGTACGATTCTGTACGATAAATGCCCATTCATGTGATGGAGAAGATGAATATAGTTTCAAACTGCATGTCATTAATCAAAATATAAGTGTTCCAATATCTGTCATCCATCGTTTCTGTTACTCAATCCAGCTTCGTATAGTTAAAAATTCTCATTGCATACCTGCAGTACCCTTTTAAGGTACCAGCGGATATAATGACGTTATCTCAATAGAAAACAAAATTTAAATGCTAACATCTAGATTGAACAAAATTCTAGAATAAATAAAAATCTATATTCGACTTTAAGCTGTACAATGAAAATGGAAAGCACTGATATCCAAGAAAACAAAGGTTCTTTTCTGGCAACAGAACATAACGTAGGCATCAGCTAGTGAGAAATAAAATAACAAATCGAAAAAAGACAATTTTAAAAGATAAGTTGAAATTCAATGTTCGATGTTTGTTTTCGATATGTTGAATACTGATGCCAAATCAGTATTTGATTACGTTTGAGAGTATTGTAAAGTACTTGAGTATATTACTTAAATACACCAAGTACAAGTAGTTTGTTTAAGTATTCGTTTCAAGTACATGTACTTGGTACTGTAAGGCTAGTCGCACACATGCAACTGCTACCGCAACAAAATAGTTTAGTCACAAGTTGACTACTGAGCGCGCACATGAGCAACTCCACAAGCAATCGCAACGAACTTAACCAACACACCGCCAATGTTTATTCAGTTTTTATATCTCATACATCCAAAGAAAAATATTATCGCCTTCGTCCTATTCTTTTGCTCAGCAAATTAAAGAAAAGATACATTTGTTCTCTTTCGCACAGAGAACAAAATTCAACGATGTGGTTAAATATCCGCAACTAACGGGTGATTTTTTAAGAGGTTTAGAACTTTAAAAAAAAAAACATAAAAAATTCGAAAAAATGAATGAAATATTTATTTGAATCGATAGTTTGAATCTTGCAATTTAATGTTTAAAGATAATTTCATGCAAATGTTGACCGCGGCTGCGTCTCAGGTAGCCCATCCACTGAGTCCAATTTTGGCATACTCTTTCACACATATCGGCCGGTATCTCACGAATGAATGCATGGATGTTGGCTTCCAGTGCGTCAATCGAAGCGGGCTTGTCCCTATAGACATTAGCCTTGACATACCCCCACAAAAAATAATCTAATGGTGTCAAATCGCACGATCTAGGCGGCCAATTGACTGGCCCGAAACGTGAAATTAACTGTTCACCAAACTCGCCTCGCAATTGCGCCATTGTTTCGCGTGCTGTGTGGCATGTGGCACCGTCTTGTTGAAACCACATATCATGCAAGTCAAGAACTTCCATTTCGGGCAAAAAAAAGTTTGTTATCATCGCTCGGTAGCGTTCAGCATTGACAGTATTTCTTCATCTTTGAAAAAATATGGCCCAATAATGCCGCCGGCCCATAAACCGCACCAAACAGTGGCTTTTTCGGGATGCATTGGTAGCTGTTGCAATGCTTCTGGCTGATCTTCACTCCAAATGCGGCAATTATGCTTATTTACGTACCCATTCAACCAAAAATGAGCCTCATCGCTGAACACAATTTCCAACATTTTGAACATTTCGAACCGAGCACGAATTTTGATAGTAAAATTCAATAATTTGCAAGCGTTGTTCATTTGTAAGACGATCCATGGTTAAATTGTAAACCAAACTGAAGCTGTTTGACAGTGACACAAGGTACTAAACACACGTCAGCTGTCAAAACCAGTGTTGCCAAAACCAAACCAGCTAAAAAATCACCCGTTATTTGGTTGAATGTCCGCGCGGTTACATATTATTCCATATGACACAAATTGAAATACTGATTTCGGGCAATCGTCCAGTTTGTGCCACAACACAAACTGAAAAGTTGCTCGAATCGACGACGGGATAGTTTCTGCATATGCGCGGAGTCTCATACGAGTCCATTGGACTCAATTTTGCAACCTAACAGTTTCGAAACTGAAAATTGCATGTGCGCGACTAGCCTAATACTTCCCAACACATTTTCTAGTAGTTTTCATATACAAGTCCATTTCAAATTCTTTTTAAGTACAATTCCATTTCAAGTACAAGTCATTTTCAAGTACTTTTCAAATACAATTCGATGAGTAGTCTGTTTAAACTAACGAATAATGATGACCATGAGGAGACCTAAGTGAGATGACACCAAGACAACGAGACGCCATCAGTCTCCGTGTTTATTTGAATTAAAATAGTCATAATTTGATAGCTCAATCCGACTACTGTACTTGAAAAGTATTTGAAATGGATTTGTCATTGACCTACTATATATGGACTGCCAGGAGCCAACTTCACTTCGGTTCAGTCTATCACTATACGCCACTAGCGCTGCCGTCGAATAGGCGGAAGATATGGTGTAACTTTTGACGATTGAATTGAGTATTTGTGTATTATTTATTATATTTTGCAAAACAACAATAACAAACAAATGAATTAAGTTTCAAAAATAGTGTTGAAAACTATTTATTAAAACATTAATCGACTAATACAGACTAATTTCTCTTTTTTCTTCTCTGAATCATTGCTTGCAACTTCAGATACCCTACACTTAAATAATTTCTCCAAAAACTCGACTCTTCTTTTTGGGGAAGCATACAAACTGTGAGCAGGACCTTCCTTTGTTCTTCAAAAATTTTTTCCTTTTTATTGGTGTTGCCAGTCAGTCACCCCCTTCTGAATTCAGAGGAAAAACAAGATAATTGCAAGTTTTTTTTTTTAATATCGCTTGATTTTTTGAGTCCTTTTTGAACTTACCATTGTGCAATTAATTGTATCATATTTTGATGATTGCGTGATGATATTTCCGGTGGTTGATAACCATACGATACGATCGTAAGAAGGTTGAATACCTTTTTTTAGGTATTTTTTAAATAAAATAAAATAATCTACGGCTTTTTCAACAAAATAATAATAAATATTTTACTTTGATTGACAAATATGATACAGGGATAGACATAACAGAGACGTTAGGATAGTTGTTTTGTTCGCCGCATATTCGACGGAAGCTCTTATGTTGCTAGGGAGAAGCTGAACCCATAAATATAGAGATTTTGTATGGAGAAAACATACGACTAGCAGTCCATATATAATAAGTCAATGGTATTTGTACTTGAAAGTACTTCAAAATGTACTGGGCAGTATTATAGTACTTACTACAGTAAGGAAGTGTTACACTTTTCACTCACCCACACCCACCGACCGACAATTAATCACCGACCCGTCACCGTCTATTTGTAACAGTATACAAAAACCACCATCAACATCAACTACATCACCATTTAACCACCATAGACCAGTCATATTATACACCACCACCCTGCATAGCCAAACCACCTAATATCTACATATGCAAATATCAACATACACCCGCCACCGCCCACCGAATCAACAACTATAGTACTACAAATTACATCACATACATACACAACGTCATACGACTTTTACATTCGTCTTCCTTACAGTTCACATTGTCTTTTGGCAGAAAAATTATCATGAGAAGGTACGAAATCCGGAAAAAAAGACGAAGCTTATCGACTCGTATTAATTACGAATTTATTATTCGGAATTAAAGATACGTAAGGTTCCAGCTCTCTGTTTGTAGGTACTTTGACAAGCTCAGGTTATTTCTTGTGGTGCATTCGTGTACCATTTAAAGATAATGCATTTGGCTTCCGCCGTTAAAAATGAAGTAATTTTCCCCTGGGGCTAGTCATGGGATGGAATCAGATTCCTACTGTAAACTCCCTGCTCGCACCTTCTGAGTGATAGATTGGGCACCAAAGTAATTTTTCCCTAGGGTAAGCCTTGGGCTGGAATCAGATTCCTACCGTAAACTCCCTGCTCGCTCCTTCTGGGCTACAAAGCAATTTTCCCTTGGGTAAGGCTTGGGCTGGAATCAGATTCCTACTTTAAGCTCCCTACTCGCACCTTCTGAGTGAGAGATTGGGCACCAAAGTAATTTTCCCTTGGGTAAGCCTTTGGCTGGAATCAGATTTCTACCGTATTGTCGCTGGTTCTTCTAAGTGGATATTGTGGGCTGAGTCTACTCCTGTAGCTCTAACGTAACAAACTTAATTGTATATGTAATACCCTGTTATTTATATTAAGCAATAAACATTGTAAGATTGTAAACGCCATCTTTTATGGTTGTAAATAAAAATTCGAAATCGAAAACTATATAACTGGTGCCCATTCCATAGTTCTTTTTTCTTCTTAAACCGAGTTTTACTTGCTTTCTTCGGGAATACCCTGGACTACGACAAGCTTACCTCAGCCTTTGATAAAGAAGCATCACAGTACATTAACTTGAAACAAAGTATTTGAAAAAGGACTTGTACTTGGTGTTTTTCAAGTACTAAGTAAATTGAAATATTTTTTTTTCAAGTACAAATACAAGAACAAGGTACTGGGTACTTGACTGGCATTTGTACTTGAAAGTTTTCAGGTCTGCGTAGAATGAATAAAAATCTGTATCAATATTTTTTTTTACTTTTTTTTAAATTTTAAATTTGAAAATATATTCAAATAAACTCTTAATGGAAAAAAACTTGGTTTAACAAAAAAGAAACGAAAAATAGTGGGCAACATGAATAATTCGTGCAATTTAATAGAAAATTGAGGGGAAATAGACCCCACCCTTTCCAATCAACTTACAATTTTGTTTTAATTTGGTATTTAATTTGAATCAACTCATAGTTGGAATACAATTCTAATACCTTGTTTTGAATAAAATCAAAACAAAAAGTTTCAACCAAGTATTACGAAAATATTTGTTTGGTTCATTTAAATCTTTATCGTAATTTCAAAAATACGGGCATGTAGTTGCCCCCCTTTTACACTTACTTACTTACATATCCGGCTCCCGATCCATGGAGGGTCTCTGCCTAAGATATTGTGGTCTTCCATTAGTTGCGGTCTTTCGCACGCTCCCTCCAGTCATCAAGACCAAGCATTCTTGCGTCGGAAACCACTTGATGCCTGTAGCGGACGTTCGATCTTCCTGCTGATCTCGAACCTGGGGTCTGGGATTCGAAGATTTTTTTGGCTGGAGCGTTGTTGTCCATTCACTCGATGTGGCCGAGCAAGTGTAGTTGACGTGTTTTGGCTCTTTGGACTACATCCACATCTTAGTACAGCTCGTATAGTTCACGATTAAATCTTCTCCTCCATTCGCCCTCCTCGCATATTGGACGAAATATTCGCCGAAGAATTTTTCTCTTTCGAAAGTGCCCAGTATAAATTCCCCTTTTTTACTTATCATCCAGCACTCGGCACCGTAGAGTAGAACTGTAAAATTAGCGTTTTGTGCACTGTCGTTCGGGAGAGGAGTTTTGAACCCATTTGTTTGGCGAAACCAAAGTAACAGCGGTTTGCTAGGGTAATTCTCCGTCAGATTTCCACTAAGTTGTCATTCGGGGGGTTGATGTTTGTTGCGAGGTAGGTGAACTCCTTGGCTACCTCGAAATTACTGCTACCAACAGTGGCGTTTTGTCCTAGGCGGTGGACAGATGGAGCTTTGTTTGTTGATAGCATATACTTTGTTTTGTCACTTCAAGACCAACGCGTTTCACCTGTTCATCAATAGCTGTGAATGTTTCTAGTACAGCTCGCTTGGAGCGACCGATGATGTCAATCTCGTCCGCATAGCCAAGCAGTTGCGAAGACCTGTTGAAGACAGTGCCTTCAAGGTTAACACCGCTCTTGCGAACTATCTGCTCCTGGAGTAGGTTGAAGAAGTTAGCCCAATGCACTAACCTCCTATCTGTAGAGCCATGGGTCTGGTGTTGCAATTCTTTCCTTGATCAACGCTCGCACTTCAAGGTAATGTAAGCACTTGATGTGTAGGAAAAGATACAGCTCGAGGCCCCCAGTTCCTACAACATCCAACCACCCCCCCTTTAACAACCTTTAAAAATCATCCAAGAAACTATATTTTATGAATTTAACTCTCTATATATGTGTATTTTATGTGTGTGTGTATGTATGTACATATATCAGAAAATACATATAATAAGTTTTTTTTTCAAAAAGGGTATTATTGCTCAGCATTTTTACTTGCGATTTAGGTACTACATGGCAAGTTATGCATTCGTAAAAAAATCAAACTCGAGATTTTCATCAAACTTGTTATTACAATAATAGAGAAGAAGAAAAAGTTAGTCTCACAGTTCTTTCTGTCTGTCTGTCTGACCGTTGACCTACACCCTAAATGGCTAAATCGATTTTTTTTAAACTTGATACAAAGCGTTTTTTGGTCATAGCAACCACACATTTTTTTTCGAACTAAAACTTTTTTTAAGCAAATTTACATAATCGTATTTCCTCAAAAATTTTCGAAATGTTCAAAGGTAACCTTTGAGCGGGAAACCATTTTTCAAAAAATGACAATTAATGGTACCTCCCAAAAAACCATATTTTTAATTTTGGATTTTCTTTAAAACGATTTGAACGATTTGAATAATTTTTTCATGAATACAGAATGTTTCTAAAAAATATCAATAGTAGTGGAGCTTTTAGTGAGACTAACCTGTCATTTTGACCTGACGAGCTGAGCTTTAGTATACTAATAGCTTATGTCTTAACTTTACTTTTAAGAAGTGTTGCTAATGGTGGCAAAACTGTCAGAAGAACGAGAAAAGGGTTGCCACCAGGTCAGACGATGACCAGAGAGCTTTCATTGGATTCAGCACCCTTGTAACCATAAGACCACATTATTGATTTTCTCCCTCCCATCTTCTTGCATGAAGAGGGTGGAAAAAAGCTGTTTGGGCAGGGAAAATGCAAAGTAAGAAAAATATTTATAATTATTAAAATTTAAAGATATATCGGGTTTTTCAATAAGAGCGCTACAAAAGTTTTTTTAAAATAAAATAAAAACAGTTTTGGATATCAATGAAATTCTTTATTCCTGTGAAAGTACGTTTGATACCATTATGTTTGGAACTCGATTTCCACCACGGGCACGCTTGCAGAAGTCCAGACGTTGAACCCAATTTTCGACGGTTTTCAAGCATAAATCGGCCGATACTGCTGCAATTTCACGTTCGATATTCGTACGAAGTTCATCAATCGTCGCTGGCTTGTTGGCATAGACCATAGACTTGACGTAGCCCCACAGGAAATAGTCTAACGGCGTCAAATCGCACGACCGAGGCGGCCAAGTGACTGGACCATTTCGTGAGATAACACGCTCTCCAAACTTGGTTTCCAATATATTGATTGTGACATTCGCTGTGTGGCTTGTGGCGCCGTCCTGTTGGAACCACATGTCCTCCAAGTCCATATCATCTAATTGGGGCCAAAAATATTCGGTTATCATTGAACGGTAGCGATTCCCATTCACAGTAACGTGCCGGTCTTGATTGGCCCATAAACCACACCAAACCGTAATTTTTTCGGGATGCAATGATAACTCATGGAGTACGTTTGGATTGCTGCCTGACCAATACCGCATATTTTGTTTATTGACAAAGCCATTCAGTCAGAAATGATAGCCTCATCGCTGAAGATGATTTTTCGATGAAAATCCGAATCATTTTCAAGTTGTTGCTCAGCCCAATTCACGAACATACGACGCTTTTGGTGATCAAGTGGCTTCAGTTCTTGCGTCAATTTAATCTTGTAAGGATGTAGGCCAAGATCTTTTCGCAAAATTCGCCACAACGACGTCACAGAGATGCCCAACGCTTGAAAACGACGTGTGAGAGACACATTTGGGCATTCTGCAACTGAAGCCTCATCGGCAGCAATATTCTCGAGACTACGGGCACTCCTTTATCTCACTGGCACGGGAACATTTTGTACTGTGCCTGTGGATTCAAATCCTCAATTGTTGATCTGCTAGGACGATTATGACGACCATAAATTGGACGTAGCGCTTTTAACGTTGAGGCCACTGACTCCGAATTTCGGTAGTAAATTTTAATAATTTCGACTTGTTTTTGGCTCGTATATCATTCCATCATGAAATGGCAAACCTTACTGAAGAGAAATGTCAAAAGAGCGGCAAGAAATATGGCGTCGTTTGCTGTCCCTGTCGCTCTACTTTTGAAGCGTCCCTTTATAAATTAATTTATTTTAACATAAATTATGAATCCGCTCCACTTAAACAGAAGAATTTTCTTTTCAAATTTTCTTCATATTTAATTATTATAAATTAATACTATAAAACACCGCTCTAACGATTTAAAATTTTTACTTGCGTAAGTTCTATATGGCAAGTTATGCATTCTTAAACAAAATCGAGCCCGAGATTTTTATCAGACTTGCCATTACGATGATAGAGAAATTGAAAAAAGTGGGTCTGACAATTCTGTCTGTCTGTCTGTGTTTTTGTTCAGCTACAGCCTAAACTGCTGGATCGATTTTCTTGGTACATAGTGGTTTTGGATGATTCTTCCCACAAGTTCTTATCACTTTAGTTTGTTATAACTTAAAATAACGCAACCTGCCATACAATTTGTTTGTAGCAATTTTACAAAATTACATTCTTTTCAAAAACTGTTTCACATTTATTTTTTGAGAAGGCTATCTTTGAATGGAAAAAAATAAGAGTTATTCATGGTTTGCCATTTCATAATGAATAGATTGACTCCTGAAACACGTAAATCGTACAAATTTATTACCAAAGGTTCGGTTCATGCGATGCATCGCGAAATAATCAATTTATTGAAGGAAACTTTTGGTGAGCGCATTATCTCTCGTCGTGGGCCTGTGGCATGGCCTATAAAATCGTGTGATTTAACACCGCTGGACTATTTTTTGTGGGGTTATGTGAATTCGCTTGTCTACGCAGATAAGTCCGAGACGTTTGACACCTTTGAAGAGAATATTTGGCACGTTACTGCTAACATACGGACCCAATTGCTACAAAAAGTGCCGTCCAGTAGCCAGTAGCCAGCAACGGTGGCCACTTGTCCCAGATCATTTTTTAAACATAATGGCAAACCCTTATCTTTATAATAAAGCTAAATTCTTGACCATAACATTAAATAATATGCATTTCAATTCTTCCTGAAAACCACACGTTTAAAAAAACACCCTTTACATGATCGATTTTTATAAAACTATGTATTTAAGGTTTGTTTTTTTTTACCTTTTCTTAAGGATTTTAAGAAAAAATTTGGTTATATAAAAAAAAATGTCAGATTTTATATTTTGTCTCTTAAAAACGGCTCCTACGATTTTCATTAAACTCTTTTTGTATTCTTAAATTAGTGTGATGTACTATCAAAAATTATAAAAATTGACAAATAAGTATAGCAACTTTTAAAACTACATCTCATAGAACGTTTTCCTTAATTTTGAATTTTCCGTTATCTGCTAAACAGATTTGGATTAATTTTTCATATACAAACTTCAAATAAGATTAAAAAAATGCAGTTCAAAATTTTCAAAGCAAGTTTTTGAATTTAAAAAAAAAGTTTCAATTTTTTTTTGTTTTTTTAATTTATTAACTTAAAAACGTGTTGACAGTTTTTTTTTGAAATTTCATTTTTATATTCATATCTTTCCTAAAAATGTATTTTGATTTAAAAAAAATATATTCTAAGAAAACCGCTCCAATGATTGTATATCTTTTTACATACACTCATACTCAATCAAGAATTAAGATATGGCTTCCTATTTTTCATTTCAAACTCTCAAAGAGGTTGTTTTTGCTACTTTTTTCTCTCATAACTTCTAGGCTTTTATATATATTATTCTTAAGGCCTCATTTAAATTTGGTTACATGCAAATTTTTGACGACTTCTTTCACAAGAATAATACCAAATAAAAACTGATAAAACATTGCTCCAAATGTGATATGGTCTTTACATGAACAATTCTTGGAAAATATAAAATCAAATAACTTGAAACTCCATTTTTTCATTTATTTTTTTACTATATTCTTCAACTTAAAACAAGGTTTAAGGTACCAATATTAATTATTTAAAGTTTCAACCAAGTACAAAAGAAGAAATTGTTTCATCAAAATCTGTACTGTAGTTTTAAAAATACAAATAGCTACTTGCTCCCCCGTTCTGTATTGACATAATTAAAGCTCAAAAACCAACAACATCAGAATTGCTCTTTAAAAGCTCAAATAAAAACCACTACTAAAAAAGTACGTATACGCCCGAGTATACATTCCGTGGGTAATTGGTTTTTGGTATTATTCTTAAACAAAATTGTATGGGAGGAAAATTAGTGTAAATTCACAAACGCATCGTTGCAGATCTTCTCTGCAACAATCAACTCGACCATACATTCATTAAAGCTTTAAACCCGCATCACTTTTTACGCAAAGTGTTCATTATTGTAAACTTGCATCAAGTGATGCCCAAATTTCAAACAAATAAGAATCAAGAAAATTCTTGATGCGTCGTTGCTGATGCAATTGTATCAGCAACAGCTGCGTCACGCATCAGCATCGCAAAAAGCAGTGATGCGGAAACATTTGACGTTTATGAATTTACACTTATATCTCCCTTCCCTGAGGCAAGGGAGGCAATTTTTGAAAAATTGACATAGAACAAAAAACAATTATTTTAAATCAACAAAAGCACATAAAATAATGAGTTATAGATTTTTTGTTTTTCAAACCAATTTTTTTTCAAATAATAGATTTTGAGAAATTAAATTTAAAAAAAGAATAATGTTGTGATTTTTTGTTAAAAAGTTAAAAGTTGTGTTTAGCCAATAACTGACAGGATATCTTTGGCTTCCATTTCAGTGCTTCCTAACTTTAAACCTCTTTTTATATTTCATTTATTTTTATGATTTATTTTGTAAGTTTCTTATGTAAAAAGCTGGCAGGTAAGTTTACGGGGCCTGATCAGAAAAAAAAATAACAAAACAAAGATACAAAAGAACAACGAAAACGCCACCATAGATTTAAGTTAGGATATAAGTTCACGCATTTAATACAAGCTTAATAAGTAGAAATTAAAACAAAAGAGTTTGCCATAAACATATCCAACCATACAAATAGTTGCAAGCATAAAGATTCTTTTCACAAAAAATAACAAAAAAAAGAATGTTATTAGGAATGGAATTTTTATAATCTTACCAACAAAAAAAGCAAAATGAAAAAGTATCTCCTGTTTTTTTAATTTAAGAAAATTAAGAAAGATTTTTGCATATGCTTTTCAAAAATTGACTAAAATTGATAAGAGCATTTAAATTAAAAAAAAAAAATGTTGCTTAAATATGCGAAATTTTGAAAAATTTAACTTTTCAGGGAAGAATCATTTTTTTGTTCAAAGATAATCTTTTTAAATTTTAATCTCTCAAACCATTATTTATTAATTATTAAATATTTTCATTTTCATTTAATGTCAATTATTTTTTTAATTTTTCAAAAACTGTCCCCCTTGCGTTTGAGGGGGAGGTGGATATAAGTTTCCCCCAAACAATGTTTTTCTTAGAATAAAACCAGAAACAATTGCTCAAAATATAAACCACGAATAATTTGGGTAAGCCCAGTATTCATCAACATTTATACAGAAGATTTTCTAGCAAAACTTAAGAAAAGTAAGTTCATCCTAGGAGTTTGAAATTTTGTGGCTATAGCACAAATTTTCTAGGAAGTAAAAACAACAAAACAATGCATCTAAATATGCATGTACTTTGATATTAATTCAAAAAAAGAGTTTTCTTTGTTAGAAAATTGACCTAATTTTTAAGTTGGCTTTCCTCAAATTGCGAACGAAGAATTACATAATACAAAATTGTTAAAAAACGTACTTCGTGCTGTAAAAGCTATTTCATTTCAGCATTTAGTACTTATGTACATTGCACATAAATATATATCTTCATTTTATGTGTTTAAAAATTGTGCACGTTCAAGTTTTTGATGCAGTGTATAAGCTTTTCTTCTACAATAATAAAAATAAAGGCAAACAATATATTGCTCAGTATGCAACAAAGTTTTCACATAAACAATTCTAGGAAAAATTATTTAAAATAATGAATGTATAAATTTGCTACCTATTTATGAAGCTTATATGGCAGTAATGGTTAAAAGCATAATGAAATGGTATAAGATTCATATCGATTCTGAGAAATAAGTAGATAAATCATTACTCATATGTAAGTCATATCGCAATCTGATTGCAAGACTTAGGTATATGTACAGAAGTAGTTTGCTTACTTAAAGCGATATGCTTATTTTAATTGTTATCTTTTTTTACTCTTCATAAAAAACTTTTATTTAGTTAGTCGGAATTTCATTCAATGAAAACCTTATAAGCTAGAAATTAAAAAAATGTTTTCGTTGCACAAACGCTTGAAAGCACAATATTAAATCAACCACAATTTCGACCCCAATTCAACCTATTTTCGGTAGTGTTTTTAAAGTAAAGAGTTTACAAGTCTTCCTAAAAGTATTCTAAACTATTTTGGCAAACGAATTTTATTAACAAAGTCCCTTTGCATTGGCAATAAACAACATGATGTTATTAAATGTTCATATACAATCACTGGAAGTATTAAGAAACAAGTACCATCTCGAACTTTCAAGCAACAACAATGTTTATACACAGTAACACTTCAAATCGGAAACAAGTTTTTGACTTTCCGGCACCAACTTGTTGATTGAACATTTCCCATATCAATATGTTGTATATTAAACTATACATTGACAATGTTCCCACACATAGCTGCCGAGCCTTGTTGAAGCAAGATGTTTTGCATAATTCTCTCTCGTGGAAAATGTATCTTCTATTATTGGACTCGTATATACACTTTAGCAAAGTTTTAAGGTTTAAACTTTTTATAAAGTTTATATACAATGCTTATATGAATCACAATGAATTTTTGCAAAGAAGCTTTTAATAGACGCTGTTGCTGGGCAAAATTTAAACTACTTTATTACTATTCTAACTCATAGACTTATACCATCAAATCTTTATAAAGTAAATTCAAACAGAAGAGAGGCGCAGAGAAATAATTTAATCATTAAGCTTTAGATGTTGTTGTTATTGCTTTTTTTATTATGTTACTTCTTCTTTGGTTGTTAATGTAAAATTCTATCTTTTCGCATTGAAGATCGAACTGCTGACTAACGAATAAAAGGTGCGATTATACGTTCATTTAAAAGCAGGTCTAAATCATATTTTAATTTTATTTCTTATTCAGTGCGTTGAAGTATATCGGTGCATATGACGTAAATTTAAAGTCACATCAAGTCATAATAAAGAGAATTGTTATATGTTTATGTAGTTATACATTTAACAAACTTCAACTCATAGAAAACGACGAAATTTTAGATACACACCAACAAATTGAAATTCAATTCTTGAAAACGAAAGCCATTACCTATTTGTTGATAACAATATAGCTACGAACCTCATATTGGTATCGGTATGTCTTCGTGGTCGTGTCGGTAGTGCCGGTGTTTTATGAACAAAATATAAAGCTACATACATTCTCATAATTAATTTGAATATAATATATATGTATGTACCTTTACTATATACAAAATATGTATGTAGGATGTAGGTATCTACGAAAATATACATTTTATTCATTCTCGGTGTCCAAACAAATATTTTGCGCTCTACAAACTAAACTTTTTGCGTAGAGTAAAAATAAAGTGGTTTTGTTTATTCTTTTGTACTAAGATACCTATATGAATTAAGAATACCTAGATAATTCTGTATTTGTGACTGTAAAAACAATTTCATATGAAAACACTAATTGAAACTCATATACTTAAGCCCCATTACAAAAGGAAAAAATTGAAGTTTAATTTTTTTCCAAAAAAAAAAATAAATTACTTTTGAACGGAAAAATGATTTTTAGAAAATAAAAATATTTTAATTGTAGTTTCTATACTTGATTTTTCTGGTTTCCAATCAGTTGATGTGTGTGAGACATCGAGTTTGTGTTTAATAACTTAAAAAAAAATTAAATAAAATATCAAATGACAATTGAAATTCTAAGACTTAAGTACCTACCTACCCTAAGTAATGATTCCAAAAACGTTTGAATCATATTGTGTAAACTAGTAAAGCTGGAAGTACTTACAACATTTGCCTGAATAAAAGTATAAAATTAATTATTAATTCAAGGTAAAAAAGGTTGGAGGTACCGTTATTTATAAACGGGTTATAAATATTCTTTGAGAATTCATTCAGCTACTGTCGGAAAGTAGGTAAAATTAGCTGAAGCTAATCTAACCGAAATCTTTGTAAATGTTTAGCAGAAACCTTTATGAAACCAAATTTGCCTAGCCAAAGTGTTAAAATCATTTTTTAAATTATTATCATTTGCTCATATCATATAAATTTTACGTGCTTAGTTATCCAATACCTTAATTATGCCCCTTATGCATGTTTATGTCAAAAACGCACTTGAGCAATTGTGAAACATAGTGGAACAAAATTTAAAAATTTATAAAATAATCAATTAAAATTGATCCAAACTCTAAATTGATTTAGTTTTCTTTAAAATTAATATTTTTTTTTTTATAATAATATTGTCCATGAACGTCTGCCGTCGGAGTTTTGCTTTGGAGTGCAAAGAAAATGTAAGAAAAAATATTTGGTTGACTCCAAAGAAAAAAATCCATGTTTCAATGTTAGCAATTCGATTTTAAATTTGCGTTTCATGTTAAAGGTGTTTTAAATTTTCAAACCATTGCATTAGAATGATGAGTAAAAGAAAATAACACTCTGAAATGGACAACAAATATTGAGGAAATAGAACACATTGATGGAAATTGCAGGTTCAAGTTAATAAATGCATGGATACAAATGTAAAAACTTTACGCAGTAGATAGTTATAGAGTTCCTATTAGAATACCATACACTCCTATATGTAATTATACATATAAACCCTTCGATTGATTAAAATCTTGAAAAATAAATTTAATTTCTTAGTGAATATTTCAGTCTGGACTATTACAATAATTTGCTGTAAATTGTTCTAAAGCAGATAAATTTCACGAATATTCTATTTTAGTACCCAAATTTATAATCCCAAATTGTTTCCACTACATTTAGCAAATATTTGTTCTTAGTTTTCTTCGACAGCACTGGCACAATAGAGAACGAAAGTGTGTGTAATCTACTCACTAAGATTAACACCCATAACCGTATTATAAAGGCAGCTTAAAAGCTTCTTATCTTTTAACAGCGGTGCACATTTGCGTCTTTTTAACGTGTTACAGTACTCAAAAATGAATTGCGTGGTCACAAACAGGTGCTTTCATGCTGCATCGCGCGTCATTCTTTTGGGTAAGAAAAGAAGACTTGGAGGTCTCCGCGGTACCACTGCGTCACCGCAGTATGTGTACCCATCGCCACAATATTGCAAAATTTAAGATAGCGTCATTGTAGTCATCCTGATTTCATGCATTTGCTTATTATAAAGTCAAAAATCTTTAAAAGCCTTAAAAAAACGTTTTCAAACATTTTCCTTTTTAGTGAAATAATTTTCCTCTATAGATAAAGTATACTTTTTTTGAGATAAATAAGGGTTTTGCCGCTTTTAAAGTTAGACGAGTACCTTAGCGTTAAAGTATACTTTATGTCGTTTGAAATTGAAAGAGAGCCGACTCTCGGTCTAAAAACCGTTTTTAGGGCAATCACCCATTTTAAGAGTGATTTGGAGTTGGTTTTAAATGTTTCAAAATTTGAGCCATAGTTTTTTTGCATTAGGTACACGAAAATTACTCGTTTCCTTTTATAAACCTTCATTGCTACAAGCCAAATAAAAATTGCAGATTAAATGCTGCCAGAAAAACCCGCATGTGTGCATTTTGCAGCACCGCAGTGACGCCAATGTGGGACCGCGCGTTAAAATATCGTATATGTGCACAGGGCCTAAATACTTTAAGAGTGAGCAAATTTACTCAAAAATCTCTTAACTTAAACTTATAGCCATTTTAAATAGATTATAGATAAGAGAGAAAAGTTTTTAAGATTTTATTTATTTGAGCTGTAAAATAAATTGTTTCGTTGTTTCTACAAATTTCTACAGAAAAAATATCCAGAGGAATATCTGGACACAAATAAAAAACAAACCAAAATGGAGTCTTTTCTCTTTCTCTTATACAGGGAGGCGATAGAAAATTAAATTTTATTGTAAAGATGAAAGACCGCAAATGCCTCCACACTCAGCCACGCATATGTGGCAGAAAATAATTGTTCATTGCGGCTTGGCTTGTAAGGTTGTTGGGATCGCTTCAATTATTGTCTTAATGGACTGCTTCAATTCAGTAAAATTCCTGGGTTTCACTTTGTACACCTCCTGCTTGACATAACCTTAAAAAAAAAGTCTGGTTGAGCGAAGTTCCTGCCATAACTGGTCAGGCTATATTAGTGGCTCCATCTTGCTTCGACACGTCTTCGGTGCAGTTCTTGGTAAACAAACTCATTGAACATCTTTAAAAGTCAAATTTGTAGCACGATTAATGCGCCACCCTGTGTTAGTTAATCTGCTTGTTTTTTGCTTGTAAATATGTACAATGTTTTGCAAGATATTCAATATACGATACATGTATTTGTGAATTTTCTCACGATACGTTACATTATGATAGTTTAATAGAAAATGAAAACTAACAGGCAATTTAAAGGTGATAAAAACTTAAAGTTAATCTTTCAGTGAGTTCTTAATTAATTTAAGTTTAGTTTATTTGCAGGATTATTTAACTCTAATTTAACTTAACAGAACTGAAAACTAGCCTTAAAGACCGGGAGGTTACAGTAATATGAGCCCAACTGTTGTACCTTATGGAAAAGTATTTTAGAGAAGTGCTCATATGGAACGTTTTCGCTAAGTTGTAAAATAACATAGAAAAAGAGTACATTTTAAAGAGGGGAAATGAAAAAAAAAAGTTAAGTAGAGGCGCATGGGCTGACACCTTTTTTTAGAAGAAAGTGGATACCCGGCGTGTTAAACTATATTTGATTTATGAGAGGATAAATAAAGAGTATAGTTTATTAAAACAAGAGTATCTTTTACTGCTATTCTTAAAAATGAAATTTGTTGTTCTTTATAATGTACGCAACATTCTTTTTGTTTAAACAAAAAAAATTAACTCTATGTTCATATAATCAGGAAATCTTTCTCGCCATTAAGTTTCATAAAAACGAAAACGCCTATATTGACATTTTTTTATTTTACAATTGTGGGTGCGTTCAGAAACACCGGAGTATTAGAATTGGTTCACATTAACCGACTTTTATTACATCGTAAATGGAGTTGAAAAAACTTTGGTTATTAAAGGAAGAAGAGAGGGAAGAAGTTAGTTGCGATAAAAAAAGATTATCTTAGTGAACTCTATTATAGAGTTATAGATTAAGAAGTACACCTTCGTGAGAAAGAATACAATATTCTATTGAATAGGTAGGACTAAAATGTATGTAATATGTATGCGTTTTTAAATAGGCCAACACTATTCTGATCTATATTCTCAGCTATTATGTAGCTTTCTGTTTTTGTAATCCCGCTGGTGACTGCAGATAAAAACACAACTAAAGTTATCTTGACATTTTTGAGATAACTAGTAAGAGTAACTATCGAAATATCGAAAATGCCTTTTAGCCAAGTATAAAACTCCTCAACTAACTCTTTATGGGAGGGATGTCCTGAGCAATTAAGGTGGAAATTATGTTTATCGAACTATAAACTTACTGAAAGGGTAAACGAAAACAAAACCCATACTTAAAATGGTTTTTTTCCAAGCAAGAAAATGTTAAGGTCACTTTACACGATAATAGAAGTCATATGCCTGTCATTATTTGTTCTGTATGATTTTTCATATGAGCTGTCATTTCTAGTCAAGTCATACGGTTATCTTTTTTTATGTTTACATGTCTTTTACTTCACATTAATTTCTCTATAATCATCTGTCAAAACCAAAATAAAAAAAAACCTCATAAACAAATACATTTTTGTGAAGCAAAATTACTTTTTTGGAATTAAATATCTATTGTTGTTTTCATTCAAAATTCAAATTTTTGTAAAAATATTTTTATTTTTAATACTCTGAATTCACTATTTTCCATGAAAACAACAATTTCCGCTTGACTTCGCAAATGGAATTAGCTGCACATGACGACGTTTTTACTGCAAACGTACAATCCTTCACCTTCTTGTTATAACAACCACAACAACCAAACCACTTTTTTTTTAAAGGAACAATAAATGGAATCGAAGTTGATATCATAAATTTGTTGGTCAGGAACTTCAAATATCGATGTTACCTGCAATTAAATTGTTCCGTGGAACTTTAGAAGACCTTAGCTGCTATATGTCAACTTAGATCAACGGTCATAGAATAAATCGTTTCTGTGTTACTTAACGCGAACAAATTGGCAAAAGAATGTTTTGTATGAAAATTTGAATCTAACAAATCAAAGCGGATAACCGGGGCGTGAAAAACTAGCTAAAAAAAGAAATAAATTCTGTTTATTCGTTGAAAAAACAGGAAATTTTTGTATGGAAAAAGTTAAAAATCGACTTCATAAATTGATCGAATGTGCCTAATACATTGTCTTAGCCCTGGTTCACACGGCATTGTACCGAAGGTTTTTTGCAGTACAAAGTTCGCTACAAAAGTAGAGCGACAGGGACAGCAAACGACGCCATATTTTTTGCCGTTCTTTTGATATTTCTCTTCAGTAAGGTTTGCCATTATATGATGGAAAGATATACGAGCCAACAACGAGTCGAAATTATTAAAATTTACTACCGAAATTCGGAGTCAGTGGCCTCAACGTTAAGAGCGCTACGTCCAATTTATGGTCGTCATAATCGTCCTAGCAGATCAACAATTGAGCGTCTAGTGGACAAATTTGAATCCACAGGCACAGCACAAAATGTTCCCATGCCAGTGAGACAAAGAAGTGCCCATAGTGTCGAGAACATGGCTGCCGCTGAGGCTTCAGTTGCAGAATGCCCAAATGTGTCTCTCACACGTCGTTCTCAAGCGTTGGGCATCTCTGTGACGTCGTTGTGGCGAATTTTGCGAAAAGATCTTGGCCTACATCCTTACAAGATTAAATTGATGCAAGAACTGAAGCCGCTTGATCACCAGAAGCGTCGTATGTTCGTGAATTGGGCTGAGCAACAACTTGAAAATGATTCGGATTTTCATCGAAAAATCATCTTCAGCGATGAGGCTCATTTCTGGCTGAATGGCTTCGTCAATAAACTAAATATGCGGTATTGCTCAGGCAGCAATCCACACGTACTCCATGAGTCATCATTGCATCCCGAAAAAATTACGGTTTGGTGTGGTTTATGGGCCGGTGGCGTCATTGGGCCGTACTTCTTCCGTGATGATCAAGACCGGCATGTTACTGTGAATGGGGATCGCTACCGTTCAATGATAACCGAATATTTTTGGCCCCAATTGGATGATATGGACTTGGAGGACATGTGGTTCCAACAAGACGGCAACACAAGCCACACAGCGAATGTCACAATCAATTTATTGGGAACCAAGTTTGGAGAACGTGTTATCTCACGAAATGGTCCAGTCGCTTGGCCGCCTCGGTCGTGCGATTTGACGCCGTTAGACTATTTCCTGTGGGGCTACGTCAAGTCTATGGTCTATTCCAACAAGTCAGCGACGATTGATGAGCTTCGTACGAATATCGAACGTGAAATTGCAGTGAAATTGAAAACCGTCGAAAATTGAGTTCAGCGTTTGGACTTCTGCAAGCGTGTCCGTGGCGGCCATGCAAAAGAAATCGAGTTTCATACATAATGACACCAAACGTACTTTCACAGGAATAAAGAATTTCATTGATGTCCAAAACCGTTTTTGTTTTATGTAAACAAAACTTTTGTAGTGCTCTTGTTGAACAACCCGATATTAAATTTATTTTGAAAATATAAAAATCTATTGTTAAACAGTTGAATCTACTGCGACATCTTTTCAAATCTACTTCGGACATTTTTTCAATAAGTCCCATAGCTGATGCTCACATGCCAAACTGAATATAAATTATAAAATGGCCGATTATAGCTTGGCGTCACCATATTCACTTATACAAGCAATATAGAAACAAAGACACACAAACTTTCATAAAGACTGTATAATAATTTTACAGGATGACTATTGAAGCCGTGGTGATTTCATAAAAGCAATATAGAGAGATTAAAGAAACATTGGTTCATCACTTTTATCAAGCTGATATAATTTGCACCAGAAAATATTAGAGGACTCAGCTATGCTCCAATAAGGTATTTACTTCCTATCAGAGGGGCAAAAACTTTAACGTCTGAAATACGACGCAATTTTGTAAGTAGGGTTACCTACTTATTTGTTGTGCTGATTTCCCAATATTTACAAAATATCTTTTTCAAATTGCTATTATTTTTCATAAACATTCAATATCAGGTCAGATGGTGTAATCTTACCCCAAATTCAGAGTTGGTGTGTTCAGGCCTATGTGTAACCATTTTGATCCAGTTTCCATTGCACTAATAATTTTAAATACTCGTACATACCTCTTGGTCTAATGGTAAGCGCACCTGCATAGAACACTCGGGAGATATGTAGCTGGGTTTGGGTCCTTCTTTTTTCATCTAAACAACTTTTTAGTGGTGCTGCCCCTTGAAAGAAGTGGAAAATCCTCAGAGTATCATCTCTTGACGTGCTCATTGCTTGTGACAAAGTTTTGTTCTATCTTTTTTATAAGAGATTTTTCATGCCTCGTTCATCTCAGCCTCACATGGCTTCTGCTCTTTTGGATTTACAGTATAAATCGAAAATACATTGTTGTTGTTTTTGATACACTTTTTTACTGGCTAGTAAAATTTTATTTCGTTCGTGCAACTGTTACATTTATGAAGGATCACTTTTTCATTAGAGTATCCACTTGATAGGTGCAAGTGGCCCTTAATTTGTTTGAATGAAGCATAAGATAAACAATGAAATCCAAAAATGTGTTCCTAAAAATAAAACTCAATTTATTTTCATAAAAAAAAACTTCAATTTTTATTTAAGATAGCTTAATCAAATTTTGGACATTTTTTATGAATACAGTAAGATATTATTGATTATTGATTTTTTTCTTATTTTTTTTTTAACATAGCATTTTGTAGTAATTTTTGTTTGATTATTTTTTTTTCTGACCAAAAAGTATACTATTTTTAACTTTATCGTATGTAAAACCAAATATTGATATTACGCAATAATGCTTAAAATTTTTAAATCCAATTATTTTATCCCAAAAACATGATTACTACTTTTATTGAATTTATATTTTTTATTGTTTTTTTTTTTTACTTTTTTATATGCTACAAATATCATTGCCAAACGTAGTATATATTTGCTTTTTTAAATAAAAAATCATAAATAAAACCCTTAATTTTTTCAAAAGCAAGTAATGCTGAAGTATTTTTTAATTTTGTTTTCTGTTTTTTTTTTTGTTAATATTTTGACGTTTGAAAGAGACCAAAAATTAAACATAAACTCCAGAAACATAGACATACATATATTTCATATATTGACATTACATTAAGAATCTAAATATTTTTGAGTTCTTTTCTTTTTTATTTTCCAGTAGTTTTTTTTTTTAGTTTATTGGGTTTGTTTTGGAAATGAATTTCATCTACTCTTAATAAACTGCTTTACGCCATTTTTCTAGTATATATAGTACAATTTAGATGTGTTTTTATTTTAGTAATATAATTAATATATAGACTTTTATATCTTTTGAGGTAGTTTCCATTTTACTTTTACTTCATTGTTTCTTTTTTTTTGCATTTTATATTTTTTTGTAGCTCTTTATTATATATTTTTGGCTTTATACATTTTGTTTGTTTTGTTGTATTTTCAATATATGTATGTATATTTATTTAAAAAAAAAAAGACAAACGCAATAAATTGTTACTATTACGGTAAGGAATTGGTTAGTAGGTGTTAAGAAAGATGTCGTATAAACATCTTTGTTGTGTAAATCGTTGTCACAATCAAGGAACATTTTCTTAAATACATTTTTTTTTAATTTTTGAATAACCTTTTTTGTAATTTATGTATGAACCTATAAAATCTAATTTTTTTATGTTTTCATTGACCTATTGCAGATGGATTTGTAAACATAATTTTAATACAACAAAGTAAACAAAATAAAAAAAATAATTCCATAGCATTTATATTAAAACTGTGAAAATAAAAGTAAGAAACTAGTACGTTTTTATTTTTATTTGTTTTTATGTTAAATTATTTGTAAATTAAAATAATAATTTTCGTTTCGAAACATATCACATCAGAAAAAAAGATACGGCTGGAAAATAAACTATTATCACACAGGCAAGCCGCCCAATGTGAAATGTTTTGAATCGAAATTTTTATGCTTTTTGTAACCCTCAATTTTTATACAGAACCAGTAAGCCTTCCTATTTTCTATTCTATAGTTATAGTTTTTCGCTTGTTATATCTTATTTTTAATATAAATGCTAACAACTATTTTCAGAATATCATTATGTCGTGTAAAAGATAAATCGGGTATATTGTTTTTTCTTTTTTCTTCATTTGAAATATACATAGTTTAAATTAAATTTATTACATAGAAAATAATTGTTTAAATTTGGGATTCTTCCTGTTTTTTTCTATTTATTTTATTTTTTAAACAAATGAAATGCGTAAATGACAAAAATATGTTTTGAAGCGCAAAGAATAATAAAGAATATATATTTTTCTTATTTAGGTTTATTGTTAGAGGTACCTATTTTTTTAAATAATTACAATTTTCTTTTACATGATAAATTGATAACTAATTGAATTGAAAAAATGTAGGTTTTTATATTATAAAACGATAGTACTTTTTGTAGAAATTATAAGATTATTTGCTTAAATTTTTGCATTTCAATTGGTTTGTAAAAACAAGTTGTATCAAATACTAAAATGTGTATAAAATTATTATGCTTACAAACGAAAAATACATACAAAAGGTATGTTAATATAGAATTATTTTTTGTTATGTACAAATCTGATTTTGGATTCATAAGTTGTATTACTATTTTATATATATAAAAAAAATATATATGAATAAGAAAATAATTCAAAACCACAAATAAAATAAATATGTTGTAGCTCAGTCTCCAAGAAATTATTGTGGTCTTGCATTATCTTCGATGTATTTTTAATTATATTATTAAACATAAAGTGTTAAAATAGAACATATATATATATTTAAAATATTTACATAATTAAAAAAAATAATCAAATAAAAAAACTGATAAAATAACATTATAAAAATAAAAAAATCCATTTTATTGTAAAGGTATTTTGTTTTGATTGTGCGGCTTTTATATAAGTTATATTGAATAAATGTAGGTATGTATATGTATAATTATTTAAATATTTGCATTTATTTATTTGGATTTGGTGTATATGTGTTTCTGTTGTGTATAATATTATGGAAATATTGGTGTGTAATAGGTTTATTGGATTGAATTGGAATTTTTTTCTTTTTTATTTGTGTTATTATAATTTCACTGTGTGATTATTTCTATGTAAAATAACAAAAAGTAGTTATATATAACATTATTTAGCTTGTTCTTACTATCTTATTTTCTAAATGAATAATGCCAAAAAAGATAAAACAAAATTAAACAAAGTGGACTCTACAAAAGACAATATTCTCTTCTATTTTATGAAAGTTATCTTTTTTGAATTTCCTTTTTGTTTAAAACACTTATGTGTTTTTCTTTCTCTTGTTTATTAATTTAAATATAGTATATATTATTTTCTCATAAACATATAATATATTTACTGCAGTAGTCTGACTTTTGTTTTGCCCCCACAAACATGAATAAAGAGAATATAATTAAATTGTATTGGTTTAGCATTTTTAAAACTCGAGTGCAATCAAAGTGTTGCTATACAATGGACAGCAAAGATTTATTTTTTATTTGTTTCATAAAAACTAGATTTTAGCTTTTATTTTTATTTTTTGTATTTTTATTTTTTTTTTTTTTAGTTATTGGAAAATATTATGAAAATTATAAAGATTTAGTAAGCGCTTGAAAATGAAATAAATTGTCACAATAGTTTTTTGTATAAAATGCCCATTTAATTAAGCACACTGATTGCACATCCATATAATTTTATATTTTCTGTCTCGAGTAGTTTATACTGATAAAACGTTCTTGAGCTATTTTCTAATTAATTTTTTTGTAGTTATGTGTATGCATATAAAATACGAAAAACCCACGACTTTTTACATAATATTTTAGATGATTTTTGTTTGTTTGTTATATTTGATAATTTTAGTTTTTATGTCAATATGTATCTTATAATCCTAAAAGAAATTTATTTTTATTTATTGTGTTTTTGTTTTTGCAAATACCATATAAAGTAATTGAAAATCCAAATAACTACTCATTTTTCATCATTGTTTTGAAATTTGTTATATCAGTTGTTGGGCAGTGTGCTGTATCTGATTTATTCTTTAATTCATTTTTAACTTGATTTTTTTTTTTATTCAAACTTTAGTATTAAATATAGTATTAATTTGCATGTTGGCCAATTTTTTTTTTGAGTTTTTCAATGTGTTTACGTAATTTTTTGTTATGAAAAGTTTGTCTAAAGTAGATACAAATCGTAATTTATTAGAGAAGTTTTGTGTTATTTTTTTTTTTATTTCACAAATAATTCCATTTAAATCGAGGGTTTTTCTTTCCTTATTTTTGTTTTGTTTGAAGCAATCAGTAATGACCCTTATCGTGAAATCTGACAGTTTCGACATTCTTTTCATGAACGCATTTTGATATATTTTGAAAGAATAATCGTAATAATCGTCAATGTCAGGAAACGGGAAAAGTTTTAACTCGATTCTACCATTTTCAAAAGTGAATAAGAAACACATTCATAAAACTAACATCGGTTCCGTTCGAAATTCATGATAGGAGCTCATATTATTTCAATTATGTATTATTTGTATGCCTTTCAATAATCCGATAAGATCAATTTATTTTAAAGGGCTTGCTCTTTGCTTGTTGTTTGCTTTTAGGCGCAAGAAAAAAATATTTTATATTATTTATTGTGGAGTGGTTCTTGGTGGTAAGATTTGATTGTTGTTTTTTTTTTTAAACAAAAAATGTTCGATTGTTTTTTTTTTATTATTTTATAGTGGCTGAATTTCTCTTCTGCAAATCTATATCGTTATTTTTCTTTAAATGTCTAGGTATTTTCTCTGCTGTTCTTGTCTTTGCATTTTTGCTGCTTTTATTTTGTGTTTTTTTATATAAATAAATTGAAATTTAAGAAAATTCAAAATGTATAATTTTTCTACTGATCAATTTGTACTTGAAATTTGTACGCGAAAAACTTTTGAAATGTTCAAAAAATTTAGTAAGGATTTTATATTAAACAAAAAATTAAAGTTTTAAAATTTGTAAATATAGAAATGTAAAAATAACCGAAATGAATTTGGGATAAAATTAAGTTTTTTTGTTTTATTTAATAATATAAATAAAAGTAAGTTTGTTGTTTTCATTTGTTGTGTTGGATTGTGATAAGCTTTTTATGTTTTTGTCTTATATTAAGAGAGGTAGTTCTTTGTGTGTGTGCTTTTCCTTTCAATATTTCCCAATGTCAATAATTGTTTCATTCAATTATTATCTCAGTGTGATAAACTCTCCGTCATAATGATGATAAAAATCAAAAGTTAGAAAGTTATATTTAAATTTTTTAGAACAAAAAAACCTTTGGCGATATTTTATATAAATTTAATTTTGATTAGCAAAACCACTAATTTAAAAAGAAAAAAAAACTATCCAAAAAATATTATATATCTCATTTTTTTTTAATTTTAATTAAATAAAGTCGCATCTTAAACAAACAATTATCACACTAATTTAACTTTTTTTAATCAGTACTTGGCACAACTTATACACTCTTAATTTACAAAACCTTTCAGGAAATAATTTCGTAATCGAAATCGATTAAAAAGAAAACAACAAAATGTTCAAATCAACAAAAAATTAAGTTAGTGTTTCCTTCACATTTTCTTTTTAAATAATAAATAAAAACTTTTTTTTTTTTACATTTTTTTCTTACAATAAAAATATATAACGATATAAATAGCCTCTAAACACTATAAATATTTAAAAAAGTTTTCTCTCCATAAGAATCGATTTTTTTAGTTTTACTTTTATAAAAATACTTTTTTCTCTCTCTTTTTATTTATTAATAATATAATTTTTTCAATGTCTTCACTTTAAGTATAAATCCCCTTCTTTATTTGTTAAAGAACTGGAAGATTTTTTGTTGCTTCAAAATGATAGTCGCCGTTCAGGCTTTAAAGATGTTCTTTAAGAAACAAAATTATTTTGTTTGAGAAAGCAACTCCTCGATACATATCCTTAAATAGTTAAAATTGTTGTTTCTTTATATTTTTTTGTTTTTTTTTCTCATTAAATATATAAAATATATTAAAAATTTATTCTCTGAATATACGATTTTTCCAACAAAATAAAATCTTTATATAGAATATATTCATATAAATATAAATATATAAAAATGTTAAAAAAGTTATTTTTACATATTAATTTTCATTTTTAATTAATATTTTATAAATTGAACCCCACTTCAAAGTATTTGTTATAATTAAATTTGTTTGTATTACAATAATTATAGTACACAAGCTATTTCCTCGGATTTTTTTTTAGCAATTTTATAATGTCATTTGAAGCCTTTCGCGGTAAATTTTAGTGTTGTTTCAAATGTATTGAACATAATTTTTAAAATAGCCCAAATGTAATTTTGTGAATTTTGTATCATTTCAAGTAATTTTTAAAGCAGTAGCTCGACGCATGAAAAAGTAATGTTTGTCTTTTTTGCAATGTTGTATATTTAAAGCATAGCAATATTTGTCCACGAAATTTTTGAAGATTTTTAGTCAAATTATATTTGAAACTATTTGTTAGTTTAAAATTTCTGTTAAGATTCAAGGTCTAAGCTTAGGTGGTAAATTATGTTTTTATTTTGTTTTGTCCAAATTGGTTTTGTAATTTTAATTTTTTTTAATTTATCTGCAAACTTTGTCTCAATTTATAAAATGAGACTGATATGCGTTATTGATTTTAATTTTTCAATGTTAAGTAGAAGGTTTAGGATTTGAGTGACATAATTGTGGGACATGCATATACTTTTTTTATTTTTGTTTGTCGCTTTTGTCAAACCAATTATTTTTTGTATTTATTATTTTATATAAGATAATGCACTTATATTGAGGTATTTATATTTCATTTAAATGAGTTTTAATGTTATTGATTTAAATTTTTGTAGATATCCTAATTTATGTATTATATAATTAAATTTTTCTTTTCGAAATTAATTTTGATATAATTTATTCGCCCGTATCATAAAATCCGCCGTTATCGAAATTTTACTATGATTTAACTATCACAGCTTTTGTAATGAAAATTCTCCATTTGGTTTGATCTTGCAATAGTTTTTTTTTTGGAATCTGTAGCTTGATTCTGACGAATCCTGTGATAGGTGTGAGCGTTTTTTTTTTGCCGAAATGTTTGTATGTTTTTTTTTTTTTTTAATTTAGTGCCGAAAATGTGATAGATTTAGATTTTCTGGTTGAACGGAATATTGTGGCTGGTGGATTATTTATTTAGATTTAACAAATTTCTTTAAGTTTAAAAATTATTTTTAAATTTAAACAATTAAACTATTGAACAACTTTTTCTTAGAATGAACATAACAGTGAATTAACAATTCAACTTTTTTCAATATGTCTATAGAACAACGTACCATAAATAACTGTAGCTAGTAAAAGGAATCGTACAAATAAAAAAATTTATTGGTTGACAATGTTAAATTGATTTTGATTGTTTACGGCAATCAAATTCAGTTGAACAATGAAAACGAAACATTCTATTACTATTTTTGATTGTTTGTTGGCGGTTTGGTGTACTGTTTTCATTAATTAAAAGAAGTGATCAACAGAAAGTAAAATTGTTTAACTTACAAGAATCAACAACGGTTATGTGTTTGAAAAAACGTTAAACCATGTTTTATATTTATAGGAATAGAAGTAAGTAGATCAATTAATATTAATTAATAAAAATATCATTTACATTTCAGCACCGTTTAAAAGGCAATTCATTTTTTTTTTATATATTAGTAAGATTGTTAAAGTTTAAATTATAGTTATAATTATGTTTGTATTTTAATATTAACAACATCTTTTTGATATTAATTTCCTTATATGTAGTTTAATTGATTAAATTTTTGTTATGGTGTTCCTTTTTTGCTGTATATTCTATTAAATTAAGGAATTATTTTCTCTGCAATCTTCATCTTTATTTTATTCAACAAAATTTACCTTCTTTCGGGACTTTCTTAAATACCATTTGATTTGTATATAATTTTCTTTTGTTAAGTAATGTTATTTAGTAAACCTATATAGTGTGGGTTCACGGCAAAAAAAAATATTTTTCCATTGATAAATACAAAAAAAAAAAAATATTTATATTTACATATTTGCTATAGTATTGAAATATGCAAATTATTCAATATATTTTTGCGTTTTTCTGGGTGGGGTATTTTTGAAGTGGTTGTTTTATAGTGAGTGTGTTTTTTTTTTAAATACATTTACTTGAGTTAATTTCTAAACGTAGTAATTATCTCTTTATTTTTTGCGAATGTTTTAATTACTAATTTATGAAAAAAAAATAAAAATAAAAAAAATAAAAAAAAATTAAAACACTTTCAATTTACTTTACTGACTCGAACTTGAAGATTGCTGATGTTGTTGTTGTTGTTGCTGTTGAGGTGGTGAGGACTGTTGTTGTGGTAGTTGTTGTTGTTGCTGCTGTTGTGGGATCTGTTGTGGCTGTGATTGGGTCCCACTGGTTGATGATGATTGTTCTTTAGCAGCCTTTTGTTTTTTAGTAACAGGAGGTGGGTTTGTTGACATCATCATCGCTCGAATTCTTCGTTGAGCAGACTAAAAAAAACAATAAACACAAAATAGGTAAGATATTTTGAATAATGGCAAACAATTTTATATATTTAATGTCAGTCAGCGCATAGTCAATTTAATCCAAGTTTTTATATTTTTGTACACACTTTTAAACTCTCTTATCAAAATTGAGGACTGACATTAAATGCTTTAAATTTAACGCTAATAACATAAGAATTCTTGGTAAAACAATAAACGGTAGTAAATAAAAGAATTATTATTAAATACAATTGAACTTTATTTTCAGTGTAGTTTCTTCAAAGAGTACTAAAATCTCTACTTAAGCATCTGTGATTAGTATTATAATTACGAATACAAATCTGTCAAAAAATTGTTCCAACTTCAAAAACTTGTAATCTACAAAACTTTAAATTATGTATGCTAGTTTTTCCCTGATAACATTCAATGGAGAGACTTAATTAAATACAGTGAAATCTCCCACTGCAGACACCTCTCTTGCAAAAAATAATGTACTATACTTTGCTTTTTTGGACACATTTTACTTGAGTCATAAGGACATACACATAATATGTACGGATTTTTTTAAATATTTAAAATGGGTATTGTGTATCTTGTAAAAGATGAAAAAATTAATTTTTCTTCTGGGACATTTTCCAACATTGAATTTTGAGACCCCACGGCCGTTTCAAGGCAAAAAAAACTATAATTCAAAAAAATTATCAGAAAAACCATTTAAATTTGCGTCGACATGTGGTCATAATTACTTATTATGTTTTATTTTGGATTTATTTACTCATTTGTATTGACTGAATAACAACTTAAGCATGCTGTATTATGATGTTGGGCCAGTTCGAGCATTCTATAAAGAAAAAATTATCGAAAATAGCTTGAAAATCGAAAATAAATTTGGGGGCTTTCATGAAGATTTAATGTCAAAATTTAAATCTTTTTTCTGACCACTTTTTTGAATTGCGGTTTTTACCTAGGACCGGAAAATGGAAAATGTCATAGAACAAAAATTACTTCTTACTAAATACTTAACACTATCCACGATACACATTTTGAATATAAAAAAAATTCCGAAATCCCTAATATACATAAATGTCTCGGAAAGGCGAATATTGTATTTTAATAGAATTATTAGTTTCTACAAAAATGGTTTTATGTGAAGGTATTTCGTTCTGTTATATGACCGTAAAGCTTAAAACCATTTACGTAGAAATATTTAGCACCAAATATTATTTATTATTATTATTTAAAATGTTTCTAAGCCGAATATCACTAGTAGTCATTGTGATCATCGGCCATATAATGAAATTGGGTGTACCTAATAACCTTTTTAACAACGTATGACAAATTACTTTTGAAAAGGAAGATCGCTATGCTCATTAAAAAAAAAATAGCCGTATTTTATCACCATAAGTTTATATTTGATTTTTAAAATCAAACGTAGTTATAAAAATGTAAGAACTTACCTGTACGCTAAAGAACGGCCCAATTATGTGAACAGTTGTCTCTTCTTCACCCGTCACTGGAGTAACATTGTGTTCTGGAAGCTTAATAATACTACCTGTCACTCGTTGTAATTCACGAACGTTCTGACCACCCTTGCCAATTATTCTTCCAACCTTAAAGAAACAAAATCAATAATTTTAAAACCAAATTAAGATTAACAACTGAAGATTTAAAAGATTGTTTGTCAACATTTTTTAAAAATAAATTATACTAAGCATGCACAATTGCAAAACTATGACTACCATTTAAATATTTAAAAACAGTGCCAGCGTTAGGAAAAAGAGGAGATTGGTCTGCATCAGGACCCGTAGGCAAAAGATGCAAATATATTTTGAAGTTCTGAATTTCAAAGAAGGAAAAAATAGAACTAAGAAGAGCATTCTACATTCGTGTAGTGTGGCTAAAATACATCCGAAAATGGGCTCAAGGGTAAACTAATGTGTATTCCTAGAATTATGAGTATCTGGTGGAATTGTGTAAGGGGAGTAGTGCAACTGGCTACCAGGTCTATAAAAATAGCGATAAAATAATGACATGCATATTATGGAGTTGTTCGAGAGAAGTGATTTGTTCTGACATATTTCTGTCACCCATAAATTCTAAAGCACTGTTTTGTATTTTATCCAAGAGATACATCAGAGTTTATCTGTACAAAAAAGCTTCGTGCTAAGGCAAACAGTTTTTGCCTTGCATATTATAATTTTAATTTGCTTACGCTAATTACAAGCTTAAATTAAAACAAATAAATAATTTAAAAATAAAAATTAAATATTATGCAGAATTGGTGGAAAATAGCTTTGAAATTTTTTATTTTATTTTCATATGTTCACATGGGACTGTAAACAAGGCTCAAATTAAAAATTTTACAAAATCTAGCAAAACTTCTTTTTTTTTTCTATTTGGTTATGAAAGAAAATTGTCAAAAAACAAGGCTAAAAACAAAAAGATCAATTGCTTCGACTAAATATTGGCTAAGAAACGTCGATCAAATACCAAGGTACTTTTTGAAACCCAAACCCCAGGTTTGAGGCAACAGGACAACCGATTCACCTCTTAGATACCAAGCCATCTTGGATGCCAGAGTACGTGGTTGGTATGACTGAAATCAGTGTGCTTTCGAATTGCATTTAAGTAAATAAATAAATAAAATAAGCGTTTTCAGTTATTTAATATCTTTAATTTACTAATTTTGTAAATGTCAACTCAGTGCAATGTCAATGGTGTATAGATAAAGATAGTTTATATACAATGATTTGAAATGAGACATAATGCATATGCCATGTTGCATGATACATGTGGCATGTTTCATGATGCATGATGGATGATGCATCATGCATCATGTGGCGGGAAAAGTACGTTGCCTTTTGCGCCACAAATATTAGTGATATTGAGTTATCTAAGAGGAACTAAATGCAACCATTTTCTTCTTCGGGAAGGGGTGTGTGTCTACCTTTTCTCAAAGAAGCCATTAAAATTTTTTAAAAACAACAGCTACACTCAAAATAAAGTATGAAGGCTGTTTTGGTGTCCAGAAGCAAGTTTTTTATTTTATTTTTAAATTTAATTTTTTTAACTTAAAATCTAAAATATTTTTTTTTTTTAATTGTGAAATTAAATTCTTAATTGGCTTCTATTTAGTAGGAAAATTATTGACAGGAATTGTTGATTACGTTGACGCAGTTCTGGCCATGTGACATTATAAAGGGTGTTTTTTAAGAGGAATAGAACTTTAAGTTGGCAAAACTATTTTAACTGGCGGCCGTTTTGTCAGCTGTCAAATTATTTAATTTTAGTTTGGTTTGGCAATTCAACATGAATAGACTGACACCTGAACAACACTTCCAAATTATGCAAATTTATTTTGAAAATCATGGTTCTGTTCAAAATTTATACCGCGCGAATTTTGTTTAGCCATTAAGCTCACTTTTGGTTGAATGGATACGTCAAGAAACAAAACTGCCGTATTTGGATTAATGATAATCCTCAAGTGTATGTTGAGACACCGTTACATCCACAAAAACTGACTGTTTGATGTTCTTTATGGGTTTGTGGAATAATTGCTCCGTACTTCCGTAAAACCGATGTTGGCCAGGAGGTTACAGTCAATGGTGACCGCTATAGAGCCATGATAACTGACGTTTTTGTTCATCAATTGAACAACCATGATGTGCAGGAGCTGTGGTTTCAACAAGAAGACGCAACATGTCACACAGCACGTGCCACAATTGATTTATTGTAGGAAACGTTTGTTAACAGCATAGTTCACGTTAAGAACGTCGTCTACGCCGATAAGTTCGAAACATTTGACCAATATGAGGAAAACATTCGCCACGTTATTGCCAATATATGGTCACAAATGTAGGAAAAAACCTTCGAAAATTGGACCTCCAGATTAGACTACGTCCGAGCCATGTGCCAGAAATCATATTTAAGTTATAATTATGTAAATTTCATGTTAATTTACTATTTATCACCGCAATATATAATGCCAAATGCCACATTCAACATTCAAAATTATGTATATTATACAACAAGCAACATGTGCTATGCCAGATTATACATTTTCATCATGCGGCTTGCACACATCGAATTTAAAAATAAGTCAATTTTATCAAGCTTTGTGAATTTATTACATTTGTTATTCCAACCTTCCAACGAAAGGAGTCATTTTGAATTTTGCACCGATATGTTGCCTAAAATGAATGCTATGGACATTAGCGACGTTTACTTTCAGCATGAGGACTACACTATATGCCATCGGAAAATTGCGTAACAAGTTCCCTGAGCAAGTGATTTCTCGAAATGAAGACTTCAATTGACAGACCAGAATAAGAGATTATGTCAAAAATGAAGTCTACACCAACTCCAACTACCATTTATCAACTGAATGACTAGAGCTTAAACCTTAACAATACAAACCACTTAAAATTGACTTAAGGCTTCTTGCAATGATCACACGACACGCGTCTGATATTTTGGAAAACGTGGTGTAGGTCGGTCGCTTAATGACGAACAAACTTCCAATAACGCAAGTTAGAATTTAGGAAGCAACAAATAAGCAGTGTAAGTGTAAAAATGAAACAATAATAACAAAATATTGAAAATAACTAAGTATCTACTGAAATTTTTACCGACCAAAATTAAACTTACCTGTGAGCTAGCTACCAAGATCTCCACCGTTAACCGTACATCATCGGTTCCACACATAAAGCCTTCTTCACGCATTTTCTCAAAAATCATATATTGTGCCTTCCATTGGCCTTCGGGCGTACCAATTATTGTAACCTTACGTTCGGTCTGTTGTTCCAATGGTTTGTCGGTCTCCAGTGGCGCAATTTTCACAGACGCACCCGAAAATCTCATAATATTACGAATGTGTGAGCCTTTGGTTCCGATTATAGCACCAACTGCATTATTCGGAATATAAAGGTATGTGGTTTCTTGTTGGTCATTTGGGAAGACGGGAGGAACAACTGCCGCTGGTGTCTTAGCCATTGGAAACGCCGGACATGAGGTGTACGGCATGCTTGGATTGAAAACCATTCCATTGCCTGGTGTTGACATCATTGCCATCGGATGCAACCCAGGGAACATTAAGCTCTGTGGCGCCATTGCTTGCAGGTCATTTTCGTAACTTTGGCGGAGTTTCGAGCTTATTTGACTTTCTGCACGGGACATATTCTCGATTAGTCCTTTAACAGTTATAATACGCTCTAAATTGTAGCTGCTTATGTCATTAATTGAACTAACGGTAATTTTCGTATCAGTTTCTTGCATTATCCGTTTGATAGTATTACCGTTTTTACCAATAATGCGACCAATTAAATTGTTGTGCGCGAGGATTTTAAGACAAATTTCACTAAAAGTATACAAATTATTCGTTTATTTATTTATTACTTATTACTGACATGATACAGCCGTTTTCTGTTATACATGAGATTCCAATCATTTGGGTTTCTGGGATCGCTCCAAGAAAGTAACAATAAGAATTTTTTCATACACTTCGTAATATAATTATAAAATAAAGTTTCATGGTCTCGTTATTTATTTAAATATAATAAAAATCGAAACGATTACTTTATTTAAAAATAATTCATGAAGATTCAAACGATTTGACCCTCAAGTATAAAGGAAGAGAGCTGCTTTTTATGCTAGAACCTACCCTTTATTTGTAGAAATAGCTTCCTGTTGCATAACCTCTAGAATTCGTTTGCAAGCATTTGTGCAGTTTTCAGGATTTCCATAGATGGTAATTGCTTTTTCTACACTGCCAACGTTTTCTTTTCGATGGACATCAACACGAGCTCGACTCTGTTGAGTAATCGTTCGAATCGTGCTCCCCTGACGACCAATGATGGCACCAACCATTTCACTTTGAACCAATATGCGCAGCGGAAAATCAGCTTGCCGACCCGGACCTGGCATCCCAGCGTATTGATTACGAGCGCTACGTGCGTTTCGGCGCTGATTTTTGTCAAGCTGCTCGGCGTGCAACTTATTACCTTCGAATTCGACACCGTTAAGACCGCCAGCAGCTCTGAAAATATCGATACAAAAAATTATTGAAAAAATTGAATAACAAAAACATAATAAAGGATTTCTTTTTAATGAAAAGGGAGCAGAACGGAGAAATTTTGAGTTCAAAAATGTTCGTTTTTATATCCAAAATGTTAAATAAAATTTTGAAACATGTTTTTTCCATGTTTTTTTTTTCAAAGTACATATCAATGTAATTTTTTTAAATTTGCCCAATCGAATTGTATGCTTTTTTTCATTTTTAAACGCATTTATCTTTTACAAACGATACCTTTGTGCCTGATCAGGATTCTCAAACGTTATATGTACGGTCTGAGTATTCGGATCCTTACTAGTTACAGCCTCGCACTGTTTGACGGTGCCAAATGGCTTGAGAAGTGGTTCGATGTCTTCAAAACGTGTTTGCAGCGGAATGCCGCTAATCAAAATTTTTGATGAAACACTGTGAACAACAAGAAAAACAAAAGGATAACAAAATAAAAAAAAAAACATAATAAATTTCATGTGTGTATCATCTGATTTTATTAAGCCTTTTGTGTGTATCTAAGTGTTTATTTTTATGTTCTTGTTTAAATACTTTTTGATTAAGTTAAATGTCTTTTAAGGAAAGTAAATTTTTGTTTACGAAATATGCAGTTAAAGAATATTGCGGTACAGATTAGGAAATTTTCAAAGCGTTTTTATAAGGCAAGAATATGGTTTTTAGCTACTTTCTATAGTTTCAACAATATATAGTTCTAAAAATTTTTGAGCAGCTGCTTATTAAATTTGTATCCTTTTTTTTAAGAAACACGCATAAATATTTTAGGTACATGGAAATCTATATGTTCTACTAAATACAAGGCATAGTTTAGATGTGTAGTGCGCTTTTAAGTCGCCAGTTATAAATTTCTAAGAAATAATCGTTTAATAAGCTGTCTTTTTGTAAATTTTATATTAAGATTGTATAAAATAAGATCGCCTTTGATAATATCTTTAAAATTTAACATTTTTGAATTTTCAAGTCAACCCGTTTTTATTAAAATATGCTCAGTTTTAAACTCTATTATTCATCTTTTCCAAAAAACAAACTAGTTTTTAAGACAATTGACATACCAGGCAAATGGTAGAGACCACGTAGTCTGACTTTTTGGCAGAAACTTTTAATACCCAAAACAAAATTAGACCAGTGCCAATAATTTTTATTATTATAAGCGGAAAATGAATGATGGGGAAAATTAGGATCAATATAATATAAAGGGGGAAAAATAAATTGCCCCTTAGCAGATGAAAATGTGGAGGGGTGTGAAAACGATTTTTTTTTTTACAACTTCTGGCAAAAGTAGACCTCATATTTAAGAGAGCAACAACTTTAACTTGGATCACTTTTTCAAATAAACCTCAAAAATATTAAGAAAAATACCAAAAGCTACACGGAAAGAATTCTTGGATCAGATCACGAAAAATGAGTAACAAATTACAAAAAACGAATCCCGATCTATACCTTGGCTTGGGATCTCGTAATTTACGACTATTTGTTGGTAATTTGCAAAACTGAGCAAAATAAAGATATTGATACTCAAAAATCGTAAATCAACACTCTTAAGTATCAATTATTCTATCGAGAGAAAACAAAAATTGCGAATAAAAAATCCCAATTTGATCTTAATATTGCTCAATTGTACAATTTGTAAATTTGCAAAAAAGATTTGTGATCACCACTTTTGTTTTGTGATATTGCCACTTCAAAGATCAATCATTTAATTTTATTTTTTTTTTTTCAAATAAATGCTTTGCGCTTGACTCTACTTGGATTTAAACTCGCAAGTCGCAGCCAATTGCATTATATGTATAATATGTCAAACATCAACTATAAGATACATTACATGTTGTGGTGCTTTATCTCATCGAGAAGTAAATTGTGAAAAGAAGGCGTAATTTACGATTTTTTGTTGGTGATTTACAACTATTCTCATGGAGTTGCAGATTGCGAAAAAAAAAAATCGTAAATCAGTGATTGTGCAATGTAAATTACAAATATTTATCGCAAATCAATCTTTTTAAATGCTGTTTGTGAAATTATTCTTTGGAGGAGTAAATTACGCCAAAAAAGTTGTATTTTGGTAAGTACAAGCTTGAACCATGAATTTTAATTGCAAAAATCACGAAAAAACTAATTTTTTAATTTGTTACTTTTTGAATGTTAAATTACCAGTTGTTGTATTAATTTGGGATCAAAATGCCTTTTTTACGAAAAGATATGATTCGTAAATTGCAATTGCAAATTTTTCAATTGCTGATTTTTCAATTCTTTCCGTGTAATTTTTTGCTTTTTATTTTTTATCTTCGACAAAAATATTTCGATTTTGATGAAATTTGGCAAAAACTTAAGTTTTTGTTTCAAGCAAGCTGTAATTTTTTTGAATAAAAATGTATATTTTTGGATTTTTTTTAATTTAATTTGAAAAAAAAGACTTATTTTCAATCAAAAACACACACTTTTTTAATTAAAATATTACAACGGTGTAAAAAAGATATTAAAAATGTAAAAAAAAATCATAGCTAAAAAGGCAAAAAACGTTTTTCAAGTTCGATTTTCCGTAAATGCCAGTAATTGTTCATTAAAATGGAGTGTTAAAAGTGATGCAAAACGGTACTTTGAATGTAACATATAATAAAAGAACTTTAATTAACCATTTAAGGTTCTATTTACGGCGTTTAAACAAAAATTTTACATAAGAAATCGCTAAAAATTACTGTTTTTGGAAAAAAACAAATTTTTGATACTATGTGAAAAATGATTCAAGTAAAAGTTGATTGCCTTTGGAATGTCTACAACTTTTCCATAAAACTTTTTTCGATAGGAGGTCGAATTACTAAGGAGGTCTTTCAAACCCTCCTCGTATGCGGTGCGGACAAAGCCATAGTTCATTGCCAAGTCAAGAATTGTGAATTATTTTTTATTACTAAAATAATTTTATAATTGAACCTAAGCGACCATAACTTTTTTATATATTAACCCATTGTTAATATTTCCCGTAAAGACCTCCGTTAAAATCTCTTCTTTACGTAGAAAAATCTTATACGATTTTTTTTTTTGAGATTGAATATTTTTGTTGTTATTTTAGTTCGAAAATACAACTTCTTTCCAATATTCAATCGTTTTACTTCTAAATACAATTAGAGAAGTCGTTCAGAAGTCAATATACTTACATAATGTAGGTATCAATCGATAAAAGTATTTGAATGCATTTATTTTTTTAAAATGTGATTTTCAACTTCAGAAGACCAAAATACGTTAAAAATATAATATTTTGTTCCTGATTAAGTATTAAGTAAAAACAAAATTGACTTCTTCCATGTTTCTACTTCTACATACTCGTACTTTGAATAACACAGAGGTTGTAAGTCTGCTGACGTAAACAACAGCATAGCAAAAACTATATTAAGTTTTGCACGAAACAGGGCTAATGAAAGATTATACTCGTCATAAGTATACAAATGTATATATAGGAGTGTTCACAGCAACAACGTTATTCTCATTACGCTCACTAATGAAATTAGCGCAATTTCCTTGAATTTACACAGCCATGAGGTTCACACTAAAGTTCGTATACATACTTTTTTTTGTTTCATTGGATTATGGCACATTAGCATATCTTTAGGTATAAAAAAGGGGGATGTCGCCAGGAAAAACTTTAAGATAAGATCCTACAATTTTGTATATTTTATTATTGATAGATATACATAAGTTAAATTTGAAAAACATTATGAATGAATTTAAGCAAACACCATTTTATAAACTAAACATTTATCAGAGAGTACATGTGTGTTTGTTTAACAGTTATACAGGAAAATTTGTGTTTTTTGTAGCAAAACAAAATTAATATCCGAATCACCTTTAAGCCTTGAGCAGGTTCCAGCTTCTAAATAAATCCCTGCAGTGCTTTAGGCAACCGAAAGAAATGCGAATAGACGGACCTTAATTCGGGGCGCCCATTTAGTGTTCTCCCTCCACAGGGTGTTTTAATTTGAATATAAATACTTTGGAAAAAGATTCTTGGACAAGTTCTTAGGAAAAACTGTATAGATCAAAGGGTCTATGCCCCACCGTTCATGCGGTAGTAATATTTTTTTTTTTTTTAACATTGTACATACATGAGTACTTTGCTAGCTTTTTTTAATGGAACAAATCAAACTGCTTTTCCATGTATGTATCTACTCGCACATGAGAGCATGTGCAGTTGTTTGTACTAGATTAGGGTTTTCATCATTAAGTTTATAGTTTAACTTAGAGCGTCCGATTGGGGCCAGTAAGTTAGTATTAAGATATCGATAAGTAGGCTTGTTTTTATGAATTTTTGTCTAGCTTTAAGATAGTTTTAAGAAAATTGAAAATAAAAATGAATTTGAAAAAAAAAAAAAAAAAAAAAGGGTTTTCATCTACTCATAAGTACTTTGCTAACTCCAAAGGAAAATGGCTTTTATCAGTGTACATTGAGAACTGCTGCAAAGAAAGTTTTCGATCGAATGGGAAAGTGTCTTATCAAAGATGGTGAACCAAAAAGTTTGCGACGGATGCCATTTTTATTTTATTTTTATCTGTTATCTGTATGATGCTATAAGGACATTGTAAGTGAGAAAACATTATTTATTTTTATGAGGCACTCACGAGTCACGACTTGTGATTGTAAGCCACTCGTCAATTTCACAACTATTGTGCTTGAGAACCTCCAAACATTCAGAGATATATTACTACATACGAACAAGATCACGATTCACGAATTCGGTAAAGCAGAGTGAGAGTGAACTTTTGTTAGAAATGAATATTATTCACGTTCGTTTTATTTCTGTGAATGTGAGACTGTCTACGGGTCGTATTTTTTAGGAGTGATTAAATGAATGGATTCATTACAACTCTCTTATGTACATCACTAACGATAGCAACTAGGGTGATACTCGTATTATGAAACTAAGTAATAATTTTTTATAACATTCAATGCTCTATTTCACTTTTTGAACAAAGATAAAATTCAGTAGATTTTTAGCGGAGCCAATAGGGTGGACAAAATTGTTAAAATCTCTAACTTCTTATATACAGGGTGTCCGCCAGGAAGGTATACTACTTTGTTTTGCCGCCATTTTGGTAAACATTAGTCTTGACAGTTCATATTTGGCAGTCGTAAAGTAGACTCATGGCAAATTTATTATGGAAAAAAAATTCGATAAACCAACGTATTTTAATCGTTTAAGCATTTCATCAAAATCAATCATCGATTACTGTGACGATGAGAAAGTTACGTGAAATTTTTGGAAGAAACAACGTGCCAACAAAACCTACTATTTATCGTGTAGTGAATGATTTCGAAGAAAGAGGGTCTGTAAGTGATAGGCGCAAGCATGGAATACAACGTACTGCAAGATCGGCTGAAAACATTACTGCTGCTCAAGGAAGTGTTCAAATCAATCCATCAACCTCAATTCGAAGCCGTGCTCAGGTAACTGTGATTAGATTAGATTAGATAAAGTTTATTTAGCAAATTAGCTACTTTTTACAATTACATATTTTTCTTATTTTAAAATTTCTTAAATTTAATAATTATTTTTTACAAAAAATTATACCTCTCTTTTAAAATTTACTAAGTTAGTTTCAGTTTTTACATTATTAGGCAATTCATTGAAAATTTGTATTCCTTTGTAAAATAACATGTTTTGAGTCCTTGAATTTCTGAACAATTGCACATTCAAGTTATTACTATTTCTTAAGTTATATGGTTGTACATTGGCTCTGGTTGTTAATCTTCTACTTAAGTAATTGGGCAACATATTGTTTCTAATTTTAAATATAAAAATAAGTGTACCTAAAACTATTCTTTGTCTAACATTTAACCAATTTAGCATTTCCAGCATACTTCGAATGGATGTATATCTTACAATACAAAATAGAGCGCATCGCTTTGTTTTGAAGCTTTTGAAAACTTTCCAGCATACCTGAAGAACCCAACAATAGTATTGTTGGACAATACTCAAAGTGGGGTCTTACTATTGTATTATAAATTTTTATTGCCATTGGAATACATAGCTTTCTTCTTATTTTACGAAAAAAACCATATACAATACATATTCGAAATGTTTTTTAACATTAAGTCTACTGTCCATTATAACTCCTAATAACTCATTTATGCATTCAAATTCTTCGATTTGATTTATCACATTATTTTCAGGTAGCAACATTATTTTCGTATTTTCTACGTTTAACTTAAGTTTATTCATGTTTAAATAATTTTTTATATTTTTTATTTCATCATTTAATTTTCTTGTACAATCACAAAGTTCATCTTTATCAATGTATAAAAGCCCATCATCAGCAAAAAATTAATGGGGAGCGATATTGTGATATGATTGAAAACTTTTTAACGCCACAACTGCATGCTTTGGGCTTGATTAACATGTGGTATCAACAAGACGATGCCATATCGCATACAGCCAGGATTACAATGGAATTACTGCGAGACAAACAAAGTAGTATACCTTCCCGGCGGCCACCCTGAACATAGGTATTTGATGTGCATTTTAATATAAAATTAGATGCACCCTGTAAGATCATATTAACCAAACCAGATGTTTAAAAAAAGGTTCAAATCTCAAGCTCGCAATAATAGATATTTAATAATAAAAGAATTCTGCATAGCAGAAAATTAAAGTGTCTTTCACATGAGCTGCGAATAGCGAACAGCGACTGGTCATGAATTTTGACATTTCTTTCACATGGTCGCCAACAATCGCAAATTGTCATACAAAATAAACCAGTAGAATAAGTGCTAAAAAAATTGAGGTTAAATTCGATCGAATTTCTCATTCGCAGATTTGTGGAATGTGTCCTGATGTTGTGGGTTGCGAATAAGTGTTTGACAATTCGCAGATATCTCGTTGGTCGTGTAGAAAATATAAAAATGCTAAATTAAAAAAAATTTTAGGCCATGTTTTTTTTTTTAAACTATAGATAGGATCGTTTATTCAGTTTGTCGAAAAGTAAAAACAAGAATTTGTTGATATTTAAGCTCGAAATTGCCCAAACCAATTTATTTGCATTGACACCTCGCGGCTCATGTGAAAGGCACTTAAAAGTATTTCTAGTGAAGAGTTTTATGCAGGGAAAATTTGATGAGCAATAAAAAAGAAATATGAAGCTTCCTACAATTTGATGTATTAAGCAATTTTTTGGTAGTAAGGTTTCTGAAGATAGCGGTTCTTCAAGTCATGCTAAAAGAGGGGAATATTTAGAACTTAACCTGAACAATTACATTAATTGGAAAGATTGCTTTATTAGCATATTTCTTTTTACAAGCTTTAAATGCAGTGAGAGAGATTTTTAAACAATGCAACAATTTAAGCAAACATATTACACCAAGAACTATTTTCGGGAAGAAGGAGGCGGCTGTCAGAGGAATATCACTTCCTAGATTGAGAGTACAAAAATAAAGTGGATTTATTTACTTTATTTTGAAAACGAAATGATGGACGTGATAAAAGGATATATCTCAAATATATCATTACCTGCAATACAAATGGACTTCATACAAGATCAGTGAATTTCTAATATTTATAGAATTAATATTTTGTTTAATTTTGTTTTAAGCCAACCTAAGAAAATAATTTTTTTGTTCTAAATTTAGTTTCTTTATTAAAAGGTATTAGTTAACTATTTTCTTTTCAGGCTCGGACACAATGGGCAATATCTATTTGGTTGGGATACCAAGATTTTAAAGGAGACAGATGAAATTGTTTAAATTCTCCAATTCATAATTTTACAAGTAAAAGTACTTGAAATTTAAACAAAAATTTGAAAAAGTAATGTAGACATGATGTATGTAGTGTCATTAACTAGAGGTGCATTCTTGCTTTAAGATGTAAGTGTAGTAATTAAACAAAAATAAAGCATTTTATCTATTTATTTTAAGAAAAGTAACGATACCTCGAAGCATGATGGTTAGTGCGTTGGACTGTCATGCCGAAGTCTGGGTTCGATTCCCAACCGCTGTCACCCAAAAACAGAAATGTTTTCCCCGAGGTGCTGCCTCTTGCGAGGAACTGACAAATCCTCCAAGAGAATACTTGTCATGAATAAGTGCTTCTCATCTAGCCGTTCGGACTCAGCAAGAAATTGAGATCCCCCCATTCCTGCGAACAACACGCACACAGGAATGGTTGAGAGTTTTAAGCCACTAGGCCCTACTTTTCCACGAGCTGTTGCGCCACTTAATTTACTTAATTTATTTATTTATTTAACGATACCTTACAATATTTCAATAAGATTTCTCACAATGTAATCAGAAGTTTACGTTTAAACATTTTGAAGGAAAATAAAGTTAATAAACTAAAATTTGGTGATACTTTTTGTTGAATTACTTGCCACATACCCAAAAACAACTAGTTTATGCCGCACTTTACACTACTCGAAAACTATCAGTAAGTATATAATGAACAAATGAATAAATTTGTCTATTCTTAAGTTGTTGTTTTGGTCATTATACTTCTAGTTATCTATGTACAAAACGTATTTTCCTTAAAAGATCAATGTTTTCATTCCGAATATGAATTCCAACCAAGTCAATATACTCTAGCATGAATTAAAGCATCATGTCAATGTCCTGTCGCGGACACTTATTCTTTAAGCGCTTCCCCGCCAGTAAAAAAAAAATGAACAAAAACAAAACAACAAAAATTAATACAAGAAACAACAACACCCAACCAAAACAAAACCTAAAAATAATAACAAGAAAAACTCCAACGTCGTCGTCGCGCCGATGAACCTTTATTTTAAAAACAACAAACATCCTTGTGCGTCCGTCTCCCTTCATTCATATAGAGGAATTCTTTCCAAAGAGTAGGTACACACAGTACGCAAAGCTAAAAATCATGCCCCAACGCTCAGCAGTCGGGTCACACTCAACGCTTCTTTCTCCTTTTAAATCTTGGATCTGGGATCTTTTACTTCAGCTTCATTCTTGTTTTGCTTAAGCCGCTTTGTCGAACTCCAACTATATAGTCACAGTGGAATGTTTAACTAAAAAAAAAAACTTAAAATATGTATTTCTATGCCGTTCGAAGTAATAATGTTGAAAAGGTTTTGTCAAATTTTCAAAAACCGATAACTGATTTCTTTTTGCAGCAATCCGAGTAAAATGAAAATTTCAAATTAATTCTTTTTTTGCATACAATTTAACTGCAACATACCTAAGCCTGGTACCCAAAAATCAAAAATGCCAAAAATTGCACTCACGGCCTCATTTAAAAGTAAAATAATCCACTGTGCTGTGTCACCGCCAAGCACCAAGTAGTATGCATGCAGTTATGCCATTTTGTTATAACCAACTAGAAAGACGTTACAATTTCCTCCTCAAAGTGGCAATGCTAATGGAATTCACCGGTCGTACGTTGAAGTTGTTTTGGTTTTCGATGCGCTTCTTTTTCCCGTCTCAAAACTATATAACTGCCCCTACTGCTTATTCACGGACCAGACCAGACCCGACCAGACCACCACTTTACCATCAACGTTGATGTTGTTTTGATTCTGCCATTGGCCTTCTTTACTATATACGAAAAGTAGATACAAACTGCACCGCAAAACACAAACACCAAGATCACCAACCTAGTGCGCGTCTCGCGTGGTGGCGGCAGTAGCGGCAGCGAGCAAAGTGGAGCGGGGCCATGGAGGTGGCAGGCGGCATAAAAATGCTTATAAAGACAGATTCAGTCTAAATTGAAAGCATACACCCAACACACGCAGACAGAAACAGAACCTTTAGAGTCTTGAAAATGCAATCCACAATAAATGATCAAAACAAAACAAAAAAAAAATAAAAAGAAGAACGAGTCAAAGGCAATGGACAACATAACAACAACAACAATAAAAAAAACAACGAGGATCGATATTATTTGTTTATGGTGCTTGGCTCCAGCAGAAGCTAATCACACCAACTACACCAAAAGCGCTTCTTCTAAAGCAAGGAAAGAGTCGATTACTATTACAAAAAGGCAAAGAAGTATTAATATTTGCAGCCAGGTTTACAGTGGGCGTAATTGCTACTGCTTCAGGCGAAGCTATAAACTTGCAAGGGTAAAAACGGTTTATTTATTATTTGATGGGTATTTAAGTTTCAGCAAGTGAAGCTAGTAAGCACTTAATAGAGCGAATCCTTGAATCATAAACGGTAAGTTGGAAACACTTTGCAACAAAGTAAGTAAACAAATCTTCTTTTTTATATTCTTATAATCCTAGTCTAGTGTTTTATTTTACACCGCTTAACTCATTTTTCAAACAATTAGTAGATTATTTGATTACGAATGAGCAGACAAATGGGTTAAAAGACTGAACAATTCTAGATTTACAAAATAAGCCTTATTATGAGTTTCACATGGAAAATATTTCGCCCGAAAAATGTTTGTTCCCCCGAGATTTGAAAAGCTATAATGAGCTTCGCCTGACTTTCTCTTGGCCTAAAATAAACAAAAAACTTGGGCAAAGGCACGACTCAGTACCCTTTGTTTTTCCTTTGGTCACCGTCAAAAAATAAGTGACAATTTAAGCTCTTATTTACCAATAATTACGAAATGAGAACTCACAAAAAGGGGAATTTTTGGTTTTCAGCTGAAACTCAGAATAGGCGAAATGTGAAATGTCAATGTTCCCCGTGCAATATTGTTCACGTGAAACTCACAATAGGGCTGAATATTAGTTTAGTTTTTGCGCGACAATTGCATACTTTAGGGCGCTGAGCTCAAATCCATTTTGAGGTTATGTAAAAATGAGACGCAATTTTTTTCAATAAAGTTATTAATTATTCTTAAAAGCACAATTTTTTTTCTTCAAAATTTGATTAAAATCTTTTGAATATTCTTATTACTCCCGGAAATATCCTTAGTTAGATGTTAAGCAGTGTCCACACTATGTCGATCAACATTGTTGCTTAACATTGTTAATCAACATACTAGTCAGTGGTGGGCAAATTTTCTTAATGGGGAGCCAGAGAGTTTAAGGAATTTCAGTAAGGGGCCAGAATTATACGAAAAATGGAGACGTTTAATCATATACAAATATTACAGCAAACACTTGCACAAATGTAAGAAATTGCATATTAAGTAGGGTTTTGTGTGTAAATGGAAATCCACACAAATGCAGTACATGCTGCGAAGTATACATCAATTTAAATTGAATGATTTTTGAATGAACAGCATGATGATGATCGAGTTGGCACTCGAGAAACAGCTATAACTCCAGCCTATAATACTTGGTGGTAATGCATACAAGTTGTTGTTGTTCATTCAAAAAGTAAGAAATTACAATTTAACTTTTATTCGAAGGCCTGGAATGGTAGTTGTGTGGGACATATGAAATTGCTTTTGATTTTCCATAATAATATCGAATGCAGATTCCAGCTGTGAGTAAATAACTTTCAGCAGCGCGAAAAGGTGTTCATTATTAAGTCGGTTTCTGATTGAGTTTTTCCGCAATTTCATGGTCGAAAAAGTCTGTTCACACACACACGACGACACAAATATCGCCATAATTTTTTGGGCTTGAGCAATCATCTTTGTAAATTTGGCTTCCGGCAGTGTTTTATAAAAATCTGGTTTTGTGGAATTTAAGGACAGTTGTTTAACTGCACTGCATTTCAATAATTTTCAACTGCAATTCAATTGATTTGCATTGTCAATCAACACGTCTACACTAACATAATCAACACCGTTGATCAACGATATTGATCTACACAAATATTGAAAAGATTGAAACTGAACTTTGAAGAAAAATATTAGTAGCTACTTTTAGGAGTCGTTGTAAAATTTGTTTAAACAGTCGTGTGTAAGCAAATTTTGTTTTCAAAGTTAGTCCTTGGATTGACAAATATCTTTTTTAATTTGGACGCTTAAAGCTCACTCAATAATCTAATTATGAAAAATATTTTTGAATTGATATACTTGATTAGGAATACTTAAAAAAAAAACCCGAACAAAAACTTAAATTAAAACTCAGGAAATTTGACATTTGATTTTAAAGTTGCAAATTGAAAGCTTGTCCTTTCGATTTATTCGCTTCTGTATGCTAAGATAAATAATACAAATTACTAAACCAGACAGAAAGAAGGGAGAATCTTTATTTAGAAAAACAAAAATTTTTTGATTTTCGAAAATGATGTTAATTAAATTATTAATTAAATTAAAATCAAGTGGATTGACAGTAAATTCTCTGACTGTAAGTTGTTGACAAACTAGAAACGCATATCTCTTAATACATAGTAATGCATTAATAATATACTCTTTTATATGTATATGAACATACATACTTACATATGTATGTACGTGTAGACATAGGTAGTATTTTAACTTTTATTTGCTGCTACAAAGACCGACGGACGTCGAGACGACACCCAAGAAGTTATGTGTTCCGCTAATATTGCAAAACAAACCTCGAAAACAACTTTTGAAAGAATGCAGTTAAGAATGAAGCTCCAGCGAGTGCAAGGCAAGCATTAAACGAGACACATGTAGCATTACTACATTTTAGACATTCCGAGGGTATCGGAAAGAAGTCCCCTCTACGCCCATCTTCCTGCTCCACCATATCATGGTGGCATTCTTTAGACTTCCTCTTATTGGAGACTAAGAGCATTTCATGAAGTCAGTGACAACGTTGCCACTTTATGAGAATGTATAGTGGGTTTGAGAAAAAAATAATACATTCTCAGAAAATGTCGTAAGATTTTTTAAGCACAATATGTAAATGGAAAAATCGCTTCCATTTAAAAAAAAAATAATTCGTCAAATTATACAAGATTGTTGGTAGGTACTGTGACTTCAACTTTTATATTTGAATATTAAGGTCTAGCTCTAGCTAGGTGTAGAATGAATTTAAAATGTGTGCTAGTTTTTTTTAGCAAAAACCTATTTACATTGTATGTGCAGTTGGAATTTGTTTGGAACCCCGCATTACCAAATCTTAATGGGAAGAGGTCCCCTCTACGTACATAACATTTCTATTTGAACCATTGGCTCACTTTTAAAATAATCTATGCCAGAACATGGACCCCAAGGCAAAACGACTAGTTACAAAATGGCTCCCAACGTTGGGCGCCATTTTGTGGCAAGCGATGTTGGCTTGTGGTGGTTTGTGGTGGTCTAAGAACCTCCCCACTGGGGAGCTACATATCTATAGAGGATGTACTGGAAAATTGACCCTAGAAAATACGGAGCGTTACACATTACAGAATGAAGTTTTTTGGAGGTATTTAATGATGAAAGGTATTTTGAACCAAAAAATAATATAGATCTACCACAATTGCAGGACAGTGGCAACCTTGTTTTTTTTTTTTTTTAATTCTTGTTGTGTGCCTGTACCATAATGTTGTTGATAAAATTGATCAGTTCAGTGCCTTCGTGAGTGCACTAGCCCTAGTAGTATCACACAATTTATACTGCATGCTGCATGGAGTGTGGTATGCTCCATGCACCCAGAACCAGATGAAATTTTAGGCAGGCAATCAACAAGCTTAGCCCGCCCGCATCCGCGATTTATTCCATCAACACGCGAAAAGTAGCAAAGAGAATGACGATAATAACAACAACGCTTTCCCATCCCATACCCCATAATGTGGCGTTTGTTGTTGCTGAGACTTTGTGTACTGATTTGCATTGCAACATCTTGAACGTGCATTTTCTGTTTGTGTCTGTCTTATTCTGTTTGTTTGTTGTTTTGCGCGAGGCTTGAATTTGAGCGAGTGTATAAACGAGGTGCGGTTGGGCGGGCTTGTTTTCTTGGAAGTAATTTTTTAGCACGTTTTTTTTTTTTAATTAAGAGGGTCATATATCCTGAGTTGCCACCGCGACACCGCCACCACAGCCTCACCATTCCATTTGGAACACACGTGTAGATAGACTTCTCGCCATAGGTTTCAGGTTGACTTTCCTTCTCGCACTCTTTATGTTGCAGAATGGCGTGGAATGTGTTTATGCGATGCGGTTTAGTTTTCTTATTTTATTTTTGTTCGCAGAAATTCCAAGGATGTAGTGGATATAGATGCAGGAGCGGATATTGAACTCAATCTGTGTCTTATCCCAATATGGGAAGTGAGTAGGATTAGAGGAATGTATAGACCCAACTTCAGTCTCAAACATTCTGATACATCAGCTAACTCAAATCAAAGGAAACACATATTTCTTTTAAGGTAATTGATTTTTTTTTTATTTAAGAATCTTGATAGTATGAATGGTTTTGATTTATAATAAATAGTTGAGTAAGCTTCAGGTAAAATGAAACAAATGAAATGACCTGAAGCCCACTCAACTATTTATCTTGTACTTGATTTGGTTATTTTTATTTTAAAAGAAATCAAAAAACGTGAGTCATTGTACGAGTATTTAAATTATGATTTTGTTTTCTCCTCTAAAGGCTAGTTTCTCGGTACTAAGTTAACTCTGACGTTAATCCGAGTAAAGTTATTCTAGAATTTCAATCCGCGAGTTACGTCATGAAGCAGTTTTTCAGTGTTATCCATTTCTTTAAGTTGTCGAAATTCCATAGTTCCACATTTAATTTCTACCGTTTTTTGACACACATCATTAAGAAATATCCGCTCATGATTATCTAAAATGACTGAAAAAAATCAGGAGATCCGATTTTATTCCCAAAACCAGGATGATCTCACACTGAAAATGAGAATCGAGAGTACCTATGTATTGTTGAAGCAGAAGTTCATGCTTCGAAGATTAAGATTTAAAACTTAAACAAAAAACTCTTAAGAATGAGCTGAAAATGGCACAATGCATTTGTTATGTAGTAAAAAAGCACATATTAATTGAAAAAAAACTTTCTAGTTTTCCTATAGATCGCGTTGAAAAATACAATTTAAAAATTAACAAAAACTCAAAAAGCTAACAAATCCGATTGAGGCAAAATTTACAAAATGTATTTCTTATAAAGTGGCAATGGAACATGAAACAAAACTTTAAGAACTTCCTAATAGATGACGCTTAGCACAAAAATATTTTAGTTCATTGCTATTGAACAAAAAAAAAACTCAAACTTTCGTTGGACAAACGCCACGTAGTCTGAATGCCCGCATTTTGTTGGTTAACTGTAATTACACCTACCTTTTTTAAGCGTATTTTACCTTTACTACATTACTTATTTGTTATTTCTAATGATAATCTTTATGAACACTTACTTTCATTATTTGAAAAGCTATTTGGCTTTTATTAAAATGATTTACTGAGGCGTATACGTAATGTTACTCAAACCTATAAAACAGGAAAAGGTATTTCAATAATTAGATTTGGTTTAAAATTGAAGCAGGCGAAGCAAAAACGTTTTGACTGCGTTCGCTCCATTTTCAACAATACAAATTCCTTTTGATTTAATTGTTTTAATCAATTTGTGAGAATCAGGTAAGGTACGGAGCATTAATGTGTGACATGAGCTTATTCAGGATTTCGATAAGTGGGGTTGCCCCCCCCCATTCAAAAAATTGTCTTTTCTTTTTAAAGAATATAAATTGCATAATGTATGAAATATATTGTGATAAGGAAAAAAGCGCCCCTACCAGCCCCTCTTGCGTGAGCCTTTTTTGCAGAACACAACTTCGGGATTTTTATTCTGAGCTTGAGAAGTTGGTTTTATTTACTCAAAGTTGACTGGCTCAACTTGTGATACTCCAAAGTTGAGAAAATCCAAAATTGTTCAACTATGGATAGTCCCGAAATAGTAGAATTTAACAAGCAAACTTGGGATTTTTCTTCATTTTTGTTAATTCAATCAATCAATACAGTTTGTTTGAAATTTGGCTCTTGATATCCAAAGTAAGAAGAAAGAAAAAGAAAGTTCATGCAATTGAAACTATTTCGGGGAAAATTGGCATCATTGAGCATCGAACAGAATGTGTTAAAACGTGTATCAAAAGCGATGGCAAGTCTTGTGCTACAATTCATAAGAATGACAGAAACACAAGGGCAGTGGCTGCAATCAGTAAGTGATTTTTTTGCGAAAGCTAAATTTCCTAGAATGATTGGTGCAATCGATTGCACACATATGCTAATTCAATCGCCAGGGAGGTTGATCCTCACTGAACGTTCAAACCGTACCCGCGGCAAATTTTAAAATAATTGATGTCGCCGTTCGTTGCAGGTATGTATTGTGTTTCATGAATAAATTCTTAGCCTTAGAATGGTCCTTATTTTAAAAAGTTTTGCGCAACTTTTTTTTGTCCATTAACATCTTAAAACATAACCCTTTTTTAACTACGTTAAAACGCGTGCCGCACTGAGCTTAAAGTTGACACTCCTGGTTAGAGTTTTTGTCTATTAAAATCCATTTTCAGCTCCAAAAACAACGGAACTTGCTATATAACCGTTGAGAAAAAGCTTATTAATTTCAAAAACGGCTTAAAAAATTTTTAAAAATGTTTACACAATTACTTTAATACTTTTCAAAATTCTAACTTCCAAGCAGCTTGAACTTTATGAGCAAGCATTCGTGCAACCTAGTCGTTCCGTTTATTTTTTTTTTCTAAGCTGGCTAACAAATTTTTTTTAAGAACACGTTTCTAATGTAGAAGAACAAAGAAAATGGTGCACAGTAAAAGCTAATATTTTCCAAGTCTAAAACAACGATTTGAAGTAGGCGAATATGAACTTTTCATTTTCATTCATTTGAAACAGTACATGTACATATGATAACCATCACATGTGTCTTACTCCAAAATAAAGCCATTGAAGCAAAGAAGTCACAACCACTACCGTTAGTTAGCAGCCACTAATTATCAGTGTTTAAGAATTTGCCCTTAATACCCTAGTGTCATTTCTTTCAAAGTTGAGCTTGTTACTTAGTTTTTTTTTCGATGAATGATGGATAATATCCCAGGAGAATATATTTCCTTGGTATTGCTTTTCATCCTTTGAATTGTTCTTGAAAAGGAAAACAACATTCAAATCTTGTTTGGTTATTTCTGTACAAATATATATTTCTTGCTTTTGTTTTTTGTAAAGCTTTTTGTTTACCGATTAAAATAAAATAATTTATACAAGTTTCAAGTTCCACTTTTGTTTTGCGCTTTATTTTGTTTTTTCTAATGCAAAAGAAAAGTTGAAACTGACATTACCAAGTGTCATCTGTCACAGATATCCCAAGAAAATTTTAGAAACTTCTACTTCTCGTTCAACAACGGATTTAAAATCAACTCGAAAGTTGGTCAACTTTAGATGAATCAGCAAGTTGAGCAATTGTGAATAAATGGCTCTAACCTCAAAATTTTTTTTTTCAAAATGAATTTTTGATAAATTGCAAAACTAACCTCAAAACAACAGAGAAGTGTCACATTGGCTGTCACTAAAGATAGTGTTGCCAATTTATGGTGCTCTGCGTCTAAAATATGTTTATTAATATAAAAAATTATCGATTAAGCGTTTGCTGAGGAATGTGTGGCAAAAGAGCAAAGTCCTGTGACCCATTAATGCATTTTACTTAAATTATTTTTTTTTGTCATGAAAAAGAGTCAAATGAAATTAAACTCAAAACCTTTGATAAGAAATGAATTTTAACAGTCTAAACACTTTTCGAAATAATTTCAAGGGGGACCTTTATAAGCGTAGCTTTTCATGTACATATGTATGTACGTCTCCAGGTTCACATGCCTGCCGAACTTTTTGATTCAAAAATTCCGATCTTGACAGAACTACCTCAAGAATAAACTGATTACAGAGGAATGTATGTAATTTTATCTGTTGTAATCGAGATAGTAAAAATTGTAGAAAAAGAGTCAAGTCGTCTAAATTTATTTTTTAACTTCAATCTTAACAATTTCTGAGAGAAGTCAAAAGGTAAACAGAATTCCGAAAACATTGCATGATCAACTTGTTATCCTGTATAGCTATCCTACACTCATTTCAATTATTTATAAATTAATAAAGGTAAAGACCACATTTTGTCTTTCATTGTGAATAGGTACGTATACTCTTGAAACAATCAAAATTGGCGCCATCTGATTAACTTCATCGACAAAATGGCGCAGACAAGACTCATATAAAACATTTTCATTTCGTACTAAAGCTATGCACAAAGATAAGGAGAGGCCAGATGAAGAGTGAATCATGTTTATAATGCTGACGAGCATACACAATTTAGGGAGCAAATCTCCAGCAAAGTTCCAAGAAATATATATGCCAGAAATTTAATCAAAACTAAATTCCAGCATGGAAAAAAAGGAACAAAAATATCAGTCAAACACACTCGCACACGAAAAAATATACTCGTATAAGATAGTGTTTCTTTGTCATACTAGCACACATCTCAAAGGGCAAAAATACAAACCTCATCCAGGCACAAAAGAATCCGAAACTCAACAACAAATCCATGAAGGTACGTTAATTTGGAAAGATATGAGGGAAGTGGAGGCGGAGGCATATAGTCCAAAAACGACAATTGCGAACTTATACTGGTGGATGCGCCTTACAAAAAAAAAGAAGATAGATACGACACGGAAAGAACTGTGCTCTTGATCCGAACGTGGTCGTAGGCAAGGAGATACCCTATAGTCTTACTATTCCACCCCAACACTCAAAAAGTTTGGTAAACAAGCGAAAATAGATCCTAAAAATAAGAAACAAAAACGTTGTCTCCTCTCGCCTTCAACAAAAATGGGCTTTATTTTTTTTTAAGGTAATATATATGCATAAATATGCGAGCACAATCGGGAAATGCAGCGCCATTCAGAATGATGCAGCTATAATCGGTCACACTCACACCGTACTCTGCAGCGTCAGCAGTTTGTAGCCAGCGTCTTAGCTCCGCATATTGAGTATTTTGGTGTTTTATCTTCGTATAATACACTATCTATACAAGAACAGATAGTTATACAGTACAACTTCGCTACACCAAAAAACAAATAAAGGATATAGATTCAAGAAAAAAAATCATAAATAGAAACTTGCATCAAAAATAGTCGAATCAAGTTAATACATAGTCTGGGTGGTAGCGTTGAATTATGAGTAGGAATTTTACACCTATCAATACAAAGTATATGTATCTACTTAAATTACTAGACTTTATAGGTATGAATTCTTGCATTATACCAGAGTTCATGAATGTTAAATTATTGAATCATAAAATCTTGTTATTGTATTCTTAAAAGTGGCACTATAAAAAGTTAAGCGGGCTTTACATTAGGCAATATTATTGCGCAGTATCAAGTATTGCGCAATAATATTGACCGTGTAAGTACTGTCTTGTGAAATAATTTCAGTACGATTTGTTTTTAAGCCATATTTGTTTAATGTTTGTTAGGGAATAATATTGCCTGGTATAAGGCCCGCATTATTCATTGTTTTTTTAAAAATCAATATTTGCCAGGAGAAAAAAATATGATTTTTGTCGTGCTAATAAACGTGTACATTAGACTTTAATTTACTATTATAACCGTGGGTTAGAAACGTTAGAGGAAGTATAACAAAAAGTTATTGTTTTGCTTCGTTTTAAAAACTCGCTGGTTATATTTCCATAATTGCACTTAAGCCATTTTAAATCAATTGTACCAAGTACCTTAAATTAAGTTTATTGAAAGAAGTTTTAAACATATTCACTCCGATTACAGAGACTGATGACCTATTGGCGAAAAGTCAAATTTAAATCTGAACCCCTCCGCAACTCATATATAGGATTTTGTAATCCGGGTGATTATTGAGAACAATCGAAATTAGAGTGAAACTGAATCATTCATGCTAGCTTAGACATTTTCAGTGAGTACCAATTAGAGAGGTTCTACTGTATACTTTCTTGTAACAGTTCCTTGGTCTCTCAAAGCTAAATTTTTGTGAATGAACGTGTTTTTTCAGTTGCCTTGTGCACGCTTTGTGCATATTCTTCGTCATCGTCGTTTGTCGTATTTAAATGTAAAGTCTTGTTTTTTTTTTGTTGTTGTTGGTGTTTTATTATTACTCGATTTGAACAAAGATTCCTTTCTCACTCTCTCGCGTGCTTGTGTTATCTTCTTTAAAGGAATCATTATGAGCAGCACTGAACACAAAATTGTGAATGGGGCGCCCGTTTAAAGTTCCCGGACGTCGTCACATTTTTGTTTTTTTTTTTTTGGTTTTTTCTGCTTCTTTTAGCAGGAAGAAACGTTATCAGAACGATGTTGTTTTTCAAAGTTGTTATTATTAACACTCGATTTTGTTTAGTTCAATATTTGAACAAGTTATCTGATGGATTGAAGGGTCTCCCCTTTGAGAGCCAACGCATTGACTGTCTATTGAAAGTGCATTTTGGAATAAAGTATATCACGCACTCTGGCATTTCCGTTTCATTAGTTTCATCATCGAGTGATTGTGTGTTGTGGTGGTGTTGGTGGTGATTGTTGGGGGTTTCATTCATATCATTCATACAGCAACAATTCGTAAGAAATGAAGAAAGATTGCAAAATGCTCAGAGAATTAAGGTATGTTACCAAAGGTTTTTAATTTCAGAGAACAGGAGGATTGATGTTTGATTAAAAGCACAATTGCCATAAAACAAAAATGCTTATTTTACAATTTCAGAAAATAAGAAAAACAGGGAGTGCAGGGCACCGGTTTAAAAATGACACCAATCATACATTAATTATGAATATGTGTTACTTTACTACTGTAAAGGAGGCTTCCCCAAATAGATTTTTGGGATTTTGCACTGTTAAGGGGGGTTCAAGTTTTGATGGACGTGCAAAAAAAGTATGAGTCTAAAGGAGCGTCCACACTATGGCACTCAACATTGTTTATTTAGATATTTCTGCTAAAATAACTTTTGAATCATTTTTGTACGTTAATTTCATCAAAAATAAAGTGCACTAACTGACGAAATAAATAGGTGTTAATGAACACTTCCAGAAATAAAAATTATTGTTCAATTGAAAAACTTGGTGGCGCAACAGCTCATGGAGAACCAGGGCCTAGTGACTTACAACTCTCAACCATTCCTGTGTGCGTGTTGTTGGCAGAATGGGACCTACAATTTTTTTATTTTATTTTTAAATTAATAAGGGCCAATATTCCAATACAGAGATAACACAAAGTTTTATCAGAGTTTACCAATCCTGGAAAATAAATAAACCTCGAGTTAGCTCAGAAGTAGTTTTTCAGTTGAGGTTTCAATTTATCGATGTGGAACTCTATGGATACATCATGCTTTTACGACTTTCACTTTCGAAATCGCGATGGTGACAATGGCAAAACGGAAAGTGGTCCTCAGTTTAGTCCCAGGATTAACTCCCCAAATTAGGTGAGTTAACTCGGATTTAAATTGACTAAAAAGTGTGGAGTTAACTCTGGTTTAACCTGAATACTAGGATGATCTCAAGCCAAAATACTGGCCCTTTGAAGGTCGATTGTGCAATTTTTAATTTTCCATAGTTTTCAAAGCAAAAACATGTTTAATTAGCTTTCGAAACTAACATTGCGATGATGGAAAAGCTCCCAACATTTCGTTTTGGCATACTATACGTTAGTTTGTGCACCTGCACATCCACTGTTAAGTGAATTTTTGTTTTATGTCATCAAAAGAGTTCCCCAACAATTGGTTTAATTTTGAATATAGCGCCATTTTAAAATTGTCAACATTACACTGTCATTGCGATCACTTTAGAATAAAAACTAGGTGATTATTAATAATAGATGCATAAGTACTCGAAGAAAATATTGAAACAGTGAACATTCACTAAAAAGTAGTTAAAAAATATCTCGGAAACTGTCAGAAAGCTCGTACACTGTGCTTTTGGGTGCCATCAAAAGAAAACATAGACGCTGTAGCTGCGAGTGTGCTTGAAAACCCAGGTACATATGTCTATTTTAAGACGATGTCAGAAGTTAGGACTATTTAAAACATTTTTGCTCCGCACTACTTTGGCTTAAATGATTGACATTGAAGTCAACGACGTTTACTTTCAGCACATCTCTTGAAAAAAATGCATGACAAGATCTCCTTGGCCAATGCTCTACGGACAATTTATACATTTTTAAGATGAGCCAAACTACAGAGGCTGTCCAAATCTCATTTTTGTTGACAATTTGATTCTCTACACGACTTTTGTTGTTCATTTACATACTTGAAAATGAAATGTGAAGGAGTTATACGGTAATAACAAAACAAAATTAAGCTGCTTTTGCAAGACGACGCATTTTTCCTCAGCCCAAAGATCGTAAAAACAGACGTATCCTACAAAAATGTTGTCCATCCAAAAATAAGATTTCATTTCCTTATTTGAATATAACATGTGTGAGTGTGACTGAGAACTTCTAAACACCTTGGGGTTTCGTACCGTTTAATCCTCATAAGCCTTATCCCTAATAACGACGATTGGAACGTTTGAGATTTTTTAAATTTTTTTATTAAAACTATAACTTTGAGGTTTTGAGTCATATGGAACATATAGTTTCTCTTGCTCTTAAATTGATGTTTTAAAAATCACTTCGATCAAGTGAAATCACTTAAAGGTTTCAAGTCTCGCAAATTGCGGATATTATAATATAAATTTAGCCTAACCTGTGTAATCTATATTTTCTTACCTACATGTCCAAAAGATATAACGAAGGTTTTTATTTGCTTGACAAACATTTTATGACCCAAATAAAGATTTATAACTCAAATCTGGAATGGATTATTGTTTTAGTTTGTTAATAGATTTGCATATAGATAATGTTTTGACAAAAATGTTGCAAACGTTGGTGACTCGCAGGTAAACAGAGTTAAATTACTTATCTTGAGGAATAATGAAATCAAAAAACTTAACAACTGACAACAGGTCTGTAGGTACCTGCTCCCTGCTAAGGTAAAATTGTAATTCCTAGAAAAACTAAGTGTTTCGTTAGAAGCCAATGTCCTTCTGCACTATTCGCAAAATTAATTTTTGTTAAAAATTTTAAGAGAATAATTTCGAAACGCAATAAACCAACACATTAATCTTAATCTTAGTTGAGGCGTTTCAATATAACAGATTTGTTTAAAGAGGTGCTGTTCGTGCGGCCTCAGAGGGCCAAAGCTCTCTACTGATGGCCAGGTAATCTTTTGAATACCCATAAGGTTAGTTTTAAACACTTTCAGTGTCGAAAAACTGAATTGACATGCATCTAGTCTCGTTTTTACCTTACCTTAGTTCCTGATTCCCTGAGAAAATGAGGTTTAATGTAGCGAAGAAGTTTCAGCTGTATTTTTTTTTTGGTGAATCTTTCAGTACAACAAACTATTTGAACAACGTCTGCACTCCATTAACGAAAAATAGGCCCATTGTGATGTACGTAGATAAGAACATGATTTTCCACTCACAAAATCATCTTCGGTGACGATGCTCAATTCCGGATATGTTGAACAAGCTAAATGTAGGATTGCATCCCAGAAAGTCACTGTTTGGTATGGATTTTGTTCTGGCAGATTTTTCGAAAACTAATCTTGCTTTGCCATAATCATTAACGATGAGCGCTACAGATCAATAATAAACAACTCCTTAACTTCTTCGCAAGCTCTTCGAAACAACGAAGGGAACCTAGTCACCGAAGCACAGAGAATTGTAAAAGTATTTAAGCAGCATTTCCAGCAGCTGCTCAATGGACGTTCTGTAGAGGAAGCGTCAGGAGAACAAAGAAGCATGAGACCAGGCAATGAATATGCAGTCCCAGCGCCCAATATTGAAGATATTAAGAAAGCTACCCACAAGCTTAAGAAGGAAGCTTGGAGGAGGAGGAGGAATGGAGAAGAAGATTCAATCGTGAATTATACAAGCTGTACCAAGATGTGGATGAAGTCTAAAGATCCAAAACACGTCGACTACACTGGCTCAGCCACATCGAGCGAATGGACAACAACGCTTCCGTCAAGAAAATCTTCGAATCCCAGCCCCCAGGTTTGAGACGACCAGGAAGACCGAACTTCCGCTACAGGTACCAGTTTCAGACGCAAGAACTTTTGGTCTCGACGACTGGAGGGAGCGTGCGAGGGACCGCAACCGATGGAAGACCGCAATATCTCAGACAGAGACCCTCCATGGATCGGGAGCCGGATGAGTAAGTAACCAAGAAACGTCTTCTGATTTGAATAATATGGATATCCACCGAGAATGGGTAATTCCAACAGGACGACTTACCCTTTGTGATATAGTGCTTTTGCTACGATGCACGTTCTGCAGGAGAAATTAGAAGGCATAATGATCTCGGGCAATGGCATCGTAAAATGGTTATCGAAATCAATCAATTTTTATATGTATTTCGTTTCTATCTGAAAAAAGGGAAATGCGCCTGGAATTTATTTCAGATTCATAACCAGAAGAGTTCTGCGCGACCAATTGACATTAGAATTCGGCTTTGGTTTATATGCGAAAACAATTGATGACTACAAATCTATCCAACATATTCAGCTAGATTCAAGCGACTACTATCGAAAATTGAACCTCTCAACTATGTGCTACCAAGGAAGGCAGCAACGCAAATTTGAGACGTTATATTACATATCAGAAATGTTCTTACAAATTAAAAATACCAAGTGAATACCTACTAGTATATATCACAAGGAACTTGTTTTAACAACAAATTTACATAGTAAAGTTAAGTTTCCTTATCGAAATACCTTTTGTCGTTATATTTTTCAAAGGAATCACATAATGTTCCTCCAAGAATAGAGCAGAGAATTCATAAAACATGACCGAGTTCAAAAATATAAAAGTTTGGTAACATTTCTAAAATATTTATATACCTAAATAGTATCATTTTTAACAATAATTCTATTTAAAAGCGATACAGAAACGTTGCAGGACATGTTTTCTTGATTTTTTGCTAGAAGCGAAGTGAAATCAAATTTGGAATGACACATCAATAATTTATGCACCCAAAGGATTTTGAATAGAATGATTTGATGTGTAGCAGGTTTAAAAATTTGATTTACTCGCCGATGAAACAGGATTATTTACACTTTGTTTATGACTACAAATCACTTTTGTTTCTAACTACTCAAAGCAACTAACGGTCATGTAATTTTCTATATACATACATTATATAAACCTAGGTTGTTGAAAGGCCTCACATGGAAGATAATACGATGTCCTTAGATGATTTCTACGATTGTCACTATACGGTATTCATGATCCACCCCAGGATTCAGTTTATGTTTAAACATTTTTTTTTAACAATTAAAAAAAACAATATCGAATGTAAACATCAAATTAACAGCAACAGAAAGTCTTATAGATATATGTAATTACTCGTATTTATTAGGACATAGACTGTAGATAAATAAAACCATAAGTATATAATATTTGTGCATCACCAATACAATACACACACACCTAACCATCTCACATAAAGAAAAAAGGGAAGCCCACATAAACCAACAAACACAATCAACAATAATATACATACGACCATCTCACTTTTAATTTGTTTTTTTTTTTGCATTTGAAAAATACCGCCCGCATTTCTTTCATGTGTTTTTTGTTTGTGTTTTTTTTTTGTTTCGGAAAAATACAAATGCAATCCCGATTATTATTAGATTTGCAAGAAATACACACACATAAAATGTTCATAGAAGAAATGTATTGGTGTGGATTTGTTTAATGTATTCGAAAAGTGATCGTCAGAATGGGTACCTTTTTTTAAGAAGTGACATTAGAAATAGAAAACACCTACATACAGAGTAGGTAAAACTCTTTAATAATAAAACAAAAAAAAATAATCAACTCACCGAAATCTTGACATTTTGCTGATATTTTTATTCTTCTGTTTTTAATAAAAAAAATTCTTCTTTCAAAATGAAACTTCCCACAGAATTTTGTGCAAATTTACCACCAACAAATTATTGTCAATGTGTTTATATTTTTTTTGACAGATGTCAAATAATAGATTTTTAATAAACTTTCTCTTGTTTTGCTTATTTGTTCACAACCAATTTTGGCATATAACAATGACAATTAACAGCAAAAAACTAACACGAATCAAATTTAATAAACTATTCCACCATTTCTTTTCGGCTTTTATACTTGTTTCTTTTAATTAAAGTTAATCTAATTTGTTACGAAATTTTCACATCAAATTATATTAGCACATAAGTTACTCTTTGACAAAACACTATCGCGAAGAGAAATTTTATTGTATTTTCATTCCCTTTGCACTGCACGACGAAATGGCTTCTTTTTTTATTAGAGATGACACTAGAAAAGGAACTTAATAATTTATTATGATTCACATTCTCTTCTCTGTGTTCGGTTCGGTTATCTATGACGTTCTGTGCAGAGGAAAATTAGGAATCACGATTGACAGCAGATGTAACACTAGGCACAGGCAGTAGAGATACGAGAGCAATGTACCTAAACACAAATTATTCTCTTCCGTCACACAGGTAGAATAAACAGCTAAGGTAGTGATATTTTATTGCCAATGTGATGTATGCAGAAATAGAGGGAGATAATATTCTTCGAATTTGATTGTAAAGCAAAGGTGTAACACGTCTATGTGTGACAATACAATCAACAAGAACAAGTCCAAGAATTAATGGATTAGAAAATGAGACGAAAAGAAAATCGAAAGGAAAATTCACCGACACGCTATATCGTCGGATTAGCGGGCTTATCTCTTATCACTGAAAAAAAACGCACGACAATAACAATTAACTGATAAAAAGTGGTGTTGGTGGTGGCATAAAATTATACTATTTCCGCTTTTCCTCCCCAAACAAAGAAATTTATTTTTTTTGTACCGATTCACTTTCCGCGCACAACTAATGCCTCCTTCCACAATTTTACCAAACTGAAAAAGATGCGTGATCTATTCTCGATTTGACTCGATCGAAACGCGTAATACTCTTTCGTTACCCGTAAGCTTTAGTAGTCTGGCCTGTGCATTAAATATGTATTTCTAGGGACAAATACAAAAAAAATAACAAGTTAAAAAAAATAGTGTCGCGATATTTCGCACACAGATAAAAAACAAACGATACTCTCTCCCCGTGTTGGTACCTACATCAAAATCCGAAATTATTTTATATTCCGGTTTAATTTCATTAAATAATAAAAACTGTGTCAATCTCTTTTCTGACAGTTAAAACACTTAGTTTGGCTTTTGGACAATGTGTCAAAAAATGTCTGTCAATAATAATTATATATTCAATCCGGAAGCTCGGGCACAACCAAAAAGCTAAAACAATACCAAACAAAAAATAATGTTTTTGTTGTTGCAAATCATAAGCGCAACAAAAATGTTAAGAACAATGTTTTCCAACCCTCGTCGTTGCTTTAAAATATTGTTTCGATCGAACCAATATGTAAACAAAAGGAAAAAAAAAAGAAATAAATATTAACACGCTGGCGCTGTGTGTCTGTTCTAACCCGCGATTAACAAAAAATAAGCTACCACCGACTTTAGTAGTGAACTAAACTAAACTAAAAGTTGATTCAAATGCCAATGAAGAAGTGACCGACCGATATGTTTCGCAACAAACAAATCTCCGCCGTAGCGCTCAGCGGCAGCAGTTCGCGAAAAGCATAAAATCGACCCAAGAAAAACTTTCAATTAGGCAATGCAGAGAAACAAGCAGATAAAAGGGAAACAAAGACAAAATTGGAGAAAAACAATGTTTTTACGAATGGAGTAGGAAAGTAAAGGCGAAAATGTTGTTTAAAAGAATGTTTAAGAAATTGTTGATGAGGTTGTTAGTGGTTTATTGGAAAGGGGGTGGTAACGTGCATAACCACATTTAAATCAAAAATACAGAGAACAATGTTTCGAAACTAAGTTTAAATTTAGCAAGGTGTTCTTAAGAGATTTAAAACTGAAGCAACTTTTTTCATATTAACTCTGTTGATAAAAGAGTCAAGAATCAAAAGAGAAAGAAGCAGTGTTCCCACTTACGTTTGATTCATTGAAAAAAGGAATACAACAAAAAAGTATTATTCAAAATAATAATAATAATAAAAAAAAGTCATTATACACTCTATAATGTATTATTTTGAATGGAAAAATCCAAAGTGAAACAAACTACTCAAATTTTAAAAATAATAGTGTTTGATGGTGGGAAAACCGTTATCCACACAAGAATAAAGTGGTAGGCCATTTTAGCGGTTAAAAATCCTTGTTTGAATGTAAATACAATTAAAGAATCTACTTTCAATTGGGAAAGATAGACTCAAAATTATAAAAACTGTTGTAACTCCAATACAAAACGAAAACGAGAAAAATTACCCTGTACGTTTTTTCGACTTAAAACTCTCTCAGACACATGGTTTTCGTCTTTGCTGGTGACTGGTGGTGACACCTTGTTTACGCATCGTGGTATTATCTACCAAAAACTGTGTTTCATAAGAAAGAAACTGTTTGCCACAAGAGATAAAAGGCACCAAACGTTTTAGTTGTTTGTGTTCAATATTTCATTCACAGCCTTAAATTCTTTGTTTGCAAACAATTACCAATACCTCCAAGCGCATGATCATTTTAGATTAGTGGTCTAATATCTAGCTGCAAGTTCTTTTGAAATTTATGGTAGGAATTTATCAGATTGACCCTTAAAATTTAAAAACTTAAAATTAAGATACAAGCCATTGTAATAAGGAATAATGTTGTTTCCCCCTAAGACTAAATCCTAAAACTGCAAAACACTACTTATACTACATACTCACAAAAAACCTTTTAATCATAAATGAAAAGTGTTTATGACAAAAAATATATATCTCAAAAATCTAAAATTGCTTACCTCTATTGCGAAGCGAACAATTATAAATTTATGATTCTTTCATTTCAAAATTAAAGGTAATATAATTATAATTAATTAAATATTAAATACATAATTATATTTGCATTTCGAGTTTGAAAAATTTCAGAGTTAATCTGACAACCCAAAGTTTTGTTTGGTATGTTACCAAAAATTTCGAAAACATCGTAAAATATCATAAACTTTACTGATATAAGACAGCGTGGACTGAAAGACGATAAAGATCAAAGCACGTAATTTTATAAATTCTGAGTATTAACACCAACTTAGCAACTTATTCAACCTCACATTCTTTGTCAATCACAGCATAATCTATATCGTTTGTAACAAACAATAATTAAAGAATTACCCACTTATGCAATTATCGTTTCTGTTAAATTATCTGGCAATTTGTGAACAAGACTTTTTCTTTGTTGTATTCAACAAACCATATTCACAAACAATTTGGTCCCAAAATGAGTGCTAAAGTCATAAATTCTTGAGAGACCTAGCTTAACGCTATTTTCTATATATTAATAATTTAAAAATAAATAAATTTGGTGGCACAACAGCTCGTGAAGAACCAAGGCCTAGTGACTTACAACTCTCAACCATTCCTGTGTGCGTATTTTTGGCAGGAATGGAGGGGACCTACAATTTTTTGCCGAGTCCGAACGGCTAGATGAGAAGCACTTATTCATGACAAGTATACTCTTGGAGGATTTGTCAGTTCCTCTCAAGAGGCAGTACCTCGCGAAAAAAAACATTTCTGTTTATAGGTGGCAGCGGCTGGGAATCGAACCCAGACCTTTGGCATGACAGTCCTACACACTAACCATCATGCCACGAGGTACTACATATATTAATATTGGTTGTGAATAATTTCTACCTAAATTAAACAGTATTAAATAAGCAATGCTTGTAACAAGGAAATTGTTTACAGAGTGTAGTACAACAAAAAAAATCAGGCATATTTCTTATCAGCCTTTGATGGGGTTGATGGTTTAAACAAGCTTGGTTTTCCTTTTATGTGTTAAGGTTATTACCACTTCAATTTACTTAAAATAAAAAGGAAACGAAGATTCTAGTGGTCCGATAAATAGGACTGATTTTAGCCTCTTCGACCTTTTTTTTGAGACTTTGCTAGTTTTCTTTAAATGAAATCTCCAAAAGAAGATAATAAGGTTCCCAAAAGAAATAAACTAACCAGACTTTGGCATTCGATATCACGATGCATATTCTACCTACAATTCTTCATACTTAGATCTTAGATAAAATTCCATGCGCAACATCTGTTGTGGGCTCATAGACTATTTATTAGATTAAAATAAGAAAAACGGATTTTTCGGAATAGTTTAAATATCGTTCTAAATTGAAATTTTACGCCATTGTTTTTAAATTGTTTCAATTAAAAAATGTTATAGAAATACTTTATTCCAGACAAATTGACGGCGATCTCATTTGGACGTATCATTTTATAAGTGAGGACCTTGTCGACGCGTAATTTTTTCATTTCATCCTACATCGATACTTTCTATTACAACAGGAAGATTTTGCCCAGGCTAGGTCATGTTTGTACAATCAATATTAACATACATTTTGAGCTTATGAACTGAACTTAGCTTTGCGTGTCTGAAAACTGGGCTCTCATCGCGTAGGGCGATGATCGTGTGACGATGTCGTTTTGACGATTGTTTTGTTTCATGTAACTCATAGATATATGAATCGTCTGAACGACCTTGCTTACGATTCAATTAATACTTCGTGTAACAACTAACAATGTCAAATACGGTCGTTTGAACGATTGCGATTAAATGATTGCTATTTTACAATCGTCTCATACTATTTGGCTGATGTTTCAAAAGCAGTACCCCTGTAAGAAAAATAAACTTTTGTTTTTGAATACTTAAGGCTGAGATTCAAAGTTAAGCTCCGTCATAATTGTCCAACGTGATAGTCATTTTGCTAAGAGGTACCCACCCTATGTGGTTCTTGGGAAAAGAGCAATAAGTTAAGGAATAAAAATGCATAAGTTTGCTTAAAACTGATGTATTTTATCCAATATCAAATTATTTATTTACACATCATACACTTTTTGATAACTTTGCACTCAAATAACTAAAGAAGTGGAAATAGTAAAACGAAATTGAGAGGAGGTTATGGTGACCGTTAGCAACCAGCGCACCCCAGTTGTAATGCTTCTTCTTTTCTATCGAACATTTGTACATATTATCATATTCGCATTTAACACTGGGCCTCTTGTAGGCCAAAATCATAGTATTTTTAAGTGGACCCTTTGAATTGCCAGCTGCTATGATGTCTTATTGCTATATTGTTGCGTACCGTAAGAATCAATTTATCCACGAATTCAAACTTTAACGAACAATATTGTAACTAAGTTTTTAAAACAAGGTGCAAAATTTAATTTTCAGTATATTTTTTTATGTTTTTGGTTGCTTTCAAACTGTTTATAGAAAGACACGACTGGACTACACGATTGTGATACTTTATACGAAGTAAATAATTTACGACGTTGTTCACTACAATCGCTTGGACAATGATGCTCTTCAAAATTACGCGATGAGAGCCTTGAGAATCAACAAGAACGAACATTTAGTGTATAAAATGTTTAATGTTTATTTTAACAAAATATTGTTATTTTTAAGGGGCAAAATATTGTTTAAAAAATTCCAAACAATTTTGTGTACTTATACTAACTTTTTATAAATGTAGGTACTAAGTTTAAAAATGTTCTTTCCACTACCACAGTTTTACAGAAATTTTGAGTAAAAGACTGAGAAATCTCCCATTTATTTGTATGGGAAATTTATAAAGCTCGTCAGCACGAGTCGTGGAACCGATTTTAAGAAAATAATTTTTTTTAATAGTCTTCATCACATTTAAGGGGAGCAGGAGGGGCAAAAGAAACTCAATAATTTCAAAAATAAACTGCACACTGCTACCTTTACATATCTTACATATATATGAAGTCGATGTCAAATTTGCCTGTAGGTTAATAGGCAATTGACTAGCCATTAGGACGAAACGACGAAAAATCAAGTTTTAAAGCAACTAAACTTGGAATAAATACAATTTTGTGTTGTCAACCGTTATCTGGAAAAAGTTTTTATGCTTAATAAATATCTTTTCGGAGATGTTACCTTTGAACCTTTTTGGAACATTTAGATAAACTGCGCCAGTACTTCTAGATAAATCGTTCTCAACAATCTTTATTGGAAGCATTGTACAAGAACGCTATAAATTATCAATTTGAACAATTCTTGAATAAATCGATTCAAAATTAAATCTTACAGCTGATTTCTTTTTGAACGTAATCGATATCATGACGATATCTATTCTCGTTCATCAAGTTTAATATTCAGAGATTCTCATGAACTTGAATGATTTTTAAAATATAAAGTATTATGGCGTGCCAATTATACGTTCGCTTGGAGGTAAAAGGTTTGGGAAACGTTGTGAACTTCATATAGAAATAAAGGATCTAATTTGTTTGCAGTGAGCAAAAATATCCATCAATCTGAATTCGCGCTTTGTAATATCTTATTAATTTAGTTAATTTAGTGTATTAATTTGTTGTATAAAAACTATATGGGTTATTTTCATTCATTTAATATTTTTTTTTTAAACAATACTTAATTTGTGTTTCAATTTCTGGCAAGTCACGAAATCAGCAATAGCTTCATTTTGGTGTTTAAATGAAGTCACTTGTCAATGTTCGCTGATTGTACTTAATACAAAATGGATTCATTCATTAGCTTTTTCGTTGGTTTTGTCAACTGTATAATCTTATTGATTACTTAATGCTCTGTAACCCTAACATTGATAAAATTCGGCAAAAGACTATGGAAATTGAATTAAAATATGTAAAAACATAATTTTTCTTCCATTTCCAACGTTTCTCGACGAATATAGGCACAACATTATCTTTTTGGTCAAAACGAAACGCCAAAAAAAAAATCACTCGTTAAATGTCAATATATAAAAAATAATAACGAATGAGATCGAAGAAGAAATTGTAGAATTGAGATCGTAAGAACCGTAGTGGCCTAACTGCAATTTTAATGAAAAGCATTAATACAAAATTTAATTGTTGATCATATTGCTTGTCATACCATATATCATATCAAAACTATGTCTTTTTATTTTAAAACTACAAGAAGGTATTTGAATTTTTTTGAAACTACAATAACCCTATCAATGAAAATTGCTTCGATATCTTTTAATTCTCAAATTAACTAAAATGTCATATCAATAAAAACATAAACTGCCAATCCACGTTAAGTTCAAAATCTTAAGAAAATCTTCTACAATCAACAAGAATTCTGCTGTTACCAAAGACTTTTGAACTGCACATATACTTTCTCACAAAATGTGAACTTTTGCATATGCGATCTCTCATTTGAAGTTATAAGATGCATGTGTGTCACTAGCATCTGTTTCCTTTTATCTCTAGTTTTTGGCAACAATGACAGAAGTATTTTTAACTTAATTACTCTTTAAAAGTAGGTACCAATTTAAGGGAGTTAATTTATGGACATTTTCGAAAACGTCAAATCAAAGTCAATTTGATCTTCAAATGATCGTCATTTTTTGACGCAGATACTGCGATTATTAAATATACAATCGTCCTGCTAGCACAAAATTGGTTTGATCAACGTCAATTAATTTATTTGCAAACGCATTTGACGTTTACGTCCACGCTATTTGACTTTTCAATATTTTGTTCGTCAACCCGATTTTTTTACTGCACAGCTGCACTGCAGATAATGTTTTCGAACAAGTGACTTCAGCAAGCTGCGTAATCGAACACACTTCTAATGAAGAAAAATTGGTATTGGCGTTTTCGAACAGAAGACTATTGCATTTAAGAATATTCTGCAATTGCATTTTTGACGCAGATGGCGTTTTGCGAAAACGGCTTTGAATTTTAATTTGTTGATAATGTTTGACACTTACCTCACTGCCTAGATAGTTCGTGTTTTATTTGAGTTTATGAATACCAGTGTCTCGCATTTTCGAAATAATTGTTTACTTTTGGAGAAAAATTTTATAAGTAATGTGAATTTTTACTGTAGGTACTTTATTTAATACTTAAAAATTAAATAAATTAACGCCGCGAGAGACATAGTGCTGCATTTTTCATTATTTCATTATTTTATTCAATAAAGCAAAAATAAGAAACAGATTATTTTAAAACATTATGTTCTCAAAATCCCTATTTTCTTTTATAATTCAGGGATGCTACCTTCAACTTTTTTGAGCTGCGAGCTTATAACAAAATATTTTATTACAATGTGAAAGAATTAGGGATTTTAGTTTTATTTTAATCTTGTAATAATTTTTTATATATTTTTGTTTAAAGAATAAGTAATAATATTGAGCAATAATATTTGTCGTGTACTGACCACACTATATTTGATTTTCTTTTAAATTCAAAACCATTATTTAAATTTATATGAAAAAAATAAATATTCTTGATGTTTTTGCGACAAAATATCCCACGGCCAGTGTAGTAACCAATAAACGAATGAGCAACAATTTTTTATTGGGTGGGCTCCTTCGATTGCTCCATCTCATTTATTCTTCCCAATCAAAACGATAGAGATTAATTTATTTGATTTTAACAAATGCGCATGCCCTCCATTCAATACTAATCAAAAAGAAAAAAAATTTAAACTTTAAGAATATTTGTTTTTTGTGTTGTTTGTTGGTCACAATTTAAGAGAGTATTTAAGAGTATTTTCGAGAAACAACAATCGGGTTTGAGGTTTAAGATCACTAAATAATAAAATTAACCTCCATTTTGAATAATAGTGCAAAAATAACAAAATGTTTTTTCATACTCTCTTGTTTGTTTCAACAACAAAAAATCTTATAAACAATATACTTTGTTTCAATGGAAAAAAAAATTAAAGTTTTTTTTTTTTGTCAGGAAAAGATTCAAAGTTACTCTTTTCCAATAAATTTGCTGAGGCAACATTTTGATTAGATTCTTATAAAAAATAAGTCTCAGTTTCTCTGAATGAGAAACAAAAATATCCCACGACTATAGGTATTTAAGAAAATGTTTGTATAGGTAGGAACTTTTTTTATAACTAATATATTCCAGTATATTTATTCTTGTTTGATCATCTATGCTTTAGGTGGTATGAAAATGGAAACATTTTGGAATATAATCTTTGAAAAGCACTAATTGAAATAATTGACTATCGCGAATTTACTGCCTTCATATTCCATCAAATGTAACAAAAAGGTATTTACTTATGTACCTTTAACTTTTAAATAAACAACCATTTAATTTGATTTCGATTTTTAAAATTTTAAAATAGTAAAATATTTTGTTTAAATATGAATGAATATTAATGAATGTTAACAAAATGGCACATGATTGGTTTCAGTTGATTAGAAAAAAACACCCAGTGCAGTTGTAATTTTTGTTGAATTATGAATGATTTTTCAAACAAAAAGGACTCAACTTAACATGGAAATGACAATATAATGAACAAAAAATATAAATACAAAACCCAGTTTCAATTATATTTAAATAATCAGCAGCAATTATTTAAACGGTCCTCATAACATTAACGCCATTGCGGACTATTAAACAGGACCATTAAGTGCTTTCTAAAGAGCTGTTTTCGGTTTATTTCCTTCAACACCCACATGTCGCTTTTCTTATTCCTTTCTGAATAATAACTGGCCAGTAAGGTTTTTGTTACACAAACCAAAATATACAATTCCATCACGTCACGTTTTTTAGATAATCCTGTGTAAAAATCAAAAAAACTGTTTGTTGATCAATTTGAAAAATGTAAGGAACAAAATGGTGGTGAGGAATGATGACGTGAAATAAGGCCCAACGAAATAAGACCAAAATCTCAAATTTAACCTAATTTCGCTTTGAAAATGGCAATAAAGCCAAATTTGCTTTATTTCTATTTCAAAAACGAAAAAAAGTTAATTTATGTATGGAAACAAAGCCAAATGTTTTCCTACCAAAATTTTGAAGCCGTTTTTGCATCCAAAAATAATTATGTATCATATTATGCCCATAGTTTATTAATTGTAAATTAATGACTCAATTGGTGGCCTTGGCGAACATTTTTTGGCGTTAGGAAATAACGCCCAAGGAAACAGTGCCCAAATTGATTTGGAAATATTGCCCAAAATTTGAAAAATTATCACAACAACAATTTATCCGTTATTTTCTGCGGCGGGCTTTATTTCCAAACCGATTTGGGCGTTATTTTCTTAGGCGTTATTTCCTAACGGTGCATTTTTTGCCTTGAATACTGTAGTGAATACAGGGTGTGCAGAGAATAGGTGGAAATCAATTTTCAAATTTATTTAAAGAAAATACATTAAAAAAAGTTAATTGCAAAACTTAGTTGGCAAGACTCTGAAACTAAATTTTTAAATGAAAACACACAAGAAATAGTTCATTACGAAAGAAAAAACGCACGATTTTTCAATGATTATTTTCCGAGTCCTGCAAACTGGTTTTCGAAATGAATACACATGAAAATAGTATTTCCATCTTCATATTGCAGAAAGTGTACTTAGTTCCCATAAAAAAGCGCACTTTACTCCCACAACTGCGTTACTTACACAACTGCGTTGCTCGGCTTAGTATTATGTTCCCTTGTTCAGTCGCCAAACAGGAAACAATATCAACATTTTTCCTAGTCAAAAAACCCAGCCTGCAACAAAAAAAAACATGAAAACGAAATAAAGCCAAATTGGTCCTAGTAAGTGAAATAAATCCAAATCGAGAAATACACACAAAACCACGACAGACAACGTCGCGTCGTGTATTCGTGGTGTAATTAGAAGCTGACCCCATTTTCTTCAGCGACAACCGACAAGGCTCAGTTTTGGTTGAACGGGAATTGCCTAGCCTCACTAAGTGACAATGGTGTGGATCAGTGTTTCCCAACATTTTTCAGGGGGGCAATCATACATTCTGGTGCTTCACATCCATTTAAGATTTCAATATTAAAAGAGTCCAGACTCAATTTTGGCTTGTTCAAACTTTCGCTTGTGCCAAATTGTGAACGCTTTTTCCAGGTATTCTGTAAAGAACGAAATGTGAGCATACATTACTGTTTTAAAATATTTGTGGAACTTTTTGATTCTCTCAAGCAATAAACTAGAAACGAAAATTTGCAAACGGTTGATTGCAAGGCATTTGTAAGTCTTAGTGGATATTTTCGAAAAACCAGACTCACTTAATAAGCAACTTCAAGGAAAAAATATAACTTTTCCGGAAGCAAAAACAAACATCTTTGGCTTCTATACCTTTACTGACATCATGTGAAGTGTCATATACCGTTATAGATGTGATTGTTTACCATCTAGAATATTTATCGTTGGATTTAAAAACATTATTTTCTGGTTCTGTAAATTTCTTCCTAATTTTTAATAATTCAAGTTTTTTAGTGGACATTTCAAAATTTTGAATGTTAAAAAAAGGTTGGGAAACACTGATTTACAGTGTAAATGATCAGTCTGTAGTTTTTTTCGAAAATGACGATGGCATTGCCATCAACCGATCGATTATAATCAAATTTTTTGCTAAAATGATATGTGGTTTTACCAGGACTGCACCAAGTGTCACACAGCTGATGCAACAATAGACATTCTGGACAAGAGATTTCAGGATATTGTTCTCTTCCACAAAACTGGCCACCGAGATAGTGCGATTTGATGCTGTTAGACTGGTGATTTCCTTTAGTCACAAGTCTATGCCCACAAACCACAAATGACCGGCATTCCAAAGTCAACATAGCCCATCACATCACTTAAATTCAGCCTCATCTACAACTTTGCGCATAAGAATCATCGAAATTTGGACCTCTTACGTGCGAGCCACCTAGGGAAACCAAACTGCAGTATTTCAACGATGTCATGATCTACACATAATGTTATTGATAGACATTTCAAACAAAATAAAAATTATTCGATACCTCCTACACATTTTGTTTTATTCAGTATTAACATCTTTTTGTGGTTATTGTAAAACCTTTTAATAGACATTTATTTTATGTCAAAGATACGAAGCGACAATTCAACTTAGTCTATTTGCTATCCATAATAAGACAGTTTATTTGGATACATAGTTTGGATATTTTAATTTCTTTTTAAACTAAGTAAATGTGTGTTTTGTGATTTTTAATAGGTGGTAAAGTTTTATGTATTGAAATATTGATGTTTTCGCTGGCTTGGGGGAAAAAATATGTTTTCGTTGTAATTTAATTTATAAAATGCTGTAAAAGAAAAATCGTCTGGATAATGTAAAAAAAAACACTAAGGTTATTCATGCTACTTCGTAAAACTCTAGATAAATTTACAAATTGGTTAAGTTTATCATTTGGTTAATGAACTGTCAAATTTTGTATGGGAAATGATTTACACAATTTAGTTAAGGATTTTGTTGCGTAAAATTAACCAAATTGGTTAAACTTATCCAAACGTCATTATGACTCTTATTCTGATTGAATTACCTAGCATTTAATCAAATTTTTAAAAAAGGTCGTTCATGCAAACTTTGCGTAAACTTATCATTTTACACAATTTGTAAACTTACGACGTTGCATGAATACCCTTACTATATTTTTAAATTGATTTGATATTGGAGATTTTCAACGTGTTTTTTCATGAAATAAATAAAAGAAATTATTTTGAATAACTTAAAAACACTTTTTATAATTATTTATTCAATTAAATGCATTTCGGAACCTATGCTTCCATCGTCAGTAAGTTTTTTTTTTTTACTGACGATGGAAGCATAGCTTCTGAAATGCATTTAAGTAAATAAATACTTAAAATAGTGTTTTTAAGTTATTCAAAATAATTTCTATTATTTACTATATTTTTAGCAATCAATAATTTTTCGTTTTCTACTTATTTACAGCATTTTCAAAAATAGAATTTTGATAATAATAAACATTTGTTGAACTAAATTTATGAAGGAGATAAGTTCAAATTGTTTTTATACATTCCTACCGCATCATATTAGTTGTTTCTACTTTTCAACTGAAACAAGGAAAGGAATTGAAATGCAGACCATATTAAAACTATTCTAAATAATACGCAAAATAATCGGACTTATCATGCATATAAAAAAGATCTAACATATGTATATTTTGTTGCTTTGTTTAGCGGAGTTAGAATGTACAAACAAAAACGCTGACATCTTGAATTTTATTCAAAAATCTTTAATTTCATAGCTCTCTTATATTCAACTTAAATCCTAGTTTATAATTCAAAGTGAAGTGAAATCAAACTTGAAATGAAACATCAATCATTTATGCACCTAAAGATTTTTAAAAAATTGTTTTCGTCATAAAATTTGGTTTGGAAAAGCCCCTTGAGTTGCATTTGTCTCGAGACAAATCTATTTCTCCTTGTCACCAAAATAATTGCATTTAATTTTTGACAGTTTTTCACGCCTAGAAAAACAGTATTTCTTATATTAAATTTTCACTTGGAATGGATGTTTAAACTAGGCTTAAGGCTAAAAGATATAGAATTCCAATTAGAACAAGAAATAGAATCGGAATAAATAAAAAAACAGATAAATAAGGCTAAAAGTTTTCGAAAGTGATTTCAGTAAAACCCCAGTTTTCCTTACTCTTAAATTTTGTAATAAAGCTCTCTTAAACATAAAGCACATTCATTTAGTTTTTCCCGCCAGCATACATACATATGTACAGGACATACATCTACGTGAACTTTTGAAGGAGAACTACACTGTTATACTCATCAGATTTAAGAAAGCTTTTTCCAGTTTCCTAGAATCCTTAAATGAGAAAATTCAAATATGAGTAATAAAAGTGAGTTGGATAAACTGTACTGCGATGCCCAAAGTTTAAGAGTGCTTTAAAACAAAATGTCAACTTTCTAAGGACGTTGCATAAGGACAAACCTTTAATTATAGAAAAGTGGGCGTTGCAGTAGGAGGGTTGTACTAAAATAGCTCTTTACTACTCTTGAAACAAACTGTGAATAATACAGCTAAATTGGTTAACTAGTTTTTCAATGACCTCAACTTCAAAATAAACGAGATAATACGACAATAATCTTAGTTTTTCAATTCAAAAGACAATGTATAAGCATGTAGAAAATTTGCATCAGTTTTTGCGCTATATATGTATTTATACTTAAGTCAATGAAATCTAAACCTACTTCGAATTTTAAAAGAATAGTTTTTTTATTTCTTCCTGACTAAGCTTTCTATTTTAAAAGAATCGTAAATGGTTAAATATTACCTATACTGCACTAGCTGAGAAGAAGTGTCATAAAATAAAATTTTATGTCACAGTGCAATCAAGGAATCCTATAAGAATTACGAGCATATTTTAACATTTTTTTGTTTATGTGTTTTGAGATGTTTTTTTAGGTAAATGATAATTTTTTGAGTGTGAAGTGTGTTTGTAGAAATAAAGATACAAATGTAATGACACAAATCATCTTTATTTTTATTGAATAACCACTGCTACCAAAAATAACAACAGATTTTTATTTTCCTTTAAATTCCAAAACCAAATTGGAGCATTTACGTCTACTATACATGGGGCTTAAACGGGTGAACCTATTTTTTTTTATATTTCAACTATTCATGAACATATCCTGCTCGATGTGCAGTTATCGTAAAAATGCAAAAGCATTTTTGGATTTATCATATGTTTCTACCAATTACAACAACTGGGTATAACTTATTCTGAAATAAAACAAAAGCCCAAAAACGCGGATGGTTTACGTTCGAAGCGTTTTTCATATTTCTATTAAAAGAAAATTGCTTCTTCCTACAATTGAATATCCACATGCTCGCCAATAAAAATTTTTAACAAACGCCAGAAGGTGGTAAGAAGAAAGTAAAACAAAAAATAAATAAAAATCATCCATGCAACATGAACGAACATCATGCGTGCGCTTTCTTACTGAAACTTGTCTGGCATAACCTAACCATGGTACCTGCTTCCCCAGTTCGGGGTGCGTGCACTTTTTTGGGGTAATGTGCAACAGCCAAAAATTCAAAAGGGAACCATCAAGCTGTTTGTTTTTTTTTTTTTTTTTTTTTGTTAACTCGAATTACTGCAACCTGCCTTTCATGGTAGCTGCGCGCGCGCACCACCTTAGTCCACCAAAAAACCTGAAAGACACTATTTAACTAAATGACCGGTGAATTAGGGCATTGAACTTCCGAAAAATATTGTTATAAAATTCAGTTGGGCAAACGAATAAAAAAGAAAGATAAAAAAAACAGCGACACTGCTGTTGGGCTTCTTTTGTGTACACCTTCACACTTTTTTACACTTTAGTATCGAGCATATGTTTTGTAATTAAAGGTTTTTCGCTGGTAAAATTTTGAATTATGATTAAAATTTGAATGATACTCGTACTTTAATAACAAAAAGTCTTTCATATACCCAGAACCAGGACAACCATACACACATACAAAAGGCATTAGGAATGCAGAGCATCTCATCGGCAGAAGCTGAAGTGTAGTCTCATTAACTGCTTCAAATTCACTACGATTCAAGATGTTAATGGCTCTTGTAAATTACTCAGTTAATATGTTTGGAAATAAGCCTGAAAGTCTCCATAATTTCTTCCTAAACAAAATTAGATATTTCTGGCGAAATTAAATACATTTCAGGGATTTATTCCAATATTATTTTATCGTTTCCAGTAAAATGTTCGTTTGTAGAAGCCTATATTTCATCAAACATTTTTCACTTAAGGGTCAATCCATCGTTTTGGGTGCTACATTCCGCATAGATCTTTGGTTTTTGGAAATATAAATATTTCAAGAAAAACATTATCATTCGGGAAACACCAGTTATCCACAGAAAACAATTGGCCCTATTACGATTGTCAATTATCAAATTGATATTTGATGAATTTAAAATTCAATCCGTAAAAACCCAAATGATCATTGCGAACGATGCAGATGGTTGCGAATCACAAGAAAATTTTAAATTATTAAACAATAGTCGATCAATTTTTTTATAAATTAAGTTAAAAAATATAAAATGTAAGGTTTATTCATCTATCAATTTGATAATTGACAATAAAGTCTCAATCGCATGAAGAAAACAAAAAAATTGAATCCGGCTTGCCAAAATTTCCATTAGGAACGGCGGTTCATGGAGAAAATCCCCAATTAATATTTGTTTTGACCAAATCCTCGATTATCAAAAAATCGTCAATAATCCTCAAAACTGTTTTTATGTCTCTCTGTCTCTCTCTGTTGAATTTTCTGTATACCTTAAGTGTTCTTTTTTATGTTTCGGATAAAAATATGTACCTACATCTGAGAGAAAAAATGATCGAATAGTTTGTTTTGTAGAATTCCTATGATTTTCAAATTTTTCAAACAAAAAATGTCTTAAATACAGAAAAAAATTTCCAATATCCAGCATATATTTCCTAAGGGGATTTCACGCTTTGTACGGTGCAACAAAATAATAACGGATTCTTGTAGAGGGACTAGGGTAACCATCAAGAAATATTTCAAAGCCTGATCATGAGGAGATAGAAGCATAATTTATGAGAAAAAAGCCCGACAAAAAAAAACTGATTCCAATTTCATAACATAGAAATCAACATTGGCAAAAAGTTGAAAAATAAAAGAAATTGAATTCTTAGAGCCTGTTTAGATCGTGAAATTTGAGTCCGGACTTGTGAGTCTCATCGTATCTACATTCGACTATTTGAGGTGCCTCACGGTGCTTATATTTTGTTCATGCCTCACGACATCCCTGACTCCCACACATTTCTTGTCAAGAAAGTACCGTGAGACCGTTCTCAATGTTCCCAATCTTAACAGCGTCTTAAGTAGTGGCAGTCAAATGTAGACACGCTATTTTACAATACCTATTGTGCCAATTCAGTTCCAACTTTTTTAAGCTCATTGGAGTTGATTTCATGGAAAAAAATATTCATTTGTACTCATAGTTCCTAATTAAAGTTGAAAGATCACTTAAAATTTGTATGACAACGAAGTCGCTGCTCTAGAAAGTCGGTGTTGAATTCGATTCTCCCATACCATACTATTCTATTTCTTTTTCTGAGTGCAATGTAGGAAAGCAACATAGTCTTGGATAGCTCTCATTCCATCCAAAACATTGAAAAACAATTTCTCTAATTTTTTTCAGATTTTTATTTCACGCCCCTGGTCTCCCTATTTTCACTTTAATGTACTTATTATGGGGTTAAGGCTATTCTTATACCACGCGAAAAAAGAATCAGAATACATATATAGATTATATTTAGAGAACAAAATTGTATAGAATGGGGGGTCTATTTCCCCCCGTTCAGACGGGAGGTGTAATTTTCTAGGAATTTGCCTCAAAACAGAAAAAAATTATTTAAAAAAAAAATTGAAACACTTACAATGCCACGTTATAACTTTTATTAAAGCCACAAATTCAGTCTATAAACCCCTCCCGCCTTAATAGGGGAAATAGATACCCCATCCGATACGATTTTTTTTTCTCGTCTAAATCTAATCTTTTCCCTCAATCTTTTTTTTCGTTTTATAAGAATCACACTAACCTTATAATTAGTACCTTGAAGTGAAAATAGGGAGACCAGGGGGGTGAAATAAAAATAGAGCTATTTGAATCCTATCCATCTCGAAATTTAAAAAATAAATCCAATATAAGGACCAGTCTAATGGATATGTATTCAGTTCAAATTGGACCATGGTGCAAGTGTTTATTTTACTCAATAAATTGGAGTGATAAATAAAAGAACACATATCAAAGAAAAAGTCTGGCAGAGCATGAGGCCTGGCCTGAGCCTTAAGAGACGTAAGAATCCTGACACATCAGCCTAAATCCTGACGTCTGGTAGCCCAAAGAAGGAACAAACAAGTGTTTTATTCCTCTTAAAGGAGGCCTATTTCTTACTGCTTAAAAAAAAAAACAACGGAAAAACTACAACGATAGGTATGTTTTATTGCTACTTATAGCTAGCGCAGCAATGCCAGTACCAATAAAACTTTATACTCACTTTTATACTCAACCCTATTCCAGCGCAACATAAGTTTAAACTTAACGAAACTTTATCTCAACTTTTTTATCCAATTTTTTACTGACTTATCTATCGACACTTTTGGGTTTGTTGTAGTTTGCCAAGTGAAATTTTACTGTGCTGGCTATAACTTTTTCAATAAAACACGGCTAATGTTATAAATCTTGTTGAAAACTAGAAGCCTGTCATTTTATTATCAACTTTATTACGATTTACAATTCCAAGTTGATGATTGATAAATATTGAATTTTTATATTTAACAACGCGATTGATAAATGTTTTGATCATTGAAAATGATGTTGACTTTTCGGAGTTGCAAGAACATTAATAATTTTCAATGATTAGTTGGTCAGTTTTTAGTATTTCAATGTTTATCAATTATCGTCGGTTCTTGTTCAAAAACAGGCTTAAAATTTGGCACAGATCACTACTAGAGCAGAAATTCGATATTATGTTTAAGGTCATCTTCTCCTGGGAGCTCCACTACAGAGATTTTGGTTCTATAAAATAAATTTAAAGAAATCAATGCAAAATTTTAAACAAACAAATAACCTGGAACTCAACTCAACCTCTCTTCTGCTTGTTCGACGGAAAAATATTTAATACAAACAAACAATTATATATGGCTGTCGCTGTGACGAGTTTTTCTAGCATGGATGTGGCGAGTTTTAGTTCTCATCGCCTCATCATATAATAAAACGGCAAACACGAATCTTATGGCACAATTTACGCGGTCTACAAAAGCTGAAGGCATATAAATTATATATCGTTGGAACGGTTTTCTTGCACAGAAGTGCAGAATGCAAAATTTTTAGTAACTATACCACATAAACTAAAAAACAATAAAATAAAATGTGCGAGCAGGAGCGAGAGCGAGACTGAACAAGTATTTGTTTATATTTGTTTTTATTCGTCGTAACCTAAAAGTCACGTTTCGCTTTTTTTCCACCCACCAATCAACTAATTTTCCATCGCTGACTGGAAAGATAACTGGAATGTCTGATGGCAGCGTTCAGTGCTAATAAGTAGCTCATACCACGTTTACATCAGTGGATCGAAGGATCAGATTCAATCCGGATCGAAATTTTGACCCAGGTCTATGACAACGAGCTGGTCTACATGGACCTAAATCCTGACTAAATTGGGATTCAATTCCTCCATCTAAACAAGGCATCAGTTTTTCTCTAAGCTAAGGACAGCTTTTATTGACAAATAATGTTATTAGCTCTCGAGTTTCGAAGACTGGACGTACTAGTTTGTTTAAATGCTCAAATGATGAATAGTCCAGTATATTTAGAAGTCACATAGCTCTTATGTGAATTTAGTAAAACGATGGGGAAGACATTTTTTTCTTGTTGTCGTTAGAGTACTTTGTAGGAAGCTTAAATCCAAGTTTTCAACCATCAAAACATTTTGCAGGGTTTCCGCCATCTTGGTTTAATGAGTGAACTCGGTTTTGGCTATTTCCAAAACGGGGGAAAGACATTTTTTTCTGTATTCCATAGATTATGCAATTACAAGAAAGTCGTGGCTGTAATGAAAAATTCGGAAAAATAAAGGAATGGAGATATGAACGTTTTAAAGTAAAAAACATGGCTAAGAAATAATTTGCAATATATCGGATGGTATTTGTGTCTAGAAAATTTCATATTTTTGGAAAGGTAAGAAAAAATTATTTTACCCATGTTTGGAGGAATTTTTGATTGGTGTGTTAGTTTTTGGAGAATTTTTTTTTTGAAAATTGGAATTTTTTTAGATTCATTTTTTTAAGTATGTATTTGATTTTTATATTTTTAATACAAGAAACATGAAAAATACCAAACTTGTAAAACTTATTCTTCTTGTCAGTAATGCATGTGTATTTTTTTTTTCGATAAAATTAAAAACACGGATTTTATTTGTGAAAAACGAGTTCACTCCTTAATTGAAGATAGCTCCAATCCTGTGAAGGGATTCTCGTTCAAAATTTAGATTGAAGTTTTTTTTATAGTGCTTCAACGAACTAAAATATAGATATAAAATGTTTTCCCAGTTTTCATATTGAGAAAAGCCCACTTACACTTTTAAAACACTTAATTAATGATGTGCGGATAATTTTCAATGCTGTTAGTAAACAATTGCTTATAAACAGATTAAGCCTGTAGGATATAGTGATTACTAGAACTTTCAAACGAAATTTTTGCGTATTACTGAAAAAAAAAAAAATTTGACTAAAAAAGTGTGAGCTCCACTTTTTTGCTTATAATTCGTTATAACTCGATGAATACACACGATTTGAAAGAATACCTTTTATATTTAAATTTGTGCAAATAGCACTTTATGGTTTTTAATGAACTCATGAAAAAATTGCTTCCCATTTTTTTATTAAAAGGAGTCTAAATTGACTGACTAGGAAATATCATACAAAGAAAATAAATTATTACGTGGTTCTCTTTTTATTTAATTGGTCTTGTTCCACGTATAGGAGCATTAAATTGATTCGTGAGATTAACTTGCTTAAAACTATTTTAAAATTCTTATTTATTTTATTTTGAATAAATGCATGAGAAAATCTTTCCATTGGAAGTTATTGTAATTGGTCTGATTTGTAAAATCAAAAATCTTGACATTTCTTCACGTTTCGAGCTCCCTAGAATCGGAATCCATTATTTTAAGAGAGATTTCTGTGTTTGTACGTACGTTCGCACTTTACATTACTTTTTTTTCTCAAAAACGAATAAAGATATTGACCTCGGATAAATTTTTATTTAAAGATAGTAATTTCAATACGTGCAAAAAGAACTTTAAACAAATTCAATGAGCAGTTGTTTTACTAAAGCAATTAAAAAAAACTTTGTTTCATTTCATTAGTCCCAAATATCTCGATATCAAATCATGCTATCGACTTCGGGGTAATTTTACTGTACGCATATTGATGTAACAAAAAATTGGTAACAATATAAAATCAGATCAACTTAGTTTTTTTTGCCTGGAATATCTTGAGAACAAAAACTGATGTTGGCTTTGACGTAGGTAATTTATTCCGTACTCTACTTTATAAAGGGCGGTTAAATTTTAAGTGTCGAAATTTTTATTGTCGAATATGAACCACACCTAAACGTTTCTCAATTCCAGACTAACTCAATTTGAACCATGGAAAGATACACGATCGAACAACGCGTTAAAGTTATTCAGGATGGAAAATGGGAAAGAAATGGCAACAGTGGATGATCAATTTTCGAAGAAAATCATCTTCAATGATAAGGCACATTTTCACCTCAGTGGAATCGGCAATAAGCAGAGCTGCCGCATTTGGGCGAATGATAATCCAAGAGCGATCGTAGAAAATCCAATGCACCCACAAAGAGTGACTGTTTGATGCGGTTTATGGGCGGGCGTCATCATCGGGCCGTATTTTGTCCAAATGAGGCCGGTCAGGCAGTTACTGTGAATGGCGTTCGCTATCGTGAGATGATAACGAGCTTTTATGGCCCGAATTGGAAGATATGCCTGTGGACGATTTGTGGTTTGAACAGGACGGTGCCACTTGCCACACAGCTAAGGAAACAATGGTTCTTTTGTGCGACAAATTCAATGGCCATGTTATTTCACGTAGTGGCGATGTCAATTGGCCGCCATGATCATGTGATTGGACACCGTTGCACTTATTTCTTTGGGATTATTTTAAAGAAAAGGTGTACGCTGATAAGCCAGCAACAATTCAAGAGCTAAAAAATGAGATAATTCGGAACATTACCGGCATAGAACCTCAATTATGCCCCAGCGGCAACGAAAATTTGGACCATCGGATGGAGGTGTGCCGCCGATGTCGCGGCAGCCATTTCGCCCATATTTTGTTCCATACATAATTGAACCATATTAATATTGTCATAATAAAAAGAAATGAGAATTATTTTTTTAATAATTTGTGTTTTATTCAAAATCAAGATCGGTCCTTAAAATTGAACAACCCTTGAGTTAACAAATTTGACAAATTGACAAAATTTGTAAAAATGTTGAATAAATAGTTTTTTTTTAAGCGAAAATAAATACAATAAGCTTGCCAAAAATCGTCTTGAATTTTTTTCGTCTCAAATATCTTGAGAACAATCAATAATATTGGCTTCGGGCTAAAGAGAAAAAACCTGCAACAAAGTTTTCTAAAAACTGTTGAGAATCTTTTTTCCTCTGATATTGTCCTCTATTGAATGTTTTTGGTTCTCAACCACGAAGACAAACCAATCCAACATTTTCGAATATATTTTGTTCTAGTGATTTTTGAATAGTAAAAAAAAAATCGGGTCTCTAACTTCCGAGGGCACCAATGGGAAGTTACCAATTTGGGTCGCACCCAGCCTCTTTTTTCTTTTAATCTTTGAAGTCCAAAAATAATTGGTGTCTGACTCGTTTGGACCAGTTTGTAGAGTCAACTATCTATAAATCGACTACAGGTCTACTCCGCATTCCTCCCATCAGCAGATCCTGCTTCTCCACGAGCAGTTGCGGACTAATTATCATTTTTCATTGTTAATATTTAAATGCATATAACATGAAAAAGTGTGTATATGTAAGTGAATAAAAACAACTTGTGTAAGAAGGTTTTTTTATAATACAAATTCTATACACTACTGAAATAAATGTTTAATTATTGATCCAAAATAAAGCTTTTTATAGCCAACTGAGTAAGCCGCACGAAACGCCAATTTGTAGGACTAAAGGCCATAAAAAGCTATTTAGAATTATAAACGACTTATTTCAAAATTTAAACTGAGGTTCTTCAATCAGTATGCACATTGCGCAATTCTTTGAAGTTAAATGAAGCGCACAAAATAAAACGACGGTTATATTTCTGTCTTTAATTTTTTTGACAAAATAATACCAGCAAAGACATTCAAGCTTTAAAATCCATTTGATTTATAGTCCAATTAACTATTTACAAATAAAACGACAAGCAGCTTATCTTCAAATCGGCATTAAATATATCCCCAATACAAAAAAAAAAAACAAGAACAAAATTAAACATCTACAAAAAAAAGGAAACAAAAACCTTTCGAAATTCGACCCAATTTTCGAATGAGCGCGAATTCCTATTTTTGCATGGGTAATTCTATCCACAGGATTGAATCTTTCACAAAAATCATGTGTCTTGTTTTAGGCACAAGAAGAGGGATCTACGATACCTATAGGATGGTTTTGCTTCAAGAATTCAAACCTTCACCAAATCCCCGCGCCATCTCTCTTGGTATGAATTTATTTGCGTGTTGCGCCCGCGCTTAACAGCATCACTAATAACTCAGGTGAGGATTTTTTCCTGGAAAAAAACATACTTAATCGGTGCTCCTACTGGGAATAATGTAGGCTACCTGGGTTATGGGATTATCATGGAAATTCAGTTCTGAATGAACATATAGATGATGGTTAGAATATGTGTAGAATCCGCATGCATACACTTTCATTCCTAACACAAATACATGTAATCTACTTTTATTATAGAATGTATGTCGGCATAAATGCCCAAATGTTCAAAGTGATTGTTGTATTTTTTTTTTAATATGTTGGTTCCTTTGGTTCCCATTCCTTTAGTTGCCTCATCCTCATCCTCAATCCCTTTCTTGAGCGACGAATAGAAGGTTTTTTTATTTAGTCGTTCCGGCTTGAAATTGGTGTTAAAACGAAGGTTAGGTAGGTACCTAACCTACCTCTAAAAAATCACACACACAAACGTACCAAAGAATAGAATAATAAATTTTAAGCTATAGTAGAGGGTACAACGAGAGCTCAAAGATTTAAGAAGCTATTGAGAAGCATATTCGTAGAGAACTCTGAGACGTTGCGGCACACATTGGGGCCGATTGTATGAAGAATAGGCAAACAAATTTTTAACCACCTTATAATCCAACACACGTACAAACAGATTTAAGGGATTTACTAACTGACAAAAAACGATCATCATCAAAGCCATTTTTAATTAAATAAAAGCAAAGGTTTAACGAGGCAGTGAGTGCAAAAAATTTATAACCTAATTTTTGGATCATATTTTTCATCTTTAATCGATAATAACTACTATTTTGATTGAGATTCAAGGAGGATTAGTCACATTTTTGGAAAGCTTAGATGTTTAAGAATTTAAAATTTTGGCATTGATGACTTTTGATGTAAGAATACGAGACAAAAATATCAAAAATTGGTTACACTTCTTTTGCCCTTAATGCCTCAAATATGTAGCTTCCAATACTTAAAAAAAAATATACATAGAAACCGAGTTTTGTTGTAAATTCTTCTGGGTGTAACATAAAAACCGACCTGAATTTTAGTGTTAAGGTAGTTTTTAGGCCGAAAGGCATTAGCATTAAGTTATTATACAGTTTAACTCAGAGCGCCCGATTGGGGCCAATAAGTGAATTATAAGATATTGAAAAATAGTCTCGTTTTATGAATTTTTGTCTAGCTTTAAGATAGTTTTAAGAAAATGGAAATATAAAAATGAATTTAAAAGAAAAAAAATTGCTTCGTGTAAAAATCTCTTTTAAATCAGTTCAAACTCTCGCTCTCACACTTTCAATTTTTATTAAATTTGTGAAAGCAATTGTTTTAATTTGTTAACTAACAACGCTCTTTTTTAATCCGGATTTAATTCTTATTCAATCCGAATATATTTTTAATTTTATTTAATTCTCTGCAAATTTTTAATTTGAATTACAAAAATATATTATCCTCCAAAACTAAATCCTGCAATTGACACCAAACTACTTACTCGCTATTTACCTTCTTTTTTTTTCACCAGTTAAAAGCTTAACTAAGTACTAAAAAACGTGGCATCTAGATTATAAATTATATAAAAATATTTACTTTGCTTTTCGGGTAATCTATCCATAATTCATTATGGAGGGCCCCTGTGTACCTGTACTGTACATCTGAGGCAAAATTCAAACCTAGAAATTTTATGTACTTTGTAATTTATTGAAACGAAGTACAGTACAAACTCACTAATGCGGACATTATATATGTATTATAAGAATTTCAGCCCTGTAGATACAGATTCGTTATATGAGTTGTCATTCATTAGGCAAGGTTAACTCCAACTTACATAAACTTATAAACATAATAGATCGAGTAGTGTGAGTTAAAATACCTAATTCAGGCTGAATATCTTAAAGTTAATAAACAACAATTTATCAACTTTAACGCCGTAAACGCAATGGCTGAGCTCGAGATCCTGGGAAAACTGATCCAGCTGCATCACCAAACTTTTCCAAATACGCACCGGTTTTCGGCAAAGAGAGAATATAATGTCATTTCTTAAATATTGTTCTAGAGCAGATTAAAAAGCGTTAACATGGAGGGCACTATTATCAACAAATCTGTCCAACTACATTATGTAGGTATGTATTAGAGTATAAGATCATCGGCGGCTCCCAACAACGTCCCAACTCCTAACGTGCCGTCACAGAGTCCCTCCAGTCCGGTGGTGGTAGAAGAACAGGCGTAATTAGTTGGTATCGAGCCCATTCTATAAAACTACAAGTCCAATAATTATATGAGAATTATATTTTGGCAGGCGATCGGACTCGTAGCAACAACCTATAAAAGCCTGTTCAACCACAGGGAAACAATGGAAAACAGTGTCAGTTTTCATTTTATACCCAATTTATAGAAGTTCCTTAAGTGATAGATATACTTTGTTAAAAATAAAACCTGAAAAGTGAATTTCAAAAGCCTTTTTGAAATAGAAAATCTTTGGGTCGCCTCTCGAACTATAATTCAAAAATAATAATAATTAGTCTAATAGTTTTTTTTTAATTGGACCCTGGAAGTAAAAAAGCTACATCTTATCAATGGACATAACGTTGCTTTTGATAGCACAAACATCAAAATAGTTGTGGAATTCGTGCTTATCGGAGGTAATATTAATTCCACCAAAGACCTTAAGCCAGAATCACATTATATATAAAAATCGATAAAGTCTCGATACGATAAAATATTTTAACACAAGAAACAATGTGATCCTGATACGATTTCGATCCTCTCATTGTTTCTAATATAAAAATATTTTATCGTAGTGAGAGTGTATCAGTATTGGCACAATAGTGTGGATCTGACCTTATACTGCCATTAATCCTGCTATATGCCAGTGTTGCCGCTGATAAAAATTGAAAGGGACCCGCGACAAAAAAGGGACCCATACAATAAAATGCAACAAATGAGAGAAAAAAAGGAAACAATATACACATCGAACAAAGCATTTGATAATTATTTATTCAAAACCTAAAATTAATTTTATTCTTTTAAAAAATAATAACTACAGCAAAATTGTTTATAACTGTTTTTAAGTTCTAAATAAACTCAAATAGTACTATTATTTTCTTCTTTGAGTTTCCAGAGTTCAGTGCGAAACTTGGCGAAATTCTTCGAGAGATATTTGGTCCTGTGTGTAAGGAGGGCGAATAAAGGAGAAGATACAACCACAAACTCTATGCGCTGTATCAAGATGTGGATGCAGTTCAGAAACTAAAAAAAAAACCCGACTCCATTCGCCCAGCCACATCCAGCGCATGAACAAATTCTCCTATTTTGGTTCTGTGAAAAAATTAATCGAATAAATAGTTTTCACATTCGCTGCCGAGCATTGCATTCACTTTTTCGATTCATTTGGCACAATTAAGCGATTCTGGTTCTGCGAATGAGAACTATATCATCGATGCTCAAACCACCTTACCATTTCTCCAGAAAACTGCATTTGACAGAGAAAGGAATATGATTAAATTTGACATTGTTTGATCGTATTCACGTTTTCATTTTGGATATTCACTTTCAAATGACGGCGTGAAAGAAAATTATTTATATGAAAGTTTTTGATATTTGGTTTCACATTTGCACAGAACGTAAATCGGAATTAGTGTGAAAGCATGAAAAGTTTTTCGGTTGGCTATCTCACAGAACCAGAATTGGCCACCAGGAGACTCTTCGAATTCCGGCTCCTAGGTTCGTTGCAACAAGGAAGACCGAATCTACTCGTACCATTTAAGAATCAAGCCGGCATGAATGACTGGAAGCTGCGTTTTAAGGATTGCCACCATGTCCATTTATCGGGAGCCGGATAAATAATAAGTACCTACCTATCAATAAGTTATTTACTTTAATAGAATTTCTTTTAATAAATATCAGTAAATATTTGCACGAAGCTTTAGTTTTTATAAATGTTTCCAAATTTCATGATATTATTTTTTATTTTAATTGTATGCTTCTACAATTCAAGCCTTTGTTAGGAACACACAACTTTAGTTTTTATCAAGATGAAATTTGAACTCCTGAATTAAATTCTAATCCAAGGTGTAGTTACCTCGGGGTATGAGATGAACTAAGCGTTTTTGATTAATAGGGTGGTTATGAGCTTTTCAGTATAAATTTTGGTTCTCAGTTGTCTAAAATCTATTCAAGTTGAGGTACAGGTTCAATGATGGAAATAATGATTGCACTATCGAAATCGATATGGAATGGGGTAAGTTAAAATTTGCAAAACGAAATTAAGCTTCAAAACAGAAAATTTAGGAATGCAATAATAAATCAAAATATTGTTATTTACAACTGACAACAGGTAGAAGCTGTTTACTATCGCGAGTGGTCACAGTAGTGCAAAAAATGCAATAAACAGGAAAAAGAGTTGGGTATATTAACATTCTGTCAACTTTTTCTCAGCTCTTATATGAGCTGTCTGAGTCATCTTTAAATTTAATAACCTTCAATTTTCTGTGCAGTACGTAACCTGTACATAGTAAAAAGTTCGTCTTGAGGACAATATCCAGATTAACGAGGCTCTACTGTTCAACACACATTTAAAAGGTTTTCTCCTCCGAAATTTGAAATGTTTCATTTGAAATGGATGCTTGATGTGGGTTTTCCCCAATTTCTGCTTCATCTACTTCAATATTTCGTTGATGCATTAGAGCAGGTAGTGGTTATGTAGGTAAGTTTAGGTATTATAGGTCGTGGGACACATTAAGTGCTTCGAAAAAAAAATCCTAAATCTCCTTTGCTTCCTTTTTTCCCCTCATAGCCCTGTCCGTTTAAAGGTATGGGAAGCGCCTTTTATGAGTGTATTTGTTTTTTAAATACAAGTTTTATAATAAGTTTTATTAAAATATGTGTGTGGATTGTGGAAGCGTTTTGCTTAGAAAATACCTGGCGACGCAGTGGCGATCAGAAAAAAAAGGAATATGCATTTTGTTTTTTGTATGCTTGCCTGGTTGACTGCTGTTTGTGCAAACACCTCTTCTTTTATGGGATTAACGTAGTTTTTTTTTGTTTTTTTTTTGTTGATTTTTTTTTGTTTTATCCCGTGGAGATTTCCGAGAATTTTACAAAACGGGACTTGGAACCTTGATAATGTGTTTTGAGGTGTTCTTATGTTTTTTTTACATTCCTTTACTTTGATTTGCTTTTGCTTCATCGTTTTTGTTTTCGGCGTTCCTTGGATGTCAATTCTTTTTTATTTTTATTAGGTATATGTAGGTATTATGTTTTATTTTATTTTGTATTGATAAAGTTTCTCATTTTAAGAAGTTCGAATGTATTTTTTTATTTTATCCATGATTTGTGGTGCTACATAAAAAGTTTGTAACAACTTGTCCAATTCCATGAATGAATGTTATAGGTATTTGTAATGTGTTTCATATTTAATTGGGCTGGTTATGTTTAACCTCATCCCTCATGATCACAAAAATCCTACATGCAGCATAACTACTTCCTAATGAACTTATACGAAAGATTGCAAATAGTATTGTAGGGATAAACCTCAAAAGTTGAACTAACTAGGGCATAGGTACTTAGATACATTAAAATAAAAATATCAAAAATCTAAAGTTTGCTTTTGAACAAGAGTTGAATGGATAACTTACAATATGACGAAAGAGTATTTCGGAGAAAAAGGTGACTAATTTCAACTTTGCTTTCTTACATATTAAGATACTGCAATCAACTCACTTATTTAAGTTGTTACTTCATGTTTAATTTTCTTTTATAAATAGAGGTGTGCATCTTCTTTGCTAAGTAAGCCCGCCAGACGTCTAAATTTTATCGGAAAAATCCCGATGTCAGAAACGATTTCCAAAATGTCCCAATTTTGTCCTATCATATACAAACTGAAAAAAATATAAGTAAATTAGTAACATTTGTAAGTCTAAAGGATGTCCTAAAATTTTTAAAAAGTACCTTCGGGAGTCTACATTTTCGTTTTCAGCTTTCATTTAAAAAACTCAGCGAACGATGCCAGTGCTGAGATCAAACGAAGAATAACTCTTACCAATCGCTGTTTCTTTGGGCTAAGAAGGCAATTAAGAAGCAAAGCCCTCTCTCGAGCAGCTAAAGTATTCCTAAATAAGACGCTTGTCATCCCGTTCCTGATGTATGGTGCAGAGACATGAACGCTATTAACGGTGGATGAGAACGCTTTAGGCTGTTTTGAGAGGAAAATTCTCTGGGTGATTTTTGGTCCCGTCTGCATAGATGGGGAATGGAGAAGAAGATACAACCACGAACTGTACGGGCTCTACAGCGACATCGACCTAGCCAGTAAAGTGAAAAGCCAACGCCTAAGATGGCTGGGTCACTAAGAGCGAATGGACAACAATGCTCCGGCCCGAAAAGTCGTTGAATCCAACCCCGTGGGACGACGCAGTAGAGGAAGACAGCGCAATACGTGGTGCACGCAAGTGAAAGAGGACCACAACCAACTTGGCGTGTGAAACTGGAGACAGCTAGCTAGAAACTGACCCGACTGGAAAAAGCTCGTTGGTTGAGGCCCAGGTCCACCCCGGACTGTAGCGCAACCTTAAGTAAGTAAGTAAGGGTTAGTGCGAGAACAGTGATATATACCCATTTCTTCATTTCATTATTTCATCTATTCTATCTCTTTTCTTAACACTGCAGTGCACTGCTGACAAGTTGCTGAATTGATTCACAATGGTAAAAAGCCGTCTGCCAGTTAAAGTGAAAACTTGTATTTGGGTTAGTGAAATAAACCTCGATAGAAACCTGGATTCTATGTTGGTTTTGTAATACGTGTAAAAAGATAACCTCAACCCAGACCCGGGGATAATAAAACGCCGCTTTTATCTCATCAAATGAAGAGCAAGTGGGAGGGTGCAGCTACCTATCCAAAGCTCTTTGGGTAGGTTTGTGTTGTTGTAATACCTTGTGAAAAAAACTGATGACATTGATAAAAAAGCAACTCAAGGTGTCTAGGATCTTTGTATAGCTATACATAAGTGACCCCTTTTGCCCGTCCCTACAGGCGTCTATGGTAACGCACTAAGCAATTCTAAAGGGTTTTTCAACAGGGCCGCTACAAAAGTAGAGCGACAGGGACAGCAAACGACGCCATATTTTCATACATAATGGCATCAAACGTACTTTCACAGGAATAAAGAATTTCATTGATATCCAAAACCGTTTTTGTTTTATTTAAAAAAAACTTTGTAGCGCTCTTATTGAAAAACCCGATATATTGAAACTTTAAGCAGTTTTTTTTTCGTTATGACGTTTCTGTTACTTGGTGATTTTGGTTTTCAAAATGTACCTGCATGCATACATTTGTAGATATACGTATTTTTACGGTATTGTGTTTTTCGTGATTTTTGTTTATTTTTTGATTTTAGATATTTTTTGCATGGTGACATTTTCACTTTTGAATTTTTTGTAAATGGGTTTATTCAGTTTACCTGCGATATTTTGGTTTTTGATCAAAAGGTGACAAATTCAAAATATTTTATTAAATATTAGCTCCTTCCCAAAACCTCTTGAATAACTAATAAATACTACCAGTGCAGTCTGTTTAAGTGTCGCAAATAAAGAAAACAAAAATAACAAAAAAATGGACAGACATACCTCAAATTAGTTTTATACTACGTTTTCATTAGAGCCGGAATAAGGTTATTTCGCAAATCATAGAAAAATGTTTTCATTTGTAATTTGGTAATTTCGTTTGACAGCTCATTTCATATTTAAATTTCAACTGCTTTTTGTTGTTATTTTTTCTTTCTACTTTCATTGAGCTTTGACATTTTCATACAAAACGTTCTCAGAGCTCTTCAAACTGTGGCCAATTGGGTGTGTTCAATAGGTTTTGACTAAATTTCTAACCTAATTTCGTGCACATTTGATTGCAATTATCTCATGAGATGATTTCGTATCAAATTTGGAAATTTTCGACGAAATTTACAAAAAATAAAAATGAAAATGTCATCTTTTATTCCTAGGATCCTCAATTGTCATTCGCAAAATAGCCATATTTTTCAGTGCATAAGAAATGTCCTATGTAAAATATAACAACAATTTGGTATAATTTACCAAACACAATTGAGGATCTTTTTGTTGTATTTAGCATTATAATTTTTTCACGCGAAGATTAATATGCACTAAGAGACAAGACTTATATCATGATCCCAAAATTAACAAAAATCAAGCAAACATAAAAATGTTTTTATATCTTTGAAAGTACTGAAACACGTTGTTCCTATTTAAAATGTATTAAAATTCGAGGCACACGATTCATTCGGAATTTGGGTATTCGGGATTCTGGAGCTATATGGGAATTTATCAATTTGGATGACTAGCCCAAGTGATTTAGCCGGTAAAACACCAATTTGTTGCACTAAAAGCCATTAGAAGCTATTTTGAATAAATTATTTGGAATTTTGCCATTCGGGATTTTGACATTCGGTACCTATTTCGTAACCAACCCAAAAGTAATATCTAATCGAAAAGTGATAAGTGACACATGACTTATTCAGCATGAAGTGTCATTTTAAGAAGATTTTTTCCGGGCTATAATTGAATACGTATGTAGGTACACATATGCACAGTTATAGATGAAATTGAAAACGGAAGCTTAACCCGTTTAAGCTCCTATCATTTCCTTCAATCACATATAACATTTTTTTATTAATAAATAGAAAAAAACAGCAATCGAACAATAAATATAAGTTAAGAAAAATAATTTAAATAATTTCATAACCTGTCAATCAAATGGGCTTCGCCACTCTAATTTACATATTTACATAATCGATGGGAAATAGATATCATAAATATTTTTCCATTTCTTCACGATTTAAGCGAATGCATTCCTCGGCCTACTTGTTATAACAATTAAAGAGTTTTTTGCTAGAAGGCCAGTCAAAGACATTAGGTAGATGGTACTTAGTTTGCTGAAAATATGTAGCAAAACATCATTTGCTTTTCAACACACAACAATAAGCATACGAAAAATTGATATTTTTTATACAAATTCCTTTAGAATTTCACTGAATAATCCATGTTGACAAGAGGAGTATCCTTCGAATACAAATATGGAGGGGGGTGATCGTGTTTAAGATGATCAGCATCAGCACGCACGAATTGAAGATACAAATTTTTAGTTAGAAAAGGGTGTTAGAAGGAAAACAGCATGAACATTCAGAACTAGTTCGATCATAATCTCCAGCATCTTTATTGCCATTGCCATTTGCCATCCTCTTCGTCTTCTTAAATTTTCGGAATTTGTTTCAGTAGTATAAGCTCTTCTTCCTTCTTCTAATAACCAGCAGCCCTAAACTAAATATTTTGCTAAAGAGATATCATATTCCAACCCTTGTCAAAATGTATAAATGTTGTCAAATAAAAGGATCTGCTGAATGAAGTTCTATCTTTTGCCTATATGTGCACAATTGGGTACTAATAATAACAAAGATACATTTTATATGCATATACATATTATTAAATAACAACAAGTTACATGTATCGAGAGCGAAATGAAGGGGTGATGTATAATTGTTTAACGTGGATGAAGATAATCGCGAGTGAATCTTAGCTGAACGATATACTTGAGATTTGAGGAGCAGAGGGTGAAGCATAGCTGCCTAATAAATTTTCCTTAGGAAAATTAGCTCATTTTAGCAAAGTTATTTCTCGCTTTAGTTTCTTTTTGTATGAAGAAAAAAAAATAAACAATAATATAAGTGTGTTCAAAACTGGATGTTCCTTATGATCGGAAAAGGGTATCCGTTAAGGTTTGCTTCCGAATTATTTTGTAATAAAAATCTTACCAAGGGCTTAGGCTTCTGTATAAAAACTATACCTTTCTATAAGACAAGAGTCGAAAAGGAGGGGTGGGCAAATGATAACATTACTGTTCTGATCATTAAAAATGAAAATTTTTTAATGCTCGAAGTAGAAAATAGATACTTTGCAAAGGTATATTCAACAAGGTGTATATGGTAGCTATAGAGCTAGTTTAATTTATGATATTTTTCGAAAAAGAAAATCCGCACTTATTTATGATACAAAGGGCGAACTAAAAAGCATATTACAAAATAATACAAATGTGTACCACCTTAAAAAAAGCTGTTTAAATACTCTTGAAAATATTTGTTTAGCATTACAAAAGCTTTCGCATACGACGACAATATTGTGAAAGACCTTTGAGTTAGGATAAACACTTTCGTCCGATGAGGTTTATTATACCCTCCAGGTGCCCACTCTTATTTGAAAAAGAAATCGACGTAAAAGTGCAAGGAGTTAGTTAACAAGGGGATTCAAAAACATGACGAGATACCCTCCCTCACTTTTGAAAGAAGATAAAGGGAATCTACTTGTGAATAATACATAACAGTTCAATAATGCTATACGAAAATGTTATTCAGTTTGGAAAAAATCGTATAAATCTGAATTTAAGAATACACCTTCTGTTTAACCTTCTTAGTAAATCCAGAAGAAAATTCATTAAAATATCTTGTACGTCATTCAATACAATCTTCGGTAGAAAGCCATAGGAACTTTGTTTTTTTTTTACAAATAGTTTTTTTTTTAAAGTGCTGACCTATTTTATACTCGTTTCTAAAGAAGTAAAGTGTGGTACAGCATTAATTGATTCATTTACTTTAGAAGGAAAACAATGGTCCAATCCATATAATAACCTTGAACCTTTTAAACATTGAATAAATCTTTAGTCTGTAGTCTGTACTACCTCGTGGCATAATGGTTAGTGAGTAGGACTGTCATGCCAAAAGGTCTGGGTTCGATTCCCGGCCACTGCCACCTAAAAACAAATGTTTTTTCCGAGGTACTGCCTCTTGCGAGGGACTGACAAATCCTCCAAGAGTATACTTGTCATGAATAAGTGCTTCTCATCTAGCCGTTCGGACTCGGCAAAAAATTGTAGGTCCCCTCCATTCCTGCCAACAACACGCACACAGGAATGGTTGAGAGTTGTTAGTCACTAGGCCATGGTTCTCCATGAGCTGTTGCGCCACAAAATTTATTTATTTATTTTTAAATCTTTAAATTCAGACTTTGTCACAAAAGGGGGGTTAATAAAGAATATCGCAGTAAAAATTTACCTTGTTAAAAAAACAACAAAACCAAAAAAGTTTCTATAAATCAGCTAGTATTAAAATGGTTTTGTAGTTATTGACAAAAACTACGCTGACTATGCAATTCCCAATTACCGAATGGAAATAAATCCACCAATGGACACCACCTGTTCTACTATAACGAGGTCACCTTATGGCTTTTATGCCTCTACTTATCCTTACTTGTAGATCAAAAAAACCAGACATTGGCGTTATTTTAGTATATTTTTTTTAAATAGACAGCCCCCGCACCGTCGAAAAAGAAAAATTTGCACAGAAAAATAGTTTAATCTGGCTCGAAGGACCAAATGTTGGGGATGCTGGTTACATTTTTTTTTAAATTTGGTTGTATCTTTTCGGTTTTTCTTTTGTTCTTTTTTTTTCTTTTCCTTTTAATTTTATTAAATAAAAAACTGAAGCCAGATTCACATTTTAGTTCTAATATCGGAAAAAGTATCGATACGATAAATTATTCTTACAAAAGAGGCAATGAGTATATTCACATGATCAATACCTGATACGATTTTAATCCTCTTATGCTCTTAGGTACAAATATTTTGTCGGAGCAAGATTCTATCGATATCGGCACAAAACGAGCAGTGTGGAACCGGCTTTATTTATATTTTCTTTACTTTAATAATTGTATACTGTAAATTTGCAATTTTACAATTTGGTTCTTGGGCTGCCCTCTGACGATGATTACGATTAGAAAATGAATACTGAGAAAAGATCGCAATTCAGACAGGGAGGAAATCAAAACACTATTCGGACCAGGGGAATAGAACAACATTGATTCCATTTGGGATGTGTCCAAAGACTTTGGTTTATGTACTATAGTGAGGTTTCCTAAATGCGGATTGAACATCGATTGCATTTATTCACCAGCTTATAAGCTGTGCATTCATGCACCTTGTAAAAGTCTCAACTATTGAGGGGGAGCAAGTAACAAACAACCTTTGCTGAGTTTTATGGATCTTCTCAAGCACGATATATTTAATGGACTGCATAAAACTTTACGTGACCCTTATCGTACGAACGATCCGTTATATGATATTGGGACAGAAAAAATTCTGATTGTTAAAAATAAACAAAGGTTCTGCAATACTCGTATATATAATTTTTTAAAATAGTTTTAGTTAGTTGTTTGTTTTGGAAACCTACATATTTATATCTGGAACAGTGAACAGTTAAACTCACTTAAAATCATATCACAGCTCAATCTCTCTAGTCTTATGCTGGTTGCGTTTTTAATCGCTTAACGCACTTCGATATTGGGTACATCTAGCTCGTAACGACACAAGTTTACTTTGAAATTTTCTTTAACCATAGAATTTTGATCTATAAGGCCACACATTCTCATTTCTGATTCTGAGAAATAAAAATATGTATTGTTGATTTGACGCGTTTTTTATGTTGGCCCATTTTGTACGAATATATTTCGCGGCAACATTCATTGGTTCATTGTTCAATTCTTGGACCGATTAAAAAAAAAAAGATCTCCAAAGAACATCACAGAATCGGGATTGTTTTTTGTACACACTTACCTATATGGGACCATAACGAGTTTCACTCTGCTCAAAATATTTTAAATGTTTTATTGAACTTTTTCCTGTTTTCCTTATTACTGGATAAATACTGAATTCAGCTTTGGAAACATAAAGTTCTCCTAAATTGTTCGTTTCAAAAACCCCCAAAAGACTAATGTTAATCTTAGTGTTTAGAACATTTGTCGAAAGTATACCCAATCATGAATTTGCACACAGACAATGAATTATTTGGTTTTAGTTTTATTCATGGCGTCCATCATAGAATAAGGAGTTATCATTACTGAATCGTTTACTCAAATCAACGGATAGTTCAATGTTGAATCCGTGAGTTATTTTCCATTCTATATTATGGACACAAAATCAGATCTCCATCTAGCGTAGAACACTTTGCTGAACTAGTTTGCAATAAATGGCGCCCAACGCGAGATATTCTGCGAGTAAGAGATCTAAACCTGGAGTTGTTATTAAATATTATATTGCCATTTTTGTTTCATTTACAATAAATTTTCGCTTAAACATATGTAAATTCCCACGTGTGCATTTCAATTTCAAGATACTCGAATCCTAGACAACTTTCAAAGAGAAATAGCTAATCCAGAATCCCAGCTTAAACTTTATTTCCAAAATAAGGGCTATGAATTTAGGCCAGAATTAAAAAATTGAAAAACAAAAAGAAAATAAATGACCTCTACTACTGAAATCGGCGAAAGAGCTTTAGCGACAAGTTTACTCATTTTCGAAGGTGAATCCACCGAAGGTGGTCAATTGGAGGTCACTTAAGGAGAAAGTATACATACCCTATTTAAATATTTTTTGTTGTATTTATTTAATGAACAAAACATAGAAAATTTACTTATTTTTGCATTAAAGGAAACAGCTATTGCCCAACCCATCCTATGGCCAAAATCTTTGACTGTCAGAGAAATGAGTTTCCTCTTTGATATAATAAAAAAAATTCGTTATAAAATGTTGGAGTGCAATATTTTGAATATTAGATACCTACTAAGAAGGACCTATGAGCGAAATTGGAACGAAATTGATCGAGTTATAACCGATATATACCGGATAAACCTAAAAACAATATACAAACACATTTTAAAACTCCACAGTCAACACTTACTTCTTTTTTATAAATTTTTAGCCAAAAACCTGGAAGACGGTTTTATTCAAATCACTTTGGATAAGTAAAGTTAAGTCAAGTCATTTGCATAAAGTTGTAAGTCATATCAATGAACAACCACTTGTCTGCTTACCTAAACACGTGACAAACAGGTGTAAAATTTTCAATATTAATAATACAAAGAAAAATTTAGCTTGAAATTTTGAACGATTGTCGTCACAGATCAAACTCTCTGCAGTTAGTCCCTTGTATCTATGAACAAAAAGCAAAGACCTAGGGCCATACAAAATATGCATGTTGCTAAAGAAAAGCCGAAAATGTTCTTTTTGGCAAAGATGAATACAAATTTTTAAAAGAAATAAAATTAACTTTTACGTTAAGTAACAACTGTCAAAATATATGTATGTTCAGTTAGTCCGGTGTAAAACAACCAAATTTACTGAGGTAACTGGGGATTCAAATTTGCTGAACAGCATGTTTCAAGAGTAAGCCCCCAAAACTATTATGATCTTGCAATGGAAAACTGGACTCAAGAACTAATTTTTGAGGTTTGTATTATTTTTGTATTTAGTATCTACATATTCATTTAAAAATTTATGAATTTTTGAATGTTCGTTTTGTGGTTTTTTCCCGTACAGATATATTAACCCAAACAACTAAACTGATAACGTCAATATGGGTGTCTAGAGAAAACTTAATACTGCACAAATTGCATACGAAATATAAGAATTCACTGAAATATAAAAAATAAAGATCTTTCCGAACAAAAATAATGATTCAAATAAAACAATCAACTAAGGTGGGCGGTAAGGAGTATAAGTCAAAATTTCATCAAAATGAGTTAAGTGCACCATTAGCCAATGAAATTGATATGACATTTTTGGGAAAAGCAGTGACCACCTGTGTCACGAAAATTTAACGTTGTGTACCGTGTAGCGAAATCAAATTCGTTTACCTACCGAAATATAAAAATAAATTGAGATAAAATCTGAAAAGTGTAAGTGTTTTGCTAAATATCCTTTAAATAATTTTTTAATTTATTTGATAAAAACTTTAAACATATTTAAAGAAAATAAAACACAACACTTTAATTTTGGCAAACACATTTTTATTTGTGTGTGTGATAGAATGCAGAAAGACAATTTTGTATTTGACAGCTGCAATTTTCGTTGATAGTTTGAAGTTTTTATATTTATGAAGGCTTTACATGAGTCCGTTTCCCCAGTGTTCCTGCGTGGACAGTAATTGCGTTCGCACGTTACAACAGTAAGCACATTCCTTAATATTTATTTCCTTAAGTTCGAAACTTTATCTTGAATACGTCTTAAACATTTCATCATTCTTGTCTATGATTTATAGCTTTTTGACCAATTTACCTCTTTGGCAAAATATGTTAATCTTGAAAAGATTCAATTATAAGAAGAAAACAGCGTTGATATATCGACCATGCATCGGTGGGTGGAATTTTTACTAAAAATCTTCGGGTACATTCTCTTTCCAGGGACTTAACAGAGTATTCTCTTAAATAAACGAAAAATGGTCCACTGATAAAAGTCGGTTGATCATTTTTCAATATTGAAAGATCTTTTGTACGTTAACTACAACATAAACATGTCATGCTTTGAGTTCTTCGAGTTCTTGGAGAGTATCCCAAAAACTATTGATGGATGGAAAATATTCATTCAAATTTCAAAAAGCACAATATTTCAAATAATTAATATTTATTATTATTTTTATTGTCTTTCATATTCACGGGCCCTACCATGCAACTTTATTCTACTTTCCAATCCATTCAAAAGTTGTTTTCAGTGCTTATTTTAAGTGGTAATGTGTATGAGAAAGTAGGGTCAAATTTTGTTGCTTTCGAATTTCTGCCAAAGAATCCTCAATTAACGCTGTTTTATTTCCGTTTAAATGTGTTTGCTAAAGTATAAGCGAATTGAGATTATGGCCCCTATTGTGACTTGCGATTGGCAGAGCTACGTTCGACTCAACTCAAACGTTGGACTTTTCAAAAATACAAAACTGCGGTTTTGTTCAAAATCACCTCGAATTACAGTTCAACATCGACGATATAGGCGAATGTTTGCTAAGGTATTGAGTGATATTCAAGTCTTCCAAATTTAAATCATTTAGGGCGAACTTAATTCAGGCGAGTCGCAAACGGTAATTCCACGTAGTCACATTTGAACGTTCGACTTGGCGAGTCGCAAGTCATAATAGGTGCTTATGTGAATGCGAACATTTTTATTATAGAATCGAGTTATGTACATAGTTGGGCCCGATTTCATAAATATCATATTTCATATACCTACCTTAAGTATTAAATAAACTGAAGGTCACTTTACACGATTATAGAAGTTATATGAAAGTGGAAAAGGAAAGTGTATTCGGCTAGCGATAAGATAATTTTTGTTTCCTGGTTTTTGATTACAAGTATTTTTATACACTTTTACTTATTGGATATCGAAGCACAGTAGTAGTTAGTAGTAGTAGTAGTTTAGTACTACTGCCATGATGGTTAGTGCGTTGGACTGTCATGTCGCGGGCCTGGGTTCAATTTCCAGCCACTGCCACTTAAAAACAGAAAAGTTTTTCCCAAGGTACTGCCTCTTGCGAGGAACTGACAAATCCTCTAAGAGTATACTTGTCATAAATAAGTGCTTCTCATCCAGTCGTTCGGACTCGCCAAAAAATAGTAGGTCCCCTCCATTCTTGCGCCATCAAACTTTTTTTTAAGAAACCACAGACTTTCGTTTTGATTTCTTGAACGAATTTTTGACAAACCAAATACTTTCAAATAATTTTATTCAATTTTATTTAATTGATTTGAATATATTTTCTTATCGCAATTGCTCTTTTCCCTATATTAACAGATCTAAGGATGTGAGATTAAATTTAAAAAAAGCCTAGTAAGTGATGGAAAATCGGTGTTTTTGACAGCTGCACCTACTAAATATATAAGTTGCCAACCAACTTTCAAGTCAACATTTTCAAAAACTTGAAATCATTTCAAATAATCAGCCTCATCACAGAAAACATCGTAACGAGTCTCCAAACGGGTTGCTATAGCCTTTTCACACCGAATCAAAATCTTGATTTCGAGCCAGAAGCAAAAAATCTCTTCAAAATCAACTAGATTTCTCATAAATTTTAAAGTTTCGTAATCCACAAAATCTTTCCTCAATTTTCTTGGTCCTTTGACAAATCATACACTTTATTACTAATTCGTTCCGTAAAACTGTTACAGGAGTTTCAAGAGTAAAGTCATACATAATGCAAATATCCATTTCCCAGTACCTATACGAAAGGAATTACATGTCGTGGAGAAGGATAGCCGTTTCATATTCATCTAGTGATATCAAATTTTACGAATTTCGAAATTGGTAGCAGATTTTCCACTATAATACGATCGATTCGAAACCCAAGTTCTTCGAAAAAACTAGACAAAATGGTAGATATCTATTTAAAGTTACTCTTAAAGTACTATAATTTGTTTTTTAGTTAAAAATAAAAAAAAAATAGTTTTAGTTAACAACAAATTGTTATTCGCAACGACCAAATTGCTAACTCAAATTTCTTTTATTTTAGCTATTAAAATGCAACTTTTAGTACCATAACATTACCGTTAACCAGATTATCACCATTTTATGATTTTTTTTCGAAGAATTTAGGTAAACAAATGTCTTAAATTCCGTTTTGTTCGTTTATTCGTCGTTCGTCGTCGCTCTCATGTTAATGGTCCTTTAGTGTAAATGCTTTTGAGTGATGAGGTACTACTTCGAAAATGAAACAAATACCGTGGGTGTTACTTCCTTTTGATTATCCTTAATTTATTATTTTTTATTTCCGCGGCACAATGTATTGCAATTTTCTTTGTCTTAAATCCGCAACTTAGTTTTTTTTTTAATAAAGTAAAAGTCCATACCAAATTTGAAAAGAAAACAAAGTACCTTAAGTATATATAAAATTGGCTTTAAATCCCGATTTTAATTTTTTTCTACAACCAAACTCCAAGCAAGCCTATAATTACAATAGCATCTATATATGTAATGTAATCAAATAAGCAGAAGCTTTTTCAAAAAACTTAAAGTAACCTACTCTACAAATAGCCTTCCTTAAATTCAAGCTAAAGTTATTATTAATAAAAGATATAGTCAGGATTGGACAGTGTCTACATGTAAATATGGACACATACATAAATTGAATTAAAGTATTACTCTTTTATCATCTAAATAAATCTTTTTCAAGGTTACAGAAGAAAAGGGAAAATGCTTACAAAAATATTTTATTGCAGTGTGTGAAAAAATTGGTAATTAGTGTTAGAATGTCAAAACGGTGTTTTTTGGGACAGAGAAAAACTAAAATGTTGCCTAAATTTTAATGTTTCTTTCAAATGACACGCAACGAAAAATGGCAAGTTTTTGTCAAGGTCCTGAAAAGGCTTCGATAGGAGTAATCAAGATGGAGAAAACTTGTCAAATACCAGTGAGGTCCTTGCTAGAAAAAACTTGTTGGGTGAGTCTTTTCATCCCATCACAAATACCCTATGTATTTTATTCATGAAAAAAGTTGTATTTGAGATTTCAATTCCCTCGACAGAGAAAATAAATACATGTGGTCCCACTATTTTGTCTGCCTGTTTGTACGGGGTCTTCCAATAATAGCTTTCAATCAAAATTTCGAGCCTTTTAACTGGCATTATTTGACTGTCATTATCATCATCACTTTTGATTATTAAAAACAAGGCAGTTATTGATTTAGATCAATATACACTCGAATAACGCATTCAAATAGTACAATGAGTTGATTGAACGCGATTCAATTGAATTGAACGATTTACAATGACATTTCTTCGACCTCATCATAACCTTGATACCTCCTAGTCCAAAAGTTATTGCTGAAATCACAAACACTAACTTGTGTTTATGAAAAAAAGAGGGATTTGGGTACATATCTTTCAGACTAACGGAGTTTATTCGATAACAGTCGATTGGAAAAAAGTCGACCGTAAGTTTTAATAAAATTGAAATTTCTTTCAAAATATTATTTTACAAAGTCTAAAAGTGTTAATGGCATTTCCACTTGAGTTCACTTTAAAAAAGTGATTTTCTTTCATATTTCCAAAGTTTAAAGACTTTAATCTTGATGTTCCGATAACAAGAACTTATAATTTAAGCATTTTATGCAAATTGTAACCTTTATTTTGAGACATAATTTTGTTAGTTTTTGTTTTGTGCAAAATCTCCAAAAAAGATGTTCGCATAAAATGGTTACACATAATGTATTTTAAGTTCTTTGGATCGTACTGTCAAGGTAAGATAAATTTTCGTCATGTTAATTAGATTTGAAATTTTTTGAGTTGTGGTTCTTATGAAACCGGCGTCTGATTTGTCAAAACGGCTAGGAATACTTTCCTTGCCTGTGTATGTCCCACAAGCTATTGAAATCTTATGAAGTGAGATATGGTGACAAAAAAAAAACTGGATAGACGTGTCCATTTGTGACAAACTTATAAAACACCTCAAAACCATTTTTCAAACGTCATACTTTTAGTTATTTGACAAAGTCAAATCTAACATTACATTAGTTCTTTTTCTCGAAATTTATATACAGTCGAAGTTCATTATAATGACGACCAATTGCTTTTCACGAACCTTTTTCTTCATTTGGTTGTTTTTCAAACAATTTTCACTAGACATCGTGTCGGTTGAAATTTTGTCTAATTATTGTTTTTCGCAAGGTCATAAAACCACGACTATCTACCTATTAAGAATATTCAATTTTTTCACACACCAAATGTAAACTTTCTTTAATGGTACAGATACAAAAAAAATTACTGTTTCTTGATGAGAAAGAAAAAATCCAACTCAACATTTTCTTTATTAGTTTTCAAATCTACCGCCCGAGTTCGACCAATGGCCATAATTGATTTGACTTCCCAATATAATATTATTTTAACAACTTAAATTTATAAATAAAAGCTTTCAGTGAGTAAAAGCACACATTTTTCTGTTCAAGCCATAAGTGGTACAAATAAAGTCTGTTATTTTAGTCATCACGGTCCGTAAAAGTATACGATTGTTCATTTTCCGGCGCCTAAAAAGTCTAGTTTACAGATCTCGTATATAATTGAGGTGAAAAGCAAAATTAATTGTTTGCATGATTTGTTTACAATTACTGCATTTTACTCACCAAAAGCGAAAAAAAATGGTGAGTAAAATATATATTTTTTGGATGGTCGGTTTATACTTAAAAAGAAATATATATTCACCCCCAAGGCATTATTTGCATGCAAATGGTTTTTGCATCCTAAAATTATTATTTTCCATTTTTAGACTTATACTTTATTAATTTAGGGTAAATTAATGCATCAATGGGTGGCTTAGGCCAAGGCAAACATTTTTTGTCTTGAATATAACACAGTTTTGTGCACAGAATGGGTGGAAAATTGTTTTTTTTTCACATGGGAGCTGTAAACTTGACTTAAAGTGGGGCACGAACTCATAACCCTATGAGATTAAGAGACTTTACCGCATGAGCTCAAGTAATATAGGATATACACGGTATGATATTGAGCATGTCGTTATCTTATTTCTCATGCATTTTGTCAACGATTGATGGAATTTTGTTTGCATTTGATTTGTTTCTGTTTTTTGTTTTTGATTTGTTTATGTCTCTTGTACACGTTTTTGTCTGCTGCAGAACAAACATGAAATTCAACAATAAATATCATACCATCTTTTCTTTATACCATAGACTGAGCCAACCAGGCTGGTGCCGGACTGTAATCTTCAGGTCATGAGTTCTTTCCCCATGTTGGGCGCCACAAAAAATTATAAATCGTATCTTTTATGGAGCGTGAGGACTTAAATGAAAGATGTGCTTTTTTTTATTCAATGAAAGCTTATATATGCATATAAATGAATGTTTAAAAATTGAAATTGCCAAAATGATATAATACTGGGAAGTGAAGTTAATTATGGGGTTTGGTCGACCTCAGATTTTAAAACTAATAAGGCAATATTGGGGCAGATATTTTCTGTCCCAACATTTGTATGTACATTTAAATTAAACTTACTATTATAAAATCTTAAAAGGATAAGGTCCATTTCTAAGGTCCAAACGTGTTTTAATGAGTAAATATTCAAATTTAAATTCAATAATTTAATAAAAATATTATCAAAATTGTTTTGGTTTCTTTGATGTTTAATTTAAAAATTAATTTGGTGGCACAACAGCTCGTGGAGAACCAAGACCTAGTGACTTACAACTCTCAACCATTCCTGTATGCGTATTTTTGGCCGAGTCCGAACGGCTACATGAGACGCACTTATTCATGACAAGTAAACCTTTTGGAGGATTTGTCAGCTCTTCGCAAGAGGCAGTACCTCGGAAACAAACATTTATGCTTTTAGGTGGCAGTGGCCGGGAATCGAACCCAGACCTTTGGCATGACAGTCCTACGCACTAACCATCATGCAACGAGGTACTACATGTTATCGCAGTTAACAATATTTAAAAAAAAATAGTTAAATTGTTTAAGATGATAAGCGACTATCGTAATTTACGCCCTTATTGCATTTATCAATTCATTATTGATAAATATATTGAAGTTTAATAATAAACAACTCAGTTCTTAGAAAGTTTAAAGGTACCGACTTTTCCGAGCTTGGATTCACCTTCACTTTTCTATTGTTCAAATTAGCATCAGATATTATGAAATATCCATAGCAACATTGGCGTAACTTTTAGCAAGAATACTGAATTCATAAGTTTAAACGGGTTGAATAATTCTAGGTAATTCTAAGAAAATATAATGGCCTTACATACCCACTACAATTGCCTTCTCAGTTTGCGCAATAGCCCTATGCATTCAAGTAGATGTTTTTATATTTCAGAACTTTGTTATTTGCTGAAAAGTTTATTTAAAAAAAAAGAAATAAACAAAAGTGAAGTTGCATAGTTCCAAGAAAATAAACTATTATTTCGTTTAAAGGAAAAGGGTTCTGAATGCTTTTGGAACCTGGTCAACTCTTTGAAATTGTGTTAAGGAAGATCTCTAAGAAATAAGTATGTTTCTCATAACAGAATAAATCAAATGAAAGATATTTAAAAATATACACCACTTTAAGGATTGCCAATAACCAAATTGATTGAAGTATTGAAAATACCTATTTGATATTTCAAAACCAAACTGGTGGAATTTTTAATCATTGAGAATAATTGACGGTTGCGAATTACCCTGCTGATCAAGTTTTTAATAAATTGAGTTTTAAAATACCAAACTTCAATTTTTATCAATCAACAATTTGATAGTTGACAACCGTTGTAGAGGTAATACGAAATACATATATGTAATATCAACAATAAACGCTGAGACGCTATTACGATTTTCAATTTGATATTCGATAAATATTAAAATTCAGAACTCAAAAACCAAAATTATAAAAAAACACTGGTCAACTATAAAATAAACTATATGATAAGCATCAATTTTCTTTTTATCCGCAACTGCCTGTGATCTTCAATGATCAAAGCTGAATCAATTGAGTATTCGATTCTCGAATTTAATTTTTATCAATTATCAATTTGATACTTTACAATTGCATCTTTACAAAACTTAGAAAGGTGAGACTTTAAACTATTAGACGCTTGGGAGCTAATGAGTCCGTGCGATCGAAATGTGATATCTGTTTCTAGTCCATTTTGAGGTTTAGGTTCACTGGAAAATATATTTCGGAAGATGGGTACCTAACTTAAGATTAATTTCCAAACTCGGGTGATCCCAAACAAAGAAATCTATAGTAACATGGGAGCTGACTTGGGAAGACATTTCAAATTCAATAATTATCCTCGAATATGATTTATGATAATATCTTTTTTAAATTATTGTTTTTAGTCTCATATTCAACATTTTTGTTTTCAATTTTTGTGGGAAGATGGCCTATTTCCATTCAGCTAATATAAGGTAGGTTTATTTTTTTTTACTTAATTGGCAATTTTGATTTATTATTCAAAAAAGGAAAGCGGAAAGACTTTATTGTACTAAAACTAAATCCATGCACAAATTTATTATTATTTCTTATAAAGTGAAGAGAATATATGAAATTTTAGTAAAATATAAGTTATTTTGTACCTTATGGCGCCAGCACCTTCCATCTGCTGTCGATCTAAGGGCGGATCGAAAATCTGTTCACGATCCTCTTTGGATAGTTCCAAATCAGCAAATTGGTCTAATTCGGATGCCATTTTGTGTTTTTAATTTTTATCAATCTTTTTTAAGATCTTAGCTTTCAATTAGTGTTAAATAATTTCAAAAACCGTTTGATTTTCACACTTCTAGTTCTTAACTTTACAAACGAACAGAAAACAAGGTTTTTTTTTAATTAAAAAAAATAGTTAACAACTCTTATGTGACACACTTATTTCTATAAATTCTTCAACTTGGAGTTTTTTTTTTTACATAAATATTTTCCTTTTTTTAAATAACTTTTATGCACCAATTATAAAACAATTAGTTGTATTTACGATTTATTTACAAATGAGCATTTAATTAGCTGTTCATGTTGTTTCTAATTTTAATTTTTTCTAAACGTAAATTTCGAAAAAGGAAAATCTAAAATGAAAAAAAATAAAGAAAAATATTTTGTTATTGATTATTGTTACCTAAATATTAAAAAAAAGTAATAATGTAGGCGCACTTTAGGGGTTAAAACAATTGTTTGAATTTTTAAAAGTATGCTTTTTATTTTTGCCACAAGTGTATACAAAACAAAAATTAATAAAATAAAAAGTGACAAAGTTACGCATACACAAGGACGACAAAATTTGAGACAAAAAGTGGGAGGAACAATAAAAATAAAGTCACGTTCTATTGTTATTTTTGTGCTTCTCTGTTGGGCGCCAGTTGTATAGAGAGAGGGAGAGTAGGCGCCATAATGAGATCTCCTCTTAAAATTTATTAATAAAGTTTGTTTTTTTTTTGTATTTTTCAATAAATTTGTATTTGTAGGTACCTACATATACACATACACCCAATCATAAATATAAAAGTAAACCAAAGAGAACAAATTGTTTATACAAAATAATATAAGTATCACTTAATAGCAGCCCGGTGCGATGTGTCAAAAATGCAAATTCTGTTTGATTAGATTTGACAACACTGACAGAACATAGATAGCGATGATTGTGATGATAAGTTTTCAATAATGATGATGGTGTCAATAATTCAGCTGTCAGTTGCTGGAATCATATTATTAGGCAAACCATTATAACGGGCCTTTCTTTCATTGATCGGTTTTGATTTTGTTTTTAATCCTTGTTTGGAGTTCGATTTTGGTCTTTTGGAGCACCACTTATCTTATTTTCAGTGGGTCTGTTCATAGATTGACGGGCATGACGAAAGAAATTGTGGTATGTGGGAGACGACAGCGACGACGAAGTATGTAGGTATCCCTTTCTCTATTTTTTTTTATTTTATATTTATGTATGAGAATTTACCGAATTCCCCTACACTTTTGTGTTATTACGTAGGTATTTTTTTCAAACACACTCTCACTTTTACTTGGCCCATCAATTCAATTCGAAGAAAACGCGGAGAAAAATTTGGGTTTTGTTGGCTATTTTAATAAAAAACGGAAATTTAAACAATTTTTCTACGTTCGATTATTGGAGACTATTTTTTTGTTTTAATCCACCTTTGTTTAACTGTCCCGACTGAAGAAAACCTACTTTTTATTTCTTTTCCGATTCCTCTATTTGTTTTTTGTTGTTTCGTTTTTAATATACTTTTTTTTTAAACAATAACAAACCACAAAACCCGAATTAATAATTTATTTTTTTTTGTAAAACAAAAAATAAAACAAAATTACAAAAAAACGGTTAGCCGGAGAACGGGGGAAATGTGAATTTTATGAGAAATGAGAAAAAGAGGCACACGGAACTGCGTTTCGCACGCTGCTCTCTGTTAGGAACGTTTTTTGACACTAAACGAGAGCGCTCAAATACAAAACTCATTGGGCTACCAAACTAAACGAAAATATTGGTTGTGTTTTTTTTTTCTTTTCCATCTTCACACAAAGTATTTTTGACAATGTGTACAATTTTGGGATCTCCGGGTGTGTATGCATGCACAGTCACTATCCAAATCTATGCTCAAGTATTTGTGACAAAAAAAATATTAAGGAAGACTTTAGAGTAGAACTCTCCATCTTTCACGTTCATATTAACCACCAATACAAACATTTCCAAGAGTGCCCAAGTGTAAAACTAAAGAGAAGAGTGAAGTGGAGAGGTTAACCGAATAGAAAAATGTTAAAACAAGTACAAGAAAAAGAAGAACGGTGGTTCTAAGCACAGACAATTTTTGGCAATTTCCCCTCATTGTTTTGATAGTCGTTAAGCACACTAATACAAGGTTATTTATCATAAGCTAAGTTCTCTTGGTGTAATATTGCTGAGTCAAATTCATGTCTCAAAATAAAAAAAAAAACAGCGAAGGAACTGCTGCCATTTGTTTTACACGCCATCATACACCCGAAATTTGTCGGTCTTAGAAGAAGGAAGAAAAGACGACCGACACCGCTTACCTCAGCCCGTAGAGCACACAAACGACACATCATATCATCATCGTTATCCTTATCCTCTTCCTCGTATATATTCGGATTGAAGGACAACGGAAAAAGGAACCCTTGGCCTTAGCCTTGTTTAGAATCAAAGTACTTCTTGTAAATTTTGTTCCTTTTGTACCTAGCTATTTGGTATTTTTTTTGTCTTCATTTCCTCCGTTCGTATCTTTCGTTCTTCCTTTCGCCTCCTGTTTTTTTCACGATGGTGGTGGTCTCGTTTTCTAATGCTCATTGGTATTTTTGGATTTAGAAAACTCGTTGTGCGAAAAATAAGAAGTAATACAAATTGTTTGGACTTCCTTGGCAGGATTATATGACGATGTTTTTTTTTGTTGCTGTTGAAGATAGCACTTTTTGTATAGAGAAGATTTTCAACTACACATGCTATTCGCTCTGTATTGGAAACTAATTGGTATGAAAGATTTTAAGGAGTTTTAAGATAGGTAACGATTGAAAACAAATCACTAAAAAGAAATGGCTTATCTATTGGGATTTGTTTATGTTATTGATTAGCTAGATCGTTACAAATTGAAAATTGTTATGAAAATTTAATGAAGAAAACATTGCAAAATAGGAACCTCGAAAAAACTGATCAAACCAATCGGCTTTAAACATTCATAAGCAAAAGTATCCTGAAATTTGACTTTTGCCAACAACTCACAAAAATTTACCTTCCTCATTTTAGGGATGGAAAAAAATTTGCAGCTAAGAAACTAAACAAGATCAGCCATTTCAGCTTTTTAATATCTAAGCAAATAAAGTTTTCATCAAAATGTCCCAAAAAGGTAATCTGTGCTGAAATTTCAAATAAGACTTCTAGTGAGGTCTTAAATTCAAATGGTTTGTTTTAGTGAACTTCTTTTTATGTATGAATGTGTTACTTTTCCAGTGGATTGAGCTATTTACGCTACAAACTAGGATATTAAGGGAATAGTAAAGTTTGACTGTTGGGCTTGGGGAAGTATATGTATGACGTACATTGTACATTGTACTTTGCTAATCGATCGGGAAGAACCACCTTTAAGCTCTCGAAACTGGCAGAACTCTGCCTAGGCCTGAGCTTATAAAAGCTTGCATTATTAGCACTGTAATTTGCTACAGTGTCAGATACTTACGGATATCTCAACTGATTATGATAATTATTTTACCATATTTCGATTAACTTACTTCCTTTGCTGTTTGTGCGATGGAAATTCTCTTAAAAGTTAATACGCCGATAAAATTCGTTAAAATTTTGAGGGTAACTATGGAAAATTGCATTCATAAAATCTAAAAATTGGCTTCGACTAGGAATTTCAAGCATTATTAAAAGTCCCCAAAAGTCCCAGCCTTGGCTTTTGTAAAGAGGGGAGAGAGGAAAAAGATGAAAGTTTATCAAACTAAAATATCTATTTGATAGGATACAATCTAGGTACAAGATTCGGTGACCATTTATCCTCTTTTTGATAGGACGTGTTCTCCTCTTATTTTTGTTCTATAAAAGTCGAAATAAGGTACATAAATTGTCCTTTTACTCAATTGTCTTCTTAATGTCCTCTTTTTCTAGCATGAAAAATGTAAAATAATGTCTTCATTTGGTAGCAACCTAGAAGTGAAAGGATCTCACTGGTAATAAATAATAACAACTGATATTTATTGTATTTGCTTATGAAAGATTTTGTTAAGTACTAGACGACGATTTTTGTGAAAAGAAGAGGAAATCGGTTCTGGATTTCAGAAAAGATTCAAAACCAGCAGCATAGTCATCTTAAAATAATAATGATGAATTTATTGAAGAATTTTGACTAAAAGAGTTTACTGAAATTAAAAAACTCCAGTCGGAGAAATTCCTTGCAGTTATTGAAGAATGTTCACAAATTTTTTTTCCGAAGATTTGAAAGGATATTTTTAAGATCGTCTCCACATGACATGACATCTTTATTGGTCTGTTCAATTAACATCTTTTCAGCATATTCCTTATTTTAATCATTTTTTGTTTAATTTGCCAACAGACTCCTCACATTCGGACATTTTTTCTTTAGATTTGGATATTTCACGAATGCAACGATATACAAACTTCAGAATCAAACAAGTATTCATAAAACTCTACAAAAAGAACATATTTTTGAATTATTATTGATAGTGCCCAAAATTCATATTGCACAAAACTGATTTGCCAAATATTCCGTATTTTAGCAAAAAAAATCAAGTTCTATTCCTTTTTCAAATTAAAATGGACATCATTTAAAGGGGATTTAAGAAAATGCTTGATGCTTTGGGTAATCCTGCGCCTGACCTATATTAACGGAAATTGCTCTGTCAATGAACAATTTTTATTCTAACACTATAAGTAAGAATCATTTCCCAAATTATCCTTGACAAATGAGGGGGTATTTTGTATAGGGAAGCAACTAATTCAAACTAATTTTGATAGAAACTATCACAGGACATAATCTCTTAGGGTATTATGAAAAGAAAATGAGACTAAGTACTATAGATCTGCCCAGAGGCTGTGGAGAGGAAGAAGTGGAGGAGGACACCCTTCACTACCTAGGAAACTGCCTGCCACTCAGCAACATAAGGAACAAATTTTTGGATAGCTATTTCTTAAACGATCAACAGGTGATAACATTTCAAAGTTACTTAATTTCATCAACAAAATCTTTATTATGAATAATTTCATCAACGCCTCAAATGGCTCGATACTCCAATTAAAAATAAATATAATTCTTTCTATTTGCATATTTAAAAATAATTATAACATGCAAATAGAACCCATATCTTCCAGAATATCATTTTCTGTAAGACACGATACATGCCTGTTGTCTGAGAATAATATTAGTCGTTTTCCTTTAGAGGTGGCAAAGTACTCATGAGCTAGCTCTTTTCAATGGAACACATCAAACTGCTTTCATATGTTAAATGCATCTATTAGCATATGAGAACACGTGCAGTTGATATAGTACTAGATTAGGATTTTCTTTTACTCACAAGTACTTTGGCACCTCTAAAAGAAAACGGCTATTATCGTTTACCAACTTTGTTGACTTTTAGCTTTTAAAAGAGTCTGCTTCAATCAATTAAAGTTGAACAACAAAATCAAGCCACCAGATCATCACAAGATCTAAATTTAATATTATGCACTGATATAAGTGCAATGACCTCATATTAGATATATAGGGAAACATTCCTCGCCGATATTTTGTAACCTCTTCAATGTCTGTCTTTCCCCAATTTTCATTTATAATTTCTAAAAATATATTCCATTTCCGCAGTATAAGTTCCGCTCCTGAATGGCCCCCCATTATATTAGATAAGGCATTTATTTTATATGCATTTGTCTCAAACTGATGCTAGGCTAGAATACAAGTGTTGCCAGATATGCTTATTTTCAATTCATATATTCATTATTTATAATTCTATTTATAAGGAGAATTTAATACTCTATCGTGCAGATCTCGATGTATCTTTGGAATAAACTTAGTTCGAATAATGCTCAACACTCGGACATCTTTTCTTTTTCTTCTGTAATTTTGAGCTGGGTTTGAATCATCAATCAGCTTTAGATTATTTCAATTTTGCAAAATCCAGTTTTAACGTGCTTTTTCAATTTTTGTAGTAGTAGTAAACGATTGTTTTTTTCAGTAAGAGTTTCGATTCCTCCAGATTCCCCCATGACAAGGTACACATTTGCTGTTAAAGTCTCTTTTTTCTGACAAATTTATAAAATCTTTGAACTCCTAGGAAAAATTTTTAAAATGGCAACGCTAAATAGCATTCTTTTGCAAAAGGGAATCCTGTGTTTAGGGCCCCCCATACTCTATAATTAACAGCAGAAATTCCTTTACAAAAATAAACGCAATCATCCAAATACACGCATGCACGATTGCAAGTAAAACGCTCGCACGTCTATAGATATACCGAAATAAATATATACGACAGCGGCGTGCGAACGATAATAATAGTAAACAAAACCACGTGCAGGGAAACAAAACGGAAAAACTACTTTCGATCAGTCTAAAAATTTCTTAGCTAGGTATGTACTGTGCATACATATATTTTTGAGCTCAAAAAAAAAGATACTATTTTCGGAATAGAATAAGATACGATGCTAGAATGATTGTCTTAGATGCTCGAAATGGAAGGAACCCCAACGAACAGGACAAAGTATTTTTGGGGGACAGTATTTTGTTCGGAAGAGATTGTCGGATGTTCATATTTTAATTGTTAAGAATGAGTTTTTGTGCTTTGGATTTGATCTTAGTAAAATTGTATTCGTTTTTGTAGGGGTGAATACAATTTTAGGTTTTTGCTAGGAATTGAATTATATAAGATTTTTTAAAACATATATTTCCTATTAGATTTTTGTTGCAGTTGTTCAGTAAGGTTATAGGCATAAGGTCCTAGATCGAATCTCAGAAATACCAAGTAGGTAAAATAAATTCTAATAAAATAAAATTGTATGTCTTTACTTCAGTACGACAAGTCATCAGTCAGAAACAGTTGCAAATCCCCTATAAAATAGAAAAAAATAACTAAATAAAATATAAAACAAATACAAAAAATGAAACAAAGTCGTTAAATATTTGGTATTCTTAAAATGAGTTTGTTGTAGGCTTAATTTGAGCTCCTACATTCTGAAAACTGTCACCAAGCTGTGTTCATTCAAGCTATGTTAAACTAATTGAAAACGCACTGAAAATAAGATTTGTTCACTTCTTGTCCTTAGAATTTCTGAGTTTACCAGACCATTTCACAACTTTTTTTTTCTCATAATATGGCTTAATAATTTACACTTAATTAATAAACTGTAGGGTAAAGTAGGGTGGTATGAACAAATATTATTAAAAAAATACAAAAATGGCAGATTTTTGCCACACTTAATGTACTATTATGTCAAGTGCAGTGAGAAAAGTTAAATAATGCTCTTGTTCTACTGGAATGTTAAACAAAAAAACAGTCCTTGGATTTTTGGAATTAACAAAAAGTAATAATGGTTGAAATGGCTCCATTGGAATATATTCTAATTTCAAGGGGTGCCATATTTCTCTTTTGATATTGCCACTACTTTTTTCCCGATCACTCAAACAAACAAGAATAGAAAAAAAATATTCATGCATCACTCTCATTTCTTTCGTTAAAGTGCCAAATACTTCCGTTGTTGCACTTATAGTTAAGTTAAGCCTAGTTTAGAGTTCCCGTGCGAAAGAAAAAATCAAAAATGATTGAGCAAACAAAAAAATATTGCTGTCATGGAAGGTCATTTAAAACAGTGGACTGGCAATTGTTTTCCATGCGAAAAATATGTGGTGAATAAAATACATGTATGTTTTTGGATGGTCGGCTTACACCTAAAATATTATAAAATTTGGTGCACAGAAAAGGTGGAAAATTGTTTTGATTTTTTTTTTCTCATGTGAACTGTAAACTATGCTTTAAACCCATAAAAATACTCACTATTTTTGTAAAGGGTGTTTTTTTAGACGTGTGGTTTTCAAGAAGAAAAAGGACGTATACAATATTATGTTATGGCCAAGACATTAGCTTTTTTATATCGATAAGGGTTTGCCATTATGTTTTAAAATGATTTCGGGCAAGTGGCTGCCATGGCTGGCTCGAATAAATTTCAGTCGAGGCCCAATTTTTGACCACGTTTTGCAGCAATTGGGAACGTATGTCAGCAATAACCGGCCAAATATTCTCTTCCAAGGCATCAATCGTCTCGGGCTTATCTGTGTATACAAGCGACTTCACATAACCCCACAAAAAATAGTCCAGCGGTGTTAAATCGCACGATTTTGGAGGACACGCCACAGGGCTACGGCGTGATATAATGCGCTGATTAAAAGTTTCCTTCAATAAATTGATTGTTTGGCGATGCGTCGCTTGAATTAAACCAATATTTTGTAAGTAAATTTGCCCGATTTGCAAACGTTGTTCAGGAGTAAGTCTATTCATTTCAAAATGGCAAACCAATCTGAGCATAAATCAAGTGACAGCTGTTAAAAAGACCAACTCCGAAAAAAATATTGCCAGATTGAAAACCACACGTCTACAAAACCACTCTTTATTTTTGGTTGTAGTTTTTATGTTAAAGAAACTACTTCATTTAAAATCTGCATCAAGTGAAAGCATACGTAAAACTTAATGATATTCTTATAGTTTTGTTTTAAAAATAAGTAATAAGATTGGAAATTTTTAAAGGGTGCCTTCATAACTACCGCGGTGCCATATCAACCGATGTAACCGTAGGTCTAAAAATTGAAAACAATTGTTTTAAGATGCAAAAAAAAGTGTTTTAAGCATTTTAGGCATTTAGTTTATTAATAATGGGTAAATTAATGACTGGGTGGCTTATGTCAAAACAAATATTTTTTGCTTTAAATATTATATTGTATTATGCATAAAATAGGTGGAAAATTGTTTTGAAAATTTTAAAGTTTTTCCGCATGGAACCGTACACGATGGTTTAGGCTCGTTTTTGTGTGAGTGTTTGGAAATTAATTTCGTACGTAGACCGAGAGCTCGCAAAATGTTTTTGGTGTGAGAGGAAACCAGACCATACTAATGTTACAGGTAGCCCTGGTGAAGGTCATAACGAATACGTTCGCCTGTAAGCACGAAGTGGTCCCATTTAACAGAAAAGTGCATCAAAAGTACCTAAAACTTTTTCAAAAATTAAGTTAGTAAGGAAAACCACTTCAAACCTAATATACTTTGACTCACTGATTTCAAATATGGTCACTTCAGACGTCTAAGTGGCCCACCAAACCCAAGACAGAAGTCCTTAAAGTGCAAGTTTTTTCGGTTTTCTTAAATTTTAGGAAACCTCTTTAAATATATCTCAAATGAAAGGTCTTGACTCCGTGAGTTTGAATATGTATGTGACAGAAGCCTAATTTGCCCCAAAAACCCTGGCAGACGTCATTAAAAGTGTGACTTTTTAAGGTTTTTAAAATTTTAAGAAACCACTTGAAATACTTTCATATATCTCAAATGAAAGGTACTTGTGACTCCTTGAACACGAATATGTTTGTATGTGACAGACCAAAACCCAAAGGCCACGACTGACGCAATTTTATACGCGGTGCTTTTATATTTTTTATATATAAATAATGCTCGGATATTTCCCTCGGATTTTATTGATATCCGAAAAACCGTTTTTTTTTATCGTACGAAGCACAACATGAAACTAGAGCTTGATATGCGGAAAAGAAAAATTCACGATGTAGGTTCCTTTGTCCCAAACTTGCTTGTTCTAAAAACAATATGATCCTTCCTTGTATGAAAATTATTGACAACACGAACAGGAATATCATTAAAACTATCTTTGATAGCGTGAAAAAAATAAGACCCTGCTGAACGATTGAAGCAGCTTGGCTAATTTGTGAATAGTTGGTATCATCAAAAATATCCGTTATACTTCATTATACCTATCTTCTTCATAAAAAGTGTAGTGAAAGGAGAGAATATTTTATTTTTTGTTTTCTCAAACACCAATTTGTTATCAGGTATGCCTGACAAAAAAAAATAGAAAACATCAAAATGAAGGTTTCTAAGGTTTCGATTGGTTATTTTCTAAAATTGATGTAGGTAGGTAAGGTAGGTATACTTTTTTATTAATCCCTGGAATGCATATTGCATATTGCACATGCTTTCAATGACTTATACTTCTTTTTTTTCGAGCTCCACCAAGGCTCCACCTACAAACAAAAAGTGACCATTAGATTAACATCTAGTCAAAACCATAGATACCACACTATATTGCCTTTGATACTCAAAAAAAAGGCTTTGCATTCAGGTATACTATAACCGAATGACCCCTGTTCTTTTCAAAAAAGTATACTAAATGCAACATGCTATGAAATATAAAGCGTCGTGCAGTACCTAAACCTGCATATGTACATTCTTATTATACAATCCTTGCACTCAATCTGGCCATAGGCAACAATGTCCAATCGGATAAGTCGGTTCTCTCCATATACGAACTGTATTCACAATCAAAGCCATCAACATCCCTATATTCCATGTTTTGCATATGCAAATCCAATGTTTCCCCCATCAAGTGCAATGTGAGCTTTGCGTTTGCTATGCTGCTGCACTTGTATCTATGCAAGAGTCCATTCAATACGCAAATAAATGAACCTGGTGAGGATATGGCGAGTAGTTTAAAAGGACGATGCGACACCGTCAACGGACGGCAGTGCGGCACAAGGCGCATGCGTGCCAAGTGCAAGCCAAATGCATCGGTATTCATGCAAGTTGGTGTGATTCCATGCAAAAGAATCCCCTTATGCCTTTCTGTATCTTCGCATTTAGGTGATGATAGGACGCCCTTGGATGCATTAATCGTAAAATGAGGACTTGTAACTGTATGTGGTGCGCATACCTTTAAAAACGATGCAACCTTTCGTGTTTTACGTTTGCCACCATCATATGGATTCAGCATCTAGCTTCAGAGTGCAATGGTGACATCAACCATGCTGCTACTGCCCTTGCTCTTTCTTCTTTGAGCTTGAGCATAGCATTTTTGCTGATTCACTTGGTCTCGTGCCGTGAGCCACCTTGTTGTGTGTAGAGCATCCTTCATGCTTATGATGTCCTACTACGCTTCAATGAGATACTGAAAAGTGCATTTTTATGAATGGACAGAGAAAAAAGTGTTGTTTTTTTTTTGTATTATGAAGCTGAAACCTACAATGAAATTATACTTTTTTTATTTAAGGAGGATGAAGACTAAGGTGGTTTTCTCCCTTGATGGCTCATATTTCAAGGTGTAAGCATCATAAGAGCATAAAAATGGATTGTTCGTGTCCTTTGTCAATAAAAATTATACGCATTTTGGGGTTTTATTGTCGAAAAGAAATATTGATGCTGAGTGATTTTAATAAGGAAATACGAGAAGCGCAAGTGTAATCATTATATTATTACGATTCCCCAAGTACCCCTTATCTATATGCACACAAATATAATAATAAAAATGTCACTACGATCGCTTACAGTTCTCTTGATCGAAAGTCCTTCATCGATAGATACCTTATGTACAATGCTCATAAATGTGTATAACAGAGAGAAACTCAAAGCGCATGGAAAGCATGCCAAATATTATGAAAATGACGTTTAAGATGGATTACTTCCGGTGCGGTTTACAATTACTTTTGAAAACTCTTTTGGTAACTCAAGTGAAATTGAAAAAAAATGATCAGATTTGTTTTTTTTTTTATTTTACTTTTCTTTTAGTTTTTGAGAAACATGAAAATTTTGAAAACTACTTTTTAACAAGGAAATTATTTTTGTTTGGGCTAAGTGGTATAATCGGGAACTAAACCACAAAAATATTACATTACAAAATAAAAGTAAACTTAATTTGCTACAAAAATGTTTTATTTGCCTGAAGGACTTGGTTACCCAATAAAAATAATTACTTTTTCTCTTAGGTCTTATAATTTTTTGTTTTGATCGTTCGACTAACAATAATAATAACATTAAATAATAGAAGATTAAGAAAAATAAAACAAAAAATCAATTTTTTTTTTATTAATATTGAGTTTGAAACCGCGTTTTTAAAAATAATATTATCTCGATTTGCCTTTAGAGAAGCTACAAAACAGCATTGTAGAAAGTTAAGTTTTCAAAACATTCACGAAAAACTACAAAAGGGTGCTTTCAACCCCCCTCCTGCCAAAAAAATAAAAGTTTTAGTTTACTGTTGCAAAGCTTGTACTGGCCAAAGCCAGTTAAAGGCTACAGCTATGCCAAATATATGTAGAGCTTGATGGGTTGTATGGGGTAGCATTGCTTGAAATAATTGAACTGTATTGTTGTTCGATTCTGACTAAGCTCATAGTTATTATGCTAAGCTTATAGTACCAAAATACAAATTTGATAAGGCAATCAATCATATATAGCACCAAAAAAATAGGCTTTTTGACAAAAACTAAGAAAATGATAGAGTAGATTAGGTTAGGCTGTCAGTAAGTAATACCGATTAGACCGAAGTTGGTCTGTTGTGATACTACATCAATCTAGAAAATCCTTTTTTACTGTTTAAACCACTTAGAGCTCCTGAGAAGCCTACTAAACATATGACTGGTGTTTGCCAGATACCTACTAGGATCGTTATAAAGGTAGTCTCCTAATTGGAGCCTACATCTATGGGATAGAGAAGGTGATAAATGGTTTCTTTCACCTCCTCATCCATACAGCTCCTGCAAAAAGTTATATGTACCTACATATTTAACAGTGTGCAAAATGATAAAAAACTGGTAAAGTTTGAATTGATATCTGTTAATTTTTAATTTAGCCATGAGCCTCTAATTTACTTTGCTTGAGTATGTCTTGAGCCTATCTTTAATCCGAAAAAAAAGTGTTGTACGAAATTTAATAAAATATTTTAAATTTTAGATTTTTCGATATATTTTGGTTGTTTTTTGTTAACTTTTCTCCCAAACTAATCATTTTGGCCGAAATTGGTTTTCACCCCTATCTAGATAAACGTCTCTGTCTTATATCTCGAAATCTGAGATCATTTGAGTGTAGTTCGCTGTGCCTAACTGTTTAAAAAACCATTTTTCATTTTGAATTTTTCAAATGGTCTGGCAGGGTGACATATACACTCAAATGGTCTCGGATTCCGTGATATGTGATCCCAGGAGCTTGTCTAGGGAAGGGTGAAAACAAATTTTGACTAACACGATTACCTTCGAAGTTGCATTCGTATTTTTTTCGATGCACTGTTTAATTACTAAGGCCCTGGTTGTGGATTGTAAGATTTTGATTTGTTGAATATCCTTTCATGATGGAGCTTTCGATATTTATACTTCCTTTTTTTTGCTATCACTCACACTCAAAATCTGATGTGGCCTCTCGGTCTATTTAAACTCAGCTCTATAATATCAATACAAAATAAAAAAATAACACCCAAAATTTACTTAAACAATTTAAATTGAAAATGTTTTAGCGAATTTTCCACATTTTAATTTGAGCGTTACGAGAAACCTCACAGGTTTACTTACTTCTACATTTTTATTTTCGGGCGTAATGAATTTTGTCCGGACGATATTTCTAAATCAATTTAGGCGTTTACTTTGGGCGTTTTTGCTTAACTTCAAGTTAAAAGCTCTGCCTTACCTTACGTTTAATGCAATACTTATTTAAAGCTAAGCATATGCAATAAAAAGCTCTAAAATCTGTGAAATAATACAAATATCTCTACGACTTCTGAAGGTGGCATTGATTCGACAGGTCCAATTTTCAATGCTTTTGTCGCATGGTTCCGGCTGATTTTGAGCGATTGCTTAAATTATGTTGACTTGAAGAGCGTCAGTTGATTGCGGCTTAATAGCATACACTCGCAACTTTAAGAATCATCACTAAGAAAAAGGGGTAATGGGGTCGTCTCCACGAAAGATAACCTTATCCTGCAATCGTTCATGTAGAATGTCCTTTGTGGCATCAGCTGTGTGACAAGTAGTACTGTCTTTTTATAATAATAATGTCGATCACATCCATATCATCCAATTCGGCCTGGAAGAAACTGTTTTTCATCTATTGGTAAGGGTTTCCGATGACTGAATACACACAGTTGACTACCTCGGGTTCACCTGCCGTCGTACACCTCCGCCCAACTGATTTTCTATTAAATTTCAACCCAAGACTGATGGAAGCTAGATATTTGTGTTCTGAGAAAAAATTAATTTTCTCTAAAAACAGCAAAAAATTAAAAAAATCGTTTTTCTTGCCTATTTTTTGGTCACTTCTATAACCAAAATGCCCAACCTCTAAATATTTTCCAATCTTCTTGAAATTTGGAATAAATATTTTTTATATTACGTCTGTGAAGGTTAGTAGAACAATTTTAGGCTTGACCAATGGACCAACTTCATTGTGAAGTTAGCAGTGCATGCTCTTTTCTCAGAAACCGGGCTAGCTAAGAATCTTAAATAATGTTCTGAATTCAAGAAAAGGAAAACCCCAAATTTTGAAGTCCTTACATACAAAAAATTTCATACTTCAGACTTCAAAATTTGGACCTTAATTTTTCTTGAAATGCAAATTAAATTGCAAATTTGGTGCCTGTCTGAAATTTTCTAGCTAGCCTCATTATTGAGAAATTGAATGTTCAATGGGTTACACCCACTATTTGGTGAGCTGCAAAATCCAGAATAGAAATGCATTAAAAATGCAACAAAAAAAAACTGCAAATTCCTGCGGTGGTTCTATTGGTCTAGCTTAAAATTGTTCTGCTAACTTCACAGACATTTTTATATCACAGAGACTCAGGGTGTGAGCAAAGTTAGGTACAAATTTCCATTTTATTTTGTGCCTTACAAATTGAAACATTCTAACCTACTATATCTTATGCCCAAAAAAGTTCAGCAGTAATAATTCTTTTTAAAATCTTCTCTGGCATTTCCATTTCCTTTTCTATTGACTAACATACATGTCTTCAAATAACAATTAATAAATAAATTTGGTGGCGCAACAGCTTGTGGAGAACAATGGTCCAGTGACTTACAACAAGAGGCAGTACCTTTTTTTAAAGGTGGGTGGTAGTGGCTGGGAATTGGACCCAGACCTTCGACATGACAGTCCAACGCACTAACCATCATGCCACGAGGTACTGTAAAGAAAAATTAGTTTGACTAAAAGAACGTGAGTACAATCAATTGCACCTATTGGTAAGCGAAAATGATATTTTTTCCTGCCATTCTTGTTTTACGATCTACGATTATCATTCTTTAGTAGCTGTAGGAAATTTGATTAAATTGCATAAATTATTGTAAAAACAAAAGAAACAGTTTTACATGCAGTATGCTGAAGAACTTTAATGTCTTCTTTCTCCAACTCCACTTTGAAAACTTATGTTTCCTACATATATAGTAAAGGAAACCCCACATTTTTTTATTAAGTCTGTAAGGGCTTACCCCTCCTTTCTAAATTATTACGACAAGAAAAGTATTTTACGCTTTGCACTTCAACGTTGAGCACTGAGTTTACTTATAAATGAATTTTGAGCCCCAGCACGTGCTCCGTCTTAGTCATTTCACCCAATGAATTTACGCTGAAATTTTACAGTGCAAAATATAGACCAGTGTTTGACTAAGAATTCACAAGAACCTTGAACACTAAAAACAAAATTTTTACTTAATGAAACACATTTTTACTTTGAAAATAATTTTTTCAAAAAACTGTTAATAACAACAACTTTCTTAAAAGAAAACAAGAGAATGGGGTTTTAAATTTAAAAGGCTTTAGCATCACATTGTAATGGCTGTAGTCGTTTTTTAATGCTTATATGTATATTTTTTTTTTCATTTCAAGTAAATTTTAAAGGAAACTGCACCTCCTGCTTCTGCAGTGGGAAGCAGGTCGATGATTTGTGTTTGTATCTGTCCAACCTACCGACTCTAGCTTATTTTAAGGTTTGAGGATACTAACTAAGAGTCGATTTATAAAAGATTCTTTTTCAATTAGTGTCTGCAATAGAAGAAAAAAATTATTATTAAAAATGTCAAGTTTCGTTTTGTGAAATACGTTATTTGTTCGTTATACAGAAAACCTAATGGGCTTCCAATAAGGTTTCGAAATATAGATGACTCGTTATATCGGTATTCGTTATACTGAACCTCCACTGTGTATCTAACAAGTAAGTACTCTTTTCATGTTCTAGAACACATAACAATTAACGAGTTGTCATAAAAAAACGAAGGTTACAAAAATACAGAGCCATTTTTTGTTTAAATAGGTAGGTAGGTACCTAGGTCAATGAATTTCTTCCAGGTTCAATGGTCATTAAGTTATAAAATTTTAAAATATTTCCCACTTAATTTCAATGAAATTTGTCACATTTTGTCTTAATTCAATTTTTACACGTTTAATGATCCATCCATCTGTTTGTTTCCCTTAAAAAAAAAACTAGCTACGGCTATGTAACTTCATCAACAACACCAAAATACTCACTGTCATCAAAACCCCAAAGAGGGGAGAAATGAATTGTCTTTTTCTGCTTCATCAACCCCCCGCGAGTCATTAATATTTTTTCTTAAAAATATTTTTTTTAAGTGAAAACTTGTAGGTATTTAGCATGAGTCGTTTGTTACTATAGATTTGCCATGGTGTAAGTGAGATACTACTCGTATCTCAGTCTCAGCTCATAGCTAGAAAAGATATGTATTTTGTGTGACACCGACTACTTTTACTTTTGATTGTGTTTAGGTAGGCAGGCACCTATTCCCAGTTTACACATTTCAGTATTGAATTAACACCATTTATAGTTGAAATGCGAGAATTTTTCCATGGCCCTGACAGTGATTTCTTGCGAAGGCGAATATTTTTTGTATGGCAAACCAAATTAAATTGAAGGACATTTCGATATGGAATTTGGGAAAAATGTATCAATAGCAATAATAGATTATAAATACCTACCACATCATATTGATTAATGAAGGGTTTTCTATTTTAAAACTAATCGGGGCTTTCTATTGTCAGCCAAACTTCTAACAAATTCCAAAGCTTTTTCAAAATTCATTGTTGAACACACAAATGTGTACCTACCTATAAAGTACGTTTTATAGTATCTGATCGAAGCAGTATAAGTGTGTGCCGTCTATAGCGTATATGTGTGAATTTTCTAATGTTGATAGATGTGTATAAGTTTTGTAGTTGTAGTATATCATTATTAAATTACATTCAAATATTCAAAGTTCAAAAACCTCAAACCAAGAGAGTCAATCTATTTTGCTATTAAAGAGTGTGGAAGCTTTAAAAAAAAAACAAGCAAACAAAGAGAAAATCTTGTGGTCGTTACTTGAGGCGAGATATGCGTATATTCTACTATACTCATACTTTTATGTGTTGTTTGTAATTTTTATTTAAAAATTCCATTTTTTTAATTTTATTTTATTATCACAATTTGAAATAAAAAAATATATTTGATGAATTTTCTGTATTGATTGAAACATGCAGTTTAATAACTTCGACATAAATAATTTATAACTATAAATGAAGTAGTAAATTTGAATTATTACAAGTTCTTAAGATATTTTCGCCATTTTATCGGAACTTAAGAGTGTTGCCAACGCATCTGTATTGTTGTGAGTAGGTATATTTCGAAAATTAAAAATCAAATAAATAAAAGTTTTGAGATTTCTGATAGTAGGCAGCCCCGGATCTACGATTTTTCCGAACCGGGGCAAAAATTTGATTTTGGCACCCCTTTATTTTTGGGGATTAATAAAAAAAACGGTATAGGTAGATAGTTTGTTGGATTTTTTGTAACCGAGAGAAGAAAACTTTTATGAATTTGCACTTTAGATGTTATATTACACAAATTAAGCAATTTTTAACAAAGATAATACACACACAATGCCGTAGCCTAACAGGGATCACAGCGGTTTGCAAATCATATTTTCCGTTTAAATATACAATTTGTACGTACTAAATTTCTGCTATAGTCACGAATTGTGGTTAAAACTTTCTTAATTTAGTACTAAGCTTACTAAGCATGAAATTTTTAATGCACATAGTGAGGTGATTATTTCTTAGGTCAGCTTAAAATGAGATTCGAAAACCATAAGTCCATATGCTTTTTGCTTTCCTATTTGTGAATTCAGGTTCCCTGTTTTTTGGCAAAACCTAGCAACATTTTAACGGACAAAAATTTGATACACAAAATTTGAATTGTGACAGTTAAAAGCCGGAAATTATGCTTTAGAAGTCAAAATGCCATAAACAGCTAGATACACAAAGTCATTGTCTGGCTACGGCCTTCTTCACTGGAGTGGAGCGAAATTCAATTTTTTAGATATCGGTTATGCAGTACCTGCAAAAGAGTGCTATTGTCAAAAACAAAGGCACACAATATTATTTGTCTAATTAATCGGATGTTTGGAGGTGCTCCGACACTGCCAAATTTTTAACAAAACTCATAAAACATGACAGTGCCCATTTCATTAAAAACAATCGAGTCACATCCAATTTTTTAGATTAGTTTTTTTTCTAATATTTTATTTATTTTGGTATGATAATAAGGTTTAAAAAAATACAAAACGAAATTCAATTTTGGAGTTTTGAAATTAATAGCTGTATTTCAAGAATGTATGAGGAAAAGTGTTTTTTTTGGAACTATACAGGCGTGTAAATACTAGTTAGCTTTTTTGAGCATAGTTTTGGAGCAAAACCTCAAATCCATCGCCTTTTTTCAGCCACCAGCTCTGGTTTTCGAGATATACTTGGTTAAAAAAGTCGAAATATCGAAAAATTACAATTTTTGGTAATTTTCAAAAATATCTCAAAAACTGGAGCTGATAGTGAAGAAAGAGTGACAGATTTGAGTTTGACATCCAAAAATATGTTTAGATAATGATTTAGATGAAGTTTTCCGACTTGGTTTTTTTAGTGATGACCCCGCGTCAAAATGTTTGTGTCGAATTTCTAGTTAAAACCTTACTTAGACATTGTGCAATAAGCGTTTAAAAAATTGTTAAGTCAACATAAAATAAATTCAGTTAATAAAATTTTCTTTTATAATAATCTTAGAAATTCCAAGCGAGTTCAACTACTAGATGAAGAACATGTAACCAAGTTGTGCATTTTATTCTGGTTTGCGACTCAGACCAAACTAAAACCAGACAAGACCGATACCGATACCGATACCAAGACTTTGTTATACGAGACCAAACGAGACTGAATTATACGAAACCGAGATCGATACCGAGACGAAACTGAAATTTTTCGATTTTGACGATACCGAGACGATACTTACAAAAGTATCGTTTCGTTTGGTATCGTGGCCAGCTCTAATTGTGTCCTCTTACATTTTTGAAACATAATTTTACATTTCAAAACTATAATATTTTTTTTTAATCTCATTGTCATGTCAATAAAGCATTTTTTCAGATTTTTTTCATTAATTAGGTAAAGACATAATCAAAATGGTGAGATTATGTTTTTTTAAATAATTTTGCCGACCAGTGTATAATTGATATGCATGAGGGCACCTCGAAACGTCACCATTAACAAAAAATATTTTTCACCTTTTATCTGCACTTCTTAAGGCACAATTTGGTTGCTATTGCATTTCGAAAAAACAAATTTCAAAAACCTCCATACATTTTTGCTCCACAAAATTGTACACACACATGCCTGCAATTCTTAAGTTTTCTCAATCTATCCCAGTTTGTTAAAAGAAAGGAAAGCTTAATTCGAAAAATCTTCAAACCAAAAATAAACCCAAATTCAAGACTGTGTAGAAAAATTGGTAAATAAAAATACAGTAGACGCACGATTTAGTGAATCTCCAAATAGTGAACACACAAAATTTTAAAAATGGATTTCTTATAAAAATGTCTCGCAAGTATTTAACATTGCTTGAAACTTGTTTTTCTTTCTTAAGCCTGATTGAAAGCTATTTAAAAAACTAAATAAATTTTAAAACATTTATATCGAAAAAATGTGCATTTTGTACCAAAAGCCTCTTGAAACTCCCGCTCGAAAAAGTGATCAATCTTGAAAGAATGAACAGCGTCTATGGTATCTTCATTTGTATTTCTAATTTGTGTAATAAAATTCGATAAAAATGAGAAATTAAATAATATTTTACTTTTATTTAGTAAAACTCGGTATAAATGTACATGCAGCTACAAATTGACTTCTGCTGGGTCTTTTGTATTTTTACGTGACTAAGTGTAGTAAGTTTGATATATTTTCTTATTTAAAATGATGAAATGGTAGAAAAAAATGCTACAGGCTGACTGAGAAATACAATTTGAAAAACTCCACTGTCATATCTCATTCCATTTTATTTAGTTTCATTAAGTGTCAGCAATTCTCAATTTTTACAGGCACATGGATTTGGCGCCCCTGGAGGCTGCCGCCCGGGGCATAGGCCCCGGTTTGTTCCCCCATAGATCCGGGGCTGATAGTAGGTAGGTACTCGGATAACAAAATTTAATTTGTGGTCAAGAAGGAACATTTCGCACAAAATATGATGAAAAATAAAATCTGAATTTTTTTTATCAATCATTTGTATATACATATAGGTGTGTGTACGAGTATGTATGGAACTTAATAAAGCAACCTGCAAATTTACCAAAACAAGCCAAAATGGGTTTCCGAAACAAATAAAACGTTAACAGCCAATTTATTCACAGAGTACTATCCCTAGTGCCCAATTTAGTACTCATATCTATAAGAACTTCTTCATACAAGTACTAAGCCCTATAGACGTTTGGAACCGAGTATAAGTTGGGACTTGGTACTAGCAAGCTCCATAAAATCGACAAATACCTGGCTATTATACCAATTGCTAGTACTCAAATCGGTACCAATTGATTTCTTCACAGAGGTACTAAGGCCTAGTTCTGTCAGATTGATACCGAGTAGGACTCCGTATAAGTTAGAACTTTGAAATCGACAGTCTAGTGGCGTTAGTTAGTACCTGGATTAGACCGAATTTCATTCGCTACGAATGCAATTCACTACCGTCTTATGGTAGTTCTATGCCGATTTCATGAACTTTTTGCACCCCAAAAAGTTTCCAGTGCATTAATGCAATATTCGGATCTTTATTCAAAAGTCAGCATTATTGGCAGAACGACAGACGGCTACTGAGAACACGTTTGAATGGATTGCTCAGTTCCCACGGACTTTAGTATCTTATTGGTGCAATCGATTCCATCTATGTTAGATTGCAATTCACCTGTGGATAAGTATTGGTGAATAAGGTGTAATAAATCTATATTCAATATTTTTCTGGGATCGTTAATAAAGTGGATGTGTCTGAAACCGCAACTTTACTGTTGCACATTGGATTGGAACTGGGCACCATTCAACAATCAGACAATTGAATATGAAGATGTCCAATATGCACATATTATAAAGCCGGTAAAAGAGAATGGACAAGTTGGCCCGTATACTCAATACAAATATGTCATAAACTGTTAAAAAGGTTATTTTGAGTACATCATTTCATTACTATAGCCGTTTTAAGCTAACGCAATAAGCAACAGTGCAAATATTGTTTCTATATGATACAAATTTTAGTTGGTGTTGGGAGATTTGTCTATTTGTTTTATTCAGTTTAAAATCCTTATCCTATAAACATCGTTTTAATCTGGTTAAGTTGCTTCCTTTTGAAACTGCTATCTAGTCACTTCACTGGCGTAGCCAATGAAAACTTTCACTATTGTTCTTTTCGTTGTTTTCAAGCTGAACTCTCGAATCCCATGGTTAAGAGCTTTTCAAAGATTTATGACACACTCGTGTTGAGAAATGGACCAGCTCCCACACATTTTTGGCCATTCTCCTTTTTTGAGCTGGAGCAAGTGAGTGGGAATTGTCCAAGTACCAGCTGATTTATTTGTTTGGGATAATAATGAGCTGAAATTTATCATAGAAATAGTTTTTCTTGTGTTTTCGGACTTAACATGAAGAAAAAGACATAAAAGAGTAAAAAAGTGTGATTTTATAGTTAGTTAAATTTTAAAATTAATGCAAACAAATAAAAACAAAAACATTTTTAAATTTATAACTGCACAGTTGATAGGCAACGGTCAATTCCGTCAGCACAAAGCTGCCTGTTCTGTTCTTTCTTATTCTGACAGTTTTCACATACTTGTGATGTTCTGATCTAGTTTTTCTTCATTAAACACAGCCATTATTTGTCTTGTAGTTTTATAAAATAGGACTCTGGTGTTATTGATTCAAAAATCTGCAACAAAAAAACATGACACAATTGGTTGACCCTATATCTATAAATAGTACAAGAGTCAACAGCAGATTTTCGTATTGGATGTCCACTTCCGTTCATTTTAATATTTATATAATTGTTGAGTGCGAATTAACCGTTATAACTCCGAACTGAGTGGGACTAAACACGTTTTTATAAAATGCCATAAGAGAAAACATCCAATTCAAGAAAAAATAATAAAATACACAATCTTAGTACCTCGTGGCATGGTGGTTAGTGCGTTGGACTGTCATGCCGAAGGTCTGGGTTCAATTCCCAGCCGCTGCCACCTAAAAACAGAAATGTTTTCCCGAGGTACTGCCTCTTGCGAGGAACTGACAAATCCTCCAAGAGTATATCTGTCATGAATAAGTGCTTCAACAGCAATAGTTGAGAGTTGTAAGTCACTAGGCCCTGCTTCCCCACCCTTTTTTATTTTTACACAATCTTAAACGTACCATCATTACACGTTTTATAACATTTCTTTAAATTCATACTGTAATCTAAGCACACGCTATTAATTAATCATTTAACTTCAGGCTGCAATAGAATCAAGAATATATTTTTATTTTTATTTAATATTTAAATTATGATTAATTACCAAATATTTTACTTCGTAAAACCCTAGATAGTTTACAAAATGGGTAAATTAATATTTTGGTTGATGAACTGTCAAATTTTAAAATTAACCGGTTAAACTTATCCAAACGTCATTGCAACTCTTACTGTGATTGAATTACCTATAGCATTAAATCAAATATATAAAAAAGCCATTCATGCAAACTCTGCGTAAACTTTTCACTTTACACAATTTGTAAACTTACGACGTTGCATGAATACCCTTAATATTTACCATTAACTTTGTATAATATTTTTCAAGTACACTCATTTTTGTAAAATCTCAGCAGAAAGCCCAAGGTGCTCCACCTGATATATTATTATTTTGTACATTGATGTAAGAATAACTAACATTTATTATTAATAATAATAATAACAATTATTTTGATTGTCCATTTGAACTAGTACATCGCATTTTGTATTACTTTTCCAGAGAAAAAGTTGAAGGTCAGACCTTTTTAAGGTATTTTTGGGTATTGGGATTTTTTCGGAATGGAGAAGAAAAACTTTAAGTTACAGTCTCGACTGTAGAATTATTAGCACTGAACCTAGCTGGTTCCATTATTGTAGCTATTTTAACCAACAGAATTGTTTGTTAGTCACTTGCTGAGGTAGCAGGTTTTTTGCTTCGTTTTACATTTAAGCCTTCATTTATTTTATTTCTCATATAATTATAGATCAAAGACGAACTTCTGTTAACTGTTTCCGAGACTATATGTCCCGTTTCCCGTTGGTCTTTGATCGTGAAAACTATAAATTCGGGCATCGTGCGTACTCAACGCCCAAAGAGCTTTTTCTCCTCTTAATATTTTTTTGTCATATCAAAGAATCAATGATATAAAACCCAAAAATAGCTTTAAAATGTTTGACAAACGAAAAATGAAAAACGATGAAAAATGCGATGTACCTATTCAAAGGAACGAACAAAAAGCTCAAGATTTAAACATGAATTCAAAGAAATTATTATAAAATGTATTATGACGCTAGGTTTGAGATTGTTTGTTTTCTTATTCTCTCCTAAATTGGATGTTTCTTCTAATGCCATTTACAAAAATGTTTTAGTCCACTCAGCTCGGAGTTATAACGGTTAGCAGTACTCGAAAACTTTGTTCCTAATTAAATTAATGAGAGTATATGAGGTTAAGGTTATATATATTTTTGCTTTGTGATATCAAATACACCTGCTAAAACCAGTTTGGTCTCTTCAATTCACTTTCAAAAAACAGAAATTGATACTCTGTCATTTTCCCTAATAGTAGGGGGGGTAATCCCACGATATGAGGGCATACCTCATTTTGACCTGGCCGGTGGAGCCTTAGTATACCAATAGTTCATGTCCTAACTTTACTTTTAAGAAGGTACCAAGGTGGCTACACCGTCAGTAGAACGAGAAAAGGGTTGCCCCTTGTTTCATATATTAACCTATAAATCGAGAACCAGGGGTCGAACGATGGTCAGCGAATTCTCGTTGGATTCAGCACCCTTGTAACCATAGGACCACATCATTGATTTGCTCCCTCCCCTCCTCTTGCATGAAGAGGGTGGAAAATAGCGATTTGAAAAAGGAAAATTGAAAGCAAAAAAAAAAGTAAAAATTTATGGATTGGTGTCGGCGCAAAATTTTACCATTTACTACATTGTATCCAAAGTTAATTGATAAACCTACTTCAATTCACATTCGATCTGTGTTAGAATATTACTCATTCATATGGAGACCTTTCTATTTAAATAGTTCCAAAAGAATTGAAAATATTCAAAAACGCTTCACTAGAGTTGTAACTTATTGTCTAAATTGGAATATTGAAATGCTTTCATATGATTGGCAATGTCAACATATTGACTTAACAGACCTGGCTAATCACCGTAAATATTCATCTATAATATTTATAGGAGACTAATTAAATAACCACATCAACTGCCTATTCTATGCTCCTTCAAGAGTCTTGAGAATTGGAAATACAGGGTGTCCGCCGTAATTGTCTCGCAGTAATTCCATTGTAATCCTGGCTGTATGCGATGTGGCACCGTCTTGTTGATACCACATGTTAATCAAGCCCAAAGCATGCAGTTGTGGCGTTAAAAAGTTTTCAATCATATCACGATATCGCTCCCCATTCACAGTTACCTGAGAACGGCTTCGAATTGGGGTTGATGGATTGATTTGAACACTTCCTTGAGCAGCAGTAATGTTTTCAGCCGATCTTGCAGAACGTTGTGGTCCATGTTTGGGCCTATCTTCTACAGACCCTCTTTCTTCGAAATCATTCACTACACGATAAATAGTGCGTTTTGTTGGCACTTTGTTTCTCCCAAAAATTTCACGTAACTTTCTCATCGTCACAGTAATCGATGATTGATTTTGATAAAATTATCAAATTATCGAGTATTTTCCCATAATAAATTTGCCACTAGTCAACTTCACGACTGTTAAATAGGAACTGTCAAGACTAATCTTTACCAAAATGGTGGCAAAACAAAGTAGTAAACCTCCCCGGTGGACACCCTGTATATTCTGGGAACCTAATCATAGACTGAATTATGGACTAAATGAAGCCTCTTACTAAATGCTTAAGAAGAGCTAATTCAGTAGAGAGTTCTTTAGATTTGTATAATTCTTCAAAAGAAACTTATTCAAAGAAAAATTTGTAAGTATTGTATTACGAGTATTATTATTGTTATAATGTATGATGAAATAAATAAACTAAAACAAAGTGCTGGAGAGGAGGATATGAAAATTAAAATATTAATCTTGATATAATTTAAGCATACGACACATGATTTAAGGTTGTTTTTTGATGCTCAATCTTATTAAAATGAAATAAATTCGATACAATCACCTTAAAATAAAAGATATATTCTTTTTCATAAATGATGACTGAATTCGTAGTGAAATAAGTAAAATATTACCAAATACTCTGGTCAACGTCCGACCTCTGGTTGTCGATTTAAAGGCCAATTAATGCAACAAGTGGCAACCATTTTCTCGTTATTCTGACAGTGTTGCCACCTTGGCGTTCTAATCCTAACACCTGATACTCAGATTTTGGTTATACATCCACACCCAACAGTTGCTGTCGGCTCTTAGACTAAAAGGGTTGAATTTCAATTCAATTAAATGCAATTCATTTAAATGCGATCACACCTGCACTGACAGGTCCCTGAAGGTAAATGGTTCAGTTGGTTAATTGATTAACCAAATGCTGACTAGCAGGGTCATCAACTCAAAATTGGGCGGCTTTTCTACCAGAAGGTCTGTCAGTAGAGGTACGCCACAAGGTAGTGTCCTATACCCCCTTCTCTGGAACTTAGTGGTAAATGAGCTGCTAACATGCCTGGAAGCGGAGGGTTACAGAGAGATTGCCTATGCGGACGATGTTGCTATTGCCGTTTCAGGAAAGCACCCTACTACATTAAAAGAATTCTTACAAATGCTTTAAATAAGTTAACCAATTGGGCTGACCGGTGTGGTGTGGGTGTCAACCTTCATAAAACAGAACTTGTTCTATTCTATAGGAAATATAAAATCCCACATGTAGATCCTCCTTCTATAAAAGGTATTCCATTAAAATTCACTGATCAATCAAAATATTTAGGTCTTATTTTTGATAAAAAGTTAAGCTGGAAACCTAAAATACAAGAAAGATTTAAAAAGGCCACAGTGGCACTCTTCTCATGCAAAAAAGCCATTGGGAATAAATGGGGTCTTCAACCTCGTATTACTCATTGACTATATACACTTCGGTGATTAGACCGATGCTCACTTATGGTGTTGCAGTATGGTGGATAGCTCTAGACAAGGCAGTAAACTGCGACAAACTACGCAAAGTACAACGCTCAGCTTGTTTATGTATGAGTGGTGCGCTTCGTATGACACCCTTTACCGCTAGATATTCTGCTAAATCTGACGCCCCTCGATATTTTTAGCAAACAGGTGGCTGCAAATACAGCAATACGCCTAAAAGCTTCTTCACAATGGACCAACAATAATATTGGACGATATGACTCACTTTCTTGGATGATGAATCGGTTCATATCTACACAGACGGATAGAAAACTGATGAAGAGGTGGGTGGTGGTGTGTACTCAGAAAGACTAAAATTAAGTCTCCTATTCCGTCTTCTTAATCATTTTAGCGTGTTCAAGGCGGAACTTATACGACAAACCACAGATATCTGCATCTTCTCGGATGGTGAAGCAGCTAACAAATTTCTGGAATCTGTTTCTACTAACTCTATAACAGCCCTATATTTCCGTTCATACCTCTTGGAGATGGCGCAGCAGTTTAACATTAACCTGTGTTGGGTGCCGGGGCGCAGGGACATCCCAGGTAATTGTAAAGCCGAAGAACTCGCTAAAAGTGGAACAACTCTACCTCTTCTACCTAAAAAGGCAGATATAGGTATACCCATCGCTACAAACTTAAGCTGAAGCAAGATGCATTAGAGAGAATAAACCTTAGGTGGAACAATGTCACTACTTGTTGTGAGTAGATTGCATATTGGCTCCATGATTGGTGCTATAACCGGACACTGTCTTACAGGCAAGCACGCAACGCGTCTTGGCGTGTTCTGTAACGATTTTTGCAGAAGCTGTATGGATGATGATCCCTCACCTTCTATGCACGTGCCCTGCTCTATCACATAGACGAAGACTTCACCTCGGTGATTTTTACTTCAATGATCCCAGTGATCTAATAAACGGGGACATAGGTAGTCCACTGCGCTTCATAAGAAGCTCCAAATGGTTCACCGAGTAAGGAATAGGGTTTTCCTAAATTCATGTGGAGTCAAAATGGACCAACTCATGGTCTAAATGTGTCAGTCTCCATGATTGGCAGCCACTTCAACCTAACCTACCCTAAATTCAAAAGTTGGGCAAACTACAACAATCATTTCTGCAGACAATTTTTATCTTTAAGAAATTTGTTTGGCCTTCTAGAATAAACGCAAGTTTAAGTAACAAAATCTACACTAGTTTTATTATTTTAAATTTATGAACATAGCCCTCTTTTTAGTGCATTTTTATCTTCGCTTACAAACAGTTGCAATTTAAATACAACAATTTGTATTGTGGTTTTGTATTTAACATGCAACTTTATTTTAAGGGAAGATAAAAATGCACTAGAAAACAGGGCTAGGTGTGAAAAACTATCAAAAACTAAATGCAATTATTTTGGCGACAAGGAGGAACAAATTTGTCTCGAAACAAATGTAACTTAATGGGCTTTTCCAAACAAAATTTTATGACGAAAACATTTTTTTTTTAACTCTTCGATGCATGAATTATTGATGTTTCATATCAAATTTGTTTTCACTTCACTTTTAAGTATATATGTACAAGGCTTATTATATGAAGGGACGCAGGTGAAAACTAAACTAGAAAAAGGAATCTAGCAAAGAATTTCAAGGAAACTACCTACAAAATAGTTATTGGAAAGTTTAGAACTGCATTTTGAATGAATATATTAGAACTTTTAGTATTCGTTTCACATTTTGTTGAAACAAATTAATGCTTGTTGTTACGTAACCTAAAAATAACTAAAAAACAGTTTTCATTAAATATATAACGGGATTATCTTTAGAACCAAAGCTGATAGTGTAAAAGGTATACCAAATTTTAGTTCACCACCGAAATAACCTTAAGAACGTGTCCTACTTGCCCATGTCAAAAGCCGTGTGAACCTGTGATGTAAAACATAATTATTTTATTCCACACGAATCCCTTAAAATCAATTTTTTTCAATTTTAATTAGAGCTAAAATCTACAACAACTCTCAATTTATATCTTTGTATGAAAATCTTTTCTCACCAATAGTTTTCAACATATATATTTATATTCATTTTGTATATCACAACTTGGAAAAAAGCCATTTTTTTGTAATGAAAGGAAGGTCAAAATTTTCTATACCCTACGCTCGTAGTAAAAATCAGTTGTATACGTCTGACACATAAAAAGCACAAAAAAGGTTAAAGGACGAATAAAGCTTTCATTCTACAAGATGTTCTAAATGAATAAGATGTATAGGTTAGGTAGGCAACTACTCGTATATTTTATGTTTTATATAATAACATTATAGTAAAAATGAGAAGAACAGAAAATGAGCAAATAAAAGTAACTAATACCTAATAATCGATTTTTCAAGGTTAAATAAATAGGTACATTATGTATCACTTTTTTTCCAATGTGGGACTTATATTTTTTAAGGTATACTTATATGTAGTTTCATTTAAACTTTAAATTATAATAAAATTTTCAAACCTACCTTGAACCTTCTGAGCCAGTCGAGAATGAATCTTGACGTCCGTCTTCTGGAAAATCAGAATTTGATGGCATAACCTAGCCTTTTGCAAATGTTATCCAAAAACTCAAAAACGGATATCCTTTTAGGGGGGTTGATCGCTGTTCGTATATATTATGTGAGAAAGAATTTAGTAATCTGTACACTTTATTATGCACCGAATTCACTTGAAGTTTTATTTTAGGTTTTTCTATTTTATTATGTATGCAGGACTATTATACACATATGGTTACTGACGTCATTGAATGAAATTTCGAAGTTCAATGTTATACGAACACGAATGATTTTAGAATATAACTGTAGCTTATTTATGAACATTTAAACATGGGATCATCGGTGAACGAAGAAACGAAAGACGGCCGAAATACTAGAACCAGACGAACACGAATACAATTTTTGAATTTTTGAAATTCAAATTTTCTATTTGAATTTAAATTTCGTTCACTTTCACAATATTGAAGTTTCAAAACTAATTTTTTCCATTTCGCAAAGTGTATATTCGAATTTTGGCCACGTCTTTTCAATATTTTCGCCGGTTACACACGCGTGGTATTTCTCAAGTGAGTTATATATTCAAATTTAAAACCCCACAAAATATTTTAAAAGGTGGATTATCCTGTTTTTTTTTATTAAAAGAAGCTTGAGTTTTCCGAATTTTCTTTTAATTCCAAACAGATTTATCTTTTAAATAATTTTTCAAAAAGTCCGCTTTGAGAAAAAACGTGGAAAATCCAAAATGGCTGGCCACAGATTCGTTCTTCTGACTCTCTTGTGAAGATTCACTGATAACTACAACTCTCGGCCAAAGATAGAAAAGAAAACCGGGATGGGAGGAAAATGTGCGTGAAAAGCGTCCTTCTTCTCAACAATATGCGTTTGTCGTTGTTGTGTATATATGCATTGAGGAAAATTCAGTGAACGACATCAGACTGTGTGTGAAGTTCTAACTAGGAGGAAAAATTATATCATGGTGGTTGTATATTTTCATAGAATGAAAATTCTGAAGTATCTCTGAAAAGAGAACCATTTCCCCTAAGCAATATCGAGATGATATGTAATGGAAAAACAAAACTCAACGAACTTCTTGAAAAGTTCAGTTTTCCCATCACACATGCGATAGAGAGAAAGTGGATTCTCACATGGAAAATGTGTCCCTGTCCCGGTCGTATGGTCCCGGTGTTGGAATAGGAAACCTTTTTATTGATCCTATATATATGTAGGTATACATATATAACTGAGGTAAATGAAATAGGAATTAGAATTAGACAGCACAAAAAAAATGCTACCCTCGGTTTGCTTATCGTTCTTTCACCCCTCGTTATTATGAAGGTAACCCTAGAACGCACATCATCATCAACCAAGAGCAGCGTACAGAACTATTACCATCGACCGGTGTTCCGAATTCGAATTTATGTCCGATCTGTGGATTTAGCGTATGGCCAACCTTCTAGGAAACTGGTTATCCTTTGTCTATTGTGTTCCTATTGCTATTTCAAAGGGGATGCGAGAATACGGACTTTGTTATTGTTAGGCCAAACTCTAGCTCGTTTGACAAGCGCAGCGATCGGGATTAATAGATGGGTTGATTGTCGCGTTAGTTATTATTTTTTTCTTTCTTGCCTATGATTTTTCAAAAAAATTTGGATAGAAAACTGCGAAGGAAAGGGAGGGGAAGTCAGATGTTTGTGATATTATGGTGGCATCCCTTATTCTAACAGGGCGCATTTATTTGTTAGCTCATATTGCAACATGATTCATTTACCTATGTATGGCCGAAGTTCGAAGACTATAAAGTTATAAACAAAATATTGTAAATGGAAAGCCCAATGTGTTTTGTTTGTATTGCAGTGAAGCTGCAGTGCACCGCACGTGATTAAAGTGCATGACCTATTTCAATATTTTAATCTTATTTGTGAAATCATATCAGCTACAAATTTCTAATTAAATATCATAGGAACATTTAACATTTTCAATCTATTTTGTGCGTCGCATTATTGAATTAACTATAAGTAGTAGAAGTAAGAACAGGCGTTGCATTTTTGCAAAAAATAATTAAAAAATTTTCGTTGGTGTTTTATTTAGTAGAAGTAGAAAATAAATAGAAAAATTATTTATATTTCATTTTATTTATTTATATTTTATAAACAATAAAATCATTGATTTTTTAATTTTTGTGGAGTTTATGAATAAAATTTAACTATAAAAGGTAATCGAGGCCTATATTCCAAAATGCGTTTCGCCAAGGCATGGTGGTGGTGGTGGGCCCAGCAGTTAGATGCCAACATATCCATTCTTAGACGCATTGTTTAGACGATGGTGACCGACGACGTCTGCACATAAAAATTAAGTGAGAAAACTCACTGTGAATTGTATAAATGCTATTTAAGGAACTTTGGTTAAAGTTGTTGTTGTTTTGCCCGTGGCCAAGCGAAGTTGATGATTTCATACATTATTATTCTTGATGATTCATCACAGTGATAGTTTGACGCTACATCTTCGTAAGATTGGATGTCCTTATCGTCGTTGATAGCTCGGGTTTCTCTTTTCACTTCTGAGGATTCTCACCCAGTGGGTGAGAATAATTGCTAAGGTTGGTTGCTGGTCAGTCTTTTGGTAGTGCTGATCATGTATTTGTCCAGGGATATTATTTCAGGTGCCTGGTTGAGTTGTTTTTTTGCTGAAATGCTTGCATCACCGTTCAACAAAGTGAAGTCCAATGCAGATCTGCAAGATTTTCCTCAAAAACACTTTCAGCTTTTGCATTTTCGTTTTGGAAATAGTAAACCAGGTAGGAAAATGATGATTGGTCTGAGAAGTTGCTTACAGAGAAGCAACTTTGTCCTTCGACAGAGTCCATTCCTTCTCTACGTTAGAGCCATGTACGTGCATGTGTTTGTAGATACATGTTTCTCTTGAGCTGTGCCTACACCAGACCTTATAGCTTTCCAGTTTGGTTCACCATCTCCTCATCAGCTATGAAGGAACTGAAAATATTCGATAACAAATTCTGAGGATCTGCACTGGACTTCATTTCGATCGTCAACTGCGTAAGCACTTCAAGAACGAGCAACTCTACTCTTAAGCCAAAGTAGTCCCCCTGGTTAAGTACTTAATGCTATCTGCAGATAAACTGGTAAAGAAAGTCACCAATCACCCTAATCAACTGATGAGAACGATGATAAACTGAGCTGATGAGCTAAGGAAATCCTGGATATAACTACAACAATCAACGATGAAGCAGGACACTTCTACACTGATCCAGAGCCAGCCCATTTTCGTGGCTAAACGCCAATCCTATCTCAACCCTAAATCAATACAGCCACTTGACAACCGGGACTGAACAACCCGAGGACGACAAAGTCAACCCGACTTTTATATTAAGCTTTCAAAAATTATAAATCTTATTTGTATTTAATTTTTTTTCAATGTATAACGTTAGGCCCCTTATGTGCCAACAAAATCTTTTTATTTATCAATGTATCTTATAGTTATAAATTATTTGTAAGCCAATTGCAAATAGAAATGTTCAATAAAGCAAAATTTAATTGAAATTGTGCCCACACCAGTGGCGTAACAAGGCCATGCAAACAAATTAAACAAACACTGAAAAGTGCAAGACTGCTTAAACCATGATCAGTTTTAGTGACAATCGTTTAATAGATGTCAATCAGATCATCGATTATCTTGCTGAGAAGAAAAAACGTCGAATGAACATTATTTTGTAATTCTTAAATCCTGAAATTTTATATTTGTGCTACTTATTCTTACCATATTAATATATAACAATTTGTATTTTTACCGTGCAAATTGTGGTTTTGATTTTCTCATCAAAAATTACCTCGAGAAAAATTGCCTTAAAATGCATTTTTTTCAAAATTTTAAACTCGAATATATCAACAACGTGAAATGCTAGAGCAGTTATGAGGCCAGATTCAATTTCCGCGCATCAAATGCCATCAGAAAAGTAGCTAGCTAGTTTTGTGATTCAAGGTGCCTTGAAGGCTGACTCTGGCAGATAGATTTCCTTGGCCTTCCCCCAAAATAATTTGATATACTTGGTAAATTATCCGTTTAATTTGTTCTTTCAAAATCAATGCAAAGAATATTTGACAACCAAAACTCATTTTTCTTTGAAAATATTACTTTCGATCTACAGGCTGCATTCCATTTTGACTTAGTGTTTTTATAAAATGATATCAACCTGTTGATGAATTCAGCTTTTCCATCAAGTGACCAGTCATCTAAAAGGTTATATTTATTTTTAACAACCGCGATGAATTCTTCTTTTGTATTCTTTTTATCGACAAAAATTTCAACTAGATCTTTGTAGGAAATTTCCATTTTTTTGTTAAAATACAAGTAGTGTACATGACTTATCAATTACGTGTTTGCTTTATTACTAATCATTTAAACAAATTTTGTATTTATATACCTAATTCTTTTGTTATGGTAATTTTTATTGCATTAAATAAAAAGGATTACACAACAGGTACTTGATCTGTCATAAAAATTAACAGAATTTTTACAAATCACGAAAACTACCTGATTTATCATACAAAACTACCTGATCTATCATAGCAAAATATTACCTAGCTTTAAACATTTATTATATGCGGAAAAAATACATTTTTACATGTAAAAATCATGTTTTTATGATCACTTGCGTTCTTAAGGATAAAACCATAAATGAAAAAAATAACCCATTTTTAATAAAATCTCTCTAAGCCGCAAATAAAAAATTTCAAAAATGTTCAAAGACTAAATTTCCGTTAAGATTACGTCAAGCCGGCTTAAGCGGGCTTTTATAACTCAACTCAAAGTAAAAAAAAAAAAACAACTTTTCGAAAATCTTAAAATTTTGCAAAAAAATTTATCAAATTTGTAGTATTAATGGTCCTTTTTACTAGCTCAAATAAAGAATATAATTTTTAAACATGGCTCTTAAAATTTAACGCCGAAACTCTGAAAATTTTCATAAAACAAATATTTCTTCTTTGATTTTAAAAATAAGGACACTTTGACTACCTGTATCATCGGAATCCTACGACCGATTTTAAAATTTCTTTCGGCTTTTGAAGCTTCCTATATTTTCTAGTCCAATAAAAAATTAATTTTGGACTTTAAGCACCCACGAATATTGATTTTTGCAAGCACTTCTGCAAAAAGGCGCCCCGTACAAAAGAAACACACGAGGTTCTGACTGGTGCTTTTGTGCAATTTTTTTTAAATTTATTTTAGACCAAGAGAAGTTCGGGTAAAACTCATAATAGCTTTTCAAATTCCGGGGAACCAAACATTTTTCGGGCGAAATGTTTTTCATGTGAAATTGATTATAATTGAAGTTGTTTGCAATCAATTTTTCTACTGCCTTAAATACTAAGCTGCTGTTTAGTATTTACGCGTACTTACTAAAAATATTTTTGAATCGATTCGCAATATAAGATAACTATATTATTTATGTTCCAGTTGAACCCATTAATAAAGTAGAAATAAACTCCTAAAGTATAGAGAATGATATAACCTACAACTTAAAACTTATATTTAGAAAATCTGCGGCAGAGACAATGTGGCTAGAATTCTGGAGACCATTTTTTATTAAAACCCTCTAAGATTAGGAAAAACCGAATCCCCTTCCCATTTTTTCTAATTTCATGGTTTTTTTGTATACTTCAACAGGGCCACTGTTATGAATTCACAAAGTCATTTCCAAATGATTTCTTTTGTGCTGATATGTACATATCTATATATATTTTGAAGGCTAAAGATGTTTGGCTTTCTCTAAACATTATGTTAATGTTTAGCTCTATAAGTGGTTTTAAAAGTAGGAATTTGGTGATTCTTCATCCAAATAAATTTTTATCATTTCAACTTCAATAACCTTGAGCTCTATTTCCCTGCCAAAAATATCAAACATTTCTTAAAGTAACTTTCTTTCTTTATCGCGAGTAAAAGTACCTTTCTTTCTTTATCGCGAGTATTTCTCAGGTGAAGAAAGCTTTTTCTTCATTTCACCAAGTAATTTCTGTATCCCAAAAGTAGTTCCGAACTATATAAAATAAGCACAGACAAATCTGATAAATAGAAAACTTACTATAGAGAATATACTCGTAGAATAGAAACTATGATTGGAACAGTTCGCTCATACCAACAGGGGAAATAATCACATTATAAAATCAACCCCAAGATGAGTGTTCTCAGCTTAGGGGAAATTATTTATCGAATTATATTTGGTACCTTTTCTTTCAATGACGTTTGCAAGGACCTTAAGTTTTAACACTGTACGCATGTTCTATATTTGTTGTATATATAATACATCAAAGTATCTACTAGTTCCGTTATGATTTCTTTTCTGCTCGCACCCATCTTATTTTTTGTGGTTAATGAAAGATGTATGTTTTTTTCTCATATTATAAATAGAAAACAAAATATATTTATACACCTACAAACATTATGTGTATGTAGTGTACATATAGAACATCAACATTTATAAGAAACGTGTTGTTTTTGAAAACTTTCACTTCAGTACTATTTATCCTTTTTGAATGACGTCAAAAGGTCCGATGCTATAAGAATTATTGTTTCGTATGTGCTTAAATAATAATTTGCAGAAGTAAGGTAGTTTTAGGTTTTACCTACATTCTACAAACAATAGTGCTACACGATTGTACATACCGGACATTTATTATCAATTTAAAGGATGTTTCAACAAGAGGTTATATATTAATCCATTCAAAAGCCGCTTTTTTGAAAATAGTGATACTTGTTTAAAGTTTAAATATTAAGGTAAATAATTATAAACGATATCTACCGAGTCACTACTTGGACACTGCCTACATATGGTGATGTGATCCTCTTGATGAATTTATGAATCTCGTTCTCACTGTATTTTACAAACAGCTCTGATATATTCCTTAAGTGCATAGATAAAAAAATTGTTGGAGAGGCACTAGCGTAGACTTTATGTTTGACATAACATCAGAGAAACTCGGTGCAGGGAAACAATTCCACGGGCATCTGCTCCACACAGGAGTTTATTCCATCATAAGTGGGAATCTGTTCCACTTTTTAAAGTGCAATTCATTCTCACCTAAAGAGGGAATTTATTGCACTTCTTAGTGAGAAAGATCACCGAGTTTTTGCACACTTGGTATGAGAGTCAACTTCACTTCTTTTTCTTTGATTCGTTCTTAGGAGGTATTTTTTTAATCATAGTTTTTTTAAATCTAGATTCCAAAAAGCAAAAAAAAACTTCGCATACATCCAACCTCGCACCCACCCCAAATCCTATAATGAGCCCAAGCAGGGGGGTTCCATACATACCTCACTATTTATTCGCCATAATGCTGGAGTATTTCTGCTAATAAACAATGTCGTTTTTTACATTTATGAATCAATAATATCCCAAATTCCAAATTTTAGGTGGGAAAAAATTCCACAAAATTTCGGATGTAATTAGTTCCCTATCGCGGTGAGAATAAATTGCACTTTGAAAAGTGGATTAGATTTCTACTCATGATGGAATAAACTCACATGTGGAGCAGATGCCCCATCGAATTATATTCCTGCACCGAGTTCTCATGTAATGATTCTAAATCGAATGATCTAGGCAGTTAATTTAAGTCTCCATTTCAAGAAATCACTTTTCCACGAAATTTGTCATGCAATTGGTGGGCCATTGTTTTTGGAGATGTGCGGCATTTCGCTGTCTTGCTGAATTTTAACATTGCTGACGGTTAAAGTAGTGCTTCAAAGTATCCGAAACAGATCCAGATGCAGGATTGGATATCCGAACTATCCAGAATATATAAATGGAAAGGTGTTATGTATTTTGTGAATAAAAAACTGAGCGATTAAAATGAAATTGACACATTCCCACCTGTGCTGACATTTAATTAGCAAAAATATTTTCAACAGGGTGTTTCAAAAATTTGTCAACATTTTCTTTCTCGCCTTTTGTAAAAATAAGTTTTTCTTTCTTATTTGAACGGATCGTGAGTTTATATTCAATAGTTTCACGTGATAAATTTGGGAGCGAACCATATTTAATGGATCGCAGGAAATTTGATTCGATCATGATAACTAATTGTATTTTAAGAGATCCTTTTGAATTTTTCACGAGAGATCGAAATATAATTTATCGTTCCCCGAACTTTGTATTTGTACAGGGGTACAAATATTTACAAAAAAACTAAACTTTGTCCCTTTTACAATACAAAATCAAAAGGCCAACTTAAAAAAAAACTACACGGTAAGAATTGAAAAATTTGCAGTTGCAATTTACGAATCATGTTTTATTCGTTGATCAAGGCATTTTGATCCCAAATTAATAAAAAAAAACTGGTAATCTAACATTCAAAACGAAGCAAATTACAAAATTTATTTTTCATGGTTTGCAATTTAAATTCATGATTCAAGCTTGTACTTTTCATAGCAACAACATATACAACTTTTTTTGCGTAATTTACTCTCTTTAAGAATAATTTCACAAATAGCATTTAAAAATATTGATTTGCGATAAATATTTTGTAATTTAAATTGCGCAATCACTGATTTACGATATTTTTTTTTCGCAATTTGCAACTCCATTAGAATAGTTGCAAATCACCAACAACAAAATCGTTCATTTTCTTGTCACAATTTTCTTCTCAATGAGATAAAGCACCACAACATGGAATGTATCTAATTGTTAATGTGTGACACCAACGATCTATATTGCAAATTGGTTAGTGGTTGCATGCTCGATCCGCAACTGGAGGGTTGCGAGTTCAAATCAATGTAGAGTCTAGCGTAAAGTATTTATTTCAAATAAATAAAATTAAATGTGTAAATGTATGGTATACCTGCAAAATAAAGAGTTGAGCAAGATCGATCCTTCTAAGAGTGGTGATAACAAAAGCTAGGTTTCTCAAATTGCAAACATATAGTCGTATTTTACGCAATCCGAAGCCAAGGTGTAAATCGGGATTCATTTTTCGTAATTTGCAGCTTATTTTTCGTGATATGACCCAAACATTTTTTCCGTATATTACTAGACAATTTTGTTAATTTGTTAATTGATCATTATTTTTTGATAATTTTTTTATTTACAAGTGAAAGTGAAACCAATTTCAATTTATGTATTAAAATATTAAATAAAAACAAAATCTCCCTCTTTTTCAAGATTGCTCTGGGCAACATAGAAAATTGGTTTTAAATATTAACAAGTAAGGTTGCTCAACGATTAATAATAATGAAGTTTCTGCACGATTTTCTCTAAATAGTTTGATTGTATTGGAAAAAAGTTTGCTATTTTTTGCGTAAAATTACAATAACTTCATTTCCTACTTTCGCATTTTTTCAAAAAAAAAAAAATAAAACTCGCTCTCCCCCCTCCCTCCATAAAATCATACTTTCCAACCTAAATATTCTGTGGTTTTTTTTTTACTAATTTTGGCTAAGTTTCTTCATCAAACTAGATCCGGATCTGAATACAGATCCGAGCATCCGACACTATCCGGATAGTATCAGATCCCAATAGCCTCATTTAGCTATCCGCATATCCGAGACTATACGTCGTATCGGACCTCAATTATCTCATGTCTGGATAGTTTCAAGATTCGGATACTGTTTGAAACCCTAGTTCAAAGAATTAATTACAGGCCAGGCAAAAAAACCGGTGCATAGTGGTGCTGGATTGGCTCTATTCCTGTGATCGTCGCGTAATAAACACACCTAGGTTTTCAGCTATAGCTATAGGTGATATTCACTATCCTGCCTAGAACATTATAATTTATGTAAAATCCAGAAAACAACAGAGCGAGATGGTGCTTAATGGGACCAACATCAGTATGAGCTCTAAGTAACCTTACCGCAATATTTTCATAATTTTTGTAGTGAATTTTAACTATTTCAACACGTCACGTCGGGGGACTGTAAATCGATCCCTTTAATTAATAACCACCACTTCTACTAATTTTAGTGATCGCAATGACAGTTTAATGTTGATAATTCAAAAATGGAAAAATTATAATGAAATCATTACGGACAGCGCTTTGCGGATTTTTAAGGTACTAGTACCATTTTAGTATCATTTTGCTCATCAGCTTCAGAAATCGTTTTTTCTGCTGTCAAAACCTCATGTTGAATTAGAAATTGAAATTATTTCTTTCCATTTTACCGTGAGGCCACACGAGCAAGTACTGGAAAGCAAGTTGCAATACATACATATTCGTTTACAAACACGTATACAAAGCAAGCAACTTACTCATCAACTGGTATGGACTTTTTGTTAGCAAGTTGAGAAGCAAGTGGAAAATGGAATGCAAATTACGAATTTGACAGGCAGTGAAGTCATGGGCACCCAGAGAGGAGGGCAAGAGAGGGGGCGCTTGCTTTCCTGGATCTGGGGAATACCACCCTACTATATGCTGCCACGGCACAATCAAAAGAGAGTTCGCTCTCATCTTCATCTTCATCTTCATCTTCATCTTCATCTTCATCTTCATCTTCATCTTCATCTTCATCTTCATCTTCATCTTCATCTTCATCTTCATCTTCATCTTCATCTTCATCTTCATCTTCATCTTCATCTTCATCTTCATCTTCATCTTCATCTTCATCTTCATCTTCATCTTCATCTTCATCTTCATCTTCATCTTCATCTTCATCTTCATCTTCATCTTCATCTTCATCTTCATCTTCATCTTCATCTTCATCTTCAACTTCATCTTCATCTTCATCTTCATCTTCATCTTCATCTTCATCTTCATCTTCATCTTCATCTTCATCTTCATCTTCATCTTCATCTTCATCTTCATCTTCATCTTCATCTTCATCTTCATCTTCATCTTCATCTTCATCTTCATCTTCATCTTCATCTTCATCTTCATCTTCATCTTCATCTTCATTGTGTAGTGAGAAGTCATAGTAAAAAAATTTAAATCTTGTATAATTGTTTATTTTGAATAACGAATTCGAATTCGAAATTTTTTATTTAAACCTTCTCTCAAAAAATGAGGTTTAGTAGTAATGTATCTCCCAAAGAACAATTTTTTAATGGTTTTCAAGATATATTTCAATTTTTTGGAAAAACCAATACTACAAAAACAATATTTTGAAACTTCAAAATATTGAGAAAAATCTCATTTTGCTCGAATAATTGCGAAAAATTGTCTGTGCCTTAATAATACAATTTTTTTTTAAAAATTCAAATAATATTGCAATTTTCAAAAAAGTACTTTTCTGAACAAAATTTTTGTTTAGAAAATTTAATATCTCAAAATGTAGTCACTGTCTAGACCTATCCCCCCGCCCCTGGAATAAAATGTATGTATGTAGTCTACTTTGCTTGCCAATACTTACCCGTATGGTCTCAGGGTGATTTTTTTTTAGAAAAATTCCCCTCCCGTATTCGTGATTATTTTTGAAATATTGTTTATCAATGAAAACACGTTGCTCTCTTGTGTAATGCTCCATTTTTACTAATCCTAAACTATCAACTGTCAAACAGGCCTGTCGAAGTATTGCAATTGCAGTATTTGTACTGATTTTTCAAGCTCCGTACTGCCGTACTGCTACTGCTTATACGACCAAAGTACTGCTTTTGTTGTTCAGAAACATTTTGTTCCGTACAAAATGTTTAAGTAATTTTATTAAAAATAATAATTAAATCCTTAAAGGTTGTAGTTCTTTTTTTGATTTAATGACTTCTTTAAGTATATCAGGTAATGTTGTACTTCGTCATAATGGTTAGTGCGTCAGACTGCCATGCGAAAGGTCTGGGTTCGATTACTACTGCCTTTTGCGAGGAACTGACAAATCTTCCAAGAGTATACTCGTCGTCGTTATGAATTAAAGATTTCTCATCTGGCCGTTCGGACTCAGCAAAAAATGTAGGTCCCCTCCATTCCTGCCAACAACACGCACACAGTAATTGTTGAGAGTTGTAAGTCACTAGGCCCTGGTTCTCCACGAACTGTAGCGCAACCAAATCTATTTTAATTTAAGATAAAATAGAACAGAAAACGCCTACAAAGTAGATGTAGTGAGTTTAAAAAAAACTCGGAAATCTATAACTTTTCTGATTTGATGTTCTTCTCCGAAAAAACGCAGTGCATCAAGGACTTTTAAATGACATTTAAAACGAATATTCCACACACGTCAAAATGTAGTCCACCTGTCAGGCAATAAACTGGCAAATTCTTTTGAAAGATCTCTAGCTTAGAAAATTTTGAATCCTACCTCAAAAAGTTCCAACAATGCTGAATTTTTGTGAAAGGATTTGCTTTGAGGTCTTGAGCATTTTCAAATATTTAGTATCCTTAATTTGGGACAGAGCAAACAAAATGAAGGAGGGGATTGAAAGAAATTTCTTCGAAAAATTTTTTTTTAATTGTAGCAAGTGCAGTTCTACACTAAAAAGATAAGAAAGCTTGTTTGCATACAATCATTTGATTAAGAGTGAAAGAATTTCATGGTGTAGCATTATGTTAAGTAAGAAAATGTATTAAAATTGCGTTAATCATTTTGTGTACATTTTGTGAACCTAGTTATTGGGGTGCTTGGTATGGGGTAAGGATAAAGCCACCATCTTTAAATAAGGACAATTCAATATCTCGAAGAACGAAAACCAAATCTCGAAAACCAATAAGAAAACTATTCATAACCTCGAAATTACAAAATCTCGCTTATAACAATCTTGCAATTATATCTCGCATCAAAAAATCTTGCTAATCGAAATCTCGCATATTAAAATTGCATAACAATCAAAACTTTTTAAGCCTAGTATGCAGATCAAGCTAAAATTTCGCTCCCATACAAAACTCTCTCCAAAATTAAGCCAAGCTAAGATTCAGCCAACCATTTTAGCCGAGAGGTACGCAGCTCCAGCTAAAAAGTAAAATTTTTGTTTCTTACTGTACGGGACCTATCTGTCAAACTTTAATAATTGTGCGGCACATTAATTCTCGAGCTAAATTGTGGAACGTTCTTATATTTGTGAGATTTACGTCAGCTTTACTTCGTGAAAATGAAAATTAAGAACGAGAAATATTCAAGGACAAATGATTTATAAATTCCAAAGAGAAAAATGTATTTTAGTTGATTACATTTACTTGAAATATAAAAATTTAATTCTTTGAAAGTGTTAAATAAATTTTCGGAGAACAGCTGTTTTTTGTGATGTATTCTGAACAAAAATTTTACGTCAAAATTTTGCTAGACAAAAGCGGGAACGGAATTTCAGCTCAATCTGCGTACTGGGCTTTAGTTTTGAACTGAAAAATAAAAATCCTGCAAATCAAAATCCGAAACCCGAAAATGTTTTCTAGTTTGCGTTATTTTGTGTTTGTAATTGAAAAAAAACTCTTGTTATAGCGTTTATGCACGATTTTCCCAGAAGTTATTGCTCGTGCAAACAAAATTTTTTTGTGTAGAATTTGATTAGCAGAAATATTAATTATCTTGCTTAAACAACCAATTTTTGCGATATTCATAATCAACTGAACTTTGTCACAGTGCAAAACTGAAAGACTAATTTTGACAACTTGAACTTAAAAATTTGTTTAGTTATAGAAATACTTTTGCGTATTTTTGACGTAGAAACAAATGCACCGTGTTTTCGTACATCTCTCAATTAAATGTTTTGAATGCCACCACTGCAGTACTCTGGAGCTAAGTATAATGTATTATAGGTAATAAACGCGAATTATTATTATTTTATATGAGCTACTCGTATATTTCTATTTCAAAAAACTAAAATGTTCGAACAATTACATATTTTACTGCCGTTCTGCTGTGTACTGCTTTTTTTCTCTTGAAGTACTGCTTCCCAACTAATGAAACGGCAGTCCTGCTGTCAAACTATTTTTGTTAAGGGGTTGCCATGTTACCAAGACTTTACTTTATTATAGGCACTTAAGAGACGGCAAATTCATATTTTGCGCTTAATATGCGAGAACTTTTTATATATATGTACATAAATAAGAATAAGTAACCCAAATTTTGAACTTAAGAACAGATGTTATTATACATGTATATTATTATACCTATGTAGGTGTTAAAGTTTAGAACCTAGTTGCGGATTGCGGTAACAATATACTTACCAGATTTAAAATTGATCAAATTAAAAAACACAATAGAAATTATAATAAATATTCCTATACCTGTACAAATGTAGGCATTTATACTCTGAAGATTAAAGTTTCCATATATTCAAAGCAATATCATTATGGATACGTCATGGAACATAGAAAAAAGAGAACCAGAACACAAAATAAAGGCAGATGTATTTATAAGATCTCGGCCTGCAAAAGAAAAACGAATAACCAACGTATACGATGAAAATAAAGCAAATTTATCCTTTAAGAAAAGCAAACAATCATCGAAGGACCTTTATTAAAACTGTCTGTTTCTTTTTTATATCTCAGAAAAATCTGTGATGGCAATGGCTTGGCTCGCTAAGGTGCTCTGTGGCGTGGCGGCACTCGGTGCGTCTCGTGTAGCGTCATAGTAAGAAGAATGAATGCACGTGTCATTGCAGAACCTTCAGGGACTCCATATATTATGCTTTGAATACAAAAATAAACACAAAGCACGTCAAAAATAATATAACTTTGTGCGATGTAACTAATTTTTGTATTTTGTTTAGGCGGCATTTTTATTTCTAAATATATCTGCGTTTTTTTTACAACGAGAATATTTTGTTAAATTCAATATTTTTTTTAAATTAAAATATAATTTTTTTTAATTATTCAAAAAGATATTTTAGTTAAAAAGAAGAGATTGAAATCAAAAAATTTAATTTTTCAGGTTCACACTAAGACTTATATTAACGCTCATCATCAGATAAGAATAACCTTTGTCAACACAATACAAATGTTGTGCCTGGGTTCTGCATATGATTTTCTTATTCTTTACATAGGTGATTCTACAAACAATAGAAGAAAATGATGATAGTTTCGGCAAAACATTTTTGGAAGCAAATAACTGTAAAAGCTAAATGAACTCTTTAACGCCCTTTGATGCATACGGCTAGTTAAAAAAATAAAGAACAAAGATTTTATGTGCATTTTTTGAAAATAGGTTTTTTTTTTGTATTTTAAGTTAATTTAAAAAAATCGTACCTCTCGGCTTAACAGAGACATAAACCTTCTCCCACACAATTTTTTTAGTTTGATCCAGCCTCTGACCCCTAGCGATTTTATGCAATTTATGTAAAGCACCCTGTAAATTTCTAAGTCACTTAATTATATGAGCAAGTTCATGCTACCGAGTGGTGCTTCTTATTTTACAAGTATTTCAAAAGAAAAGCAGCATTAAATGATCATTTCTGAGGCCTTGAAATGTAAAATCAGTTATTTATGGTCACGGGACGAAGGCCAGGTGACTAAGTATAGTTTTGCCACAAAAATATACTAACGCAATTTTACGGTTCTAGCGACGACGCATCGCGAAACAATCAATTTATTGAAAGAAACCTGTGGTAAGGCACCGAATATTCTATTCCAAGGCATCGTCTCGGACTTATCTGCGTAGACAAGTGACTTAAAATAAATAACTTTGCGAGATAATGCACTCACCAAAAGTTTCCGAACGGAACAAGTATTTCGGTAAGAAATTTGGACGATTTGCAAACGTTGTTCAGGAGTAAGTCTATTCATAATGAAATGGCAAACCAAAGTCCAAACTGAGAATAAATCAAGTGACAGCTGGCAAAAAGACCAACTCCGAAAAAGAGTATTGCCAGATTAAAAAACATACGTCAAAAAAAAACACCCCTTACTATATTTCCACTTAACACTAATCTGAGATTCAATAAGATTAACCTCAAATCATCTTCAAATCTTGAAGATTTACTCATACAAATTTGTTTTGTAAATCTTGAAGATTAGAAATTAACCTATTCGTATATGGTGCTGTGCTGAAGGATTCATTCCTGGCTAAATTCAGTTCTTCACAAATGATGCATTCCATCTTTCTTCCCCTTCATAAGAAAAAATGAAACAACATTTGCATTTTAAAAGGGAACTGTCAAAATAAATCTTTTTAAAATCTTTTTGTGGGGTGAAAACACCAAATAGATTAATTAATCTGAACTGAGATAAACATTTGTTGGAAATATAGCATAAGTCTGGCACTCATAAGTTGAAAATTTATGAAAATGTGTTATGATAGAGTCTTACAAATTTTTATTCAATTTAAAAATAAAGATAGTTGTATAAATTTTAATTTAGAAAAATATGAAAATATAAAATATTCTCTTTTTTTATTTTTTTATAAGAACTGCAATTTTAATCAAAAAACACATTCATTTTGGAGTGTTCTGTCTTTAAATTAAACCTATGGTAAAATCGACCCTAACACCCGTCCATAAAGTCCAAGTAGCTTAGGAATTTTGTCCGTAACAGGATTGAAAATTTGTGAGGTTTTAGAGCTAGTTAAAAGGAGTATTTGACGAAAAATCCAAACTTTTATCTTTTGAGGAATCCGAGTAATATGCGGTTGAAAAAAAGCTGAAACAAAAAAAAATATAACGGTATATTTCACAAACATCTAATAAAATTTAAATAATTCAGAAGAGGTTTTCCTATAAGGATGGATACTTTTGTATGTATAGTACCTTAAAAGTATAAACTTTTTTGAAAGTTTAAAGAAACGCAGTTTCGTAAATTTTTCTGTAATTTTTCCGGTTAAAATAATATTAAATAAAAACAAAAAATGCAGTTTTGTTTATTAAAAAACAATATTTTATTTAAAGAAAAATTGTGAAAACAAATTTTATAACATTAAACAAAAAATATAACAGAATAGAAAAATAGGTTAAGCAACGCGAAATTCTAGTTTTTACAAGTTAATATGATTTTTGTATATATTTAACCATTAAATTTGTAATTTTTCTTGCAAACACTTGAAATATAAATGAACATTGTTTAACATAGTTTTGCTCAATATTTAATTCAGCATTGTTTGAAATATTTTTGATTTTTTACTGACATTTCAGGAATGATTTTAACTAAATTGAGAAAGAACCATAGAAAATATTAAAGTACACTCCAAAAAGTTAAAAAAAATACCATACAAAAATTACAATAGCATACATTTGTGAAGTGAAATCTTGCAATTTTTCAAGAAAAAAATATAACAAAAATTCAAACTAATTTGCGAAATACGTCAAATGACGAAAAGACAAAAGACTGTTTTTTAAACAGTGCCTGAAAATTGGTTAACATTTTAGCAAACTTTGAAGAAACTAGAAAAATATTTGTTTGCATAATTGTTTATCGTTGACATCTAATAGTCAATGGGTCTTTATAAAAAAATTATTTATTTATTTTAATTATAAAAAAAATTTTACATTATTTAAAATGTTTTGCAAGTGTCTCCTGGAAATTTATAGAATTTACTGAAGAAACAACCGCGAAAGAAAATGATTTTGGGGCAAAACTAAAAAAATAACTTGCAAAGCATTTCTAATCATACAAAAATAAATGTTTTCTTAGATTGCACAACAATTTCATTTAGTACCGATAAGTGTGTCAAATTCCAATTTAAGAAAAAAAATGTTTTCAAAACTTTAAAAAATTGTTTTTGGCTAAAATGGTGTATTTAACGTAACGTGGTGTATTTTAATTTGGGTATGTTTTAGAAAAGTTGTATTATAGTTTTCGCTGCAATATATCTTTGTAATCTATCTTGAAAGCTATTACCCCCTTCCAAAAAAAATAGTGAAGTATTTTCTTCATAATAAATCTCACCATGAATAGTTTCCCTCCATTTTACTACCAAAGGAATTTTTTTCAACCATTTTCGATGGTTAAGCTACCAATCTCAGAACACTGCTTCTATCGAAATTTTGAGTAAAAAACTGAGTAATCCCTATGTATCTTGAGAAATTTGAAGGCTTGTCAGCACGTGTTAACGTTAACCGATTTGAGAATAAATTTTAAACAGAACTTTTTTATTTGCCTTGAACACTTAAAAGTGACCCCCCCCCCTACCAAATTTTTAACAGCCAAATCCAAAATTAATTAAAAACATAAAATAAAAGAAAACTAACTCGAAACAGACAGCAGGCACAGATGTTCCTCAAAATCTTCAATTTAAAGGATTAGCTCATCACGAACGAATGGATCGTGCTATTCGACTCGAATAAAGTGCGCGCACACATTCGGTTATCCTGCGTGTGCCAATGCTGCCCCGACCATAAAGGTGCAATTTTTGTGGTTGATTACATATCCGAACCCACGACGACGACGACCGACACCGGCATCCAGATATCCAATTGAAGCTACGAAAAACCTAACAGACCCAACACAAACCAAAAAAAAAAGGACTAAGCGGCCTTAGGTGCTTGGATTCTTAATGGAATCGCAACCATGACGCGAAATATATTCATATGTAGGTAATATATCCCTCTGTGTGCTTTGCACCCCCATAGCAATAATATCCCTCTATACCAATAGCAATTATTGTCCTGTCGCGTCAGAGCCAAAGCCAAACCCAAAGCCAGAGCTAAGCCTCGCTTTCCTTACTTAATTCCGCGACGACGATGACGGTCAATACCCTTTGGTTATCCTTGGTCGCTGGATGCCAAAACACGAAACTAAAATTTGTTGCACCTTTCACATCCGCATATCGAAATTTGCAAGAAATTTCGGGTTTTGGTTAGTGAGTGAGTGTGTTTTTTCGGCTACAAAACTCATTATTTTCAAATGGTCTATGTCGTTTACGTGAATAACATCATCGTCCCTCTTTCAATATCCACCCGTGACCCGTCCGGTGTCTTGACAATGGCAAATCGCTAAAAGTGTTGTTATTGTTATCTAAATTTCTTATTGTTTGCTTGTTTCTTAGAAGTTGCGTTGCCACCACATCAAATATTATAAATTTACTAAATTATAAATTACTATAGCTGAAAGACCTCCATCAAACTAGATGATTAAATTTGGTCACTGATGAGTACGTCACGTCCTCATTTTCTGGACTATGAGTGAAGATTTATCGTGTCTATAATTTTCTCTTGGTCTCTCGGGAGGGAAATATTGCCGAGGGGAATATATAGGTGATTGGGGAGTGGATCTTTTTCCTTATAGTTTCTTGAACTAAAGAGAAGATTTGCAGTGTGCATTGTCTTCTCTAGGGCTCTATGGAGGTCAAGACTGGGGCCGAGGATTTAAAAAGAAAGGGTTGAGTGATCATGGCCAGTGGTGGATTCAGGGGGGAAGGCTATAGGGGCTGAAAATTGGGGCAGACAAATTTGCTTTGTTTTTTTCAAAGATGAATGGTCTTAGAATTTATTTGTTCCAAGCCCTAAAAAAAGGACAAAGGGACACAAAATGTACACCTAAAATCTATTTTCCAAGCACTAAGAAAATTGGAAAATGAGAATGAGGCTAGCAAATTTGAATGATGGTTTTGGTTTATGCCAAGCCTTATGGAATTTTTACGAAAAAAACGAGGCTGGGCTTTAACAATCTACATAACTTATGAGCTGTTGTTTTCCCAACCTTCACAGAACTTGATCAAAAAAAGCATTGGCGGAAACAAACGAGGTCAGTTCAGAAAACGTACATAAACCAAAATTCAGATAGGTTCTGTGTTGAGTGAAAAATGTTTGCTTTTCCCTTGAAAATACTTTTTCAAGTTTAATTTTCAGTAAGGCATGCTATTGTTTTTTGCAAATGGATTGAGTTTTTTTTCCCTAAGCTCATCTCGTCTATTAAAATCTTTCTTACCTGGGCCAAAGGAAATTTAAAAACTATAACTGTAAAAACTGTGCTCCGTTCACCAAAAAATTTTTCGCATCTATAGTTTGCATACAATTTTTCGAGCTAGGTTGTTTTTGCGGCTCGAACATATTTTAATGTTTTGCGATGCGATTTTTAATCTCTTTTTGTTTTCTTTTAAATAATAAACTATTAAATTTGTAAAGACCTATTCATGGAATATTTATGATTTGGAAGTGGTAGGATCATTCATTCATTCAAAGAAACCCCATCTTAATTCTTGATTGAATATGAATTTATTGGAAAAAAATTTCAAATCGTTGGAGTGGTTTTTTAAAGTATAATTTTGTATATACAACCCGTAACATTTGGATAGCCTCACTTATATTTTTTATTAAAAACAACTGTTTTTGGTACTTTTTTTAATGGAAGCATGCGTAATTGAATAGTGAGTCAAACGATGAGATAGTCTTCCTGAGATTAAGTTGAGTTTAAAGCTGGTGGATATTTTTAAGCTAATTTGGTTTACTTTTACTAAAATAAACTTTTTTTTTGGAACATTAAAATACCCTCACTTGGCTCTTTGGCAATTTTAAGCGAAAATTTTCCAGTTGTATTAATAAATTTATTGGGGAGTGCTAAGGCCATGACGATTGGTAGTTTTTAAACTTTATTTTTTGAAAAAAGCTGGAAAAAATCGCTGACTGCAATGAAATTCGGAAAAATTGAGTTCTTGAAGGATAAATTACTGTATCATCGGTTTCAAGCTCGGAAAATTTATTGGAAACCCAAAATTTGTTATTAATTAATTAAAAATTAATTAAAAATTCCGTTTTCATATGGAATGGTTGCACGTCTGCTATTCTATCATACCAGACAAGCGGAAAATCTCTAGTCAAACGACCAACTATACAGACTATCTGAACAAGGTACCGTAGAAAAATGGGTTTAAAGTGAACAAAAAAGCTATAAGTAGGGTTATTAAGAGTGTTGAACACCTGAAAAGCCTTAACTTAACGAAACTTAACGAACAAATTTCCATTTTCCAGTGAGCTTTTTCTATATCTTCATAATTCACATCATACCACATTGCATGAAATACTGATACCAATACTAGCATCCAACTCAGGAATTTTGCAACAAACATTTTTAAAGGGAATAAAAGTTTAACTTTTGGACGCAGAAGCAAGGTAAAATACTATCGTCACTAGTTAAAGTGTAAAATGACAACGAGATTCTATAATAGCATATTGAAAACATCCTTGCGACAGTTTAAGGATATTTTCGGACACCTAACGATTGTTTTTCAGTAGCATCATAATCCGATTTATACCAGCAGGTGTAAGTTAAACTTTTTGGAAATCAAAACTGGACAGTTACTCTCCTTTCTACCCTACACTTTAGATTGGAGGATCATTAAAAATGTATTAGGTTAGCTTAAATATAAAGCTTATGAAGATGGGAAGCAGTACTCGAGTAAATAAGAGCCAATTGTTCATCAAATGCCCTGGTAGCATAACTCCTTCGGACCTATTGAAATCTGTGTTAAATTCTTTAAAGACTCGAAAAGCTTCAATACACAATTCTGGATGTTTACGTTAAAAAGGTACCAACAAATTTTATAAAAATCGTAGGAGTCGTTTAAAAAATTTTTTTTTCCTTAACGCTTTTTTAACATTAGTATGAAAGGTACCGTTACCGTGGTGGATTTTTAAAAATATTTGATTTTCAAAAAAAAAATTAACATTTTAGCCACATTTTGTTATCTATTTGATCTTATCCTGATCAATTTCAACACGTAATTACAAAAACAACATGAGATTCTACTTTCTATGTGGATCTTTGATGGCTTGGAGGCAATTTACTATTGTGAATGTGTTTTAGTAGTGCAAAGAAAAGAGGCAACATACTCATGAAAAACAAACAAACGTAAGGCAAAAAGAGAGGGGTATTTAAAACTTCTGTAACTTAGATTCTGTTTGTATTATTTATCATGATCTGATCCGGATCAGATCCGGGTCAGATCATGTGGATAGTAAAATGCGGCTTTTTTTAAAAATCCAAAAAACAATTTTTTTCTCAAAATTTTTGTAAGAAAAATATCTGCATACATGTATGTTATCGTAGAAAGTACTTTGCATACAGTGAACCTTGATAGGATCACTTTTAATATGATAGATCAATAAATAGTAGTTGTATGAAATGTCAATCAGAATTAATTTAAATTGGGAATCTGTGCTTCTGGAGTTCATTATGATTTGGACTGTGAAGGAAGTATGTAAGCCAATTCAAGGTTTGGCACAGAATCTAGTTTCCATTGTATTTCGAAGCTTCTGTATTAAAAAATAATTGAAATCAGAAATACCGATTTGAAGAAATCGAAAATTAATAATAATAACATTAATAACCATTTTTTGAAAATGATTCCTCGTCCAAAGGCACCTTTTACTAAAAGAAATTTATTTTATTGTGGAGCCGCATCATCTCACTCAGATCTCCGTGGATCCATTGCGCTCCCCAGGGTTAAGGTAGGTAGGTATGAGGAAAATAGGTGGATTGAGGGGAGCTTAGGTATGGGATGCCTCCTTGAACCATCCTGAATTCTGAATGAATTTCAAGATAGTCTTAAGTGGCAAGGAAGAGATGTCACCCAATTCGTGGAAAAAGTAATCTCCGAGAGCTTCTTTTCTGGTTCTAGCCAAGCTGTGGCATTCACAAAGAAAATGTGATGAGCCCTCCTCTGCCTCTTCATCTTGACACCCTCCGATGGGCTGATGCCCATTCTTCTCATGTGGGTTCCCATTGAGCTGTGGCCCGTTAGTACTCCAACCAGGAGTGATAGTTGAGGCCTGCCTATCTTTAGTATATATTCAGTTCGGTTCTTTGAAATGTTCGGCCACAAATTTCTTGAAACCCGGCAAGTGCCAATTGATGACCATCTGACGTCTGCAGCTTCGAGGAAATTCTGGTGAATTCTACTTTTTTCTTGCTCCAGTGGCACTAGTATCGAGGGTTCAACCCGGCTCAGATCAAGAGATGATCCGCTTTTGGCCAGTTCATCCGCTAATTCGTTCCCAAAAATATCACTATGTCCTAGGACCCATTTAAGGGTAACAGTATTTGTTGCACTAAGAGATCTCAACTCAATTCGACAACGTTCTACAAGTTTGGACTTTATAGTGATTGAGGAAATAGCCTTGATTGCCGCCTGGCTGTCTATGAAAATGTCGATATTACTATTGACTAATGCATGAGGTATAAGATATTTCGCGGCTTCGCAAACTGCAAGCACCTACGCTTGGAATACACTGCAAAAGTTTGAAGGCTTTATTGATCTATTGATAGGTGGGTTTTCCGAGTAGATACCTGACCCTACCCCTACGTTTGTTTTGGAACCGTCAGTAAACACCGAAACATTATTCGCATTAATGACCCTGTTTTCATTCCAGAATTCCCTTGTTGGGATTTCTGTCATCGCCACTGGGTTGAAATCTACGTGCGGTGTGATGTAGTCTGTTTGAACGTCTATGTCCGTAAAGTTCGTTATTATTCTATGACCGTAATGGCCCCTTTTCCAATTATTGGACTGCTTGAGTCTTAAAGCACTTTTGGCCGCCATCACCTTTGTAAACAGATCGAGTGGGGTAAGTGAAAGGAAAGTTTCTAGGGCTGCCGTTGGAATAACAGCGTTATAAAAATAGCAATCTAAAAACAAACCTATCAAATCAGCCATTTTGATGTCCGGTTTTGTGATGTTCTAATGGATGTTTCACTCATTCACAATGCCACAAAAGGAGCATTACTTCATCATTGATTCTATGCATGGTATGTTGTTGTTTATGATATTTTTATTATTTTTTTAGAAAACTGATCTTTTCTAAACGAGGAGAATTCTTGTTCTGACCCAACCTACATTTTTCAGCATTTTGTCGCATGCCATGCGAATTGCCATGTATTCACCATCTAAGCCATGAAAACCCCTAAAAATGAGGCTGATTGGTAGGTAGTACAATTATTGCAATATCTTGGCAACGCTGTTCAGAAGAAGGACATTAGTATAAAAAATATTAAAGAAAACTTTGAAGGAGTCAATGAGAGTCATATGACTCTGCTGTGTGTATACTTCACTTCTTCAGGAGTTTCTCTCTTCCACTGGTGGTTCTTACGCGCGCCGCCAATTGACGTAGTTAAAGTGCCTCCTTCGTTCACTGCCATGCTGTCGTCATCTTTTGCTCTCTAGAAATAAGGACAGGTGCATTGATGGTGAAAATTTGGGTTTGCTGATTTTGTTTTTTTTTTTTTGTAATTGGACAACTGTTTTGAGATTCTGATCGATAAACAGTGTTTCGTATGTGAATTGTTATTTTTTATTTGGTTTGTATTATTTTGGTTTTTGAATTCGTTGTGTAAATTTCGTCAATGCAACGCAACGGTAGCGGAATACGAATGTTGCCTTAGCGTGCGTTGACTCGATGATCTGGGGTTGCACATTTTGTTTGAGCGTCTAAGGTGGAAAGATGCCTGAAGTAATATTTGTGTGCTTTGTTTGAAGTATGTTTGATAAAACTGTTTTTTTTTTTAACATTGTTATTTTTAAGGTTTACATAGAAATAAACAAATGTTTTTGATATTTTTTTTATTGTTAATGCACATGGCTTCTTCTTCCGATTAAAATTTTTGTCATCAATTATCAATATCAATATTAACTGCAATTGTCTACGACATACATAGGTACCTATACCTAATTAGTAAATCATCAACGATTATCTTCAAAATGTGTTTCCTTTGAGTATCTATCCTTTATTAGTGCTCAGTGTCTTAAAGAGATCATCTTGTGTATACCTACCAACTTGTTAGATTTCAAAGAAATTATTATGTGGTGCTGCATTTATGCAAATGAAGATTTTGCAAAATGCTTTTACCACAAATTTCGTAATTGAATTCCGACAAATGCATAAAAAAGTTAATTAGAAACTCGTTGGCGCAAGGATCAAAAAGAAAAGATGGACAGAAGGCAGAGATATTGGTAGGTATAATGAACCTACTTATTTCGTTTTATAAAAGTTTGTTATTTTGGCACGCGCTCTGCATATGTGAAAGGTGTAGACCTACATATAGGTACTTACAAACATACATACATATATTAGATGGGTACTTTTGATTGGAAGAAAGTTTGCGAATTGAACATTAAAAAAGTTGTAAAACCTTTTATTAGTTGTATTTCGTGTTTTTGTTAATAAGAATCATTTTTTTTTTGAGTTTGCAATTTATTATATGCACCCAAATATTTTCTGCGGCCATAAAATTTGGAAGAAGATAACCTGACCTTTGCCGATATATAAGTTAACAGTGGCCAGTAAAGAGACCCGACACCCATTTATATTCTTATGTTGCTCTTTCTAAAGCTGCGTCCACACTATGTCGATCAACGTTGATTAATTGTTGTTGCGTGCATGTCCATATGGACTTTGGCAAAAAACGACATCGGAACATTTCAACATTTGCCTTGGTCTGCCATTTTGTATTGAACATTCTTACACCAACGACATTTGATATTTCTATACAAATTATCGATAACCCAACGACAATGGTAGTCTGGCAATACCGTTTTATCGGGACAAATGTTAAATCCACTTAATTTTCTGGACATATCTAATACCGTTTTCGTTTGGTTTTGTGTTCTGTTCCGTTCCTATGGAATATGGAGATTTTGGGGTAGAAGGAGGGAAAAAAGAGTGGAAAATGAGTGCTCCAAACGTCCAACCGAAATCGACATAACTCTATATGGACATAGTTGTTATTTTATGAGACATGTAAATTGCTTTGTTTTTTATCGTTTTTTTCAGACAGAATTATTTAGAGTTCCAAAAAAACACAACCAGTATTTATTGACGAGTATAGACCCTCTTCCGTGTTTTAATAATTTTGTGTAGGTGCACGCGTTATTTTTATTAAGAATCAAGATAAGTGGGCTACAGGCACGGAGAAATAAAACGGACAGCTGGCAATTATGTTTATCATTGTTAACCACTGTTGATCAGGATTCTACAATTATTTAACATTGCCATGTTGATTTACACAAATCAACTTTATCGGTTGTAAAATTCTCAAGTGAGGCTAGGAGTAATTGATACTTTTGTCTTGTCTTTTGAAGTTTTTGTATTCAAAAGCCATCTTTGCCACTGTTCTAATTTTTTAAATATTCAAGCACTCCAAAAATTTGACTAAGGTGCCAGTTATAGCTATTATTGAAACCCATCATTGAAAATTTAAAAGATTGATTTTGAGACATTTAAAAAAATAATACCATTTATTATTTTGATGAATAAAAATGGAGTTCAAGACTTAATTAATGTTTGTAGTAAGAAAACATCAAATAGGCCCAACTTTCCACATAAATGACTTTTTAGATTTCAATGATCATTGGTAATCAATCGTTCAATCATTGAAATAATTAAAGTCTTTTTATGTGGAAAAATGGGCCTTTTTGGAATTTTGTTTGACTAGAAATATAAATAAAGTCTTTATTTGTCCATCAAAATGATTTTGCTTTCTAAATGTCTCAAAATCATCCAATAAAATTTTTAATGATGAGTTTCAATGATAGCTCTAACTGGCGCCCTAACCCTCTTTCACTTGCAGATGAAAAATGTGATTAAAAAAAGTGGGTTACCCCACTTTTGCACTCAAGCTCAGTGGCGTACGCTAACAAATCTCTCAAAAGATCCAATATCAGACAGCCTTTCTTCAATGATTAAACGTTAAAAAATGGTCTATGAGATAGTAAAATTTTGCCAAAACCAACAAATTAAAGAAGAACGGTGTTTACAAAATTAATTTGTGATGGCGTCTACATCGGAAAAACCTCAATCAACCGGATCAATCTCCTGGCCTTTCAAAACATCTTCGTGATTCTGGTCACTTTGAAATAAACAAATATAAGGCACAAGATGTACTACTCAATAATCAAATTGACTTGGCCAACAATAGCCCTCTCTTCAACATTAAAATAATAATTGTTTATATGTATACTGATTTAATTTTATTAATTTTTGTTCTTAATAACCAATTTCTATGTAGTCTTCATTATTATTTATTAACTTTTCTTTGGAGCTGAGCTTTTCTCACTCTACATTTTACGAGGAATGTCAGTTTCCTGATGATGTCTTTTATTTTATTTTATTTTATTTTATTTTATTTTATTTTATTTTATTTTATTTTATTTTATTTTATTTTATTTTATTTTATTTTATTTTATTTTATTTTATTTTATTTTATTTTATTTTATTTTATTTTATTTTATTTTATTTTATTTTATTTTATTTTATTTTATTTTATTTTATTTTATTTTATTTTATTTTATTTTATTTTATTTTATTTTATTTTATTTTATTTTATTTTATTTTATTTTATTTTATTTTATTTTATTTTATTTTATTTTATTTTATTTTATTTTATTTTATTTTATTTTATTTTATTTTATTTTATTTTATTTTATTTTATTTTATTTTATTTTATTTTATTTTATTTTATTTTATTTTATTTTATTTTATTTTATTTTATTTTATTTTATTTTATTTTATTTTATTTTATTTTATGTTATTTTATTTTCTTTTCTTTTCTTTTCTTTTCTTTTCTTTTCTTTTCTTTTATTTTATTTTATTTTATTTTATTTTATTTTATTTTATTTTATTTTATTTTATTTTCTTTTCTTTTCTTTTCTTTTCTTTTCTTTTCTTTTCTTTTCTTTTATTTTATTTTATTTTATTTTATTTTATTTTATTTTATTTTATTTTATTTTATTTTATTTTATTTTATTTTATTTCATTTTATTTTATTTTATTTTATTTTATTTTATTTTATTTTATTTCATTTTATTTTATTTTATTTTATTTTATTTTATTTTATTTTATTTAATAAAAACAAAATAAATTTAAACATACACAAATATACTGTGTATACAAGTGTTCTTTTAATATATTAATATGACATCACAATACCACCAAGTTCCATCCAAAGACTCAATGGAGTCTATCAAAACGATTTTTTTAATTCGTTGTCAATACGGTCAAAATCTGCGTTTTCACCTGGAAATATCGTAGCTTATCTTTTTTTTCCAATATCTATCCCTATCATGAATTCCATCGTAATTGGAAACTTATACGAATTTCAAAAAAAGCTATCACCAAATCCGTTCGTAATGGCAATTTGTATGAGATTTTTCACTACGATGAATTTGAAATCTGGCAAACCATCTCACGAAAAGAAGTCTTAAAGGCCGATCTAGCTTCTTCCTATTATATCAAAAGTTTTTGAAAGAATACTACTCCTGCGCCTGCAGCCGCTAATAGAAGAGAAACAGTTAGAACCTGAACATCAGTTCGGATTTAAAAGCAAGCATTCGACAACAATTGACCAAGTGGATAGAATTGCTGACGTAATTGAGAGACCTCTTGAAGAAAAGAAAATCAGTTTGACAGTCTTTTTGGACGTGTCGCAGGCATTTGACAAGGTGTGGCACGAAGGCCTCACATTAATATTGAGACAAGTTCTGTCGGAAGGACTTTTTAACATTCTAAACGGATATCTAGGTAACAGACTTTTCGTGTAAGACACGGAAATGACTATTCTGATTTTAAAGAAATAGTGGCTGGGGTACCACAAGGAAGTGCATTTGTTCTAGTTCTGTACCTTTTATTTACACGCGATATACCTCGAACAGAAGACACTTTTGTAGCCACGTTTGCTGATGATACTGCATCACTAGCAGTAGGCAATTTAATTCTAGCAGCTACAATTTAATTACAAAATGTTCTTAATAATGTTAATGAGTGGACAAAAACATGGCGAACAGCGCTCAATGAACAAAAGTCAGTCCACGTGGACTTTACGTAAATATAAACAAATAAATAGTTTACCCGTCTTTCTTAATACCGATCGTGTTCCATTTGCAAATGAGGCAAAGTATCTAGGAATGACTCTAGACGCGAAATTAAAATTGAAGCCGCACGTAAAAAATAAATGCGAAGAACTAAAAAGTAAATTAAGAGATATAAACTGGTTACTCTGTAAATATTCAAAGCTTAGTATTGAAAATAAATTGATTTTATACCGACAGGTTCTTAAACCTGTTTGGACTTATGGTGTACAACTTTGGGGTTGCATCTGCGATACAAACTAAAATAACTTACAAACGTTTGAAAATAAATTGGTTAGGTCATTTGTAAATGCTCCGTAGTATATAAGAAACGAAGATCTTCACAGGGATCTCGGGACTCCTGCGGTCCGGGACGAAATAGAAAGTTTCGCGTGAAAACATAGAAATCGACTATTAGAACACGCTAATTCAACGATTATTGACATTCTTGATGAGTCGAATTTAGTACGCCATCTGCGAAGAACAAAACCTTTCGACTTGATGCGGTGAACAGAAAACCGCTTTAAAATCGCGGATTAAGCAGGAACATGCAACACGTTACTTAACTTCGTTAAAAATTAATTGCTAGATAAGTTTCAACTTAGTTGCAATCGGGAAGTGGAGGTGGTTTTAGTGTAGTAAGAATCCCACACTTCTATGAGCACACGTTTTATAGTCCTCATAGAGCCTGACATGCAGGTTTTGCACCAACTACCCTTTCAGTTCTCACAGAGTTTTTTGATTTTATCACTTCACTAACACGCTTAAGGCTGCTATCTTAAACTTTTTCTTTTTTTTATACCAATACTAATTATTGTTACTTACATGTATTCATTAGTAAACATTGGTGTTTCATACTGCTTTAAGCTCTTGTTATAAATATTGCTGATCCTCCCCCAGCTATATCAGCTGGGTACGGAGCGTTATAACATAAATAGTTTGGTAACTTATTATCTTTGTTCTATATGCTCTATGTCTAAAAATATATTTAATTCTGATACATGTTGTAAAAGACCGTTTGCATTGCATTCTATGTTGCGATTTTAAGTATTCTGTTTTCTAAGAGCGATTTCTTTACTTAGCTGTTATATGTTTAAATTTCTTCGTTCTTCTTGTGGGGAAGAACGAAGAAATATATATGAAAGAAATGCTTGAACGTATCCTTAAAAGGATTGATAAACATGATTTAAACACATAACAGCTAAGCAAAGAAGTCGCTCTTAGAAAACAGAATACTTAAAACGCAACATAGAATGCAATGCAAACGGTCTTTTACAACACGAATCAGAATTAAACATATTTTTTCGAGATTTTTGATCAGACTTTTCATGATTACGATTACGATCATAGGAAAGACAAACAAGTGGGTCTCACAATTCTGTCTGTTCGGCTACAGTCTAAATGTCTGGATAGATTTTCTCAAAACTTAGTACATAGTGGTTGTTGGTTATTATGTCCAACGTTTTCTTGTATATTTTTAGACCAAAAAATAACTGTACCTGCCATACTTTCTTTATAGTGATTTAACATAATCTTTTTGTTTTCAGAAACGGCTCCACAACTTAAATTTCTTTCAGTAAAGACTACCTTTGGATGGGAAACCATTTTTCCAAAAAAATGGTTATAAATGGAAAATCCCAAAGAGACCCTTTTTTATTTTGATTTTCTTAAGAACAAGTTATTTGATTTCAATATTTTTTTGTACAGAAGTTTCTAAGAAAATTATTTTTCTTACCAAAATTAAAAAAAAATTTTTTTTGGATTTTTCAAAAAAAAAAAAATGGAATATCAAAACACTTTGAAAATACATAGTTAATTTTTATAAACTCGATATTTGAGGGCTAATTTACACTCTTTAAAGTATTTTAAGAACAAAACTTAGTCATGAAAAAAAACGGGTCTAATGTGAAAAAAACGTTATGGAAAATATTTGTTTTCTTAAAAACGGCTCTTACGATTCTTATTAAAACTTGTCTTGTTGCTAAATTAGTGCGATGTACTACCAAAAATTATGAAAATTTAAAAAAAATTACTATTAACTACTCTTTTTTACCTCGTTTTTCTTAATTTTGATTTTTCTCATTATCGGCTGAACAGATTAAGATTAATTTTTGTGAATGCAAGTTTTAAATAAGATCTTAAATAAATTTTGAAATTAATTTTTAGAAAAAAAGTTGCAATTTATTTTTTTTTTTTGAAAATTCGATACCTCGAAAATGAATTGCAGGTTTTTTTTTCTAATTTTTTTTCTATGCACAAAAATGAATACTTAAGATATGCATTTCAAAAGTTTTCCTTAAAAATATTTTAAGAATTTGATATAGGTATAAAATATCATTGAAAAAGAAAAAACCGCTCCAACTTTCTCAATTTTTTTCCATACAATCATATTCAATCAAAAATAAAGAAGATGGTGTTCTTTCTTTTCATTTAAAACTCCGGAAGAAGTTGCTTTAGCTAATTTTTATATCGTATTTCCTGATTTCAAACATGGTTTTCTCATTATTTCCATGTCTTTACATATATATAATTAATCTTATGTACTTAAAGTCTCAGCGTCTTGAACATAAGAACAAGAACGTGCGACCCAGTCATGCATATTTTTTTTTTTGTGAATTATATAAAATAGGAAAATTGTACCTACAGTTGATGGTTCTTTCAATGGGATATTGGTAGGTATTTTAAAGTAGGGCATTGCCATATTGCCTACTTTGCATTCAAAAATGTTCAATATAAATGTATCCATTTTTCGCAGCATGCGAAATTACATTTACATACAAACCTCCACTTAAAATTGATGTCATATGCTTTTTTTTAAATGTAGAGATTTGTATTAAAACTATGTTGTATATATTTGATTATTAGTAAGGCCGATTGATTTAATAAATTAAAAGGCAACTTTTTACTTTCAATTTCGATCATTTCCGATATGAATACCGTCAACAACTATAAAATTCATTCTAGTATGAGTCATTCGTCTAAATAATCATAAACAAAATAAGTTTGTAGATAGGTATTTCCGTAGCTATAAAGTTAACGAACCCGTTATTATAAAATCTTTGATTTATTCATATAAATACATATAATATAATTGGAATGTCATTCACAAGAACAAAACTCATCTCTTTGGAATTTCCTTACTTAAATTCTATCAAATTTGTATCGCGATGCTAAATAGTAGGTTCTTATTCTAACCTAAAGCTATTTCCTGTAGAGTATTCTAAAGGAAAAATAGCAATAATATGGAATTGCATTGTCAAATAAGATATAAATTTGGATAAAAATAAGAAAAACAATGTGAACTTCAATCATCACTGATGCATTTTCTATAACCTGACTTGGAATAATATTGTTAAAATTTCTCATTTACACTACTTGTGCCTTGCAGTCTAAGTCAAGTGTTATATTTTGGTTTGAAACATCATCGATGGAGAAACAGCACCAATAAGGCATAACGCTGCGTCTAAAAAACTGAATGAATGAATATAAAAAGACAATACCAAAACCAACTCTTTGGATACGAAGGGCAAGGGGCATGTTTAGTATATAATTATATACAAAAACTCGCGGGAACGCCACAACGAGCGTCATTCACCAGATCAGTCTGGACTAGCTCAGCCAGTCAAACCGGCAAAAACAACAACATGTCAAACGAAACGACCGCAACGACCGACGACAACGCATCGACTTACCTAAACGACAAGAACGAAAACAACCCAAAAAGATTAATAACAATCTAAAAATCGATTAATTTGGATTCCATTCAAATAAAGCAACGAGTATTTCATTCTCAGAATCTCGGGACATACTTGGCATACCTTTAGCTCTCTGTTTCTGTTCTCTGTTTGCGGGATCTGGAACTATGGATCGGTATGTCGGCTATAGTGAGCTTAGAATTATGGATATATGGTATTAGCCAGGTATCGTAGGTATAGAGGCAAGTCAAGCGAAGGCGACTTACGTACATATATATGCCATTAAGATCTAAAATCTTAGCTGTTGGTGAGAATGCTACGATAAAATATTTCAAACTTTATAGGCCCGGAGGTAGAGTTAGAAATACATAATTTTAATTAAACTTAATACATTTTTTGCTTATAATTACTAGAAACCCTACAATACGCGTTGTGTTGAAAGGAATTGTTCTCTTTTATCCTTCAAGTTAAAGTTAGGACTGGCCACGATACTAAACCAAACGATACTTTTGTAAGTATAGTCTCGGTATTGTCATAATCGAAAAATGTCAGTATCGTCTCGTTATCGGCCTCGGTCTCGTATAACTTAGTCTCGTTCGGTCTCCTATAGCAAAGTCTGGTCTCGGAATCGGTATCGGTATTGGTCTCGTCTATTTTTGGTCTGGTCGGAGTCACAAACCAGAATAAAATGCACAACTTGGTTACATGTTCTTGATGTAGTAGTTGAACCCGCTTGGAAGCGAATTTTTGTTTGTGGACAATTTTTTAAAGGATTATAAAGTTCCGATAGAGAATTCGACACAGAATGTTAACGTGGCGTTATATGGATCTCACTAAAGTTACTTTCTCACTTAAGAGAACCAAGTCTGAAAATTTAATCGAAATCGTTGGTTTCAGAGAAAGCCAGCATGATTAAAATGGGCTTGGCATTTGTAATTGACAGTTGTAATTAAAATTACTGCCTAAACCTTCACCCTGCTAAAGAGATAAGTTCTGAAAATGTCATCAAAATCATCAGAGCCTTTTCCAAGAAACCAACTCCAAAAATTGCTTTTTTCTAATAAATTGATAATAGTATTCAAAAATCTATATTTGTTCCGATAGCAAACGATGTTCAGAGAGTATCGGTAAATTTCCGTCCAAGAAATACGGTATCGTTTGGTATCGTCTCGGTATCGTTCAGAGCTGGTATCGTCTCGGTATCGTTTCAGTTTCCGATACCGATACCAAATGATACCGAGACTTTTCTGGTATCGTGGCCAGTCCAAGTTAAAGTGAGAAGCTTAACAATTGTTGGTCTTCTAAATAAAACAAATAACGTAGGAGGTAGGTACCTATAAGTGCCGTAAAATAAAGTAGATTGACGTTATTTCCAAAATGTATTCGAAATAATGTCGAATAGCATGGTATTTTTGTTAACATTATTTCCATTATAGAAGAGTTACTATATCGAACGGAAGAGTAACAAAATCGAAAATTTAAATGGAAATAAAGCAGTAAATCAACTGATTTTGAAAAAAAAAATCAATATCCTCTCTGGAGAATCACAAAAAAGAAGCCGCGAAAAACTTTTAAGAACTCTTTTTCCAATATGGTGGTCATACGTTGCAGCTTTCAACACATAGAATCGACTTTAATACTAACCCCCATACACATCAAAAAAGAAAATATCTGTCCTACCCTAACTGGAAGGTTATTGTTACATTTTGACAGACTTTTTGCGAAAATGTTAAAAGCTACTTTATTAGATTACACATCAACATATGTTGTTGGTTATATTTTGCATACCCAAAAGCATCTGTTGTAATATTTTGGAAAGTGTATTAATTGGTCAACTTTTATAAGTAATTGGCCATTCATGTCCTCATACAATTTTTATTTCTTAAAGATGGTCAAACTTTTTTGAAAATTAATAATTCTGTTGAAAAAATAATGTAAAAAATTAAAATAAAAACAAATGCAACAACAACTATGAAATTTGTCCACCTTTCTATTAGAATAGTTATTCTAGAAAATGAAAAAAAATAAATTTAAACACAAAAAATAAAAATTGCCCATGGTCGTAGTGTTCACGTTGTTTATGAAAAAAAAACATCATAATAAAGTAACAAAAAAAAAATATTTGTTTTTAATATTTTTGTCTGGAAAGGTCATAGGGCCTACTAACGGGTGATTTTTTAGCTGGTTTGGTTTTGGCAACACTGGTTTTGACAGCTGACGTGTGTTTAGTACCTTGTGTCACTGTCAAACAGCTTCAGTTTGGTTTGCAATTTAACCATGGATCGTCTTACAAATGAACAACGCTTGCAAATTATTGAATTTTACTATCAAAATTCGTGCTCGGTTCGAAATGTTCATCGCGCGCTGCTTCCATTTTATGGTCGGCATTCTCGACCTTCTGAGCAGTCTATTCGGAAGATTGTGACCAAATTTCGCACCAAATTTACTTTGTTGGACATTAAACCACCAACACGTTTACGTACTGTGCGTAGTGAAGAAAATATTGCGGCCGTATCAGCTAGTGTGACAGAAGACCGCGAAATGTCGATTCGGCGCCGTTCCCAGCAGTTAGGCCTTTGTTACAGCACTACGTGGAAAATTTTGCGGAAGGATTTGGGCGTAAAGCCTTTTAAGATACAGCTGGTGCAAGAACTAAAGCCAGCCGACCTACCACAACGCCGAATTTTTGGTGAATGGGCTCTTGGAAAGCTGGCCGAGGATCCGCTTTTTTATCGAAAAATTGTGTTCAGCGATGAGGTTTATGGGCCGGCGGCATTATTGGGCCATATTTCTTCAAAGATGATGCGAATCGCAGCGTTACTGTCAATGGTGAACGCTACCGAGCGATGATAACAAACTTTTTTTTGCCCGAAATGGAAGTTCTTGACTTGCATGATATGTGGTTTCAACAAGACGGTGCCACATGCCACACAGCACGCGAAACAATGGTGCAATTGCGAGGCGAGTTGGGTGAACAGTTAATTTCACGTTTCGGGCCGGTCTATATCGTGCGATTTGACACCACTAGATTATTTTTTGTGGGGGTATGTCAAGGCTAATGTCTATAGGGATAAGCCCGCTTCGATTGACGCACTGGAAGCCAACATCCATGCATTCATTCGTGAGATACCGGCCGATATGTGTGAAAGAGTATGCCAAAATTGGACTCAGCGGATTTGCTACCTGAGACGCAGCCGCGGTCAACATTTGCATGAAATTATCTTTAAACATTAAATTGCAAGGTTCAAACTATCGATTCAAATAAATATTTTATTCATTTTTTCGAATTTTTTGTGTTTTTTTTTTTAAAGTTCTAAATCTCTTAAAAAATCACCCTTTATAACCAATTGCAAGATTATCCATTATTTGCAGGACATCCTGTAATTGTCGACTTGTTTTGCAGATATCGAATTTTCAAAAAAAAACAAAAAAACTATTTTTTTTTAAATATTAAAAAAAAAAAAACTTTTTTTTCAATTTTTGATATGGAATATTTTTTAATCTTGTCTGAAATTTGTATATAAAAAATGTATCTAAATTCGTTCAGCCGATAGTGAGAAAATTCGAAATAAAAAAAAACACGTTCTATGACAGGTACTTTTAATAATTGCTAAGTGGAAAATTGTATAATTTTTTGTAGTAGATCGTATTAATTTTAGTATATAGAAAAAGTTTAATCAATATGTAGCTTTTCCTTTCCGGTTTTTTAACTTTTCTATGTTCATATATCTATGTAAAAATGTTTCCAAAAATATTTTAAAGTTTACTAAAAATCATATCGCTTTCGAAATATTTGATTTTAAAAACCAAATTTTGAAACATTTTTTAAAAATCAAAAAAATATTTCTGTTTAAATTTAAGTACACAAATATATTTATAGTTCTTGGAAGCCTCTGTATAATAAAAATTGTGGAAATCAGTCATGCAGTTTTGAAGAAAACCGAAAATTAAAAAAATGGTTCCTTGAGAGGTACCATTAATAACCATTTTATGAAAAATGGTTTTCCGCCCAAAAATAATTTATTGAATTTTTTTAGAAAAGTTGTCGAGCCGTTTTTGAGAAAAATACAACTATTTAAAATTATTAAAAAAAATTGTATGCCAGGTACCGTTGTTTTTGGTTCTAAAAAAAATGAAAAAAAAATGTGTGGGCATGATTACCAAAACCAACTACGTACCAAGTTCGAAAAAAATCGAACGGGCCGTTAAGGCTGTAGACGAATAGACAGACAGACAGAATTGTGCCACACACTTTTTTGGTGTTCTCTATCACCGTAATGTCATATTTGATTATCTCAAATTTTTTTTGCACGAATCCAAAACTTGACTTATAGTACCTTTATCGCAAGTAAAAAGGGATACAAAGTGTTTTTAAGAAAAGGATTAGATTTCTCTCAACAACTGTTTTTTGAAGTTAGTGCGTATTCATTCACACTTATTGGACAGTGCTTTTTATTCGTACTACTCTAGTTTTATAGGTTAAAAATGAAACAAATGTAGCGTCATTCCTACCACAGTCCCTTCCTATATTAAAAGTAATGGGGCATATTAATAGATGTTGTTTAAGCTGTTGCTAGCAAATCTGGAGATTATCATATATGGAACCTCACTCTCATAGCCATTAACATATTATTTCCAACACTTTCAATTTTGACAACCTGTGCAGATTTGTGTACTATGGTGTCATACGGGCTTAATAGTGGAAGACATTTGTTCAAAAAAATTAAAAAAGATAAATGGTCATTTAAATTAAAAAATCGAAAACAAATTTATTTCAGGTATACGAGTTACTGTTTCTTAACCATGTACGAACAAAACCTGTAAAGCAATTGGGCCCTACTAATAATGAAATTTAGTGAAGACTTAAATATTTCCTTGAAATAGACCTTAATGGAACAGACTCTAAATCAGTGTTTCCCAACGTGGGGCCCACGCCCCATAGGGGCCCACAGGGGGGCGCTTCAAGTTTTCAAGGCGGCAATTTTACATTCTGATGCTTAACATCCATTAAGATTTCAATATTAAAAAAACCGAAAGAAAAAAATATCTCACTTTCGCACTCATTTATTTTCGAAAAGAGTCCAGACTCAATCTTGGCTTGTTCAAACTTTTGTTTTGATTCTCTCAAGCAGTAAACTGGAGATGAAAATTTGTAACCGGTTTATTGAAGGCATTTGGGAGTAGTGCTGGCCACGATACCAAATCAAACGATACTTTTGGAGCTGGTATCGGCTCGGTATGGTTTCGGTTTCCAATACCGAGAGCAAACGATACGGAGACTTTTCCTATTTGTGAGTCTACGTCTATATTTTCGAAAAACTTGACTCATTTAATAGCAACTTCAAGGAAAAAATATATAACTCTTCCGGAAGCAAAACCGAAGATCTAAAGCTTCCCTATCCTTAGCGATATTTCAGACAGTAATTTCAAATTCAAATTTTGACGGCTCTCAATGTTTTCAAAAATTGAAATGACTGATACCGCTATAGAATCACATCTGGAAAATTAATCGCTGGATTTAAAAACTAAGTTTTTTTTGTCATGTACGAGTATTACACGGCACGTGAAGCTCGTGATAATTTTCTTTTGAACAGTCATTCCGTGACACGCGTGTTACTACACGAAGCTTTTTTCTCATTTCAGTACTGCACATTTATTTGACAGGTTTTTTATTTAATCTTCTTTGTCCAGTATTAGACTCAACAAAAAATTAATTTTGATAGAAAAAATGGAAGCCGAAAATCTAAAAAACAAAGAAAGAGTAGAAAGAGAAACGTTTAAAGCATGAAAGAAAATTTCTACCTGCGTGATTTATCTACCGATAGATTTATTTCTGTTTCATCTTTTCGTTCTTTTTTTCTCTTTTGACTTCATTCACGCGAGGCTAAACAAGCACCATGTAATGCCAGACTTCCTAATTTTTTATTATTCAAGATTTTTAGTGAAAATTTCAAAATTTTGAATGTTAAAAATTAAAAATAATTTTGGGGGGGCATAAACACTTTGGAAATGTCTTGGTGCGGCACAGCACAAAAAAGATTGGAAAACATTGCTATAAATCAAGAACCGTGCATGGTATAACTTTAATATTAAATTTTGCTCTAAATAATGAATCATATGGTATGAACTCCAAAAAAATTAACATTGCGTGTATGGTTCATTATTTGGGATCCATTTCACTGAAATAATTAGCTTGTCGTTAAATTTAGTTATTAGTGATACTGGACTCAACGCATCTGGGATTTGGGGTTACTTAAACTTTATTTGAAACATATTCAGTCTTTTGATCGACGTAAACAGAAGTAAATTTAATTAAAATTGTTTTTTGGTTTGGTATTAACACAAAATATGAACCTTATAGTTTGCTAAACATACTTAGTGTAGGACCATAGACTAATTTATCTTTATTTTTGTCAGGACCTCTGATTTGTCTACTTTATTAAAGTGGAAACTGGAAACTAATTGTTGCAAGGCCATGACTAAAAAAACAACGTTACTTCACAGATCATAAGCAATACAATTGAAAAAATGCCGCACAAACAACGGTAAAGTTTTGATGTTTTCTATTATCGTGCATTGGAAAAGGTATGATCTGCATAGCTAATTAATTCATCTGATTAAACGTTCAAATGTTTGTATGTAAATTAAATGCTCAAAAAGTCTAGATAGGTACATATATGAACGAGTATACCTACATACATTTATACCTAGTTTATATATTGTCTTGAAGTTTTGAAGTTATAAATTCATAACTTTCGATCTTAGGCTATATAGGACATGTTTTGGGTTGGTAAAAATAAAATAAAAATTAACATAAATAAGTATGTGCCGACGCGATGCGTTAAGGATCCTTAAGATCATCAGATTTTTTAAATCAAAAATTTAACGGAACGAATTATGGAATTCAAGAACCTTTATCTGAAGCTGAAGCTTTAGTACGATGTTAAAGCTAACGATACTCAGCAGAAAAGACAATTTTGTAAATTATAATCGAGTTTTGCTTCCTACTATCTCTAACACTTTATTAAATTTAAAACCGTCGTAGATCTTTTTAAATATTTTTATTATCGTACTAAATCCATATACTAATAGGGCACTTTATGATTTATACATATGTCACAGACATAAAGGATATGTTTTGTCAGCTTAGTGCAAGTTGCATTTTATTAAAGAAATAGGTTTGGCGCTAGATTTACGAGTGAAATAAATTTAAAACTATTCAAGGCTTAGAGATAAACTGTCAACATTTCAGCAAATTGTTAAGTATTAATTAGCACAACGGCGAATACAGAGGGGGGGGGGGGGGCATGACAACGTGACAAGAAGACAAGAACTAAAAGAACTACGCAAGAAATTTTAAATATTTGTAGTTTTAAGAAATTATTTCTAAAATTTCCTTTTTTTGGCTTTGGAATATGACTATTCGTTATTTTTATAAAGTACAATTATTTACCTGCTATCCTGTCAATATTTACAAGCAATGACTTTTTACAATTGACAAATTGCCGTAACCAATTTCGTGGCAGTTTCAATGGGAAGTTCAGCTAATCAAAGAAAAAGGCGTAAAGAAAGTGGTATACAGTGTACGTGAGTGAAGCAGCAAGAATTGAAAAAAAAATAAGATTCATCTGTCATTTTGCCCAACCAAAGCGATGTTTATTGAGATTGCAAATAGTTAAACAAGTGAAAAAAGTTAATTAAACTGAATAAAAAAGTTATAAATATAAAGGTTAGTTTAGTGAATACTATCAATAATTTGTTAAACAAAATATTAAACAACATGCGCTGGGTTAAATCCTGTAAAAACGCCTATATTAAGGAGTGTACAAATATTTCAATTCTCAAGCAAGTTTTGTCTGATATTTCCACATAAAGTAATTTAAAATGATGATATATTGGTAAATAAATTATCGTAAAATACTTAAAACATAAATATTTTAAGGAAATCTGCTTTAAAATAAGCAAATTGATTGAAAATAAAAATATACTTCGTTAAGACTCATCTGTCAAATGAGAAATTCTTTTGCAGCGTAGAACTAGTTTTTGTTGGTGATAGCAAGGCGCTTAAATCCGTTTAGCGGCCGTAGTGCAAAATTATTTTTTAACGCTTTAAATAAAATATTATTAAAGGCCTTTCTGCTGTTGCCCCTACTTACCATCTTTGTTTTGTATCTTTGTAAGGAAGTGTTTGTCAGTTTAAAAGTACGCTACGATGAAAAAACGCCACTATACATTATTTTATGTAGTAGAATATGAGACAAAATTCACCAGTGAAATACAAAATTTATACAGTATTTCAGGCGTTTTTACAAGATTTTATGCAGTACCACATGTTTTTTTGGTATATTTTTTTTAATAAAGTATTGTAAAGTATTCGCTATATTGATATTTATTTAACTTTTTTATTTAGTTTAACGAGCTTTTCCACAGTTTTAATGATTTTAAACCTTTGTATGCTTTCCAATAGCTCGGGTAAATGACAGAAGCAAGGATCATTTTTCTTTTTTAAATCCTGCTTTCTTTGGGCGCCCCAGTATTTAGCCCGGTAACCGGACTGCGACCCTGTGTCAATGCATTTGTATTTGTGTAACTCAAACTATTTTGAAAAATGCTTAACTTTTTCCACGATATACCAGTTCCTTTACTTCTTCTTCTTTGGGCATGGTAATGTAAAAATTGGCATTCAACCATTACTTTGGGGGTTGAATTGTTGAAATGAGTGAACTTATTTTTGAAAAAAGACCATTTGACCATTTTTGCCTTAGATTGGATAACACAACTGATTTATTTTTTGATTTAAAATCCATTTGGCAGATCTACATTTTTGGCAGCTACACCCTTTAATGCCAAAACAATTTTCCGTATTGTTTTGTTTTGTTTTTAAAATAATTTCGGTAATGGGAATTTTGTTCAAAATATGAAGGAAATCGTCTCCAATAAAAAAGGATAAGTTTTAAATGAATTGGTTTCGGTAAGTTCCATGTGCTCATATTTGTCAAATTGTACGAATAAAATTATAAAACAAAATTTAAGTTTAAATCGTATTCCATCATATATGTACATTAAAAAATAATTAATTTTTATTATTAAAACCTGAATTTACCAAAGGATTTTGGGCTTGTCTTGGAACAAATTATTGGTTTCAGATTTCTAAAATTATCGATCAATGCACCAATTTTATCAAAATTATATAAGGAGGTCCGTTAGTACTGGTTTTTCAGAACTATTCTTTACGTAAAAATTATCAAGAGAAAAGTTTGTTTTTTCATATCAGAAAAAAATTGATATTTCTTTCATGAGTTTGTTAAAATAGATCCGAAAAAAATGTTTTAAGAAATAAAGATGTCAATAATGATTTTTGTTTGATTATCAATGAATTTCAATTCATTTTTTTTTACCAATCTTATAATTTTTACGGTTTTAAAAAGAAGAATATTGTCCTTTTTCAAAAATATTTATTTTTGTACACATTTAAAAACCACGGATAAAGTTATAAGTAAAAGATATTAATTTGAATAACTGAAAACACTTATTTTATTTATTTATTTACTTTTATGCATTTCGGAAGCTATGCTTCTATCGTCAGTAAGTTTAATATGAATACATTTATTTATCTTAAATTTACATATATTTAACACGTTTTTGAACTTTCGAAGATATTTTTTGGTCTGCATTAATTTTTTTGGATCTATGCGGTCAATTTTGTAAGCGTTTCGTGCTTAAAAAAAAAACACAAATTGTGAAGGCTATAAATATTGTTCCAACATTAGAGCTAAGCTAATTCCAACCACCATAATTTTTGATCGATTAAGAAGAAAATTATCTCCTCTTCCTCTTCTTTTGAGACGTCAGATAAGAAAATTAACTAAATGCAAAGTTTCGCTAAAATTTCTAAATTTTTTTTAACGAAAATATGCCTGATTCTTTTAGTTTTTTCCGTTAAAATTCTGATATTTTAATTTCTACCTTTCTAAATTCTATCATTTAAAATAATAAAAAATAAAATGCTGTTTATTTTGTTTTCTCTCAAATAAGTTTTTTTCTCAAAAAACTCATATTATATTATAAACAAAAATAAACGAATAATAATAATTTATCAACTCTGATTTATTGTCAGAATTATGTAACCAGAATTTCGAAAATCAGAATTTCTTAAATAAAATTTTGCAAAACGAATTTTTACCTTGCCAAAATTTCGACCCCAACTCCTTAGAATCTGTTCATTTTTTTTTTTTGCTGGTATGACCCTTCGCCAAGAAGTGAAGCTGTAAACGCCGCTGTGTTAACAAACAAATGTTTGGAATTTGTTTTAAGTTTGTAAAAAAAAAAATAAGTAAATCATACAACGGCTAACATTTGTATATCGTCTGAGCACAATCAGCGAATGCAAATCTCATCATCACAGGTTAAATTAAGTTCCAAATATAAGATGACACACGAAAGAACTGAATGCATATGCAAGCAAATACCTTGCGGCTCAAATTAAGGGGAACCCACCACGTTCTGCCGCCGCGCCGCGACCACTAACCAGTGGGCACTTCTGCCCTTTGACAATTTGCCTTTTGTAGGCTTAATAACTGCATATTAAGATATAAAGATCAGTGCAATGTATAATCAATATACACACTCTCCAACAAGATACCCGACTCAAGGAAACATCACAAACAGTAGAGGAAGGACTGCTGCGTGCTGCAAGCATGCAACAGGAATTACCGCAACCAAGTTTCATTATAACAGTAAACAAGAAAATTGCATCGCCACTCAAATTGCATTCACAAAAAAAAAAATAATAATAATAAGGGTGGACAACGAATCCGCGTTGCATATTGCTTGTTCCGAAAAGACATCTGTTGGATGCCTTTTTTATTGGTATTATCGGGCGTAAGAAATTCACCTTTGCTCTTGTTGTACCTGCCGCTGCCACTGTCAAATGGTTTAATCGCGTGCTACTACAAGAAGCATGTCATAAAGAGGATCACGTTGCAAGTTATATAAGAAGAACGGAAAAAGCAACAAAAAGTGCATAGAGTATAGAATAGTGCAGTGTGTGTACTTAAGTGTACCAAGGAATACGGGATTGAAAGATTATATCTTAATTGATGTGATTGTGCAAATTGAATTTATTATTTATTAATTTTTGGCATCAGCAAGATGTTGTTTGTAGTTCTTATCTAATGCCAGCCAACCCAATTGATGCAGTGTTATCGTAAATAATGTTCCGGGTTTTATGTTTTTAGTCCAGTCAATACAAACAAAAATGGTATCGACCTTCCTTTTGACATAACAAATGAACTGTGAAAAGTCCTATTCAATCCCAAAAAGTTATTGATGGTAAAGTGTCGAAAAAAGTAGTAGTAAAGTGTGATTTTTTAAAAGGTTTAGAACTTTAAAAAAAAAACACAAAAAATTCAAAAAAATGAATGAAATATTTATTTGAATCGATAGTTTGATCCTTGCAATTTAATGTTTAAAGATAATTTCATGCAAATGTTGACCGCGGCTGCGTCTCAGGTAGCCCATCCGCTGAGTCCAATTTTGGCATACTCTTTCACACATATCGGCCGGTATCTCACGAATGAATGCATGGATGTTGGCTTCCAGAGCGTCAATCGAAGCGGGCTTGTCCCTATAGACATTAGCCTTGACATATCCCCACAAAAAATAATCTAATGGTGTCAAATCGCACGATCTAGGCGGCCAATTGACCGGCCCGAAACGTGAAATTAACTGTTCACCAAACTCGCCTCGCAATTGCGCCATTGTTTCGCGTGCTGTGTGGCATGTGGCACCGTCTTGTTGAAACCACATATCATGCAAGTCAAGAACTTCCATTTCGGGCAAAAAAAAGTTTGTTATCATCGCTCGGTAGCGTTCACCATTGACAGTAACGCTGCGATTCGCATCATCTTTGAAGAAATATGGCCCAATAATGCCGCCGGCCCATAAACCGCACCAAACAGTGGCTTTTTCGGGATGCATTGGTAGCTGTTGCAATTCTTCTGGCTGATCTTTACTCCAAATGCGGCAATTATGCTTATTTACGTACCCATTCAACCAGAAATGAGCCTCATCGCTGAACACAATTTTTCGATAAAAAAGCGGATCCTCGGCCAGCTTTCCAAGAGCCCATTCACCAAAAATTCGGCGTTGTGGTAGGTCGGCTGGCTTTAGTTCTTGCACCAGCTGTATCTTAAAAGGTTTTACGCCCAAATCCTTCCGCAAAATTTTCCACGTAGTGCTGTAACAAAGGCCTAACTGCTGGGAACGGCGCCGAATCGACATTTCGCGGTCTTCTGTCACACTAGCTGATACGGCCGCAATATTTTCTTCACTACGCACAGTACGTAAACGTGTTGGTGGTTTAATGTCCAACAAAGTAAATTTGGTGCGAAATATGGTCACAATCTTCCGAATAGACTGCTCAGAAGGTCGAGAATGCCGACCATAAAATGGAAGCAGCGCGCGATGAACATTTCGAACCGAGCACGAATTTTGATAGTAAAATTCAATAATTTGCAAGCGTTGTTCATTTGTAAGACGATCCATGGTTAAATTGCAAACCAAACTGAAGCTGTTTGACAGTGACACAAGGTACTAAACACACGTCAGCTGTCAAAACCAGTGTTGCCAAAACCAAACCAGCTAAAAAATCACCCGTAAGTATGTCAAAATTTTGTAGACCAAGCTATTTTCTACAAAAAATGTTGAAACTATTTTTTCTTAAGGCAGTTGGTTTAGGAAATATAGCTGTTTTAAAAATGGTATATTGACGAAAATGTTGGTTTTTCGGATATAACTCTTTAACGGTGAATAATATAGGAAAGTGTTTACTGTTCCAGGAAAATGTCTACTAATTATCGTTACAATATTGGTGTAGGCGCAAACAAAAATACAATAACTTGAATCCCAAGATTTGATTTTGATGATTTTACTAAAATAATTTTAAAGGTGTACCCCAGGTTAATCTGTATCATTGGTGTTCATTTGATCTGTATCCAAACGGCAAATACTATTGTATCTTATCAGATCAGTTGGCGGCTTTGGTCTAATGTTTTCGGTAATTTTAACACTTAACATGATGTCCAATGGTAGATTAACTTTATTTTATGATTTTGAAGTGAGTATTTGTATATGTATACATTTCGCATCACTTGTTGTGGCCACGTATTTCACAATTATGTTTTTGTGCACACAAAATAAGAGCGTAAGAATTATCAGTTTGAGCAATTACTTAAAAATCCTTTGGAACTACACAAATTACCTTTATAAATTAATTGCAAAATGGGTATTAGGTTGTGTCTTTTGATTGAGGTCATAACAAATATTGCTTGAAAAAAGTTAAAATCGTCATTTTTTTAAACAAATTTTAAAAATTTTGACAAAAGGCAGAAAATTATATCTTATTTAAAATTTCAAGTACAAATGGGCTTTGTAAATACTTTGACAGCATCAGAAATCGAAAAACTAAATTATGTCACGGAAATGCGACTATCTGTAACTCTGTAAACAACTATCTGGCAGGTACGAAACACTATGGTTAACATTGAAAATGACACAGCGGCAAAGCAACAGCATGCGAGAAAAGTCTTAAATTCTACAGTTCACTTCAAACTCTACATTATTAGTGCCTAAAATATATTGATAGTTTTAAGGGTAGTTAAACGGCAATGACACAAGGACAGCCTCACATGAATTTCGCCATCAGATGCCCTGTTGCTTGGAGCAACGGATCGAAATACATGTTGCGTATTTTTTTTTATATATGTTTTGGACCTTTGCTTCGATACTTAAACAAAAAAATCCCTGTCTACACTTTCAGGGAAGGTTAGAACTAGATTCTATCAAAAATAAAATGCACGGCTGGATCGCACGTACATGGTGTTATGTTCAAATTGCTTGGAACTTATGAACTTTTTAGTCGTTTAGTCGTTCTTTTATTTGCATAAGCAACCCGTTTAATTACTAAAAGCTCAAAAAAAGTATGCTATCTGATTACTTAAGAAAATATTTATTTATTTATTTCAAATCTAACGATACATAAATCCACAGATTTTGCTTAATTCTAAAATAATATTTATAAATACATCTGAATCTCATATAGAATTTTGTAAAAAAGTTAACAAACAAGTTTTAAATTGAATTTTTGGCACAAAAAGATCGATATCATTACAAGGATAATTCCATGAAAAAGTGGACATGAAGATATAAAAACGGAAAATTTATCTTGCCTCCCGTCTATATTATCTACTTGAAAGATATTTTGCAATTCAAATTTTAAAAATTTTCTTTCAAGTTACAAACGTATAGCTCAAAATAAAATTTAATTATAAAAAGCTTAACCCTTAAATTTCAAATTGAAAACGTGAAATAACGTGAGTTACTGACTTTCTGTAACGTGGGTTACCATGTATTTTATTAAATTTGTATAAAATATTTTCAGTAATTTAATGTTTCTGTATAGTAATAAATAGGCTGATATGTTCTTGTGTCTTATATAACAAACTTCTTAAGCTTTATTGGTTTGTTTAATTTTAAGAAAATTTGGAAAGCACTGCAACAAAAACTGAGTCCGAAACGTGTAACGTGAGTTACCAACATTTTTTAGAATTTTTTACTAAGAAAGAATTTTTTTTCAGTCAAAAATTGAATTTTTTCCAAGCAGTCAAAATTATTAACAGTAATAAAGTGTATATTTTGTTTCATTTATATTTAAATAAGTATGAAAATTTAAATAAAAAAGCTCGTAAAACTCTCCCAAATGTAACGTGAGTTACCATGGAATGACCCATAATACAAATTAAAAAGCTTGCAGCAATGAAAAATAGGCTCACGCTGCCTATAACTTGTTGAGTGGAGAATTTCATAAATAAAATATCGTATCTTCAAAGGTCTACTTGGTGCCTTAATGTTTATTAAGGAAAGTAAAAATCCACAATCAATACCATTTGAAAAAATGTCGCGAACAAATATGGCACTGTACATTCTACGCCTTGACTCCAGTGACTGCATTCCCAGCAAAATACATCTACTAAAATTTATTTTTCTAAACTGTATAAGACATTTAAAATTGTACAGTTTCACCAATGTAGAAAAGAGATATTTTAGGGATATTTTAAATGAACTGAGTTTGTTTAACATCCCTGGATATACAAGAAGAGGTTGTTTCACTAGCACATGCGAAGTTTATAAGAAAAAGAGAAAGAGCATTACGGATGAGGTGACAATTATTCTGACAGTAAGATATCAGCTCTCGGAATGAATGGCTGAAGACTTTTAAAATTTAATCAGACAAAGCGAGCTTTAAGGGTACAAGGATATTTAAAATCTTCTTAAACTTAAAAGCATTTGGTGAAACCAAAAAACATCATTCAAAGGCATAATGGCTTTTAAAATAATTAAAAATCTTTCATGAATTTTGGACGCTTACAGTCTACTTAAGAACAAATTCAATTTGTCTTTCTCTTAAGACTTGCAAAAGCTCTTATCTATACCTACAAAGTTTTTATATAAACTCCCATATTAATAAACGGTGGGTAACAACGTGTTTGAATTGATAAATGTAATTTTTATTAACAAATGTATAATAAACCTTTAGTTAAAAAACACCTACATACACAACAACATATGATAGAATCATTTACTATGCTGCCATCCTAAAAAAGGGTTTAAAAGTCAACATTCATAATTTACTATTTCAAATAGATTTTTTATAAGTGAATCTTAAAACTTATATTTCCAACTGCTATTGTTTCTTCTTAAAAACTGTTAAAATGGAGATCCGCTGACGGCAGTACGGCAAAGCATGTAGATCAGTGCATGTGTGTGATATATGTTTTAGAAAATCACCACAATTTCATTAAGTAGTGAAAATGGTGAAGTGATAAATACTGGAAAGATATCACATCTTTATTAACAAGAAAAGTTATAAAACGGACAAGCTGTTTATCCATGTACCAGCTAACACGTGTTTTAGGGAGCGGATATCAGTTTTGTATTAATACTGCTAAAAATACAAGAACAATATAAGAAATATTAAAAGTATAAGAAAAAATCGACTGCAAAGATTTCAGGCAATTTGATTCAATCGGAAAATTGAAGAAGTAATTGTCATACCTAAATAAGGTAAGCCAGCAACAGATGTAACATCATACAGAACAATATCTTTTATAGCAATATACGCAGACCTTAACCTTAAGAAAATTGAAGCCAGTGTATCACAAGGAAGTATACTAGGACCAACCCTGTATCTGTAATATACAAGAAATATATACCAGTGGACATCAACGCTATCATGGCCATCTTTGCTGATGACACTACAATATTGGTGCATGGTGCCAGATAAATCTGTTACGAAGGCTGCGTAAGAATTGGAAAATGTAAGCTATTAAGCAACCAATTAGATGCAACAATGGCGTGAACAAAATCGATGCATATAAACTTTACCATAACAAAAAACTTAGTAATGTTTCAATTCTTATAAAGCAGTACCTAATACCAAAACTGCCAAATACCTTGAAATAACTTTTGATGCAAAGCTCAAATGAAAAGAGCATATGAAAAAGAAAAAAATTTAACTAAATTTGAAGTACAAAAAAATAAAGTGGCTACTTCGAGGGAATTCTGAATTAAAAAATTCAATCTTATACATATAAGAAAGTTATGAAACTAATGCGGACATATAACATACAGGGTGTCCGCCGGGAAGCTATACTACTTGCAGTAATTCCATTGTAATCCTGGCTGTATGCAATGTGGCACCGTCTTGTTGATACCACATGTTAATCAAGTCCAAAGCATGCAGTCGTGGCGTTAAAAAGTTTTCAATCATATCACGATATCGCTCCCCATTCACAGTTACCGTTACTCTGTTTTCATTTGAGGTTGATGGATTGTTTTGAACACTTCCTTGAGCAGAAGTAATGTTTTCGCCGATCTTACAGTACGTTGTGCTTGGGCCTAACACCTACAGACCCTCTTTCTTCGAAATCATTCACTACACGATAAAAAGTGCGTTTTTTGACAGAAACAACTCCCAAAAATTTCACGTAACTTTCTCATCGTCACAGTAATCGATGATTGATTTTGATAAAATGTTTTAACGATTACAAGATTTTCCATAATATATTTGCCACGAGTCTTCTTCACGACTGCCAAAAATGTACTGCCAAGACTTATGTTTACCAAAATGGCGGCAAAACAAAGTAGTATACCTTCCCGGCAGACACCCTGTATAAGGCGTATATCCAATAATAAAGGTCTGTACTAAGAACACAAACACATCTAAAAATTCAAAAACAAAGTTCTTCGAGGAATAATAAATGCCCTTTGGTACATGAGAAATACGATCTACATACATTGTAACCTTCTAAAAGAAATGGTTACAGAAGTGGTTTAAAAACACGCTGGATTATACAATCAGCAACTGCAAAGTTATGCCAACTCCATAATGGTAATCGCCTCAAATGTTCGGAAAATAAGAAAAATCATACCTCAGGAGCGGATGGTCTAAAAGCCACTGGGAAGTATATTAAAATTTAAACTTATTCGATGCTTAAAATTAAGAAACAAAAATCATTTGTCGATCTTGCATAGATTGGTCCTGATTTTCCGGTGGTTTTAGTGTAGCAAGGGTCCACGCACTACCTACCGATTTTTAACAAGTTGGTAGCTTTTAAATATTTCCATCGGATAAAAATTTAAAAATTATCAATTAACTATGATTAAACTCTGAGTATTTACATGACTGACAGATTGGCCCAAAAAAGACATTGTATTTATTAACACTATTAAACTATTGAGTTAGAAACAACTGTAAAATTGTGTTTATCTTTTCCTCGTAAACCTAAATTCCATAACCACGCTTAGTCCAGAATGAATTTTCTTACTCTATCTCCCAACCCTACACAAAGAATTTAGAACGTAAACATCAATGGAAGCACATTCCATTCATAAAAAAATTCAAGTGCATTCTTTTATCTATAGAACCTCACTGTTGGATTTGTGCATTCCATAGTTATAGTGTGATTGTGTAAGTAAATATACACATAGAAAAGCACTTACCGTACCGCACAAACAAGCGAGAAGCAAAAGGAAAAACTGTATCTTGAGATTACAAAATAATAAAAAACTATCTCTCCAACATGCTGTGTTGTCGGTGTTTAAAGCCTGTTACAAATAAAAGTAGAATTAAATGACAACAACTTGGCCCAAATAGCTTTGTTTACAAAACAGAAAACCAGAAAAAAATTTAAATTCAAAACATCACAAATACAACAGCACTCATACATTTAAAGACTTTCAAGAGAAATGAAAAAAATGTAACAAAAACAAATAAAACACAAAACTTCACTAAAAGGCAATAAAAAAACCGACGACCTGCATTGTCCACTATCACTTTACTCGTATCAAGTGTCGGATTTTCGTTTTTTAGTATTTTTTTTTTATTTGGTTGAGAAATGACGTTTTTTGATTGTATTGTATGTAAGTACTTACAGATGTACTTTGTTATTAAATTGAAGACCTGTTGTGAATTCCAAAAAGAAATTAACTCATGATACCAATGGCCTGGTAAGAATAACTACATATCACTTTCTCTCTCTCTCTCATTTGTTTCTGATCTTCAAATTTGTGTATTTACAAGCATATTTTGTGTGGCGAATTTTCTGGTCTTTTTTTAAAAAAAAACAAACTCCGGGCTAATTTCTGCGAGGGTAATTGCTTAGAACCTTCATCATTGTTATAAACAAAAAAACTTTAATTTATAAAATTTTAAGTTAAATCTCTGTTAAAGATTTTGAACAACACGTATTGTACTTGATGAGAAAACTATGTTCTCAAATTTTCATTTCTATGAAGGAAAACACGAAAAAATGGTCCACAATACCATCTATGTCTTTCCAACCGTACCTCGACACACAGACTTAACCACTGAAGCCATTTTTTTTTTTTTTTCAAATTTTATCTTAAAGTTTTTAGTTTTGAATTTCAAAAATAATGCTACTTTCCACTGTTACTGGAACCGTTAAGAAAGGCAAAACTATGTTCAAAAACCAGGTTTTTAGGGGCAAGTTAGTTGTTTTTGGCAGTTATTTTAATGGTAGCCCTTAATTAGATGGCAACCCCTAAATTGTAAAAAATTTTAATTTCCCTATTATTTTTTGCTTTGATGGTCAACAATGAATCATACACCTAGTTTGAGGGTATTATCTTACAAGTTTATCAAAAAAGCCATAAATACCATACATTTAGCATTTAAATCTTAAAATGAGCTTAGTTTGAGATACCTTTTCTCGGCCTATTTGTATCCAAAACTTTTTCTGAATATGTCATTCTAAAGAAAATTAAATCATCTTTTTTTATATGAAGCAATGTATCTCCGCAGGTTAAAAAAGTTAAAGTTAAAAAAAACTAAAATGTGATTTTCCACATTTTTTGGCAATGATTATTTTATTATTGAGGTAACTAAGAAGTTTTTTTTTAATTTTTTGAATGATCCATTTTGATTTTGAATTTTATTGTCTAAAAAAATGTTTTTTAACATTATTTCGAAATTTAGCTTCGAAGCCCGAAAACGGTGCTTTTGTACCCCCCCCCCCCCTCTCTCTCGAAAATGCACCCTCTAATTTAATAGCACTCCCTGATTTTTCCCATCGTCATTGACCCATTTATTGATTTTTGCAGTAAAAACCCATGAACGTCTTAGTTCCTTATTGCCCTATTTTTTAGGACAATCAATAGTCTATACAATGAAATGGCGACGGATTCCACTTATGTTCACTGCAAAATTCACGAATCAAAAATCTATTTTATATTTTAAATACTAATATAATGAGTAAAAGACCGTTAAATACAATGCCGGATTGAGGAGTGCTTGAGTCGTTCAATGGAATAAGCTCAAACATTTTATTTGCATAAGTCACAACGAGCAGGCATAATTGGGATAAAATATCCATTCTCTCCTGAGAATTATAATAATATGTCTAACTTTAAGCTCCAAAAAATACATTGATCAAGGTATCCAATACTCAAGCTTCATCCCTGGTTCCTACGGATGTTGGAACGTTTAAAAGCTGATAACAAAATGTACAGTGACCATTGAGTTCACAAAATTTTGAATTGGAAAAATGTAAGAAAATGACATTTTTCTCTGAAGAGAAATTAATTGCAAGCATTTTGTTTTTTATAAAATATGTAAGGGTGATGATAGCTCACTAATTTGTTCTTATTATAAGACGAGAACATTTTAAAAAATTTTCATAAATTTTTAAACTAATGAGTTTTACGTTTAGTCCGACATTATTTCCCATCTTCCTATTTATAATGCATTACTAAAAATTTATTGTATGCGAAAGCTTACAAGAAGAGAAGTAAAATTTTCTCCTTTCTCGAAGAACTTTTATGCCAACTATGACAGAAAAGTTATAAAAAACAGGTTGAGCAAATTGTTGAGTTATACAAATAAAATGCATGACCGGATCACATGTGTTTGATCTTATGTTCAAGACACTGAGGGTATAGAAAATTATATGGAAAATACATATGAGAAAAAAAATTTTAAAAGCATGAAATACGATATTTAAATAGCTAAAATATCAAGTTTGAGATAAAAAAAATCACCATCTTAATTCCTGATCGAATATGATTTTATGGAGAGTAAAAATTAAAATCGTTGGAGCGTTTTTTTTTTTCAATAATTTTTATATATAAAATACTTAAAACATTTTTAGAGAAAACTTTTGGTATTTATTTATGTACATATAAAAATAAAATTTGAAAAAAAGCTAAAAAAAAAACAATTGAAAGTTTTTTTAAAAATTCAAAAATAAATTTTTGAAAATTTGGCATAATCTTATCTGAAATTTGAATATAAAAATTTATCTAAATCCGCTAAGCCGATACTGAGAAAATTCAAAATAAAAAAATACGTTCTATGACAGGTACTTTAAATAGTTGCTAAGTACAAAATTGTATAATTTTTTGTAGTAGACCGTATTAATTTTAGTATATGAAAACAGTTTAATTAAAATCTTAGGAATCGTTTTTGAGAACAAATATTTTCCTTTCCGGTTTTTAGCTTTTGTATGGAAAGTACTGTTATTTTTTTAAATATGCACATTTTTTTCTAAAAATGTTTTAGAGACTACTAAGAAACTCTTAACTATCGAGTTTCAAAAAAGCGATCATATCGTTTTCGAAAATGGAACGGGTCGTTTTCTGCATTCCAAAGTTCTGTTCGGACCAAAAGTCTGTATATGGATCAAAAATTCTGTATGAACATAACTCTGTATTCCATTATTCTGCTTTTTCATTAGCCTGTATTCGAAAATTCTGTAAACTTTAGAATTCTGTATTTCAAAATTCTGTAAGTGCCAACATTTTGTTTCCGAAATTCTGTGTTCTCTGTAAATCTAAAATTCTATTTTCTAAAATTCAAATTTCACATTCAAACGTGGTTCAAATTTTGATTTGAGGTTCAGCATTTTTTACTGGCTGATTTTGCAGGAATAACTGAGGTTCAACGATGGTTCAAGGTTCAAGAATGTTTTAGTAACCAATTTAATGCCTGAATCATCGGTGAGTTAAAATTGCTGAACCACGGTTTAAATATTTGTACAATTGGCCCTTAGTAAGCTAATTGTGTGTAAAGCAACATAATCGTTGGATTTCAAGCTGCTTTACTTTATTTTTTTATAGTTTTGCTGGAAATTCATGTATCTATCAATTAAGTGGTTTCGAAATATATTATAATTGGCTCGTTTCTTTTCAGATTAAAGTATTTCTTTTCCTTAGCTACGGAAGGGTTTAAATCCAAGCAACGTTTGGTAAGGCACGAACTTTTTTGGCTTGTGATCGTATAATATTAAAACAAAAACGAAATTTTACCGCAAAGATCACAACTTTTTAATAAAAACATCGATTAATTAAAACAAATATAAATAGTTTGCTTCGTCAAAATTGATTTTATTTAATTCGAAAGGGTCTCAGCAACATTTACAGCCAGCTAATAAAAAGGCCAAGCGTTAAAAGTAAGATGAAGTATAGGTGATCGTTTTCGAAGTGTTAAGTTCAAATGCCAGTAATTCTAAATTCAAATAGATTCAAACTCAAAGTGAAGTAATAATTAAATGTTTTCATTTTTCTTTTTAGTTTGTTTAAAAAAGTGTATAAGAATGTAAATTTATACTAGACGTTCTTATTGTTTCTGTAAATAACTTTGACCCCACATTAAAATAGTGTGTTTTAATGTTTTTTTGTATTTATTTATTTATTTTTTTGAATAAAGGCCTGATGATGAACATAATCATGCTCGAAACGTCGCATACAAAGCAAAACTAGCATCTTTCTTATTGACCTAAGGCCCACCAAGTAATTTCCACAATTTATTATTTCGAATGCATTTCGAGCCAAATTCGTCTCATCATGTTTCTTTTTATTTTTTTAATACCTATTTGTTTATTAAAGTAAATTTGGTGGCTTGGCAGATCGAGGAAAACCAGGGTTTAGTGACTTACTATTCTTCCAACCATTATTGTGTGCATGGCAGAAATCGAAGTGAGTAACAATTTTGTGCTGGGACTCAGCCATGATGATAGATACTTTTCGTGTCTCATGAAGGATCTCTCGATTTCTCGAATAAAAGCTCCCTGAAAAAAAAATTGTTAAGATGCCCATGTCCTTGGGCCAGTAGCCCGTTTATGCAAAAGTGAATGAGCAAATGTTTGTAACCTCTAGAAATCGAAAAAATTATTTCATTTGGATGAATGGTTTTCCTTGTAGAGCGAAAGTTAGACAGAAAGTTGATACATTTTATTGTGATAAGGAAATTATTTTGTTACGTTTTTTTGCATTGTGAGTAAATACGAGGAAGAGAACGCTACATTATCAAACCAATTTCTGTATTGAAAAATTCTGTAAATGATAAAAGAAAAAATTGTTTTGATAGTAAAAAAAAGTGCGCACTGTTTTTCATTATATCAAAACAATTTTTCTTTTATCATTTACAGAATTTGGGAACACAGAATTTTAGATTTACAGAATTTTGAAGTACAGAATTTTGGAAACTGAGCTTTGGCACTCACATAATTTTGGATCTACAGAATTTTGAAGTACAGAACTTTGGAAAACTGAATTTTGACACATACAGAAACTTTTGATATAAAAAAAAAATATTATTTAATTTAACTACACAAAAATATAATTAAAGTTTTTGGAAGCCTGTGTATAAACAAAAATTATTAAAATCGCTCAAATCGTTTTGAAGAAAATCGAAAAAATTTTAAAATGGTTCTTTGGAGGTACCATTAATAACCATTTTTTGAAAAATGGTTTCCACTTAAAGGAAGCCTTTACTAAAAGTAATTTATTGAATATTTTTTAAGAAAAGTTGTTGGGCAATTTTTAAGAAAAAATACTATTATGTAAAATTGCTAAAAACAATTGCATGGTACAGGTACAGTTATTTTTGGTTCTAAAAAAAATAAAAAAAAAACGTGTGGGAACAATCACCAAAAACCACTTTGTACCAAGTTTGAAGAAAATCAATCGGGCCGTTTTGGCTGTAGACGAAGAGACAGACAAAATTGTGCAACCCAACTTTTTAGTGTTCTCTATCATCGCAATGTCATGCTTGATTGTTATCTCAAGTTTTCACTTACGGTATAGGTACTAGGTATAGGCGTGTTTTAGATTCGTGCAAAAAAGAATTTGAGATAACAATCAAACATGACATTACGATGATAGAGAACACCAAAAAATTGGGTTGCACAATTCTGTCTGTCTCTTCGTCTACAGCCAAAACGGCCCGATTGATTTTCTTCAAACTTTGTACAAAGTGGTTTTTGGTGATTATGCCTACACGTTTTTTTCATTTTTTTGTAGAACAAAAATAAAGCTACCTACCATTTTCTTAGCAAAAACGGCTCGACAACTGTTCTTAGAAAAAATTCAATAAATAACTGTAAGTAAAGGCTTCTTTTGGGTGGAAAACTATTTTTCACAAAAAATGGTTTTTTTCTTAAATGAGCTTTTTTTTTAATTTTCGATTTTCTTCAAAACGTTTTTTTTTTTTACAGAGGTTTCCAAAAATTATAAAAATGTTTATGTACCAAAAAAATTAAAAAAATACTTATTGGATTTTTAAAAAATGTTTCAAAATTTTTTTGAAAATCAAATATTTCGAAAACGATAGCTATGATCGATTTTTTTTGAAACTCGATACTGAAGAGTTTTTTTAGTACTTTCTAAAATATTTCGAGAAAAAGGTTAGCATATGTAAAAATAACAGTACCTACCTTACATACAAAAGTTAAAAAACCGGAAAGGAAAATATTTTGTTCTCAAAATCAACTTCTACGATTTTGATTAAAGTTTTTCCATATACTAAAATAAATACAGTCTACTACAAAAAATTATACAATTTCGCACTTAGGAACTATAACTAACGGGCGATTTTTTAAGAGGTTTAGAACTTTAAAAAAAAAAAAACACAACAAATTCGAAAAAATGAATGAAATATTTATTTGAATCGATAGTTTAAACCTTGCAATTTAATATTTAAAGATAATTTCATGCAAATGTTGACCGCGGCTGCGTCTCAGGTAGCCCATCCGCTGAGTCCAATTTTGGCATACTCTTTCACACATATCGGCCGGTATCTCACGAATGAATGCATGGATGTTGGCTTCCAGTGCGTCAATCGAAGCGGGCTTGTCCCTATAGACATTAGCCTTGACATACCTCCACAAAAAATAATCTAATGGTGTCAAATCGCACGATCTAGGCGGCCAATTGACCGGCCCGAAACGTGAAATTAACTGTTCACCAAACTCGCCTCGCAATTGCGCCATTGTTTCGCGTGCTGTGTGGCATGTGGCACCGTCTTGTTGAAACCACATATCATGCAAGTCAAGAACTTCCATTTCGGGCAAAAAAAAGTTTGTTATCATCGCTCGGTAGCGTTCACCATTGACAGTAACGCTGCGATTCGCATCATCTTTGAAGAAATATGGCCCAATAATGCCGCCGGCCCATAAACCGACAAAACAGTGGCTTTTTCGGGATGCATTGGTAGCTGTTGCAATGCTTCTGGCTGATCTTCACTCCAAATGCGGCAATTATGCTTATTTACGTACCCATTCAACCAAAAATGAGCCTCATCGCTGAACACAATTTTTCGATAAAAAAGCATTTCGAACCGAGCACGAATTTTGATAGTTAAATTCAATAATTTGCAAGCGTTGTTCATTTGTAAGACGATCCATGGTTAAATTGCAAACCAAACTGAAGCTGTTTGACAGTGACACAAGGTACTAAACACACGTCAGTTGTCAAAACCAGTGTTGCCAAAACCAAACCAGCTAAATAATCACCCTTTAGTACCTGTCATAGAACGTGTCTTTTTGTTTTGATTTTTTTCAATATCGGCTAAACGGATATAGATCAATTATGTATAACAATATACAAGTACATACATATATATTACAATATACAAATTAAATAATATCAATAATCAAAATTTTTCCAAAAAAAAAAAAGTTTTTGATTTTTTTTCGAAAATTCGATATTTTAGAAACGAGCTGACATTTTTTTTATTTTACTTTTTTTATGCACATAAATATAACGATTTGCATAAAAAAAATTTCCTTTAAATTGTTTTAAGAATTTTTTATATAAAAATATATTTTTTAAGAAAACCGCTCCAACGATTTTTTTCCATAAAAATTATATTTCATCAAGAACTGAAATGGGTTTCTTTTTTTTCATCTCAAACTCTCAAAAAATTTGTCTAAGCTATTTTAAATATTGTATTCCATTCTTTTAAATATTTTTCTCTCATAATTTCCATTTAAATACAATGTTCTCAAACCCTCAGCGTCTTGCACATGAGAGTAAGTACGTAAGTAAAAAAACTTTTTAATACCAAGTTTTATAAAAATCGACAGCATAATTTTCAAAATATTTGATTAAAAAAATGTTGCCATGTTTTCGAAAATCCCAAAAAATATTTTTTTATTAATTTTGGTAAAAAAAACATTTACATCGTTCAGAAGCTTCTGTAGAAAAAAAATTATTTAAATGAGGTAACCGTTTTGAAGAAAATCAAAAATAAAAATGGTTCTTTAGGAGGCACCATTTTTTGAAAAATGGTTTCCCATCCAAAATTTATTAAACTATTTTCTTATATTAAATTTATTGAATTTTTTTCTAAAAAAAAGTCGTGGAGCTGTTTTTGAGAAAAATAGATTTATTTTTAGTTCTAGAAAAAAAAAATGTGTGGGCAGAAAAACCAAAAACCACTATGTACCAAGACTTAAGATAATCGATCCAGTTGTTAAGGCTGTAGCCTAATCGACAGATAGACAGAATTTTTCCATCCACCTTTTTGTCGTTCTCTATCATCGTAATGTCATGTTTGATTGTTATCTCGATTTTTTTGCACGAATCCATAACTTGTCAACGGCAACACTGAAGAACCAAACCTTCATTAAAATGGCCAAGATACGGACATCATGAATGTCCAAGCGCTTGGTGTCATTTACTGGAAGCAAGTTAATCGAGATTGAAGGATTATGGTAGGAAACCGGAACCGTGCATTAAGTAGAGAAAATTCATGGATCGAGAGTCCGTCCAGTAAGAACATATGTAAAAAAAGTATCAATAGAAAGGATAGTTGTTCCTATTATAGCTTCACATTTGAGCAACCTTAATTTCATTTACAAAAGGAAGATTAATAACTTCCATAAGATGTATGAACTGTATATAATTTAAGGTAAATACAAATTACTTATAGTTATAAAAGGGAGACAACAACTATTCAAATTCGAAGTCTTCTTTTATAAAATGATAATATTCCATAACAGGCCGGAAAACCTTTTCTAAGAAATTAACATACTTGTATTGTGTACACCATTTTTACCGTGGGAATTTTTTACTTTTGGGAGTGCAAAAGCACGTTGATTCTTGTTAAAAGTCCTGTTAGTAGAAAACTACATAATATGAATTAATTATGCATAACAAGAAATATGTTTTTTATCTAAGTTGAAAAAAAACATACGAGACTGGGTCGCACGATACTACAAAAACCATTCCTTTTTATTTGTATAAGCTTTGATTTGAGAGAAGTCGAGAGAAATCGAATCGTCACTTCCAAGTGGATTGGCTGCGAACCATAAGTGAACTTTACAAAGATAATGCTGTGAAGAACCTTAAAATGGTCACTGTCTGCATTGCATAGTAGGGTATTTTATTTTTCCAAAGATTTAATTTTCAAATAACTTTATTACGCCCCGAGTAGCAGTGATGGTAAAATTATGTGTTTAAGGTTGCGCATTTTGATGACTTTTATCTAAAACTAGCAAAATTTCGTATGGTGAAGTTCTATGTACTAAAGGGCATTTCATGTACTTTTATTTATCTATACATGCGTGTCTACACGCATGTATAAATTCATGACACCTTTACATACAATTTTTTTACAATTTTGCTTCGAACTGTACCTTCAAACTCCAAGCATTAAAAAGGGTTTTCCCATTAGTGGAGGTCAGTGTTGAAATGGAATAAAACAAGCCGTGTGTAAGGTTCTTACGAAAGTCTAAATATTTTTTGAAAGGCCCTATTCTCCTTTTGGAACCTAATGTCGTTCACATCCATATCACCAAATTTGGACAAAACTAAATAGTTTATCATCCATCCGTAGAGGTCTGATCTAAACTAACGAAATTGACTTCCTCGGGTTCTCCTTCTTCCTTGCCTCGCCCTCCACGAAAATTACAGACCCAGTTATCAAAGCCATGTAAGATTCTACTATTTTATTTGTTTGCTCAGTGAGGCAAAGGAAAAATTAGACGAATAACCTGATAATGTCTTGCTGTCGTTGATGAAATATACTATCCCCTGCCATCCAGGAAAATGTCCGCACTTGAATCTAAAAGATCTCGATGTTAGTATAAAAGAGATGTTCTTCAACGCTGAAAAAACTTCAGCGAAAACTATTTTCATCTGTCTTACACCTTCTCTGCTACTTTCTTCCCGAGTGGACGGAAAACAGCATTTGTTTAGTCTTTCCCTTAAAAAGATAAATGTTTTTATTTCTTCAACTATCGTCTTATTGCACTTACGTCCCTTCTTTCGAAGCTCATGGAAACTATAATTTTATAATCAGCTTAAGAAATATCTTGAAGAACAACAAGTTCAAAATGACTGGCAATACGACTTTTGAATGAAAAAGTCTACTGTTGACCAGATTGTATATTTGACCAATCCGTCACTGGCACAAATCTTTACATCGTTTTGAACTTGTCATAAAGTTTGACATCAAGCTCTTTTATTGAAAATCTCTTCTTCATTGGATTGAAAATTATCTCAAATTCAAGCCAAATTGAGTTAATTCAAGTATGGTAGGTCTAAGATTTCATTGATGATCTCATGTCTGAAGCTTCTAGTCCACTAAATTGTTTTACTGATGACATCGACAGTATCCACAGCTTTTCATTTGCATTTGCCCCCTGGCTCTGGCAAATACCCCGCTACCTACATATTTTTACTTGAACTTTCGACAAATTCTTGTTTTTTTTTCTGTCAAAGTTCAAGATTTTCCAGCTCCTCTGAAAAAAATCCTGCAGGATTGTAAAAACCGCTGCAAAGAATTTGGGTTTTCTAAAATAATATCTCACATCTAGATTCCTATGGCTCACTTTAGAATATTAAAAAAAACCCAAAAACTATAAAACGCAATCAGTATCTATGTGAAAACATCTAGACACGACTGCAGTATTTCATATCTTCTATTATTTTACCAATTCCTTTTTTTAAGTATTCTAGTGATATTTCAAACTATCAAACTATCATTTAACGTTGCTTACAAAATAGGTTTTGGAATCTGTTTTTAAAATCACAATAAAACACTTTATTGTTTGCAAACTAAACATATTTCAATTTTCATCTTTTTTTTCAACAATAACTTAATTAGTTTACCTATTAATAAAGTCAGATACTTCAAAATCCCAAGTTTTCCAAAAAGCCATCTCCGTCAAAAATGCACTTGCAGAATGTTCTTAAACTCAAACTGCAAAAGCTTTCTGACTGAAAACGAAAATACAAATTTTACTCCATTAGCATTGTGATCGATAGTGCAGCTTGCTAAAGTCACATGTTTGAAAACATCATCTACGGTGCGCCTGTAGAATAAAAAACTGAGTTGACGAACTAAATATTGAAAAGCCAGAGAGCGTAAAAATGAGAAACGGAAAATGCGTGACATGTTTCGAATCAATTTAAATTGATACCCAAAGCATTCCAGACATTTTTAACAGATTTCGTTTCCCTCTGATGGGCGTAAAATCCCCATTCCTCATAAATAGGATCCGCCATGAAAGTTTTAAAATAAGCTGGATAAATTGGGAAAATTGTTCATAACGAAAATATGCCCCATTTAAACATGGAACAAAGTCCTTGATGCGAAGAAAAAAATTCGCGGCAAATATGACTCCATTTACATTAGTGAATTTTTTGCTGACTGTTTTTCTATGCACAAGAGCATCTGTACTTCTACAGCACTTCAGCTATCGATTCCCGTTTTAAATTGCACTGAACACAGATTCTTAGGTTCTAATAAGTTTTGTCAATTTTTTAAATGAATCTTAACAAAAATTCCTACTCGCCAATTAAAATGTTAAGAGCTTTTTAGTTTTATTTTGAATTTCGTTCGCAATCTCAAGTTAACAATAAGCACCAATAAAAATATAAATAGATAAAATTTAAACTGAACTTAAATTGTGTATGACAAAGGCCCGCACTATATCACTTGTGAGTCCAAGTGAGTAAGCCGGACGAAACGGCAATTTGTAGGACTAAAGGCCATTCAAAGCTGTTTTGAATCAAAATAACATTAGTTTACCAAGTAAACCAGAAAAGAAAAATTCAAATTTTTCACATAAAGTTTAGTTACTAGTTACGCCTTGGAGTGGACTTTCGAAAACAGTAAAATATGTCAATTTTCAACTAGCGTTCCAAATGGATTGTCGCAGAAAAAAACCTTGGACAGATATTTATTGGAAATTTTGTATATTTTCAATGGTACTTTGATGTTATTTTAGAATAGTTGGTAGTTTTCGAGCCATTAGTGAAAAACTTCAAAAAAATGGATTTTTGCATCATTTTTTTTTATTTTTTCCATGTTGCGTCACGAAATTTTAGTTGCAAACCTCAGATTCGGATTCAGCACCCCCGAAAACATAAAATAGGGACAAAATCAAAACTACCCCACAATTTGCTCGTTAAGGACACTTTTGAGCACAAATTAACTGGACTATATACATATAGTTATGTATCTTAGCAAGAAAAATAAGACATTTCCTGAAACAATCTACGGATTAAGGCCCAACAGTAATATAATAGACTTAAACGAGCATAAGTTAGCTTAAGCCATCGAGCCAGTACACTGTCTTATATGTTTTTAACCATAATAGCCGTCTGCTTCGTTTCGTTAAGTTTCGTTAACTTCCGCGAAATTAAGAGAGAGCCAATGAAATTGCTCTCAAAATAAACACAAAAGACAACAAAATACACAGTTGTTCGATTCATTTTACGAATTTAAACATGGATGTGTAACCTATTTGTCGGATTTTTAAAAATGTTTGCTTATGTGCGATTGAGTCAATTATGGCCCAAGGTAGGGATGCCAAATTTGAAAAATTGCTTTGCGGGACAAATTTATTTTGAGAACGTAACCACCTTTCCGAAACCTTTGTAGAGTATTATTTATTTGTTATTCAAAACCAAAAACTTCAATTTTAAAACAGTTTTTCAACTAACATTCTTATTTTATAAGTCACAAACTATTACTGCCTATACTCTATGGTGTAGATAAATAAATAATACCAACTTCAAAAACAATAAATTAAAAGCTATAAAATCAACATAAAATGTGAACCAGTCTTTTAAAATAAAAAAATTCATATATTCTTACAAGATAAATAAACAGGGTTTAAATTGTTTGTATAGGTAAAACTGACATTTGGTGAAATAATACCCCGACTCCACAGGGCATACAAATGTCCAACATCGCAACCACAATCCAAACAACAATCAGCAGATTTTTACTCGCTAGGCAAATTATGTCATGTCGTTTTATTTTTCTCTCACCGCTACTTCTATCTTTTGCAACAATATTCAACTCAAATTATAGGAACAAAGGTCACCTAAATAAATAAAAACTTTTGCAGCAATATTTACCTTCAGATACAACGAAAATAAAAAAACTCACACGCGCGTAAAATCTCGAATCTCATGGTCAAGCTTTGAAAAGCGATCATGTTTTGTTCAAAAGTTGGATTTCTTCGACAAGTACTCGACAAGACATGGATTTTTCCGCCTCCATTGATTTTTTTCTCGACAGGTCCATGGTCTCGGTCGTGTAGTACCTCGTGGCATAATGGTTAGTGCGTAGGACTGTCATGCCAAAAGTCTGGGTTCGATTCCCGGCCACTGCCACCTAAAAACAGAAATGTTTTTTTCCGAGGTACTGCCTCTTGCGAGAGACTTACAAATCCTCCAAGAGTATACTTGTCATGAATAAGTGCTTCTCATCTAGCCGTTCGGACTCGGCAAAAAAGTGTAGGTCCCCTCCACTCCTGCCAACAACACGCACACAGGAATGGTTGAGAGTTGTTAGTCACTAGGCCCTGGTTCTCCATGAGCTGTTGCGCCACAAAATTTATTTATTTCAAGCCCATGGTCACAGTATGGGTGTGTTCCCCTTTTGACGATACGGAAATCTACTTTCCGTTGGTTTTTGGCATTAGCTTCAGTGCCATTCCGACCATTATAGTTCTCCCTTTATATGAAGTATCTTTGCAGAATCATTTTTGTTAGTATTTTCTTTAGTGGATTTTTCTAAATTGTTGTGTTCAGTGAGCATCAATGGTAAAAAATGCATTCCAATAAAAACGTTAAAAAACGCGGGACTTGCGGGACACATTTCTGCGGCGGAACAAAAGTCATTTTGCGGGACAACACCGCGCCTGGCAGCGCGTCTTGTATCCCTAGCCCAAGGAGGTAATTTTGCAAGAATAAGCATATTTTCGTTGGCTTTTTGACACCAGCTTATTTTTTGACTTAAAACATATTCAAAAATCAAAACATAGACAAAAATCCAAATTTGATTTGCCAATGTGATAACATGCTCTTCTTGCATTAACGGTGGTAACGTGGCTTTCGAAAGTTCCTATTTATGCTGTGTTCCCACCAAAATCAAATCCAGTGTTTCGGTTGAAAACTTTTGTTATTTCAAATTCAAACGAAATCTCTATGAAAGCTATAATTTTAAATGAAATCTTAATAACCCGCTCCACCAATTCAAAACCTCAACATTTTTTTTTTCCTAATTTCAAATTTCGGTTTGGTGGAAATTTGTTCCTTTTATATATCTTACTTTCATTTTTCTTTTTGGTACTGGTATGAAACTCACCTTTTTTATTTGTGTCACTATTTAGTCGGATTTATGTTTTTATTATGTCGGGTGATTCAGAAGAAAAAACGTAAACAATACGAATTTTATGTTTATCTGATAATAGCCGGGTTATCGTCATCTAGACCACATGTCTGTTTGCTGTTCTTAAATGACTTTAACCGATATACATTTTTTTGGATTATGTTAGTATGTGTCTTTAGAAAAGCAACATATTCCACTTTTTCTAGTTTTGAGATAATTAAGAAAATCGTTTTTAAGGACGTGGCATAAATTATTCTTTGAACTAATGTTTTTTAATGTTTTTATTTAGATCTCCGATTATAAATGCATAACGATTTTTATTGGCGGTCAAAAGGTCTTCGAATTATTTAACAATGCATTTTGGAATATAGTACTGTTTTGAAAATCAGAATCTGGAATAGATGCGTTTTGAATTTTTTTTTTTTCGGAATATTTAGATTGTTTTCTGAAAATAAAACGGAACTTATTTTTGGATCAAGATAAAATTTTACTGTTTTAAAAGAGTTTTTTGTATCTATTTTATAATAACAAATATCCGCTCTCAACAATAGAACAAACCCATAAAGGTAAAATTCATGCATGAAAGTTTGACAATAATTAATTTTTGCGCCAAAATTTGAATATCTATATTCGTTTTGATTCAAACACAAAAATAATTTAATTTGGATTGGAATGAAGCTACTTTAATTCTTAAGTGGAATAGAGTTGTTTTGATTCAAAGTAGTCTGGGGAATACGTTGGTTTTGATTCTTACCCCTATATTCAAATCAAAATAACTCTGGAATAAGATGACTTTTGAAAATTTGGAAAACAGCCAAAGGTAGATTTTAAAAAAATGAATTAAACTGCATCGTTAACTAATTTTTTGGAAATGTGGAATACGTTGGTTTTGATTCTAATAGACACAGTTGATCATATATTAATTTTTTTGTTCAAAGTTTGAACATACAGTTCGAAGAAAGTATCCGTATACATAGATATACGGATTAACAACTGATTATTGCTATTTTTTTCCGAGCTTATAGACGGGTGTTGCAAAAACTATTTTAGATGGTAGATGGGGTATGTCACAAAACAATTTGTCATGCGTCCTGAGCCATATTCGAACAAACTCCTCCAAACTCAAGTTCCAAAGTGTCCTATATCCTAATAGGCACAAAACAATATTTTTTTCTAATTCTCTATATTTTCTATCAAACATTCATATATTTTGATTGTATTGTTTCGAATGGGCATGAATTCACCTACCTTTTTTTTAATTTCTGTCCAGATAGCTTCGGTGAGTATGGTGAAAGATTAAACCAAAAATTTTGTTGATATGAATGTATAATAGTGGCACATATTTAGTCGTTTCCTCATATGAAAAACGGATACCAATAAATATAGAAGACAATACTTAAATTTCTTTGATTAAAGATTCTTGGCAAGCAGGTTCTTCATTACTTAATAATGATATGGACCATAAACTAATAATACTTTCGAAAAAAAAACTTACAAAACAATCGTACCTCGAAAAACTATCTATAGAATTTTTTATTATGTGACTTTCGAAATCAGTTGACTCAAATCTATACGAATTAAAAAGCGGCACTTAATGTACATATAATTTTATTTATTTTGTAGGCGAGTGTACTAAACAAGTTCAATCCTTTATGCTAAGTCTTCTACTTGGCTGATTTATTTTAGTATTATATAGAATTTGTATTATAAAAAAACCTTAAAGAAACTATGTCTGGCTCCGTGCAACACAATTTCCAAGCTTAATGATAGGGAACTCTAATCTTGTTGGATATAGTTTACAGTGGATTTTGGTCAAAAAATCTACGTAGGATAAACTGAACTTAAAAAAATTTGCTTTTGACAAGGGCCCTCACTATGTCACTGATGAGTCCAAGTGAGTAAGCTGGACGAAACGCCAAATTGTTGGACTAAAGGCGATTCAAAGCTATTTTGAAACAAATCTACAAATCTAACATTATGAAATTTTGAGAGGTGGCTTCATGTTTCACCAATTTAGTAAAAAGTCTTTAAAATACAAAAAAAAATCATACCATACGAAACTTGGTGAAAACGTTTCATATACCATTAGAAAGAAGAATCAAAAGAGTCGATGAAAATATTTAACATGGAAGGGTGCTTTTTTAAGGAAAGAGGGGTTGAAGTTATGGTGTATGGAACAGATAAATTAACCTTGGTACAACCTAAGCATATGGCACCTGTTTTTAAGGTACTTTTAAATACTGAACCAAATAACATACAAATCAAGTCGATGCGGCAAAGTTACTGTCATTTTTACTTTCGGCTGACAATATTTTCGGTAGAAAAGTTAAATATCAACGAAACCCAATTGAAAATAATAGTTTCTTGATGGTACTAATTTTGTTGTTTTACTTATCTTATTTTACCTGAACTTGGTATCTCGGTATTGAGTTTGCAAAAAAAGTAATATTATCAGAATGAATCGACCGACGACGCGACGATTTATAAGACAAACTATCCGAATAATGGGTATGATGATCAATCTATGAACTTTTCTGACTTCCATAAGTACCACTTTATTGTAAAATCTATAGATATTATTCAAATACATAGTATTTATTATTTTGACACTTGAGGAGTATATTGCACAATCTAGGTTTATACTACACTACATAATGTACAATACAAGCTTTGTTTAGTTAAAAAATACTAGTGGGTCCGGGGTTCTGTGGTTAAAACCACTAGTCATACACCACTTTAAATCTAAGGCTGAAGCTAGTCCTACGACAATTTCTTTCGGCCGATAAGGTAAATATATAATGTATACATTTTTTTTAACACAAAATTATTTCAAAGGAATACAGAGCTTGTGATCCCAGTCGTACAAATTTGTATTTAATATTCGTTAGGGCCATAGTTCTGTATTTATAAAAAATCGTACTTACCCGAAACTAAGCGTAAGTGTTCTTCCATCAGCGATCTTAAACCAAATGTATAAAGCTCATAGTTTCTACCTCATTAAATATCATTTAAAAATCATATTCATAACTTCAGCGATTGAAATATACCTGAACTTCATCTGATTTTCGAAAATATAATATACTTGCCTTTCATTTTAAGAAAAGACAAAGTTACGGATGCCCAAAGCTGCTCTTTAATATCCGTAAATAATACAAAAAAAACATCTTCCGAGTGTTGTTTATTTATTTATTTTAATTTTGTTTTAATAATATGAAATATTTTTCTGAAAGTAAAGTATGTAGGTAAGCAAAGTACCATCCTTTTGTCGTTCCTTATTTTGAATTACCTACCCAAACATGTGGATTTTTTTGTATTCTCATTCCCAGCAAGTGGCTTAGATCTTTCAGATTCTATTTAAAAAAATGTTTAGCTAGCGGCCGTGGTTATTGTATTGATGGTAGGTATATCTGGATTGAATATTTGGAGACCATAAACCGGAAACAGATTCTCTGCAAGGCTCTTGGTTTCGCAGAACATATAGAATCCTTTTGTTCTTGAACCTGATTAGATAATGCGGGAAGATGATGGGTAAACCATGGTACCTAAGCCTCTTCAGTTTGCTTCCTTGTTGTGAAAGTATGCGAATGTTTTTTTTATATATATTTTTATTTAAGAAGAAACTTGTTAAACAGGAAGATTTTTTTCTCCGCACCTTCTTAGTGCAGTTGAATTCCCACTTTACACACAAAGACGATCGATTTATCGTATGAACGATAGCTAGACCAGGAAGTGTGTGAAAATTATTATGAATGTTAGGAGATTTCTTATTTAATGTTGGAATATACGAGGGGAATATTTTTTACCTATAAGAGATAAGTTTATTTGAGTTGTTAATTTAATGCGTGCTGACAGATATATTTTTAAGTAGATGGTTATGAAGATTGATCGGAATGAGTTAACTTCAGGAGTGGTCATAGGAGAATGAATTTTCTATAGTTATTCCAAATCTATAGATATCGATTCTGATTCCAGCAAGGAATTCAGATTTCACTCGCTTGGTCTTGAGATCGGAGCAGATTTTTTGGTTCGAAGGAGGATACATTGCACTATTATCGTTCACCAATGCTCTGCATTCCACTTATGGTAAATTCGAATAATGAAGTTGAATTTCGGTGCTCTACAATTCAATCGAAAATGTCAATTGTGAATTGGATTTTCCAAAAAGTTTTTTGATGGAAACCCAATATTACCTTAGTAAAAAAAACTATATGAGAGAAAAATGTTTTAAAAGCATGAAATTCGATATTTAAGTTTGCTAAAAGAACAGCTTTTTTTCCACTTCAGATTTTATGCTGTAGAGCTTGGATCAAGGTGCAACCTATGTATCATAAGTGCATGTGTTAGGGGTTGGTTAAATAGTAAAATATTGCAAATCAACACATACTTACAAATAAAAAGTATACAAAACTAAACAAAACTACAAAAATAAAAACAACAAACATAAACATTTCAAGTATCTTCGACAGTAAATAAGACAGTTAGGAGAGCGTGAGCTTCAGTTCCTGATGGAAAAAAAAAGAATGCCATAAAAATTCTTGATCGAATATGGAATGTACTTGCATAGAAAAATAGTTTTGGTAAGCCAACTTTGAGTATGTATTAAAATACATTTTTAAATCTAGTTTCAAAAAATTCATGAACTCATTTTTAAAATATTGAATTTCCAAAAAAAATTTTGAAATTTTTTTTAAAACTCCAAAATTTATTTTTTTTTAAATATTGGTAAACAATATTATTGAAATTTTGAAAAAAGATTTTGCATAAAAATTTTGACTGAAATCGTTCAAGCCGTTAATGAGAAAGTCGAAAATTAAAAAAATGACAGGTACCCTTAATACCGGTTTTCGATGTCCGTTAACTTAGCATTGCCACTTCAAAACTTTAACAATCCAATAATTGAATTAATTGTCGTAAAAGAAAAAGATTTTTCGCGCTTGTTTTTTTTTAATTAACCCCTGGTAATGCTAGCTTGACAGTCAAGTAAGCACTTCCACCCATCAAATAGGGTAAAATGAACTCAAAAGGGAAAAAGGAGTATGTGTGAATCTGTCGTAAATTTGTTGTAAATATATCTTAAAAAAAAAAATGATAAATAATTCCTTCAATTTAAACAAAAACCCCCAAAATCTTTGTTTTTTTCTGCTTTTCAAAAAACAGCACTACCATATGAAAACTTTTTATTCTAGGTGTTTTTGGTATGGAATTTGTTAACAGTTGTGTTAAAAAATAATTTATCGTGCCATTTTTTCTATGAAAAATTCCTTGAATTAAAAAAGAGCCCCCAAAATTGTTGTTTTTTTCTGCTTTTCAATAAATTCAGCACTACCATATGAAAAGTTTTATTCTAAGTGTTCTTTGGTATGCAATTTGCTTAAACAAGGATTTTTTAACAATTTAAAAATTCGTCGTAAATTTATCTACGACAAATTTACGACAAATTCACACATACACCTCTTTCTTTTTTGGGTTCATTTTACCCTGTTTTGATGGGTGGAAGTGCTAACTTGACTGTCAAGCTAGCATTACCAGGGGTCAATTAAAAAAAAAACAAGCGCGACAAATCTTTTTCTTTCTATTTCCCTTCTGGAGAGTTGCAAAAAAACCTTTAATTCAAATTTTGAAGAAACTTGCTTCAGTTGTTTACTGCCTGACCAGAATAGAGTGCTGCAACTGGAGCTGCAGCTGCAACTGGAATTGCTGTCAAAAAATGCTGTACGTGATTTTGTGTACTCGCCCACAATGTGCTGTACAGCTTTCTGAAATTTTTGGCAAGTCAGCTGTGCAAATTTAATGCAACACAAAAATAAAAATTGAAACAAAAATAAAAGTGGATAGTAATGAAATGGAAGCTTCAATTACTTTGCGTCTTTATCAGAGATTAAAAAGAGTTAGAAACTGTCCCCCATTTAAGCACTGATTGCGCTCACAATTTTGAAAAGTCAAAAAGTAAAAAGTTGGCCAACTTGTCCAGCTGCGTCTACAGCTCCGTCTGCAGCTGGGTCGTGTTCTGTTCCAATCATTTGATTTGTGTGTGTTCAACATTTTGATAGCTATTCCAGTTGCAGCTCCGTCTCTATTCTGTTCAGGCAGTAAGACTGTAGGTCGATATACGGACAGACAGACAGACAGAATTGAGCCACACACTTTTTTCGTGTTCTCTATCGCCGTAATGTTATGTTTGATTGTTATCTCAAATTTTTGTCCACACGAATCCAAACTTACCTATGTATGTATGTATGCATATGTATATCGCAAGTAAAAATGAAACTTTTTTTTAAAAAATTCAAAACTTTGGATACGTAGGAAATATTATGTGTGTTCGTGTATTTCCCAAAGCTACGAATATCAACGAATTTAATTTCTTATATGACAGAACTAAATTCATAGATATTCATAGTTTTGGGAGGTACGCGAATAGACATATTATTTCAACTTATTTAAAATTTGTGGCCATAAAAAATTAATTTGAATCCGTCGATAATGAGAAAATTCAAAATAAAAAATACGTTCTATAGCGGGTACTATTAGGTGTAATTTTTTTAAATATTTGGTAGAAGATTGCCTTAATTTGAGCACATGAAAACATTTTATCAAGATTGTAGGAAAAATTTTTAAGAAAAATAAGATTATCCTTAACGGTGTTATCTTTATTTTTGTTAATACCGATAAGGAAACACACTATTCAACGTTTTAATTCAGACTCCCTTTTGGATTGCCATTCCACTGATCGTGAACCCGAATCCAAACAGTGGAAACCATCGATAAATTTTTAAGACTCAGCATAACGTGCATATTCATTCGATTGACCCAGAACACCATCCGTAAGATGATACCAATTGGGCATAAGTATTTCCACTGATAGGCATGGGAGAAAGTATTTACAACAACGGTTTTTTAACGTATGGAAGGTACATACCGTTATATTTTCATAAAGGTCAAACATTTTCTTAAAATATTCTTAAGTGTTAAAAACCTTTAAGAACCACAACCAAAACACAACCATTTCATTTTTGATATTTCAATAAAAAAAGTGTCAACAAAAAATTCTTTTTTTTAATTCCAAAAACCATTTTTTGTGAAATTCTAGTACACAACACTATTTTTAAAGCTTTTACACAAAATTATTAAATACCGTCTTAAGAAAATTAAAAAAAATGGTTCTTTGGGAGTTACCTACTTATAACATTTTCTTTTTTTGAAAAATGGTTTTCCATCCAAACTTTACTAAAAGTTATTTATTTAATTTTTGTAAAGAAAAGTTATTCAGCCGTTTTTGAAAAATATTGATTGGAAAAACTGCATGGGAAGTAACTTTTTTTTATATTATAGACAATGAATACCTTCGTTCAGTTTTGACAGTTCGAAGTGATTTCGAAATTTTCAAAGACGAGTGAAAAGAAGACAATGAAATTTGAATTCGAGCGAAATTTAAAATCGATTTCAATGCGATTGAGACCCAGATCATGAGCGTAATGTAACAAAATTTTATTCAAATTATTTGTTAGTTTTTAATTCCTTATGATGAACACATTGGGCAAAACATAAGCTGATCGCTGAACATACAGTCCGTATCAGTTCAATAGCTAAAAGTATGGAATTGTGTAGTCACGAGATTATATAGAATTTCTGAAATTAAATTAAGTCTTAAGTGCTTTTTTTTTGCAATTTTGTTAACATTAGAATAGCCTCACCGTGTTAATTGCAGTTAAAATGACAACCTATCGATTTATTTTTTTCAAGAAAACACTTCTTTTTTTTTGCAGTGCAACAAATTATTTTAGTATTAACCGCCTGTGCCTAATAAATTATCATAATTCTGTTCTTAATCAACCACAATAAGTGTAAAACCCTGTTGTAGCACGGCCGCCGCCTGTTAAATGGTAGGTATAAGTCCGTTTAAGCCTCAAATGGTGTTAGTCCGTTTTAGCATGGCTACCTGTGAAACTAGTATAAGTCTGGTGGTAAACAACCGCAAATGGTGTAAGTCTCTTGTAGGACAGACATATTTTAAAGTGGTGTAAGTCTGTTGGTAAAAAGCTGCAAATGGAGTGTCCGTTGTCCTGAAGGCATGCCTGAAATCAAACAAACATTCAAATGTTGATGGAAAATTAGGCAGACTTTTTTTAAATAACATTTTCTAAAATTATCAACAATATTAAGCATTCTTTTTAGCATTTTTTTTAGAAAATATTTCTATAATCGAGTCAATTTAAAGAGCAGATGGAAACACGAAACAGGCGAAACAGCAGACTATTGAATTTGAAATTTAAAATCCGGTGCATTAATAAATTTTGACATGGAATGCCAAGAATTTTTGAATACATTCTACTTCCCAGTTACAAAAAAAAAAAAAAAAGTCAAACTAAAAATAATTTTCCGTAAAATATTTTAAAACTATTTTTTTTTTTAAATTGCGTATATATCTACATATGTATACCTATTTTCAATTTAAGACCGGAGTTTTCTATCTTCAAATTTAACAATCACTTGCATTTTTTTCACATATGTAAATTAAGTTATTCCACACTTTAACAATCGGATAGCAAAATCTTTTTTGGCAACTGTTTAGGCTTTAGGGATTTTAAAAATGGAACATGACAAGTGAGATAACCTTTTTTCATTACTAAACAATATTTCAAAAATGAAGAACAAACGGTCATGGAAAATTTCGATTAAATGTGATAATGTAACAATAATGCCGTGCAGGCTATTTGTCTGATGAGCTATTTCACACATATCCCTATATTATGAACCTACCTTATGATTGAATAAAAAAAAACAACAATTAAATCTAGAATAAAAAAAACTGTGTTTTCAATTTAGTTAAAATCTTTTCCAAAATTTCCAGCTATGTTTCCTAAGCTTTTATAATTTTTGAAATGTTTGTTTAACAATGAAAACACGTTGCTCTCTAGTACAATGCTCCATTTTTATTTAACCCTAAACTGCCATCTGTCAAGTTGTTCTTTGTTTTTTAGGGAAACCAACACTTTACGTTAATTTTGGGACAATCTTAATTAGTGGTGATCATCAATTAAACATTAATTTATTAGTTATCTGAAAGAGGAATACATTTTACTCTACCTAAAGAACTCATTCTTGAAAAATTGTTCCGTAATTTTTTGTATATTGGAAAAATGCGAAAGTAATTTGTATACAAATTCAAATAACTGTTTTTATGATAATATGGGGATAAGGACGAAATAGGTTTTGGAAAACCTCCTGGTCTGGTATTTTCCCGAATTGGTTACCCTACTACCACCTGTTAAAACGGTACTAGGTCTGTTGTAAAACAGCCGCTCTTTAAAAAATTTGTAAAACCTTCGTAGACGGCCCTGATAAAATGGGTTTTGACCGTTGCTATATGGTCTCCTATAAAATGAAACAAACCTTTTGGACACTGCTTTCTATTAACACTCAATAAATCATGCTATCTCGGTTATTGTTTTATGTGGTAGGAGTGACCCCAACCCTAAGTCAAACATACCAAAAGTATCCAGCCCAGGAACTCGAGCTTCAAGCAGTAGTGGGAGGTAAAGGTCAGGTTTTTTTTATATTTTGAAAATTCAACGTATTGGTGGTTATATATACAAGAAAATGAAAGAAGATCAAAGTTTCTACAAAAACATTTCTATTCATATTTTAGATAGGAGCAATATTAAGAAAGATAAAGGGGACTATAGAAATTTCAAAAACTTTCAAAATAAAGCTAGCTGGTGTCTTACAAAATAAATCACCTAGGAATAATAGATCAAGGTAATATATTATTAACATGACATGGTGAAATAGAAAGTAGAGGTTTCATACAGCGTTTATTTTTCCATGAGAAACACTGTTTCTTCAAAGGTAAGAAGTACACAGGAAAAACTGCATGGGAAGTAACTTTTTTTTTATTATTTGTTGGTGAAATAAATAAATTTAATTTTGATTAAGATCTATGGAAAAGACGATTTTGACCATTTTTGCACTCCGTTGCATAACAGAAGTGATATTTTTGATTTAAAATCAATTTGATAGAAGATACCTATTTAATACTCTCTCTTGTGCCCAAAACAATTTTCAATATTGCTTTTTACGGCCTTTAATCCGAAAAATTGGCGTTTTGCCCGTCTCACTCACTTAGACTCATCATCAGTGATATAGTGAGGGCCTTGCCATTCGCAATTTGTATTAAGTTCAGTTCAACTTACAGGAATTCTTTGACAAAAATCCTATGTAAACTATATCCAACAAGAATAATTCAACAAGTCCAATCCTTAATGCTAAGTCTTCTACTTGGCTTATCTCAGTAGTATATATAGAATTTATATGATACAAAAAACCTTCTAATTTTCAATATTGTTTTTGATCTTTTTAACTAATTTCGGTTGAAGTACCCCGTGGCATGAGTGTAAGTGCGTTGGACCGTCATACCAAAGGTCTGGGTCCAAATTCCAGCCGCTGCCACCTTAAAACAGAAATGTTTTTCCCGAGTAACTGACAAATCCTCCAAGAGTATACTTGTCATGAATAAGTGCTTCTCATCAAGCTGTTCGGGCTCGGCAAAAAATTGTAGGCACCCCTACATATCTGCCAACAACACATATACAGAAATGGTTGAGAGTTGTAAGTCACTAGGCCCTAGTTCTTCACGAGCTGTTGCGCCACCAAATTAATTAATTAATCAACTAATTTCAGGTGGGAGAATTTTGTTAAAAATATGAAGGAAATCGTCTCCAATAATAGAAGAATAAGTTTAAAATGAATCAGTATATTCCAAGTGCTCATATTTCTGGATAGTTGAAGTGGATAAACAAAGTGACAGAGACGAAACTATACGATTAGAATGACGAAACAAAATTTAAGTTTAAATAGTTTTCCATTCACCTCAAGAAATACATTTTTTCGTAGATTTCTTAAATTATCATACAATGCATCAATTTTACTCAAAGTATTTAACCCGTACCGGTTTTTTTAGAATTTCTCTTGTTTAAATAATCATGAGAAAAATTAATTTTTGTATTAAGAAAAAAAATTATATTGATTTTATGAGTTTGTTCTAAGCAAAATCTTAAAAAATATTTGAAGACATAAAGAAAGAAAGAAAAAAAAAATAAAAAAACATCAATACTATTGATTTTTTTATTAGGTATTTAATAGGTACTCAATGAATTTCAATTCTTTTATTTTATTTTATCTATTTTAAAATGTGTACTGTCTTAAAAAGAATAATGTTGCTTCTTTTCAAAAATATTTATCTGAAGCTAAACACTTAAAAACCATGAAGAGGATTATTTTAAATTTACACGTATTGCACATAATATTTGAATATTCGAATACCTACCATTATTTTTCTGCATTCATTTTTCTTTAATTTGCGGTTAATATTGTTTGAGCTTTATGTTTCAATAAAAAAACATACAAATTGTGAAAGCTATGAGTTTTTGTCTAACATTAGAGCTTAGCTAATTCAAAGTACCAACATTTTTGATAGATTAAGAAGACAATTATCTCCTCCTCTTAGTATTTTAAAACATGAGATAAGAAAAAAATGTAACGCAAACTGTCCCCAAAAACTATTTTCGAACATCGAAAAATGTTAGAGAATATTGTTCAATTTTTCAACCTAATAAAATTCTACTTTTCAAAATTCTATAATTTAAAACTATAAACAATTAAATCCTATGTATTCTGTTTTTTCTCAAATAACTTATTTAAAAAAAAAACAAAACAACTTTTTAACAACATCGTAAAGCCGTCGTAAACATTGTAAAGATTTGTAATTCTGTCACAATTTGTATGGAAAATTTGACAGGTTAATGCTTTACTACTTTTACGATGACCTTACTCTGTTGCATGAATATCCTTAATATTTCATAATTAAATTTTAAGACGAAAGGCACAAGTTATTTTTAGAATTTCCAAACGACCTTTTTATTATTAATTATTATTATTTTATATCTGACAATAACAGAATTTGTAAAATCAGAATTTTGAAAGTAACATTTTGGAAAACGAATTTTGAACTTGCCAAAATTTCAACCCCAACTCTTAAAATTTATTGAAAATTGGTAATATTTGTGGGACCAGCCGAACTTAACTCCAGAAAAGCCCAAAATCGAGAATTATTAATATTGATGCGGGTAATTGTTTGTTCGTTTTTAAAATTAGTTTTTGCAGAAACGGTCATATTTATCTTGCAACAATCAATTCTCAAGTAATATCAATTCTAAATAACTCTGTTTGCTATTCCGTAGGCAGGTACCTAAGATTGTTCCCCAAAATTGCTTATGTTAAGATAAATCCCTTTTCGTGGCCAACAACCGGTGATCTTTATCAGCTTAAGAAAAGTTTTTTTTTTATTATGAATCTTTTGATGCAGATTTAATTAAAACCGTGATTGCTTAAAATTATATTTTCAAAAATAACAAACATTTTTATTTTGCAAAGGTAGAAATTCTACCTATACCTACATTTTTTTTTTTTTAATTTTCAAAATTTAGCTCGTGAATATTCGATGAAAGAATATTGTTAAAAGAGAACTAGTAAATAATGACACCAGTCCAGAATTGTCTTTATACAAATTATGATATTTCAAAGAAGTGTGGAGTGTTGTTGGGTAACATTGTTGGAAATCAAATGAGAAATTTTTCATATGTTTCGATTTTGTTGCATTTCCTTTTTGTCGGTGCCATAGACGTTGAATCTTAAAAAAACCCAAAAATATATTTTGGATCCCCAATACTAAACGATAGCGAAAGAGCAAAGACAAAACGTTTTAAAATCATGTTTTTTTTATCATTTCAGAAATTCTACCAAAACTAGTGCAAGGAATGAATTTGATTGATATTTTCTTTGAAGTTTAGTTCTATGTCCAAAAGTTGTTTTCGCATATCTGGGATAGCGTCCACATTTAGTTTTTGCATAAACTTATGCGCTGATAAGCCCGTTGCACCCTCGATACGTTGGGATAAAAAGGAACAAAATTAGTAATGTATCAGTTTTGGCAAACCCAAGGCTAACTCTTAATACCAACCCAAAACTTGTTTTATCATACTGAATGAAACACATACTCGTATTACGAGTATGATGAAGAAGTTATATCAGTGTTTAGTATTCTTATATATTAAGTACCTAAAGTAGGCTGAGTTTTCATTATAAAAGGAAAGCCATCTAGCAAAGATCTTTTTGACTTAACAAGTGTTTAGCGATCTCATTGCGAATATCAGCTTGGATCTCCAGCATGTTTCCTACCAAAAATTAGTATAAAATTGGAAAATACTCAACATTGCTTTAAAAAAAACTTTCTAGTTATTCAGAAATAGATTTTTTCAAAGCTGCCAGTTTGTTTGTTGATTTTCCCAAAAAAGCCATAGCAGTATTGTTCGATGTTATTATTTTGATCCAGTTGAAAAAAAGTTTCACCTTATCATGAATTTCATATAACCTGATGGTTACAGCTTTTCCTCAAGAAAGCCAAAACTATTATTTCAAGGATTGAAATAGGTGCCTTCTTTGGAAGTTTGGGGATAATTTGCTTAAGCAATATGAAATAGTCAAGACAATAACTTTATTTTGGCATCAACATAGGTTAGGTACCAGCGTTGCCGCCAAGAAAAAAGTAGTAAGGGCCTTTTAGAAATTTTTTGAGGGCCATTTGACAAAAGCTGGTCCATATATTTTAAATAAAAATCCTTCCTTAAATTGAAACTAAAATTTATTATGTTGTATTTTTATTTTTTGTTATTATTTATTTAATGCATTAAGGGCCATTTGCTGATACGAAACTTAAATATTTAAGTAGAACATAAGCGCTTATGTGACAGTTTACGCAGAGGAAAAAGTAGAACATAAGCTTTTAAGTAGAACATAAATTCTTAAGTTTCGTTTCAGCAAACGGGTCTAAATCTCTTTTAAATAAGTTAAAAAAAAACAAACAATAATAGATGTATAACATTTGATTAATTCAAATAAATTTTTTGGCTTGAAGTAAAACTAACTAGCTAATTTGTTAATATTTTTAATAGGTATGTACCAATTTATATCTTAACTCGTTTTATTAAATCTGGTTTAGCAATAAAGTTATCAGTATTACTCAAGTTGCCTGGCCAAAGATCTTTTTTAAGGCTCAGTAACGACTGAATAATTTCATGTGATAACCTATTTCGATTATCCGTTTTATTATTTTTCAGGGAAGAAGAAACCGTCTTAGCAGATGCACTTGTACTGTGTTGTGTGAAAGACTTATAAATTAATTGCAATAGAAGAAATATTTTTAAATAAATGATCACCAGCAAAAATTTCAAATTCTTTTAACTGTTTTAACCATAATATTTAACAGCCTCAATATCATGATCTTCTTTGCTTATTCCTTCTAAGCTTTTTAGTCATTGCTAAAACTATAATTTTGATATTTTAATCTTCTTGAATTAAGATTTGGGTCGGGGCCATTTCAAATAGGTTCGGGCCAAGGGCCAAATTATAAAACAGTGGGCCAAAAGATCCTAGTAGGTACCTAATAACTGATTTTCCTAGATGGTTCAAAATATAGGTAGGTACCTATTATGTAAATTCCCAATTATGGTTTTTAATGAAAGCGTTTTAGCAATTCAAACATTAAATATGGGTCATGCAGTGGACCCCCAACTGTAGTTGATGGCTGGAGAATCACAAACAAATTCCTTGTAACTAAAGCAATTCTTCACATATAAAACACTTCCCATAATGCAGCAGTGTTTTATTATAACTAGGTAGGTAGGTATCAATGAAAGTCATCATTGAAAATTTTAAGTATTGATTTTGGGGCGTTTTAAAAGCAAAATCTGTGGTTATTGTGTATTGTGATGCCATATTAAAGCTTCCGCTTTCTTTCTTATTTCTAGCCAAAAACAGTTAATTTTTGGCCTTCCTCATAAAATGACTTTAAATATTTAAATGATCATTAGTACTGTAGTTCAATCCTTCAAATAATAAAAGTCAATGTATGTGGAAGGCTGGCATCAAAATTAGCACTGATTTTACTTTATAAATGTCTCAAAATCAATCATTAAAATTTCTTTTAACAAAGCGTTTCAATTTCAATTATAGCTTTGTAGCTTTAACTGGCACCTAAAACATAGCATTTCGATCGAAGTATTTATTCACCTAGTACCTTCCTACCCACTTAGCAGCATCCACCTTAAAATAAAATGTTCTTGACATTACACATGAATAAATCTTTAGCTTCCATTTTGTACGAAATTTCATACAAAATGGCGGATGTGTCTAGCTAATGAAATAAATATAAAATCCAAATTATCATTTTTATAATAAAAAAATTAAATGATTTATATTTGCAATAAAAGCTTCTTTCTAAAAACTAAAACTAATAAAATTCATTATTTTTTTTAGAAAATAGGTAGTAAGTAAAAAAAATACCTTAGGTTTTATTATAATGGCGGTTTTTGAAGATCCCACCCGACAAATACAAAAATCCTCCTTCATACAAACAAATAATACACACATACCTATATGAATTGATAATACAAAAATTAACATTTTAAGAGAATAACACACGTAAAGCTCTTTCTCTCATCATCCAACTCTCGCAATACTCTAATCTCTTTCACAATTCACACATACGAGATACGCATACCACATATACACTACGCATATGAATTTGTTAAAGCTCACTCATTCTCACTCAATGTCAATCGCGATTTTTTAATTAGCAAAATTCTCTCAAATAACAATTTTTGTTTGTATGGATTTATTTTGCAATCACTTGCACACATCTGCAAATCATAAAAGCTCACACAATCATATCAATTCACATTTCACACATAAAAATATCACGCAAGCACACAAGAAAAGTATTTATAAGAATTAACACAAACAAAGTTAAAAGCTTTTTTCCGCGAAAATTGCGATTTTTGTGATGATATCAACGATATTGTTATTGAAGAGAGAGATTTTCGATCGAAAGGGGGCAATTATTTACTGTAACACGTGGTACGTAGATAGATGACATCACACAATAATTACTTTCTTTTAATGTAATTCATTAATATGTAACTATAATTTAGGTATATTTTATTATCTATTGTCAACTAAAAATACCAAAATCCTTAAAAATTTTTAAATATTGCGCACTGTTTGCTCTGTTCGATGGCGATTTTGTGAATGAATGCAACGATCTCACAAAATGTTTTCTAGCCGTTGCAGTTGCAGTTTTATAACCAATGTAGGTAGTAGAAATTCCGTGCAGGGCAAAGCAGTTGTTAATATTATTGTTCATTTTCGTAAAGAAGTGTGTGAGCAAAGAAGAAACAAGAAATGAAAACATCAAACCCAAAAAAATATGGAAAAAGACTTACATAATAGTTGAAATATGGTGACCATATATTTCTGGGACTGTTCGTATAATAGAAAATGATATGAGTTGCAGAGGGACTATAATTAGAATTGAATCGGTGAATGGAAGTGCCAAATTGAAAACACATGCCTAGCTATGTATGTAGGTAGGTAAAAACTAATAAATATAACCAAAATACCTGATTAAGTCGCTCTAATCTAGTGTAATGCAAGAGGTACATCAAGTGGCTTCAAATTTAAACATTCATTGATTTCCGGTTTACCTAATCACTTCAATCAAAATTAATTAGGTAGCGAGTTTATATTTCTGAAATCTCACAGGACTCAGAGCGCTCAGAAATATAAACAGGATTCCTCCCAAAAATTCCTCACTTTTGCCCTTAAAAACTGAGACTGATTTTTTTTGGATTCGCTTGCTCAATTATTTTCTGTCTCAGTTAATTAATAAGAAAAGAAAAATAGAGTTGTTTTGACTACAATGTGAGGAATACTGTTTATATTATATTCTCCTGCTCTGTCAAAACATTGAGGAAAAACACTGAGCGCTCAAGAAATATAAACTGGCCAATATACGTACCGGTTTTCAGAATACCTACAAATTGAATTTCTTACAAATTTAAACCTTTGAAGGCTCGAACACATTTCGTCTCATGCCCATCAACTTAAAGATTGTAAACTACTAGCATGCATCATGTATCGATGTTGTTAACTGTTAATAAGACTCCAAACCAGAGAATATCAATTATCAAAAAGCCAATCTTTCGTACCTTCTACCCTCCAAAACCCATTTGTTTACATTGTTCTATTTGTAATTTCACTTCGTGTCGAAGAATAAATGTGAACTGCAACAACACCAAGACCAATACTGAATAACGAGTTGATTCTATGTGTGCGTTTGACTGGTTTTCACTAATATGTAATTTGCAAATCTAATCAATCCAGCTGATCGTTTCAGATTGTAGGCAAATCAAATTGACAGCTGAGGATTGCCATCTTTATTTGATAATCTGCTCCAAACCATATATGTATTTACCAAACTTTAATCTGTTTGACAGTTTGGAATTATACATATACCCAGTCACATAAGGTCTGGAATCGAATACAAAAAGTTTAACGAACTTATTTTAAACATTTCTCAAACTTGAGCTGAGAAAACTTTTATTTTTATTATTTATTTATTTTTGTTTAAGCTTTGCTTTAAAAATTTATTAAACTGAAATATAGTCTTTTATAATTAACTGATTATATTTTGCATTGCCTTATTAATGTGTGTGTAATCCTATAGGTACCATTTTAAAATAATTCGTAATGAACAGCTGATTTTTTTATCAATAAATCAAATTAGTTTGCCCAAAAAAATACTATTTTTATCACAATTCAAAAGAATGTTATAGCTACTTACGAAAAAGTCAGAAAAAAATTATCAAAATTTATGAAAAACTTAAAACAAGGCAAATATTAATCATATTTCTCAAAGTTCTAAGCCCAAATCTCATGGCATGCGTTTGGTTCTATGGTAAGAACAAGCGATCGAATGGACCAGCACTTTTATAAAGTCCTTATTTGCACACAGTCAAAAGTCATGTTCATTATTTGTTTTCCAGTAGGACAACGATTCAACACCATGAATCGCTGATAATTAATAATTGGTTCCCAGTAGGCACAAAAACTGATTTTGCTGGATTGTTCCGCGAAAAGTCTGAAACCTGAATCTTAAAGAGAACTTTTGGGCAGACATCGAGAGAGGAATAAAGTCCGAAAAACATAAAAATTCCAAAGAGATTTCCTGAAAAACATAAGGTACCTAGGTACAGCAAAAAAAGAACGGATGGTCACCATAAATAAACGCGACGGTAGCTATTCAGCACTACAACTTTACGTAGGTACCTACATACACATTACATCTAAATGGAAAGAAAATCTCAACCGGAAATGCCACTATTCTCAACAATTAAAAAAAAAACAAAAAGAAAAACGTCTATGAAGAAACAGCAATGAATTTCTCTGGAATTTTAGTTTCCATCGTTATCTTCAATTCTTTTGGGTTAGAAATATTTTGTTTTCAGTTTCAGTGCATACGAATAACTTGAGTTGTTTTTTTGTTTTTTGTTGTTACTTTATTTTTATTTTGAACTGCGTCGTATTCTTTATACGGGGTTAATATTTATAATACTGTTCACTATGATTTTTAAAGTTGTAGATAATAAAAGTACATATATTAAGAAGGGAAACAATCGTCTCAAAATTATCTTTATTATACATTATATTGCTTTGCTATATCGAGCTGATATCGACAAAGTTACATCATCTTCATTGCATAGTATTTAGGTAACACAAAATGACTCTAATAGCAAATTTTTGTTGAAGTAACTCACCTAGGGATGCAAAACGACTTATGTGCCGCAAGTGTCCCGCCACTAAATAATTTCCCGCAATTTCATAATGGGTGATGATATGCATAAAACATAGTAAATGCTTTTACTAGTGAATTTTAAAGTATATGCTATTTTTGAATATAAATGCAGTAGGTAAATGCCGGAATTAAAGTAGTTACTTCAGGCCACAGTATTAAATTTAGTTTGATGAACTTGTTTTCTCTAGTAAGCAGGTACTTCATTTTTTCAAAGTTGCAGAAAACCAACAACCAAAATTTCATAGAACAATCTTTTTGGTTTTAGTTATTAGCTGATGTTAAGTAGTCTTAAACCTAAAAAGAAACAGCCTTTAGGCTGATTTAAGGACAAAATGAGGTCTCTGTGTTTTTTATTTGTTTGTAAATTGGGTTTGTGTCAATAGCTTGATTTGTGCTTATTTATTCTTAAAGAGTTTTTAAAGGTAGATTTTCAACAAGGAGATTTATTTCATACATTAGGCAAATTATCTTCTTTTGAAAGCATTATAAAGCAAGATTTTGTACCAAATTTATTTTTTGAAAGAGGCTGCCACACCTAACAGAAATCCTGAATGAATTTACCATTACCAGACCCCCCCCCCCCCCCTAACCTAAATTCTGCATATGCCCTTACTTAATCGTTCTTTATATATAATTTAGATCGAAATTACGTTCAATTTGATACTCGTACAAAGTTTCTTATACATTTCTTAATTTAAACTAAAGATTAAACTTAAACTTAAACCCAATTGACATATGAGGCTGAAAAGGAAAACGCAGATTGGTAATGTGACTTCTTTCGATGTATTTACCTCTGTCGCCTCTTTTGCCTTTTTTATCTTGGTCATCGTTAAGTTCAACTCCAGCTTTAAGTTTTGTTTGTCTCTTAAATAGTTTCAAAGTCCCCAACTTAAGACTGAATTAATATTCGGAGGCTCACTGTGGCTAATATCCAATGTGCAGGGCTGTAGCTAGAATCAGATTCTAGGTAGGGCAGAGTGGAAAGAGGCAGGACAGAAATCAAAATAATATAGGTTAAATATAAAAATTTATTTATCTACAAGAAATTTCAGTTACATTGAAGAATTTTGGAATTTTTTTGTGTGAATTTTTAAAATCAGTACATTTTTTAATTCAAAAAAGAAAAAGGAAAAGGGGATCTTAAACCGCGAAAATAAAAAATCTTCAATTAAGTTTTTTTCCAAATCTGTCCATTAAATAATGGGAAAACCTATACATGAATGTTATTTGTGGACCTTAATCTTATCATTAGTAGTATTTTCAATCCATCATCTTAATAAAAAATTTAAGGGGCCATAAAATATTTAATTTATGACTTCCTTAATGCTCTTGACTATCGCTTATGAATAAGAATATTTAATTTTGTTAGTTTAAGAAAGCACTTCTTCTCTCCAATTAATCTCTAATAAGTGGGTGTAAAAACATTACCTATACAAATTTTATTCGAAATTTCTTTTTCAATATTTTTTTAAGGAAACGATAGAAAAAGAAATTTTATCCAAAACACCCTCAAAATTAAGCGTGGAAAAAAGTTTTGTACAAAATAATTTTTACAAATGGCAGTATCTACAACTTTTTAAGGGACACACCTCTCATTTATATCAAGTTGTGACGATTAGATGATCTTTTTTAATAAGTGGACAAAAAGTTTCTATATACTTGTTATTCTTTGGTTATGCCTGAAAATTTTATCTGAATCAGTTGACTTCTTCAGATTTTATAATTTGTAGGACCACCTCTCTATACAACTTGAACCACTGTGTGGTGGACATCTTGACGAAATATTTTCTTAGTTCCATCATCGTAATATTAGATTTCAGTTTAAACCTAGAAAATATTGTTTGACATGAAATCAATATCTGGGCTATCGTGAATAAAATTGTCCACTGAATTTTTCCCATCGTCGAAAACAGAGAACGTGAATTGTGGTCGCACTTTCTCTTGGAATTTATTGGCATCGAAAATGAATATTCCATAGCAACTGGGCTATCATTTTGATCGACCAAAATATTCCAGTATTAAAAGATGGGAGAAATTCCGTAAAAACTTTATCCACGAGAGCTCCCTACATGAGTCATTTCCTTAAAATTGTCTCTTTTTGGAAGTTGAAACAAATTAGGAAAATTTTACCTATAGTCTACGGTATTTTTAAGGAAGAGCATTGGTATTATAAGGTAGGGCATCGCCCCCAAATGTCCTACCGTAGCTACGGCCCTGTCAAGGTGATAACCCAAAGATGGCATTTCTATATCGTCAAAGGAACACACACTTAAATGTACCACGTTTTTACGAGCGTAAGCTTAGTTCGGCAGCCTCACTTATTCGTACTATAGTAAAAAGAACAAAATTTGCCAAAAGGCAACGATTTGCTATTTAACACGATAATTTTAACGAAAAATAAGTATTAACTATTAGTTTCCTATAAATTTTAAGTATTTACTTGGATGAATTTACTATCTTTTCAAATTATTTGCCAGCTAGTATAAACTTATTTGTATGCATACGAAATGTAGTAAATACTTCAAATTTTACCTTCTACTAGAAGTTATAGTAATTTTTGTAACCTTTTACTTTTAGTAAGTACTTCTGTTTTATGCATATCACCCAATGTCCCTTAGGTCCCGCAAAATATACAAAATTCTATCAAAATTAAGTTTATTTTCTCATAAGTGCATTATGTGCTTACCTTTTTTATTAGAATGCACTTTTTTCCATTGCTGAAAATGGAATTGAATACAAGAATACATCGAGAATTGAAAAACTCAACAAAAGAAAATAATAATAGGACAGATTTCACAAAAACACTCTGCATAAAGCTAGAACTATAATGCTCGGAGGGGCACTTCAGTAGTCGGAAGAAAACATGGAAAGCATATGTTACGGCTGTGATAGCGGAGTGAAGCATTTAGTCCAGTTTCTCTCAAATTTCCTTTCGGAAGTGTGGTGCGTTGAGGTGACAAAGAATTCTGTAAAACTGATTTTAATGTAACTTGTTTCCAAGGTTTCATCAGCAGAAATAGAATTCTGTAAATCTGATTTTGATGAGATCTTTTCCAATCAGCAAAAAAATACCTTTACAAAAATTAATTACTCTTTATATAAAATCTATTAATTACATTCTTCAATAACTCATAGAATCAATGCATTCTACCCTTAACTAGACTTATTGGCACAAACAGTTTTTTTTAGACAGAAAACTTTTGTTTAGTTTTGCTAAAACTTAATGGAGTTTGTTGAGTTTTGCTAAAACGCTCAGCTTTCAAAAATTTTATAATTAAATCTGTTCTTGAAGTTAGAAATTTTGATACCCATGTTAATTCATTTTCGGATTTTTGGCGTTTGTTGAGTTTTGAAAAAACGGTCCTCAATTCTGTCTATCTGTTCGATTACTTGAAGGTCGACAATGTTAACCAGTAATGTTGGTCGGCATATTGTGGACGCTGCTTAACACCCCCACGAAAAAAACTCTTACAGTCATGAAATTTTCGAAAAGTGTTAAATCTGTCATTGAAACCAAGAATCAAAATAGTCCACACCAATATCTTTTTTTTTAAATGATTTTTACTAAGGCGATGGAAAATGTGGAAAAAAGTTAGAAAATTTTTCCCGAAATTCCGATTTGGACAATTTATAAGAGATGATTTAAGAGTATTTTTTAACACTGAATATAACAAAAAGCTAAACTAAGATGATACAAAAACCCTTAACAAAGTTATGGTGTTTTTTCAGCGAAGACAAATATTTGTAATATTATTTTCCGGTAAAACAGTTCAAACTTTAAAAACATTATTAAAACATACATACATACATAGATATTTGTATGGACTATTTTAAATTATGGTTGTCATGACAAATTATATTTTTGGAGAATATCATGTGGGCAAGTTTTTTTATCGTAAGTGTTATGGAAGTAATTCTACCTACACCTGTCCCAACCCTTTAAAAAAAAAACACACTTTCATCACAGATATTTTAAGGGACTCTTTTAATTCTTGGTTCTATTGACTAATGAAATATTTATTCCAAGTTCCATTGAAATAACAAAATTTTCCAAGGGATTTCGATAATATTTACCTGTTGTACTTAAAGAAAAATATGATTACATAAAAATGACTAAAACCTTTTAGTAAGTAGTCGTATCATTTTGAATTTAGTCTCAATAGAGGAACCTAACCTTTAAAACATGTATTACATGATAAGGTTGTAGGTTGTAGCAAAACAGTATTTTTTCTGGCCTAAAACACTTGGAGATCAACTGTACTTAACGAAGCTCCGTCCATAAATATTCAAGCGTGGGCACAGGTAAAGTAACAGCACCATGAATGTGTTGCTGCCCTATATGCACCAAGAGGAGTTGAAGTGCTGTTATGAAGACTGCAGTGCCAGACCACATAAAGTGGTGTCCCTCTAAGTCTATTTTGACGGGATATCAAAATTAGTTCTAGTTAGCGGAGTTTTGCAAAAAAAATCTAGTTAGAAAGAAGTTTTTAAATATCGTCGCCGTAGTCTCTAATGCCAGAAGCATGAATGTGCAAATTAAATTTTTTCGAGGAGGTTAACCGGGGGACACACAAGTGAGTACTCGCAAGCGAGTTGGACTTCCAAAAAGGCAAGCCAGTTGACTAGCTAGTAGAAAAACTTTCGATGTATTAGTATCTCACTAGCCATAACTCTCTCGTGTGACCTCTGGGTTAGTTAGCTTAGCTTAGTAAATTTATCGGTAGGTATTCCATAACATATCAGTGCTGTTAATAACATTTTAAGACATCAGTTAAGCCATTAGTTGTTTTAAGACTCTTTTATCATCTAATTAAGACCAGTTTCAAATGTTCCAGTTTAAAGTGTTTCGGATAGATATCCGACACATAACGATATTTAGTAGACTATAGTGTTTGTCATTTTTTTCGGTTTCATCATGAAATTCTCAGATAAACTTACTAGTGGATAAATTTATAGTTTGAGAACAACATGAAACATTATGTCTGTTCGCGTGCCTCCCAAAACTACGAATTTCTACGAATTTAGCCCAAAGTTCTGTCAAAGCTCATATACAAAAATAAAATTCGTAGAAATTCGTAGTTATGGGAAGTACACGAAAAGACCTATAAACAAACTGAAAATTAAATTTTTGCTGTCAAAAAAAACATTCTTATCGATTTTATTAAAAATGTCACTGCTTTTCAATATTTAAATTCAGTATTTACCGCTACGAATCAATTCAAAACGGATTTCAAATTATTACGATGGAAACTCATAGTAGTGAGGCATCTTCTTGATAAAGTTTTTAACAGCCACTTAAAACGGTTTTATTTGTCGGATTTCACTATCCGAAACACCCGAAACCAAGAGTTGAAGTTTCTGTCGAAAAAGTTCCGGGTAGGCTATACGAGACTTTATCCGTAGATCTTGAAACTGGCTCTAAAACTTTCAAAAACGATGCCACAATATATTCATTTTTGCAACTTCATGATTCTGCTTAAGGCTTAAAGGGACTGATATTTTATTTATATAGTATGGACATTTCAGAGGAATACAAAAATACTCGTATAACAACAAATTCGTGTTAGAGGAAAATACGAATAAGAGGAATTTCTACTAAGAGGGAGTCGACTGTTTTTAAGAACATTCAAATCCGAGCCCTGTTTATAACAAATTTTTAGAAGTTAGGCTAGGACTAAAAACGCTCCTTTAGTCCTAAGCAAAATTTCATACCCACGCCTGCCTGTGAAAAACTGTAACCAGAGTAGGTACCTATGTGCATTTATTTAAGATAAACACTGACTTCGAGAAAATCTTCTTCAGTGTTATATTGATGCTGTAATCTTGTTCTTCCCAATTCAATAGCAACAAAAAAACACATTTTCCCACGACTCTAAAGAAATTCTTAGATAGGTTGGATATTTTGAATGTTTGTGGACAGAGCGGGCGGTCCTATGTCTATCATTTCTCAGAAAGAAATAATGTAGGTAAGGTAGGTACTAGGCGAAACACTTTTGAGGTTTTTCTTTCGTTGGTCGTTTCTCGTTTACTTTTGCATTTGGTGTTAGTTTATTTGTAAAGGATATACTGCAGTTTATAAATCGAAATTCCAAACATATATAAGGCGAAAAACATAAAGGTTAGATCATAGACTCAGCACCGGATTGAGGTTTTGTTGGGCCATATATGCCATTATAACAAAAGGAACCCTAGTTTATTTTGTTCATGTTATTATAGGTTTATTCGAAACAAAATAAATAAAATAAAATAAAATAAAATAAAGCTAGTGATTCTAACCTTTTTATAGAAAATAATTTTTTTTCTATTGAAATATTATCTCTGGTGCCACACACGTATCCTTTACTTTAGGAGACACATTTTTGGCATAATCAAATAATTTTGAAATCTGAATTTGTAGCTAATTAAATGATCAGGTACTTTTTGTGATATTAAAGTTTTAAACAAAAAATTTATCTGAAGTTGGCGGTAAAAATTCAAAATACATAATATAAATTTTGATTTTTAATTGTGACCTAAACTTGTAGCTATTTAAATGCTAATTTGATTAGACAACCCATATATTCTAGCTTCAACGGTTTCTTAAATATTCAAGTTTCCGCTAAAATAAGACCAAATTTAGCGGAAACAAATTCAAAAATCATGTTTCTGTTAATGCAAAGAATGTTAGTGTTTTTTTGCTAATGTTTTGCAATGCTAATTTTGTGCCACAACTTGAAGTTTACACAGCAATAATTAACACCCAAAAAGCTGTACAACTTGTGGCAAAAAATTAATTGTGAAAAACACATTTTTTTTACATTTCGCCCGCTAAAAGTATAGTCTTCTTACTTGCGATATAGCCAGGTCTGTTTTTATCTTGGCCTACTGGCTAAACCAATGAAAGCTTTTTGTGATTCTTCAGAGGGGAAATTGAAATTGTTTTTAGCTCCAAAAGTAACTAGGTACTGTACTTATAATCGTTAAGGAAAACCTTACTAACCTATCTCAAAAAACAGCTCTAACGGCTTTGATAAAAAATAAGTGTATTATAGTAGGTACTTATGGTGTAATTTCGGAAAAAAAATCACCAAAAACTATTATTAGTGGCCCTACCAGTAACGTGTTTTTTACTATTTTCGATTTTATGATTAATGGCACAACCGATTTCAATCAAAATTCTTATACAAAAGCTACTTTAAAATTTTAATAATATTACATATCAAAATTTTGAAAAATAAATTTTGAATTCTAAAATAATACATATTTTTTTGTCAAAATTCAATATTTCAAAAACGAATTAATGAATATTTTTGAAACTAGGTTTATACGTCAGGTATGTACATATCTATAAATACTCAAAACTGGCATACCAATTTTGTTTGCATGCACAGTAAAACTCGGTTAAAACTCGGAGAATTTGGTTGTTATATCCGGAGTTTTGTTATAACCGATAACCGATTTTCCATTTTATATTCTTTATTAATAAGTGAACAAACATTTTTAATTTTAATAAAACTTTTACTTTCATTGGAATCACTAACTGCGAGCCTTTAAATTACTGTAGATTTTTCTTCAATAGTAAATAATTCACGTTTTTCCAAAAATTAAAAAAAAAAACACGGTCTTAAACTCCGGTTCAGTCGATTGAATCTTTATTTATTAAGTAATCTAAAAATAAGGAACTATTTAACCGAAGTGTAAGGATTCAGTTTTTATTTCTGAAGACCGTAAATCTTTGTGTGATCAAAGTTTTATATTAATCGCTGCTTGGTGATTTTTGAGCTGTGGCAGAAAAAAATATTTTCATTTTCTCATTTCTTTCGATTTTAGACGCTAGATTTGGAGTGAATTTTTTAGTTAGCGGAAACTTGAATACCAAAAAAACTATAGTTTCAAATTTTTGGCTTGTTCGACAAATAAGCCTTCAAAAAGCTCTTCATTTAACAAAAAACTTTGGAAATCTATTGTTGACATTTTCCTGACCAACTTCCATTTTAAAGTAATGGACCGGAAATGCACTTTGTAAACTTGAACTGAAAACAAAAAATTATCCATAAGAGGTACTTAATTAATTTTTCACAACAAACTTGATAATAAATTACCTAACTATACGTGTTATCACGCTCCGCACCCAACCGACAGAGCTAGGAGAGGATCAGCAATACTAATAAAAAAGTGATTAACACACTATGAAGAGCCTAAGTTTACTAATGAAAACATGCAAGTAACAACAATTAGTATTGGTATAAAAGAGAAAGAGCTTAAGATAGCAGCTATATACTGCCCTCCGAGGCGCTCTCCAACTGAAGAAGACTATGCTCCTAAATTTGTTAGGACATAACTTCCTTGTTGGTGGCGACTTCAATGCTAAACACACCCAATGGGGATCTAGGCTCATAATAACGAAAGGCAAACGGCTATATCAAGCAGGCCGTAAATACAACTGCGAATTTTATTTTTATGGCTCGCCATCATATTGGCCATCTGATTATAACAAAATACCAGACCTTATAGACTTTTTCGTAGTAAAAGGTATTAAACGAAACCATATAAGTGTCGAAGGTAATTACGATTTATCGTCAGATCATACTCCAGTAATATTATAACTGAGCGAAGCAGAAATAATAGAAAAAGTAATCCAGGTGATAAGGCAGTTTTTAACCGTTTTAACAATGAACTAAAGAAAAGAATCTGTGAATTTAAAAGTGATTCACTTAGTAGATTCCTGAATAGTCTGACGGCGGATGATTCTACGGAATACTCCTTATGGAAAGCAGCTAAGACCCTAAAAAGACCACAAGCACAAAACCCGCCAATAAAATCTCAAGATGGTAAATGGATCGAAAACCCAAAACAAAAGGCTGATCTCTTCGCTGAACATCTCGCGAATGTTTTTAAGCCATTTCCAGCAAGCACAGCTACAGATCCCTTACAGTTTGTTTATAGAAACGACGAATGTGAAATTCCCTTTGTCACGTTCAAAGAAGTAAGAAGCATGTGTCAACATAAGTTGTCTAACAAAAAATAAGCAAAATAATAGAAGAAAGAAGACTAAGTGCATCGGATTACGGATGTTGTGGAAAAGGCTTGCAAAAAAAACAAGTATGCTCGGCTATATTCTTATATGTTGCTCAAGCTCAAACCTTGTGTTTGGCACTTGGGACTTGAGTACAAACTGCATAGGGATCTTCCCAGGCAGTACGTCGAAATACTGAAATCTTACGTTAAAACCGAATCCTTAGAGTACGGTACGATCAAAATTACTCGGAACTAAAGAAAATTGAAGCCGGTGTACCACAAAGAAGTGTCCTAGGACCAACCCTGTATCTGTTATATACAAGGGATATTCCAGGGAACATCAACGCTATCATGGCCACCTTTGCTTATGATACTGCAATATTGGTGCCAGATAAATCCGTTACGAAGGCTACACAAAATCTGCAAAATGCAGTCGATAAAGTTAGTGATTGGACGCAAAAATGGCTAATCAAACTTAATGAACAAAATCGACGCATATAAACTTTACAAAAATAAACAATGTTCCAATTCTTATAAACAGTACAACAGTACCTTACTTCAATACTGCCAAATACCTTGGAATGACTTTGGATGCAAAGCTTACATGAAAAGAGAAGAACTAAACTTGAAGTACAGAAAAATGTACTGGTTACTAGGAATGAACTCTAACCTATCTACCCTGAACAAACTAATGTTATATAAGAAAGTACTGAAACCCGTTTGGACATATGGCACATATGTACAAAGAAAACAAATGCTGAGCCCATCCAAAAATTCCAAAGCAAGGTCCTTCGCGGAATAATAAATGCCCCTTGGTATATAAGAAATAGCGATCTACATCGTGACCTTCAAATTGAAATGGTTACAGAAGTGGTTAATCACACAATCAGCGACTGCAAAGTCATACCAACTCCGAAATGGAGACCGTCTTAAATGTACGAGACAATGTTCGGAGATTAAGAAGAACCAAGCCTCATGAGCTGATGGTCTAAAAGCTATGGGAAAGTGTTGTAACTTAAACTTCCCACAATGCGATTTATAAATTAAGAAAGAAAAATCATTTGTCGATCTTTCATAGATTGGTCCTGATTCACCGGTGGTTTTAGTTCGGTAAGAGTCCCACACTCCTCGGTACCGATTCTTACCGATTGTCTTTTGAAGATTTCCATCGGAAATGCCCCTTGGTATATAAGAAATAGCGATCTACATCGTGACCTTCAAATTGAAATGGTTACAGAAGTGGTTAATCACACAATCAGCGACTGCAAAGTCATACCAACTCCGAAATGGAGACCGTCTTAAATGTACGAGACAATGTTCGGAGATTAAGAAGAACCAAGCCTCATGAGCTGATGGTCTAAAAGCTATGGGAAAGTGTTGTAACTTAAACTTCCCACAATGCGATTTATAAATTAAGAAAGAAAAATCATTTGTCGATCTTTCATAGATTGGTCCTGATTCACCGGTGGTTTTAGTTCGGTAAGAGTCCCACACTCCTCGGTACCGATTCTTACCGATTGTCTTTTGAAGATTTCCATCGGATAAAAAAAAAAACTAGTATTCAAAAAGCTAAAATTTTGTACATTGAAGAGGTTGTTCACTTTTTAATAAAGAACAAAAAATTGAAAATCGATTTAACGAAACACCGGATATAACGAACAAACTCTCCAGTCACATCGATTTTTACTGTTTTATTATTTCAAATTTTCGTCTTGCGCAACAAATAAGCATTTAATTATGTAGCTACAACTTGAAATATAAAAATTATTTAAACGCGCAAAAAAAGCATCTGTCAAGGGACAAACTCAACTCATGTGACAAAAAATCTGGGTGAAAAATCGGACCCTTATAATCCATCTCGAGCTGGCAATCTTGCATGTAAACGGGGTATGATTTTTTTTCTTTCTTTTTGTAATTCATCATGCCTCGATATCTTTTCTCAATTTCAAGTAATTATTTTTTTTGTGTCTGATACACTGTTGAATTTAGGTAGGGGCAATAGGCAATTTTTTCGTGACTTTTAATTGTAGAATTGATGTACCTATGAATGTAAGTTTCATGTTTCGTGTGGCCAGTTTTTGAGTGAAAGGCTTTCACTTTCACCATTCAACTTGCTTTTCTTTTCGTGCTTAAAACCACTAGAATTTTCTGGAAAGGAAGAGCAAAATGTCTTGAAGTTTTGTTGGTGTGGTTTTGGTGAAGCATGGAGACCATGTATTAATTACTGAAAATTTTCAACTCTATGAAAACGCAACGTAATACCTTTCTGCAGTAATTTTTTTTTTAAATAATCTAATTGGTTCTTGTCTTGTCTGAATACCGAATAACCAAAAAAATTAACATATGGTTTTCCGCTATTGCTATTGACTATAAATAAGGGATTGCAGTTAAATTAATGTGGCACCTACATTCCTGCAGTCTTACAGACTCCAGAAAAACAAAAGTTATTACAAAATTGAAATTCAAACACTACAGTTTAATTTGATTTACCTTTTTTTTTAAATAAAAATTAATCCCCAGTTTCATAGTGACAGTTTAAGCTCCACTTTTGGTTTACACTGTAGTTCACGCCGAACAATATAACTAAGTTCAAGGTTTAACCGAGACATTGAAACTGGGGGTAAGAGATGCAAACAAAACTACAATAATTATTAAAATACTTAAATACATCCCGCAGAGTAAACAAAATTAAAAATCAGGTACTTTTCTTCATTAATTAATAAAAGTTTAATAGTCAAGTAATAAATTTAAATAGAGATTTCGGTCAAAAATTGCAAACCTCAGAGTACATACTTTTCGCACTAAAACACGCCTTTCATTTTTGAGTAGCCTGTACAAATAGGATTTTTTAAGATACAATAGTGAGAGACTCTAGGTAGGAAGTTAAGAGTTATGCAATATAACATTGATCGAAAATTGATTTTCTGGATACTTTAAAGGATGTAATTAACTGTTAATTAGTTAAGCAAAACAAAATTATTTTTTTCTTGAATTAATTAATTATTTTCTGGACACCCATTTTTTTGCAAAACGAAAACCCAATTAATTTTTGTTTTGCGTAGGTAACTAACTCCCAATTATTTAAAAAACAAATTAAAAACAATAATTTTTTCTATAAATACAGAAAGGTCACAAAGAAAAGAAATATTCAATTCACAAACATCTTTATTTTTGAGAAAGTTGTCCTTCTAAATTCATATAAAGTCACCAGGACACCGATTTTTTCGCAGACCAAAAGAGTAATTGATGTTTTTTTTGCGTAACTAACTCAGAATTATGTATGTAATTAGCAACTAATGATGTGATACATTTTCATCTGAATTTTTAATTAATTGCCCATCAAAATCTGAACAAGAATGAATTGAAAGGCGGTAATGTCGTTTATGTAACATATTGCTATAAACATGGGAGATCTTCCTAAAAATATACACTGACAATTGGAGTAACATTTATCAGCCAGTTGTTTCAAATAATTTTTACAGATCTCACTGAATAATTTATTGACTAAGCGTATTTTATTTATTCATATTTTTAAGTATTAAATTCATAGGTATATTCAAAAATAAGTACCTACATGGTGTTACACCTATGTACACATAAAAATGCATTCTGTAAGCACCTAATCGAGAGTTTATTTACCTCTATCTTATCAGAGATGCACTTGGCCATTTTTAAAGCAAAGCTATGTTGTTTCATTCTTATTTTAGTTTCCCTTTTAAATTCGCATTCTCCAATCAGATTGCATGTCGTTCAAAACTGAAATGCAAATAACAAAAAATATTCCCCTCGAGAGTAGCGAGTCAATAATAAAAGGGACGAGCAGCCATCTTATAAATTACTTATTATTCTTTTTTAATCCACTCTTGCATTGAATGTACATATGCAACCGGCAACATATATAACACTGGGTCGATTTTTGAGAATAAATGCACCAATCCAGAGAGCATGCAATTTATCGACAAAGAAAAAAAAAGCAAAAGTGTGAGGCGATTTGTGTGTGCAAGTGCATCAGAGAACTATTGTTGCACACTTGCACGATGCACCCCGACGCATGCACATTGAAAAAGAGCTTTATTTCCCCTGAACACTTGTTTGATATCTGTTTGCATTTGCACACAGCCTAAATTTACATAATTTCTATACCATCGCACCCTTCATATCATCAACCCAACTTCCCAACCACAACGCAATCGTTGTTGACTATATAAAGTGCATAATCGGTTGCTTATAAAAGTTCTCAAAAACATTCCCGCAAACCAGGGTTGCCGAAGTACAAAGCAAGTATTTTCGAATTTGGAACATGCGAGAATTGATGTGAACAAAAATTATTTTTTTGAACTATAGACATTAAAATAAATACTTATTTGAAACATGCATTAGACTGAGAGTGCACAAGAAATTTTTGGTGTGAAAGTTAGTAAAAAAAAATGTTTGGCATGGAAAGCTTCAAACAATTAAAGTCTTGTAGTCCATAACCGGGGCTTTAGTGATTAAGAAGTGCATTGAAAAGAAAACTTGAATGCTACTTCGAGCATTACCCTCGAAGTTTTATTCACATGTTAGATCAGCGGTTCCCAACCGTTTTTAGCTGTGGAACCCAAATGGTCAAAATTTGATTTAGAACCCCAACACTTAAAGATAGCCAACAATGAAAGACACAAAATTTAAAAATCTTTGTATTTCTTATTAAAGATATTCCATCAAAGCTAGTGTGAAGAATGAAACAATTTCATTAAAAATGTCCGAAAACTGTATTCAAAAATCTGGGGAGCAACAAATTTCAATTTTTTTTAAGTTCAGACGAAAAAAACTTATTTTAATGAAAAAGAACTTTGCAGATCTATCAGAGTTGCAGTTTTCTCTCAGTCGATCGTAGGCTGACTTTTCATTATAAATGGATGTTGCACTCAAAATTTGTCAAAATTAGTACATGGGAAGTAAATATTGCCAAGACCCTTGCGAATATCAGCTTGAAGCTTAAGCTTCAACATTCATTTAAACCTGGAAAACATTCAATATTGTCCTTCTATATAGGTGCAAACGTGAATCAATATTTTTTTTAAGGCTGCCAGTATATGTCCCCTGAAAAATGCAGTTGTGGACTTTCCTTGTAAATCTGTAGAATTTTGTTGAATTTTCTAAAGATTTCTGAAAGATTAGCTTATTTTATAATTTATTTCTCATGTCATACATATCGCATAGGTACTACAATACATAGAAAAGATTTGTAGATGAGGATATATTTTTCTCAAGCCGGAAAACTTTCAGCTTATCACGAAGTTCAAATGACCTGGATAAAGCTTTTCCTCAAGACAGCAATTGGATTTCATACTAACCTAGGTACCTACTATATTTTTGCACACTTTCCTGAACAAAACCTACTGAAAAGAGGACACCTTTTCAAAAATTTACAATCTTTACAAGCTCAGAAAAAACAAGAAGTGCATCAATGTTAAATGCATTGGCTACAGATTTGGCGCCAATTGTAGGTATATAGGTATAGTTTTAGTTTCACAAGAGTGAAAAACGGGTTCCTATATGGTCTGGCAGGACGAACTTTATATACACTCGGAATCCTTGATATGTGATCAGAGGTGCATTAGCTAGGAAGGGATGAAAAAAAATCTTTGCTTACACGATAACTATCGATGTTGCATTCATATTTGTTTTGGTTATGGACTGCAAGACTTTGTTTTTACTGCAGTATACCTAGTAAACTATAGTTTAAGATTTGTGCAAAAAAAATTTCGAGATAACACTGAAAAATAACATTACGATGATAAGAACACCAAAAAAGTGAATAGCAAAATTCTGTCCGTCTGTTTGTATCTAGATCTAAAGGCTAAACCAGTGTTTTTCAAACTGTGGGTCGCGCCCCCTAGAAGGTCGCCAAGAATTACCTGGCTGGTCGCGGTTGCAAGTCAGATTAAACTAAAATAAAAAATGTTTTTAAATCCTGTATAGACAGAGGCTTATTATTCAAAACTGACAAACCATATTTGTCATAATTTTTGTCATAAAATCGATTTTTGTTTTCGGTTTTCCCTTGCTTTCGCCCCTTTCTCTTATACCGGATGTGAAAGGCTGGTCTTTTTAGAAACTTATCCATTTTATGGTCACCTGTAAAGATATTTTCTGACAGTTTGTACACAACAAGAAGGTTTATATAGAATACTTAATTCTTTGGTCAATAGGTTATTCTCACTTAAAAAATATTAAATGACAATTCTGATGCACTTATAAGATTTAAAAAAATTAAAACTAATGTTTTTTTTTTAATTTTTGGGAACATGGAAAATTTCATCGCAAACATTTCCTAAAATATTTATGGGGTAGGGCTACCAGGAATCATGATTTAGCATGATTTTCATGTTTTTTAGACCTGAAAATGTTTCAATGTCTTCGAGTCCAAAATCATGTTTTTCTTAGTTCCAAATGAAAAACTATTATTTTTTTGTAGTAACTTTGTAAAATTTATGTCAAACGTACGCTACAATCCGAAAAAAAAATTGAACACGATTAATTATTTTAAAACAAACATAGCGAAATGAAACTTGACTCAAATGTATATGACTAAATTTTTGTTTCTGTATGAAAGGAACACATCCTATTTAGTGGGGCTGTTAGGGAGACCAACCTGTCATTTTGACCTGACGGGTTGAGCTTTAGTATACTAATAGTTCATGTCCTAACTTTACTTTTAGGAAGTGTTGACAAGCTGGCAACACTGTCAGAAAAACGAGAAAAGGTTTGCCACTTGTTTCATACATTGCCCTATAAGTCGAGAACCAGAGGTCGGACGATACCAAAGAACTCTCGTTGGATTCATAGGATTATTCATTTTATCCCTCCCCTCCTCCTCCTCGTTTCATCACTATACTGTTGAAATTTGGTAAAATTTTACTTGTTTCACTTAAAATTCGGTCATCATTTATGAAAAAGACAATAACCTTTTTAAAGGTGGTTGTATCGAGTTTATTTTGATTCAATAAGATTGGGCACTAAAAAACACCCTTAAGTCATGTGCCATATGCTTAGATGATTCCACGATAAATATTTAAGTTTGTTAAACTTTCATATTCCCCCTCCCCAGCACTATTGAAAGTGACTTTTTATAGAACCAAAGTTAATTTTTCAACTAAATTGGGATACAATGTAGTAGATGGTTAAATTCTGCTTCGAAAACAATCTTTAAATTGTAATAATATAAATATTTTTCTTACTTTTTTTGGCTTTGCATTTTTCCTTTTCAAGCGGCTTTTTTCCATCCTCTTCATGCAAGGAGGAAGGAAGGAGGAAATCAATAATGTGGTCCTATGGTTACAAGGGTGTTGAATCCAACGAGAGTTCTCTGGTCATCGTCCGACCTCTGGTTCTCGATTTATAGGCCAATGTTTGCAACAAGTGGCAACGCTTTTCTAGTTCTTCTGACAGTGTTTCCACCTTGGCAAGTTACTGCTTGCTGGTGATTTCTTTCTGAAGTTTTCTTTTAATTACTTTTAAAAAAAGTTAAATGTAGTTTCAATTTTTATATGACTATTTCTTTTTCTATTTTCAGCATTTTTCAACTCAGGACTGTGGATTATGTTTTTTAAACTCGAATCATGATTTAAAACACATTTTTTTTTTTTATTTCTGAGTAACAGCACTGGTCTGGGGTTCAGTGTATGTATGTTGTTTTTGAACTAATAAAGTGTTACTATAAATTCTGGAAAAAAATTTTATAATAGTTATTAACCGTACGTGACATACAACGGTTTTTTTGATTTTTGATTTTATCATTATCGGCCCAAACGATTGTAAACAGAATTTTTATACAAAAATTATTTTAAAAAACTTTTTTCAAGCTTTCGATACCTATTTCTTATTTTGCTACCATTCACATCCAAAATCTGCTGTGGGCTCTTCTAGTTTTTATTTTGATAAGATTAGTTATTCTTAAATATTTGAAAAAAACTCATAACATCCGATAAGTGAACTATCCCCTTCTATGGGATTTTTAGATTTTTTTAGACCAACGTCCTTGAATCGTTTAGTCCCTAAAATTTTCATTTGCAGAAATTATTGTGTGAATAGCCTTACAAATTAAGTCAACCGTGCAGCCCAAAATCCTTAAACATGTTTCAGATGCTGAAACTCATCTTGTCTCATAGGTAGGTAGATACCTCTACCAACCCAATCTGAGAGAAAGGAATTTTATAATGAATGGTTCAAAATAAATAAAATTCAGAGCAGATGGATGATCTAGATAATAGAAAAGTAACGTACTCAATTGCAATGTTTTCTGTAACAATTGCTGTAACATCCGCTTTGAAATTACCTTCAAAATTATTCACCATGAACATGATGTTGATTCCAGTTTCTCTATAATATCATTGTTCCTAATTCTATTGATACTAAAAGTCCAGCTGAAATATATCTCATCATCAGAATAAATGACAACAAGTTGACCATGGACTATACTCGTATCAAACTACTGGACAGCTTCTCTGAACTCTTGGCCTAGGACTCATTGCTTTACATACCGGTTTAACGGTATAGCAGCTTCGAAGCCAATTGTTCATTGCTTTCTATAAGCCTGAGAACAGCTCATAAATTGAACTAAAAATCCGTAAAACCGAAACTGGACCACCCCAAATGGACAACCTCAAATGTCAAATCACATAAACATTTTGCCTACGAAATTATCTATAAAAAATCCTTTTAATGTTTTTAACCATACATGCCGTTGGTGATCGGCTCACCCCACCAACTCAGGGATGTAGGGTAGCCAAAGAGGTTTTATGTACCCACATGACTTTGTATATGTAACAAGGCCGTCCTTGGGAGTGTGTGTATTTTCTCTTGTATAAGTTGATTTTTAGGACTTCGGTACAGATTTCGCTTAGGAAAATGGCAGTCTCTAATACAAACATAGGTAATGATCAGGCCAGTTTTATTTTAAAGAAATAATAGTTCTTAGTTATTCAAAATACATACATGTTGATGTTTTAAGATGTACTACGAACAAAACTACATATACTTCTCATTGTTCAAGAAACGCAGATGTAAGGACAACAGCTAGCGCTACTTCTCAGTTAACTACACACACACGCCGCATTGGTTTGTCTCAAAATGATTAGGAACTTAAAAATGGACCAGATAGCAAAAGGAAATTGTATTGTAAAAATTAAATTTGGTGTATGTACTTAATAAAAGCCCTACTCCAAGGTTAGTAATTTCACTAAAAAAAACGTTTTCACTTGACCATCTAGGCCATGGTATCAATTCGACTAAAATAGGGTTAAATTTGATACAAGTAATATTTTTGACACAAATAAGGTGGGTCTAGGCGTGGAAACTTAGAAACGTGGAAATATAGTCTGGACCAAATTTCATCAAAATTTGAGTCCAATTGACAAACTACCCTTACCTTAACACCCCGACTCCACAGGAGATAATTTCTATCAGAATGCTTATCTGGACATGAAATATCCAATGGAGTCACTCCGTTTCATCTCTTGTTGCGATGTCAGAGATATCTCTCCACCATTATATCTTGACAGAGATCTCTGACATGAATTCTGACAGATGAAGATATTTTAGCTTTTTGTCTAGAAATTTCTTTTTTTGTCTCATTATCTTGTAGCCATATACCGTGTTGATGTTAATCTCTGCATTTGCATGTGGCAATTAAGTTTTTCTCTGTTATTTAGTGTGATTTTCGGTTTCGTGATTTGAAATAACATAACATGATTTGCCCAGCGCAGACAGAAGACAATGTTAGACATAAATATCTGATTTTTAGTTGGAGAGAAATTATCTCCTGTGGAGTCGGGGTGTAATGTGATCGACATCAAAAACGCTACACTTAACTGATTTGTCATTTGATTTCTGTTCTATCCCATGCATAAATTGTGCAAAAATTTTTATTTACAAATGTCAAAATAATCATTTTGTGGGATCTGTCATATTGAAATTTATATGATCCTTATTGACAAATTTTAGTATTTCTTATTGTTTTAAAATAAATAGCAACATTTTCGTAACTAAACATGTGCTTAGGGTTTTTTTTTACAAATGTAATGAATTTCTTCTCCACTGTTTTCTTTTTCATGGCATATAATAGGCGCTTCTCACCAAATAAAATCTCTGAGCGCTCAGAGATTTTTTTAAGTGGAAAAAAAATCTCACCTGAGCACTGAGATTTTTTAAGGAGATTACTGAGACGAAAAATTTTTTGATTCATTTCTCAAATTTCTTTCTCTGCTAAAACAGCTGTTTATTTGACAACCCAATTGCAACTTCTCGGGGATGTGCAAATGCTAAAATCGATAAAAAAATACAAAATAAAGGTGGAATGTTAATAAAAATGTAAATACATTTAATTTGCTATTATTTTTCAATTATTTCATAAAGTTTTGTGCTTAAATATTTAAATATTTTAAGCAAAGTTGAAATTTTGCTTTCAGGATTTCAGTAAGAGAATTATAACACATGTTTTTTATACAATTCAACGGAGAATCTTGTCCCACCAAAGCATTCCGCCTCCGTCAACTTGACATTGAGCGCTCAGTGAGATTTAAGTATTTGAGACGCGCCTAGTGATTGGACGCTTACTCTGAAAACATGATTTGATTGTTTTGACAGTTGAACCTTCTGGCGTTGGTATCACTGCCAAAACTAGTAAAACAAAAAACAACAGCCAAACACATACAGCCCTTTCTATGAAAATAGCTTAGATATCTTTTAATTTACAAAATTAACTAAAACGTCGATCAGGAGTTATAGTTTACTAAATAAAATTTCATATCAATAAACATAAAAACTACTAATCCACGTTAAGTTCAAAATCTAAACGAAAATCCATTACAATCAAAAAGAACTCTGCTGTTGCCAAAGACTATTTTTTGAACTGCACATATACTTTCTCACAATATGTGTACTTTTGCACATAAAATCTCTCATTTGAAGTTGTAAGAAGCGTGTGAGTCACTGGCATCTTTTCCCTTTTATCACTAGTTTTTGGCAACAATGACAGATGTATTTTTAACTTAATTACTCGTTTAATGTACATATTTTGGTGAGTTACTTTATTACTTTGAATTTTGATTTATTGATAAGATTTGACACTTAACTCACTGACTAAAGATAGTTCGTGTTTTATTCGCATACCGCATATCGAATACCGGTGACAATGTATGACGTCTTCGAAAGCATTGTGGTTCACCAAGTAGTGGAGTAATTAAAAACTCTTAAATTTTGGTAATAGGATTGTAATTTTATGGGGTTGTTAAAAATGTTATGATTAAGGAAACAGTGTGGGTAGCTTCAGCTATTGATGATACGTAAATGGAAAGAAACTTGTCGTCATTTATGACATTATAGCTTCACTCAGATTCGATTGGAAGAATTTGTTACTTTCTTGCAAGGGGTAGTGCAATCTTTTTAGGTGACAGCGGCTCGCGGCGGTAGGGGATCGTCAAAACGATCGTTTGGTTGATCGATCATTGAATTCTTACGTGATCAGGGACCGGCCCTTCGGCATGCAAGCCTGGTTGGCTTAATTCGGGATCATATGAATAAATGATATAACGATTCAATAATCTTCTGTTGTAGTTTGTGATCACTTCCCATTTAATCTGAGCATGATCTATATATGTAGAAGGCCTGAATATTTATGCATTCAAAACATAAGAATATATGTAGATCAGGATCCAGAGATTTGGGATAATGGAATAAGGATCTACTTTCAAATCAATTATTTCATTTTATCATTTCCAGCTGATTTTTAATAAGAAATCATTTATGTATGATATATTAGTATGTATGAATGTATATAAGTAGGTACTTTTTTTAATTTACTTGAAAAAGGGGTGGAAGTAGAATTAGATTGCCGAGGGTAACAAAATCTTGTGGGTCACAGTTTTTTTTTGTCAGACTTATTTGGTTTCAAATAAAGGAATTCCTTCAATGAGCTCTTGTATAGGATATTAGATTTAGAGTATAGAGTGAGAGGAACAATAAGTATAAAAATACACATACCAATATTCAGAGTGTTAAAATGTTTAGATAGGACGCGTACGTATACCAATTTATATCCTCAACAATAGAAATATGGAACCTGAAGCAGGCGGTCTATGTTCAAAGCCATCCTTGATTCCATATACATATACGCTTAAGCATTTGAAAATTACTTAATATTAGATTATTATATTTCTGTGAATTTTATCAGCTGACGATCTTCTAACAAAATTTGCAGCTGTTATTCGAATCTGAAGTTTTGATTGGCTTTGTTGCTAGGTATACTAATTTAAATGTCATTGGTTGTGAAAGAAAAATGTTAAGGTACTTGATTGCTTGAAGGTATTTTAGACCCTGCTGTCTCATGCGAAAAGCCTGTTTTAATAACTAAATTTGAACGCTTTTGGAGTAATTTTAATTTGACTTTAAATGTTATATAAAGCGGTTGATACGTTACCTATACCTTTATATAACGGGTTCAGAATAATGTGGGATAAGACTTGAAATAGTTATGCAGTTGAGTTTTTTTATAAATCTTATTGGTGTCCTAATGAAACAAATTTAAGACCCGTTTATAATTTTCCAACTTATAGATTTATCACTGGGAGCATTTCAATTTATTTTTAGATTAAAATTATTAAAAAATATCTGTAAAGCAAATCTAAAGTTTCTTCGTAGCTGAAAATTGTTTTGAATTTTTCGCCAACTCAACAAACTTTATCATTCACCATTGGAAAGGCCTTGTCGGTAGTGGAGAGATGTTTATGTCCCGAAAATATATCCGTTCCTCATGACGGAGGATCAGATATCTCCAAGCAAGTCGCATTTTTATAAAAATGTGTAATAGTGTGAAAATTAAATATGAAATTTCATCACACACAACTTGACAGCGCATCCGACACCATTTGACATAATATGTCATACATATTGGGGGATATTGTGAATAAAATTTCAGATGGAATTTTTTCCATTGTCGAAAAATGAAAACGTGGATTGTAGTCGCAGTTTCTCTCGGGATTTATTGGCATCGAAAATAAATATTCCATAATGACTGGGCTACCATTTTGATCGACCAAATTTGAACCTGCAAAGAACAGTGGAAAATTGTTGAAATTTTCAATTTCAATTCAATTTCAAATTTAATCCACGATAGGCCAGCACGATATTTAAGGTTGGTTCTAAAACCATCACACATTCTATTCCACTTGCGGGTTTGAGGTTATGGTGAAACTGATTTGTTAGGATGCAAGTAGTGTGGAAGCAAAATATGAAGATCTGTTTCATCACACAAATTTATTAGTAGTAGTATGAAGTTCCTTCCCACATTATTCTGAGAAAGTGTTAATATTTTGTGGGATTATGTAGATACACTTATAATTAAAAAAAAAATATTTTTATTTTTATTTTCATTACACATACACTTTAAGTTTAATTAAAAGAATCTATATATATAGATGTACTATTTGCTCTAACTATCTTCTCATTATTGGTCTACGAAAATAAAATGATGATCCGGGCTATTGACGCCTGGTTTAGAGGTGCATCCCATTCCCCATGATTCTTTTGTATTTAGTTTAAGCGAGTACCGTCACCATCTTCTCCAGAGCAGAGATGGAACAATGAGGACAAGTTAAGTTGGCTAATTGGTGTATTCATATACATTAGTGTCGTTAGTAAAAAGGTCATCGTGGGTGGGCCCAAATTGGCGTTTTTTTTTATCAGATGGAAATCTTTAAAAGACACTCGGTAAGAATCGGTACTGAGTGGTGTGGGACTCTTACCGCACTAAAACCACCGGTGAATCAGGACCAATCTATTAAAATGATCAAATGATTTTTCTTTCTAATCATATTGTGGGAAGTTTAAAGTTATGAAGAAGGGTGTAACCATATCCGAAACGTCACAACAGGATAGAAAAGAATAATTAGAATATCAATAATTGACCTGAAGCCCACAAAAGGATAAACATCTTTTTTACATCTAAAAGGTCACAAAGATAGAAAATAAGAACTTTTGCACTTAGACCACCCACACAAAAATGAAAAGCTTGAGCGCAAGAGTGACTTATCTACCTATAGGCAGTCGGTGACATCAAAAGTCCCGCAATCGCGGAAATAGACATAATATGCATCATTGGAATCATTGGAAAACTCAAAATGACAGGCCTGCCTAAGCTTGCCGAAAGGATCTGTCATACCTGTTTGAACGAAGCGACCTCTGTTTTTTATAAACTTCATTGTGCTTTTGTGTGCATGCTAATGATTTCGAAACTACTGATTCGATTGAGCTTCAATTTTCAAGGAATGTTATGTTTTGACTATTTCAGCAAGGTTTGGCTAAAATCGGTTCAGTAGTTTTTTGAGGAGGGGCAGAAATGCACGCCGGGTACCCAACAAAAATTAAGCGTTTTTGCGTAAAAACCTTTTTTTTAATTTTATTGTTGCTTATTAAAAAAATTATTTGGGTATTACAGCTTATGAACATCCCAAAACAAGAACTACTAAAAAACCCGATCTGATGGTCCAGTCAAACCCGCTTTGAATTTTTTAAATTATATTTTTTGTTCATTTTATAATTATTCATAAAAAAGTCGATTATATAAACAAAACAATTTTGTGTAGGTTCAGGTATAAATGTACATTAAAGGCTAGAGGTCCGATAAGGTGAGAAATATACACCTATGTACCTAAGTTGATTGATTTTGCTTATAAATATGAAAGAATCAAAATTTGTGGGTTAAAACGTTTTTTTCCTTTATGATTGAAAATTGCAACCTAAGAACTACCAGAAATTTTCGACCTGATGGTACAGTCTTACCCGATTATTTTGATTTTTTTAAATCAAATTTTTTTCATTTATTTTATAATTGAGCATAGTTATTTGCATATATACATACATAGGTATAAATGTACATCAAAGCTGGGGGTTCGCTTATCTGCATATGTACAGTGTTCCTAAGTAAATTTATGTTACTTACAAACGTAAAAGAATCATAATCTGTTCGTTTATTGAAGCGTGATTTTAAAAAAATACTATTATAGCTTCCCAAAAATACATGAATTACCGATTATACAGTCAAACGCGCTTATTTAAAATACATTCCGTGATTTTCAGCTCCTTAATTTACACCAATTGATTTAAGAGAACTGAAAAAAATATAATGTTATAATTTTCATGATTATTTTTTATATACCTACTTACCACATTGTTAATAGTTCACAGAAAGGGATGGAGGTTTTACTATAATGAATTTTTGCTAATGTAAGAGAGTACAAAAAATATGTACTGGAAACTGTTTGAAAAACTTAACTTATGAGAAAAAATGATTATCAAAACAAGCGTAAACAATTAAACAAAACGATTGAGTTAATAATTTTTGCAAGAAAATAAAAAAAACTGCACCAAATGTATACAAAATTATTTCTTTACTTCTAACTATTTCTGCCACTGTAGCGCTTACAGAAAAGTAGGAACTTTTTAATTATGAATGATATCGTTGACAATTCAAATGAGAATGATTCTTAAAGCTCTTTCGCCTAATTCACTAATGGAGGTGAATTGATCATAATTAGTAAAAAATATTTTCTAATATTAGCAATTTTTGACTGAAAAAACATCTACTTTCTCTCCTTATAGAATTAAGACACAAACTATGATTCTTTTACACTTGTCAGCAACAACTTAGGTATACTGTCATGTTAAGAAGAAAAAAACATATACACATACCAACCAACATTTTGGCTGTTTTGAGTTAGGGTTGGAAAAAGCCCTATTTTGCTTTCGTAATGGTTAAAAACGCTTAGAAAAATTGACTTATTGGTACTATTTTTAAATACATTTTTTTTTATCCGATGGAAATCTTCAAAAGACACTCGGTAAGAATCGGTACCAAGTAGTGTGGGACTCTTACCGCACTAAAACCACCGGTGAATCAGGACCAATCTATGAAAGATCGACAAATGATTTTTCTTTCTTAATTTATAAATCGCATTGTGGGAAGTTTAATTTATAACACTTTCCCATAGCTTTTAGACCATCAGCTCATGAGGCTTAGTTCTTCTTAATCTCCGAACATTGTCTCGTTCACTTAAGACGATCTCCATTTCGGGGTTGGTATGACTTTGCAGTCGCTGATTGTGTGATGCAGCGTGTTTTTTAACCACTTCTGTTACCATTTCAATTGGAAGGTCACGATGCAGATCGCTATTTCTTATATACCAAGGGGCATTTATTATTCCGCGAAGGACCATGCTTTGGAATTTTTGGATGGGATCAGCATTTGTTTTCTTTGTACAGCCCCATAGTTGGATGCCATATGTCCAAACGGGTTTCAGTACTTGCTTATATAACACTAGTTTGTTCTGGATAGATAGGTCAGAGTTCTTTCCTAGTAACCAGTAAATTTTTCTGTACTTCAAATTTAGCTCGCCTTTTTTCTTTTGGTCTGTAAGATGTTACTTCTGTTGGTGGCTTACCTTGTTTAGGTATAACAATGACTTCTGCAATTTTCCAATGATGTGGCACATATCTTTGTTTAAGGCATGCATTTATTGTAAATTGGAGTTTTTTGAAGGCTATAGAAGGCATTTCTTTCAAAACCTGAGCAGTTATTAGATCGTACCCTGGTGATTTTTTGTTAGACAACTTATGTTGACACATACTTCTTACTTCTTTGAGCGTGACAAAAGGAATTTCACATTCGTCGTTTCTATCAACAAACTGTAAGGGATCTGTAGCTGTGCTTGCTGGAAATGGCTTAAAAACATTCGCGAGATGTGGTCTGTGGTCTTTTTTGGCGCTTAGCTGCTTTCCATAAGGAGTATTCCGTAGAAGCATCCGCCGTCAGACTATTCAGGAATCTACTAAGTGAATCACTTTTAAATTCACAGATTCTTTTCTTTAATTCATTGTTAAAACGGTTAAAAACTGCCTTATCACCTGGAAATCTCGTAGCTTGCCATTTTCTTCGAGCTTTTCTTTTGTCCAAGATCAGCTCCTTTATTTCGACAGGGTATTTCATTTCTTTTTGTCTTGAGTTCGAAATTGTTGGAGTACTTTCTTCTGCAGCCTGTTGCGCATCAGCAATAAATTGTTCTACTTCATGATCAATCTGTTCAATTGTTTGCATAGGGGATCTTAGGTTTATAAAACTTTCAAGTTTATCTCTGAATTCGTTCCAGTTTGTTCTTTTGTTCACGAGTGTAGGATTACTTTCTTCTATTATTTCTGCTTTGCTCAGTGATAATATTACTGGAGTATGATCTGATGATAAATCGTAATTACCTTCGACACTTATATGGTTTCGTTTAATACCTTTTACTACAAAAAAGTCTATAAGGTCTGGTATTTTGTTAAAATCAGATGGCCAATATGTTGGCCAGCCAGAAGAATAAAATTCGCAGTTGTATTTGCGGCCTGCTTGATATAGCCGTTTGCTTTCGTTGTTATGAGCCTAGATCCCCATTGGGTGTGTTTAGCATTGAAGTCACCACCAACAAGGAAGTTATGTCCTAACAAATTTAGGAGTTCGACATAGTGTTCTTCAGTTGGAGAGCGCCTCGGAGGGCAGTATATAGCTGCTATCTTAAACTCTTTCTTTTTTATACCAATACTAATTGTTGTTACTTGCATGTTTTCATTAGTAAACTTAGGCTCTTCATAGTGTGCTAAGCACTTTTTTATTAGTATTGCTGATCCTCCCCTAGCTTTGTCAGCTGGGTGCGGAGCGTGATAACACATATAGTTAGGTAATTTATTATCAAGATTTTGTTCTATAGCGAGGTGAGTTTCGGACACCAAACAAATGTCTATATGCTCTATGTCTAAAAAGATGTTTAGTTCTGATACATGTTGTAAAAGACCGTTTGCATTCCATGTTGCGAATTTGAGTGTTCTGTCCATCATTGTTTTTTAAGAGCGACTTCTTCGCTTAGCTGTTTTATGTTTAAATCTTGTTTGTCAATCCTTTTCAGGAGAAGTTCAAACATTTCTTTAATAGATGTTTCTTCGTTCTTCCGCACATTTTTAACAATCTGGGAATAGGATTTATTTTCATCACTTTTGCTTGTGCAATTGCTTTTGGCGGTTGATTTTTAGTTTTGTTTTCAACGGCTACTTTTTTGCTTTCAACTTTTGCATTTGTGTTTGTTGAGTTTCTTAGCTTGTTCCCAGTTTTGTTTTTTCTTTTTGTGTCTTGGAATGTTTTGGCAACTGGACATCCTCTGTAACTTGGAGGATGGTTGCCTTGACAGTTAACACATTTCGCTTTCTGTTCTCTGCCCATGGGACAGTTTTTAGTTGCATGCTTGCCTTCGCATTTAACACAAGCAAACTCACGATTGCAGTATTTTTGTGTATGCCCAAGGGCCTGACAGCGTTTACATTGTGGAACAATTTTTGACTTTCGTAGTGGTTCAATTTTGACAACTATGCCCATAATTGATTTTATACTGTAGATCTTATGGAGACTTTCTTTATTTTCAAAGGTGAGCATAAACAAAGGTAGAGATCTCCTAGTTGTCGTTGATACCCCAGTGGAGTCATTTTGATTTGAAACAAATTAAAATAAGTGGGTTTGACTGTACCATCAGGTTGGAATTTTTCGGAGGTTCTTAGGCTGTTATTTTTAATTATGTTCCAATAAACAATAACAAAATTACAGAAAAAACTTTTTAACCCACAAGCTTTGATTCTTTCATGTTTATAAGTAAAATCAATCAACTTAGGTACATAGGTACCTATATATTTCTCACCTTATCGGACCTCTAACCTTGAATGTGCCCTGAAAATTTGAGCAATTGAATTTGTATTTTTACAATGAATTTTATAAAAAAAACAGAGGATGCTTCGTTTAAGCAGGTATGACAGATCCTTTCTGCAAGCTAAGGCCTGTCATACCGAGTTTCTCTGAAGAACATAAAATTATCTTTTCAATTATATATATGTATATGTTATGTCCATTTCCGCGATTTGAAGGGACATTTGATGTCACCAGCTCCTGGGCTACTAGGGCCACTTATGCGCTCGCATATTTGATTTTGTTTTTTGAAACTTTAAGTTAGGCTAGTTATTTTTGTATTTGCTCACAGGTGACATCAGCGCAATAATGAACTTGACATAAGTGAGAACCCTGATAATATCCCTCGATAAGCCATGAAGGTAAAGGGTAAAGTAAAGTTAAAGCTGTAGCTGATGCTACAATTTAGCAACAAGTGGAAGTGAGTAGTGAGTGCATTAGGTATTTGCATTGAACCATAAATACGAATATTTTCCTAATCGGCTTAAATTTAAAATCTTCATTCCTGCTGAATAAAAAATTGAAATACTAATTTACGCGTACATATATATTTTATTTTGTTTGTTTACTGAAATGGCCCAGACAAAATTTGAGTCCTGGTAAATTTTATGAAATTATTTGAATGTATGATTACACTGGTCTGCAATGAAAATCGCCTTTAAACAAAACCATACTTTTATAGATTTTGGTATGCTGAATCCTAATACGAAGTCAAAATTTCTCTGGTACGTCACGTTTTTAAAATATACATAACAACATAAACATGTCAAAATACCCGTTTTTGGGTACATTTGAAGTCAAATTGCTTGAACACTAAATATTTTTTTGGAAAACTATTAATGAGATCTCATTTTATCTTTCTAAAAGCTCTCCCAAACCAACGCGAATTCGCGGAGACGGCGAATTTTTTGTTGTTGTTTATCGTTGTGTATTTGTCATATTTTGTACTATTGTGAATGATTCGCTGCGAATGCGAAGAGAGGCCATTTGCTATAGTAGTCCATTACTACCAGGATGTATCGGTTTCCACTTTCGGTTTATGGAAAACGTCCCACAATATCTATTGCAATTCTCTCAAAAGGCGTACCCACGTTATACTGCTGCATTTTACTCTAGATTTTTCCGCCTGGTCGCTTGCTTGCAGCACAAGTATTACATTTGCGGCACCATTTTTCAACGTCTTCTCTTGCATGTAGCCAGTAGGATCGCTGCCTTACCTTCTCCAGTGTCTTATTGATCCAAAAATGTCCTCCGGAAGCTCCCTCATGCATCTCTTGAAGAACGTCATTAACTTTGGATCGAGGTACGATTAGCTGCATCACATATGATTTACCGTCTGTGGACTCCCACTTACGCCTTAGTACTCCTTCTTGCACAAGCGAGTCACATTGTGCCCAATACGCCTTAAGAGTTGGACTTCTATCGGAGATGTCACCCCATTCTGGTTTCTCCTGGTGTTCTTTCCATGCAATTGAGCTGTCCTCAGTTCTTCATTACTCCAATCGTAAATGGGATCGATTTTTAATCGCTGGATGGCAGCTACCTCTTTTTCTTCTTGACGTGTGCAATGCTTGCAGTCCGGTTTGCAGGGTCTCCGAGACAAGGCATCTGCGTTTGAGTGCAACCTTCCTCTTCGATGTTGAATCTGGTAGTCGTATGTCTGCAACTTCTCGATTCACCTTGCTTCTTGACCTTTTTGAAGTTCAAAAGCCAATTAAGTGCGCCATGGTCTGTTCGAAGACGAAACTTCTGTCCATGGAAGTGTTTTGTAGCCGATATTAGATATTAGAGCTAGAAGTTCTCTTCTGGTCACACAATAATTTCTTTCTGGCTTTGAGAGTACTTTGCTGTAATAGGCGATGACCTTCTCTTCTCCATTATGAACTTGTGACAATACGGCTCCAATTCCCACGTTACTTGCGTCAGCGTCGATGATGAAAGGTTTTTCTGGTGTTGGATAGGCCAGAACAGGTGTATTGAATAGGCGCTGAAAGCTTTTCTCACACTCACTTGACCATTTGAATGGTTTGCCTTTTTCGGTAAGCTGATGCCAACTTTTAGCGATCTCAGCAAAATCCTTAACAAAACGACGATAGTACGTGGCAAGACCAAGAAAGCTCCGAAGTTGATGTTTATCTTGTGGAGTTGGCCAATTCTTAACAGTGGCCACTTTTTCAGAATCAGTCTTCACTCCTTGGGACGAGATGATATGTCCAAAATATTTTACCCCAGAATTGAAGAATGCACACTTGTCTGGATTTCATTTCAGGTTTGCTTCTCGAAGCCTCTGAAACACGGCCTTAAGGTTTCCACAATGCTCATCAAATGTTTTACCATAAACGATGACATCATCCAGATAGACCAGGCATGACTTCCAAGTAAGTCCTTGTAAAACGCACTCCATCAAACGCTCAAATGTTGCCGGAGAGTTGCATAGTCCGAAAGACATTATTTTGAATTGCCAAAGACCGTTTCCTATGGAGGAAGCCGTCTTTTCTCGATCTTCTGGATGGATTTCTACCTGCCAGTAGCCCCTCTTCAAGTTCAATGTTGAGAACCATTCCAGCTCCTTCCATCGCTTCGAAGGTATCGCTGATTCTTGGCAGTGGGTAGCTGTCTTTCTTTTTAACATCGTTCAGCCTCCGATAGTCCACACAGAATCGAGTACTTCCATCCTTCTTTTTGACAAGGACGACTGGGGATGCCCAAGGGCTTTTAGAATTTTCGATTAGCCCATCTTTCTTCATCGTCGATATCATCTCTTGAACTTCAGCTTGTTTGGCTAATGGGAGACGTCTCGCTGGTTGTCGAATTGGTCTCGCGTCTCCCGTGTCGATTCGATGCTGCACCAGTTGTGTTCGACCATACTGCCCACTGGATGAAGAGAGTATATCAGCGTACTCGTGAAGGAAGCTTCCAGCAACACCATGCTATCGTTCACTTAAATAAGATGACTTGAGAAATTTTGCCCTCATAGAGTTCAATTTCCTCGGGTCCACAGATTGCTGAGTGTCCACTTCTGTGATCTTAGTTATAGCAGACACTGATTCACACTTTCCAACAACTTCTCCTTTTCTAAGCTTGACTTCGTACGGTTTGATGTTAAGTATCCGTACGGGCACCATGTTGTTGTTTGGTGCCACAAGTGTCTTCCCCAGGATGATGTTTTGGGAAGACTTCTCAGAGTCTGGCTCCACCATAAGGTATCGATCGCTACCCAAATCACCCTTTATTTTTGTCCAAACCAACACTTTCGAAGAAGGTCGCAGCCATATATCTTCTTTAATGACAGTCCTCAGAGTTAATGTGGTTTCATAGCCATAAACCATAGGAATCTCCTCATTGCGGTACTTAAGAACTTGCTTGTCGATATTTTTTTTTTTTTTTTTTTTTACACTTCAGAATTCTTTGTTGTAGTGAGCTTAAAGCAAGCTGCATTCTACAAACAGAGGCTCATCATGAGTGCATGTGTTAGTGGTTAGTAGATTAAGTAAGCTAACACAAGCACATAAATAAATAAATAAATAAACATTAGCAAAACTAAACAATTACAAAACATACAATATTAGAAACATAATATAAAACATTTAAGAAAAAAAAAACAAAATTAAAAATTCACGAGAGTGGAGCACTGGTGCGCAACAATATTTTTAATCCTACTTTACTTAGGTTAAAATCAAAAACGGAAGCGTTTAAATTAAAAAGTCTGCACATACGGTTAAGAGGTTCGTGTATACCATAGTTAGTTCTATGAAAAGTAACGTGAAAAAGTTCAAATCTTCGTAGATGGTGAATTCCTCCGCTGTAGTTAATGCCTACACATGCTAACAAGTCAGCAGCATCAATTTCACCACTGATAAGTTGGTGGAAAAATATTAAATCATTATTAACTCGCCTTTCATATAAAGTTTGAAGTTGCAGCAGCTTAATTCTGTGTTCATAAGGTGGCAGGTTGTACGGATCAGCCCAAGGGAGTCCTTTCAAGGCAAAACGAATGAAGTTATGTTGTATTGATTCAATATGGCTTTTATGAATTTCGTAAAAAGGGGTCCATACTTGGGAAGCGTACTCGAGATGGGGTCTCACATAACAGTTGTATAAGGAAAGAGTAACGTATGGATCGTTAAACTCCTTTGCCCAGCGTTTTATGAATCCCAGCATGGAACTCGCTTTATTTACAATATAGTTAATATGTACCGTAAAATCTAAATCAGAACTAAAGTGAACCCCCAGGTCTTTGAAACTTAAAACACGACAGAGTGTGTGCTGTGAAATGGAATAATCAAAAGCACTCACTACTAGCTTTTTAGAGAAAGTTATACTTTGGCATTTCATTGGGTTAAGAGAAAGGCCATTTTTTCCACACCAAAGATTAAAACTGTCAATATCAGCCTGCAAGAGAACATGGTCATGATAAGATTGTACTGTTTTGAAAATCTTCATATCGTCAGCGTATATAAGAATATCACTATAGTGTATGCATGAAGTAACATCGTTTATAGCGAGAATGAACAAAAACGGGCCCAGATGACTTCCCTGAGGTACACCCGAGTGAGCACTGAAAGAGTTTGAAAGACAATTTCTGAATTTTACCTGATAAGATCTTTTTACAAGGTAGGACTTTATCCATGATATAACAATCGTCGGAAAACCAAAGGTTTTAAGTTTGAATAAAATAATTTCATGACTAAGTTGATCGAACGCTTTAGAAAAGTCGGTGTATATGCAATCAACTTCATTTCCGTTTTCTAATGCATTAGAACATTTATGCAAAAAGGTAAGGAGATTTGTTACCGTTGACTTTCTTCTCACAAATCCATGCTGTTGATCACATATAATACTTTTAGTATGAAATGCCAGGCTCTCACATACAACTTGTTCAAAGAGCTTTGGTATGCATGACAGCTTTGCTATGGGCCTATAGTTCCTTATATCATTTTTTTTTACCTTTTTTAAAAATTGGTGTAAGAAACGATTTTTTCCAAAATTGGGGAAATTTGCCTGTACTTAAGGACAGCTGGAACAAAAATTGAAGGGGTTGAAGTAGTATAAATTTGCACTTTTTCAATAGTATAGGAGGAATTCCATCTGGACCAGATGAGTAATCATCATTTAATGATGAGAGAAGGTCTAAGATAGTACACGGTGGCACTGGGATACTATTGCAGCTAGTTTGGGCATAGGTATGTAAGTTTTTAAAATAATCTTCGTCAACATCTAAGGGCTTGTCAACGAAAGAATTACGAAAATTTTTTGCAAAAGCGTTACAGATATCAATGGTTTCCAGCAACGAACAATTTTCATACACGAAGTTCGTTGGATAACCATCTGAGTTTTTTTTAGAATTAACAAACCTCCAAAATGCCTTTGGGTCACCTTTTAGTGAACTACCTATTTCGTTTATGTGGTTAGTGTATAGATTTTTTGAAAGAGTTTTAAATTCTTCAAAAAGGGTTATGTAGGAGTTGTGGTCTACTGGTGAAAGAGTTCTTAAGTACACTTTCCATGCTCTGTTTCTTTTATTTCGGAGTGTTCTTAGCTCTTTCGTATACCATGAGTGACAAAAGTTCATATTCTTTGATATTTTTAAAGGGATAGTATTATTAATGCAGTTGTTAAGGATGGAATAAAAAATAAAAACTGCTTCGTCAATATCGCTAGACACAGATATATTCTCAATACCAGACCTAGCTATTTCTTCTGAAAGCAACTGAAAGTCTGCTTTTTTGAAGTCAAAGGTATATGAGCAATCATAAGGGTTACTGTTTTCAGTAAGGTGATTGCTTAAGTCAAAAATAATATCCAAAGGAGGATGATATCTAAATTAGTGACCCCAGAACTAGATTCTAGAACCAAGGTACTACTAGCGTCCGAAGAAAATACCAAATCGAGAATTCGATTTTTAGAATTTTTAATACAGCTTACTTGCTGTAAGTCAGTTGAAATTATTCTATCAAGAAGCAGAAGCTCATTTTGAGAAGAAGTTAAAGAAGCTTCTTGATAGGATTCGTCATCAGAAGGAACCCACTCAATGTGAGGTAAATTGAAATCACCAAGAAGTAATATGTTGCTGTTAGAGCAAGACAAGTCAATATCAAGGATTACTCCGTTCCCTTTTATAAAGTCGATTCCAACGATGCACTCGTCACATATATCTGCTACCAGAAACAGATGTGAAAACTCCAGTTCTGCCAAACGGATCGTAAGACGAATCTCCCTGACACTCTGGCTGCCTCTCCTGTTGTAGTTTTCAGACGGTAGGTGTTGGTGTTATGCAGCCATATCATACCCACTAAGTCTCTTCGAACAATGGAGGCAGTGGCACCGGTGTCGATCGTAGCCACTTGTTTCTTGCCGTTCAATGTTGCGTCTACAGTTAGACTTTTATTGTTTCGTTTAGTCTGTGAGAATTGAATAATGGTTCAGGGGCCATCGATACCAGAAACCAGCTTCTGCCCCTCGAAGTTGGTTCTTACGTGTTTCCCGGTTGTGAAACAGGTAGAGTTGGAGTATTGATGATATTGTTTCCATTTCTGCTTCCACAATGTTGACATGCAGGTCTTCTAGTTGGTAATCTGCACTGACGTTCGAGATGTCCTGTCTTGTTACAATTCCAGCATCGAGCAGGTCCATCTCGCTGGTTCCTTTGCAACGCTGTTTTCTGGCATGAACACTCCTCAAATTCTATTTCTCTCACTTGATAGACTCCTTGAGAAGCCTGTTCTGCTGCTTCCATAGTCCGGGCAAATGCTAATGCGTTTTCCAGCAGTTCGCTGCTCGCTGAAGGTTGATATCAGATACAGCATGGACAAAGGCTTCTGTTACGAATTGGTTGATGATTTCATCCACTGCAGCCGGATATGCCAGATGTGCCAACCGTCCGATGTCTGCTTGGAGCTGTTGTAGAGTTTCTCCTCTTTTCTGGACTCTAGTATTCAGTTGAACGTGGAAGACTTCTTGCATATGGTCATCTCCAAAGCGTTTGTCAATGCCCTGAATAAGAACACTGAAGTTGCCATTCTTATCTGCTGGAATGGTTTCTAGTAGTTCAGTAGCAGTTTTTCCTAAGGGCAAGCGCCAGAGCTATATATTTGTCTTGCTCGTCCCAGCCATTTGTTGCCGCAGCTGCCTTAAACTGCTTCTTATAGATTGACCAAGAAGATTGTCCATCGAAGGTTGGTGGATGCATCTCCTTTCTTCTTGGACAGTCGCCAGAACTTTCTCGAACCTTCATTTTCTCTACTTTATCTGCCTTAAGTTTAGCTTAATTTAAATCATTAGAGTTTTACCCAATATCTTTTCTTATTTTTACTTTCACAGTCACTTCACCTTTTGTAATTATTGCCTGTTAAAGCAAAATAAATTATCTAAACACAAATAAATTAAATTTTATTCCACTTCTAACACCAATATAATATTTTCTCAGGTTCGTTAATAAAACTTATTCACTTTATTTAAATTCTCCACTTATTTCCTTTACAAAATAAGACACTTCACTTTTATTTTCACAAAACAATTTATTGTTCACCACTGAAATTAATTCACCAATTTACGTTTATTACTACCAACTTTACTCATTCACGATTAAAAATAGATTGCGTCCTCTGCCGGTCAGAAATGTGCTTTTATACTTTTCACAAGGTTCCGAAAAACCTGTAAGGTTCTAGTATTTGCTTCTAGAGCTTTCCATAGGGGAAATTTCACATAAATTTCCCCTTCCAAAGCTTTCATTCTGACGTTTAGTATTGGAAGTTCTAACGCTCATCAAAGCTCTCCACAGGTTGGTTTGTTATAGTTCATTCGAGAGCCGTTATGGTACAAATGTGAGATTCGTTACAGTATGTAAGCAAATGCATTTTTTTGAACTTACGATTTCTGGTTTTCTGATAAAAAAACTCTTTTTTTCTGATGAATCGAGTAATAAAATCCCCTTTAAGATGAAATTGATGCAAATATTACTTAAAGGTCTCGAAAGTACTTTTAGGTACTTGAAAGTACTGGTAAAGTACTTGAAAGTACTGTTCAAGTACTGCTTAAGTACTTTGGTACTTAAGTACTGAGTACTTGGTACTTATTGTACCCAAATACTTGAAAAAATACTGGTACTTGCATTTTTAGCAACACCCGGTTTGTTTTTCATATAAACAATTATAAACCCATATTAATTTCACTCATAATTTAATTATTTTCTTTTGATTTATATTTTCACAGCTCAGCACACCAACAAAAAATCCCCGCAGACCGCAAACACAATCACACAATTATAAATAGATACACAAAAACGAAGAATGTATGACTGCCAAATGTCAGTCGTAAGGGAAAACGAGTGTCGTTAAACTAAAGCAATAGTGTCCCTGGATACACGGCTGACAAACGGTAATATTACGGCAGTTATCTGTCAAAAAACTGGCGGAAATTTATTTTGTTTGTAGTACACACCGAATTTGTCACTCGTGTTACAAGTGCACTAGTTTCTAATAAGACTACTTTTATTTGGATTGTCCATTGTTTCTAATAAGACTACTTTTATTTGGATTGTCCATTGCCAGTTTATAATTCAAATAACTGTGCTATCCAGTTTTTCTTTTATTTTGCATAGTTTTGGGATATGTGTGCATTTTGAATATGGAATACGGATAAGTGAAGAACATGTGCATCCATTATCATCTTTTTTCTGGACCGAATACAGAGTCACCTGTTGGAATACAATATAAATAAAACTTTGTTACAAGCTTCTCCAACTATAAGTAATGTAAAATTATGATAGCATATTTTTAGGCGTTTGGTAGGTTATTGTTTTGTATTTTTCACAAGCGAACCTTCCAAGGATTTATTGAATGGATAATTACATATAGAAGTGGACACCGAAAATTTCTCAATCGACTATACGCTCAATCAAACCAGGTGGTAGAAATAGAAGCCTCTTATTTCATTCTCATCATTGAATTTCCAAACCCATTAGGGGATGAAACAAATTCTGATTGCATCTTATTAGGAGGGATATTTGAGTCTCCACGGACAACGACGAAACAGCCGTTTCTTTCTACGCTGACACAGGGTCAGCATACTACCGCTGCTAAAAGCCAAGTCTTTTCACCAATCCATACCCAAACCACCAATGGACAACCGGGACGGAACACCCCGAGAACATCAAAGTCAACTGACTTTCTTAATTTTAAGTTGACATGAATCTAAGCCAATGTATAACAGTAGGCCCCCTTTGTGCCATAAGATTTATATTTTCAATGTATTTTAAGTTAACTCAAATTGTATATATATGTTCAATAAAAAAATCGTTAAATCGTCGTTAAATCGATATTTGCATTGACTTATTATATATGGACTGCCAGTCGTTTGTTTTTTTCATACAAAAGCTCAATTGAATAGGGTTCAGCTTCTCCTTAGCAACATAAGAGCTCCCGTCGGACATGCGGCGAACAAAACAACTATCCAAACGTCTCTGTATGTCGATCACTCTTTCATACTTGTCAATCAAAGTCAAAATTTATTACTATTTTTATTGAAAAGTCGTTGTTATTTCATTTAATAAAAAAAAAAAAAAAAAAAACTTAAAAACAATCATAGAGCAGCTCGAACATACAGGATAGGTATTTAACCTTTTTACTAATATTAATCACCAATCATCAACATGATACAAGGAATTGCCAAATGGCAAGTCAAAAACGAACTCAAAAATCAAGTGATAGATAGATAAAAAGCTCTTGAAACAATCTTATTCTTCTTCAGGATTCAGAGGGGTGGTGACTGACTGGCAAATCCAATCAAAAAGAAACAAATTTCAGTGGATAAAGGAAGCTCTTATTAAGTTTTTTTTTCGCCAAAGAAAACGCGAATTTAAAAAAAAAAACTATGCAAGTGTCAAGCTGCAATAACTGATTATTCACAGAAGAAAAAAGAGACTTCAAATATGTGCTTAAATAAGTCGATTAATCTTTTAATAAATAGTTTCAACACTTTTTAAAAACTCAATTCATTTTTTTGTTGTTATTGTTTTTCAAAATGAAATAAAAAACAAAAGAAACTCTCAGTTCATTTGTCAAAAATTACACCATGTCTGCCGCCTATTCGACGGCAGCGCTAGTGGCGTATAGTAATAGACTGAACAGAAGTGAAGTTGGCTCCTGGCAGTCCATATATAGTAGGTCAATGGATATTTGAGTCTGACATAAAAGGAAGACAACAACAATTACAAGCAATTTGATTTGCCATATCAGACAATAAAACTTATCGTCTGAAGCTTTTTTGCTAGACATAATGAATTTAATAATAATATTTCTTTATTAGTTCAATGAACTTTTTCCAAAATCATTTACAATTTTACAATTTCATTTTATATCTTTGCAAGTCTTGTTTTTTTATTTACTTTTTGTTCTCCTTCAGAGGGTTTACATGTATGGTAATTTATTGGAATCTGGGATGATGGTGATTATGGTTTATTTTCCTTTTTGTAATTTCATGGGCTTGACAAGAAGAAGGCATTTTAGTTTAAGGTACATATGTCTAAATACTGCGACGACTCTCTCATGGCACAAGCCAACCTACGGAGAGCTTTGGTGCGCTTTAGAACTTTCAATACTAAACATCAGAATAAAACTTTGGAAAGGGAAATTTATGGGAAATTTCCTCTAGTAGTAAATACTAGAACCTTCAAGCAATTTCGGGAACCTGTGAAATGGGTATAAAAGGACATGTTTGAACGGCAGTGGACGCAGTTTTATTTTAATCGTGAGTGAGTAAAGTTGGTAGTTATAAAATTGAAGACAGAACCACATAAGCCTCCTCTGAACCGCTTTCAGTCTATTGATGTGCACACAGTAGTATGGCGCCCATAGGACACACCCGTATTAGAGGACATGTCTCACAAAAGATATACATAAATAGAAGCTTGAGGACATAAGATCTTGGAAGTTACGACAGAATCGTTTAATACGTCCAAGGATTTTGTTAGCTTTTTTAATGATTAGGTTAAAGTGTTCAGTAAATGTCAATTTAGCGTCGAGAATTATTCCCAGAACAGAAATTACAGACAGCTTACAAAGAGGAGAAGAATCTAGCGTATAATTAAAAGTTATAAAAGTTTTTTGCGTGTAAAGCACATAGCTTTACATTTGTCAATATTCAATAAAAGATGGTTAATATTGCACCATTCCCTAAACCTATTGTAATATTTTCTCAGGTTCGTAAATAAAACTTATTCACTTTATTTAAATTCTCCACTTATTTACTTTACAAAATAAAACACTTTACTTTTACAACCACAAACAATTTACTATTCACTGCTGAAATTATTTCACCACTTTACTTTTATCAAAACCAACTTTACTCATTCACGATTGAAAATAAACTGCGTCCTCTGCCGGTTAGACATGTGCTTTTATACTTTTCACAAGGATCCCGAAAAATCTGGAAGGTTCTAGTAGTTGCTTCAAGAGCTTTCCGTAGGTGAAATTACCCATAAATTTCCCTCTCCAAAGCTTTCATTCTGAAGTTCTAAAGCTCTCCAAAGCTCTCCACAGGTTGGTTTGTGTTATGTCTAATCCGGGACTCGGTGTTTCGTTTATTCGAGAGTAGTTATAATTCATTCGAGAGTCGTTGTAGTACAAATGTGAGAGTCGTAACACTATTTAAATCTTTTTGTAGTAGCAAACAATCGTCAATAGATGTTAAGTCATACAAAAATAATATAAACAATAAAGGTCCCAAATGGCTGCCCTGAGGAACACCAGATTACATTAAATTTTTAAGCACTACGAAAAGTATTACAGTAGTTTCTATTTTCTATTTTATTGTATTCTATTTTCTCCACGTTTTCTTAAACCTTCTTGCAGATGAATTATAAGATCATTCTTATTTCCAGCAGTAGGAAACCTTGCTTGTACATTTCTGCCTTAAGTTCAACTAAATTTAAATCATTTAGAGTTTTACCCATTGTCTTTTCTTATTTTCACTTTCATAGTCACGTTCACTTTTTGTAATTATTGTCTGTCAAAACACAATAAATTATCTAAACACAAATAAATTAAGTTTTCACTTTATTTGAATTCTCCACTTATTCACTTCACAAAATAAAACATTTTTATTTCCTTACTACAAAACTATTTATTGTTCACCACTGAAATTAATTCACTAACTTTACTTTTATTTCAACCAACATTACTTATTCACGAATAAAAATAAACTGCATCCTCTGCTGGTCAGGCATGTGCTTTTATACTTTTCACTAGGTTCCCGAAAAAGCGCGAAGGTTCTAGTATTTGCTTCTAGAGCTTTCCATAGGGGAAATTTTACATAAATTTCCCTTTCCAACATTTTTATTCTGACGTTTAGTATTGGAAGTTCTAAAGCTCACCAAAGCTCTCCGTAGGTTGTTTTGTGTCATGTCTTATCCGGAATTCGGTGTTTCTTTTATTCGAGAGTGGTTTTAATTCATTCGTTACATTGCCCCCTCCTTATGATTGATCATCCCAACAAATCCATTACTTCCTTCCCCATTATAACGTTGTAAACGGTCACTGTGAACTACTTTCATTTTGCCTTTAAGTCCTCGCTGAATGTAGAAGACGACATCGTTTATTCTACCAACAACAGTGTACGGACCTTCCGCATTTTGTTGAAGTTTCGGTAAAACTTCCTTCCGACGGTGTTGATTAGCCACACAAAGGTCTCCCGATTGGAATCCGTTCGTTGTTGCTTTTGTGTCGTATCGTGTTGTCATTCGATCACTTGGTAGCCTTCTATTTGCACTTGTCCTTTTCCGAATGTCACCCAGCCTTTCTTCTCTACTTTCCTTATCACTCAATTTCACGGGGCCAGTCTGTTGAATCTGCAATATTCTTTCGTTTTTCTTTAAAGCCTTTGGCAGAGTCTTGATTGTTAGGATATCATCCATTGAAACTGTTGAGATTGCGTATTTGGCATCATTCCCCTTTGGCAGCTGGTACTTCCACACAAACTGACGACTTATGTAACACCCCGACTCCACAGAACATACAGATGCCCAACATCACAACCACAATCCAATCAACAAACAGCAGATTTTTGCTCGCTGGGCAAATTATGTCATGTCGTTTCATTTCTCTCTCACCACTACTTCTATCTTTTGCAGCAATATTCATCTCAAATTATAAAAACAAAGGTCACGTAAATAAATAACAACTTTTGCATCAATATTTATCTCCAGATAATAACCAAAATCAGACAAAAAACTCACATGCACGTGAAATCTTAAATCTCATGGCCGAGCTTGAACAGCGTTCATGTGCTGTTTAAAATTTGGTTTTCTTCGACATTTCGTCGACAAGGCATGGATTTTTCTGCCTCCGTCAGGTTCATAGTCCGAGCATGGCTCATGTCTAGTGGAGCCGGCATGTAACCATGATCATCTTCACATTCGTCGTGCTTACCTTCCACCACCACGCTGTGTCCAACAGTTTTGACCGTTAATTCATCTGGTCTGAAATGGCTGACATCCATGGACACTTGAAATCCGTGTTTTCCAACTGTGTAGTTTTCTTTGGAATGTCCCTCAAATTTTTTAGCACCCATTCTACTGGTTTATTATGTATGGCAATTCGCGTCTGTTGGCAACCACTCATGTGAAAAAAATGTAAAAACATTCGCAACTCATGTGAAAGGCACTTAACTGCCTTACCAGAATAGAGTGCTGCAACTGGAACTGCAGCTAGAACTGGAATAGCTGTCAAAAACTTTCGTATGTGATTTTTTTTTCTAGTCCACAATATGCTCTACAGCTTTCTGACATTTTTTTTATTATAATTCAGCTGTGACATTTAATTCAACACAAAAATTAAAATTAAAACAATAATAAAAATGGAAAATGATGTAATGGAAGCCAAAATTACTTAACGTCTTCATCAGAGATTAAAAAGAGTTTGAAACTCTCTTCAACCGCCAAACACACAAACACTTGCGCTCACAATTTTGAAACGTCAAAAAAGCTGCATGCAAAAGTTAAAAGTCGGCCAACTTGTCCAGCTGCATCTGCAGCTGCGTTGTGTTCTGTTCGTATAATTGGATTTGTGTGTATTCAAAATTTTAACAGCTTTTTCAGTTGCAGCTCCATCTCCATTCTGTTAAATTTTACCAACCTCATCTACTCTGTCTACCTCACTACCATATTAGCTTCTCGCTTAAACGCCATATGCTACGAGTACACGGCAAGTAAAATGCTACATGTGCATGCGCAGTGACGTTATTTCTACGTCACATATGTTTCCCAATTGCCGCATACCAGAGACGAGACGAGAGCGTGACGTGAAACGCTGTCATCTTTTTCTAGTTATAAAATCGTTCCCCAATTCACAATGTGGTGGCATTTTCAAGTACGAGAACTAATTTTCAGTTAACAAATATCAACAAATTTAAATAAAAATTATTCCAGGCAACAGATTATCTGTTGCTTTATCTATTAATCTCAATTTATCGTATTTTTTCTTGCGAGTTTTGTTTCCATTATGTAAATTACTTGTCAACAAAGAAAATCGTCATCACGTCGCGTCTTTTTTTTCAATTTGTCGAATCCTTGGTGTGACATGACGACGAGAAACGCTGCATTGTGTATACTCTAGTATGGTTTCTGTTTGAAAGTCGTTTGACATAAACGATGAATACTCGTCACATTCACGTCTTGTTCCTCGTTGCATTGTGAATAACGCTTCAAGCCTGATTCACAATGCACCGAGGAAACGATACGTGAACGTGACGAATTCTCGTCGGTTATGTCAAACGACTTTCAAACAGAAACCATACTAGAGTATACACAATGCAGCGTTTCTCGTCATCACGTCACGCCAAGGAATCAAAAAATTAAAATAAAGACGTGACGGGACGTCGATTTTCTTTGTTGACAAGTTATTTACATAATGGAAACAAAACTCGCAAGAAAAAATACGATAAATTGAGATTAATAGATAAATCAACAGATAATCTGTTGCCTGGAATAATTTTTATTTAAATTTGTTGATAATTGTTAACTGAAAATTAGTTCTCGTACTTGAAAATGCCACCACATTGTGAATTGGGGAACGATTTTATAACTAGAAAAAGATGACAGCGTTTCACGTCACGCTCTCGTTTCGTTTCATCGTCGCATTATGAATCAGGCTTCAGGTTTCATGCTTGAAAATTACATTGTGAAGTTGCATCGTTTAAAATCAGTCATATATGAAACTTGGAATCACTTTTTTCGATTCGCCGCAAAGAAAAGTAGTTACTGGTATCACTGTTAATCGGCGCATTTTGCAAAAAACAAAAGAACGACAGTTCAGCAGAAAATCCAACTAGGCAGACAGTGAACGTCCGTGCGGTGTAGAGCGCCAGAAAAGTTTCCCAAGTACACGAAGTTTTTTTAGAACTCTCGTGTTGTGTGAATTTCATTTTTTTTGAGAATTAATTCAATTGTCTTCTTTCGATCGGCAATAATAAAAGTAATCAACAATGGCTTTGGTCAGGATTACATCCAGCAAATTGCCGGAAGCACAGGTTTGTTACAAAATCATACATGAAAGAAAGTACCTATTCTTATATGTAGTATAATTTAATATTAAAAAAAATTACAATAATGAATGGAATGAAGCTTATTTTACTTGAATTAATATTAATCGTTGCCCGCCTTTATGAACTTCTGTAAATATATTCGTCATCGGGGTTGAAGCAGCTCCAACGACAACGACATGTGGCTCGCAGTGATCGAAGTTCAAAGTGGTTCTGTGTGTAAACGTGGAAATTTGTCCATGCGTTACAAAACTTGTATGAAATTTTAAAAACTCATGTCAATTCTCCACATCACATATTAAGGAAAATTCAAGACTCGGAGAGCTATGAATCTTTGCAAAATGAATTCTGTTAAAAGTGATAAAGGAAGAAGACGATGAAAGTGGTCTTTCGATTCTTATGTAATATCCGATACATTGATAACCACGGGTCTTCCCACAAGAGAAAATGTTATGTAAAAAGTTCTTAAACGCCTAACAATAAAATGTGCCGGAGCTTGATGATGCCTAATAACCTGTTATTTGTTTTCGTTTAAGAAATAGAAAACTGATAAAAAAAAGATCCCCAGATCGACCGGAGAGCACATAGGTATATAGTTGTATAACTTATTTTTGTTATCTGTGCTATTTTTTCAGACTTGGGGAGGTAAGGGTTTTGTTTGTTTTCCTTATCTGTTCGGCGTTAAAAACTTAAAGTTTTCTGCTGGAAAATCTGCGAGAAAATCTATCGATTTTTCATAGAAAATTGTTATGTAACCAAAGAAAAAAGCAATTGCATTGCGCGAAAAATCTCAATCTCTAGAGTTCTCGACAAAAAAAAGTTGCAGAACCCTTAACAAATCTTGGTAATTTTCCATTCCAAATAGAAGAACCAGGTTTGAATAAGTGTGGTGTAGTGACCTTCGTTTTAGAGTTATATTGTGCTCCTACTACATTTCGTTCTCTTCTTTTTGGTTCTTTTTAGCTTCTCTGTTTGGATTTGGACTGGGTCCAAAAAATGTTAAATGGCATTTTTATTTTGGGAATACAATCTAAAAGAAAAAAATTATGCTTCGTTCTTAGTCGGTGGAAAGGGGAATGTTTGTTTGTTAACTTACGATGGGTTGCAGTAGCTTTTTTTTTTTGTTTTTGCATTACGTACAAGGAGGCTCGATATGAAAACAAATACACACACTCCATGTAATTGGTGGTCTTACGTAAACGCATTGATTTTTTTTTTTCATTGAGAGTTTTTCGCAATAGCTAGCTAATCACCGTTGATATTTTTTTACGGATAATTTATAATGTAAGGTATTCTCAGGTAGGTGCTAGAATATTATTTGATTAAATGATAAGTAGGTATTATGGCTGTTTGTAGCTAATCATTTTAATACAATTGTTTTTTATAAGTGAATATCTTTTTATTGAGCTTTTGAAATAAAGATAAAATGAGTGAGGATTAATACGGTTTCCGTATAATTGATAAATCAAATGAATTGTATTTATTCCTTTGCTGGTTCGTATCAATAGATTGTCATGTTTCAAGAATACTGCACGGGGAGATTAGTGATTCTTTTTCATTGAGACATTGTTGAATTTTATGACAAAAGTAGGTATGTAGGTATACCTTCTAAGATTTTTTGAAAATGTGTAACAAAAATGGGAATATGTAGTTAGTTAAAAATAAAAATAACTACTTTTACAATTAAATAAATGATTGATGATGTTAGCTTTAACCTGTTAAAAAACAAACCAATTATCTTGGAACTTCGGATTGATATCGATATAGGTAAGTAAGGTAAGGTACGAATAAAATGTTCAGCATTTCAGCTTTCTTTAGCTAGATCCTAAAGGGCCTTATGGCGATGTAAATCGAGCTAAGGGCCGAACGGTTGGATATGCACACCGATTTCAGATTTCGATGAATGTGCTGCGGCGGCAATCAGGCTTAATTTAGACATTTTGCTCATAGTGAAAATGTCAACATTGAGACTGATTCCCGCCGCTGCTCGGTGCTGATTTCCAATTACAGAAATTAGTTTTTTTTTGTTTTACTGCTTCTAAAGCAAGTAGCTGCCAAATATCCATTTCATCATTTTTTTCTAATTTCTTCGGTAGTATCTAAACTTTGTAAGTTAGAAACAATTATTCAAAATAGGTTGAAACCCCATTCTTGTAATGCGAATTTTGTGAATAACTGCTTCTAACATTAAACTTACGAAGATTAAGCAATCCCGATATTCTTTGAAATGACTTGACCCATTTTGTTTTACCTAACTAGGGGCCAGTTATAGCTATCATTGAATACTTTAATGATTGATTTTGAGACGTTTGGAAAGTTTCGAACTTTATTAATATTTCTAGCCTTAAATTCAAATAGTCTCTACTTTCCACATAAAATAGCTTTAAATACTGCAATGATCATTGGTAAGGTAGTTTTATCCTTGAAATAATAAAATTCATTTTGTGTGGAAATTTGAGCATATTTCAATTTTTTTTTTGCTGGAAATATTAAGTCTTAAGCTTTTCAAATTTGAAAAAAAAAAAATCAATTGTGAGTTCCAAGGATAGCTATGTCTCGTACCTTACTTTAATTTAATATTTGTAAGCACCTCAAATAATATATATATACATATTTTTTTTTTTAATCAGTTTGAAAATTATTTTTTCAAATAGTTTTTACAAAAAAAAACGCTTTAATTATAAAGAATATTTGACAATGCATAAGTGTCTTTTAAACAATCTAAAACGTGACAATGTAGGTGTTTTCGTTTTATTTCATTAATTTTTTTCTATTAGTAGTAGTAGTATTTATTTATTTGTTTTTTTTTTTTTTAACTTTTTACTAGGGGGTGAATAGAGCCCTCATATGTATATGATTTTTTTTTCTTATCTGGATCGAATCCGTGCGACGAAGGGGGGGGAAATAATAATCTGAAAAAATTAGGAAGATTGTTTTTCAATGTTTTGAACCGAACCAGGGCTATCCAAGTCTAGGTATGCCCAATTTAAGGAAGACGCTAATGTACATGTACATTTTTTATCTACATTATTATGACTGGTTTTTTATTTGTAAATATAGTTTTTGTATTTATTTCTCGAAAACAGGCTGGATAATTTTTATGAAATTAGATTTTAAAGTGTACATTACCAAATTTTTAAAACATTTTTTGTATTAATTATTCAAGAAATCAGACGGCAATATTTTTGTTAGCCTCAAATATTGTTGTTTTACCAATTAAAAGAACGAATATTTTGAGCTATAATATGTACATACATATATTAAATACTTAACTCAAGCCACTTGAACTGTAAAGCTGACTACACACCACAACATGTTCATACTCCTGTTCGATATAAAACTAAGGACATCTAGGAGGGTAAAAACAATATTAAAATGATTTTAATCAAATGTTTACAAACAAAATTTGCGCTTTTAAGAATGATTACTATTTTTATTGAAACAAATGATTTCTCATATTTACATACATACATAACCCCGAAAATTGTTAAAAACTATTATTTTTGATTTTCTAACGGGATTATCTCGAACACTCAAATTGAAAGTAGACAGAAGTATTAAAACTGAATCTGTAATAAATAGTGGAAGCTAAATGAAGAATCAAATCAAATATAATAACACGCTCTGCGTGCTGGGGTCATCGTCGTAAGGTGGGAAGGCAGCCTAAGATAAAGTACGTGCGACTCAGTCGTGCATTTTATTTTTTTATTCCTGTAGAAAGGTTTCCTCATTTCGATTTGAATTATAAATAGAACTTTTTGGTGTTTAAGTTGAACCGTTGACAACAATATATTGCAACCCTAGCAAAATATGTATTTAGTCACCGGCTCTTGATACATAAGTAATAAATTTTGAATTCAATTATTAATATTATAAATTTTATTTAAAGCAATATAAAATTAAAACAAATAGCAAAGGCGTTAGCATTTGTAGTCATCAGCTTTTATTTTTTAATTATTAAATAATAGGATTATTTTGATTATTCATATACACAAAATAATATAAGTTTGCAAAAATGATGGACTTCATCCAAAAAGAATGATTGATTCATATCTACTCCCTCTTTAAAAAATATTCCTTAAATTACTTAAAATTACCCTAAATTTCCTATTCAAAGTTACATCAGTTTTCATATAAATATCAATACTTACCTAAACAGCAGCACGAACTTTGAATTTGTTGCACATACAAATTACCAGCCTATACAAACCTTCACCTTAACCAAACACATCGTTTCATTCTATTATAAAATTGAATCATCATTGATTAAATTTGTATTTAATTGCATTTGTAAATCATTCATGTATTAGTTATCGTTTTTTTAAATCAGCGGTTAAGGTTATCGATAGTCTAGAGAAGCCGAGAAGCATCTATTTTGTCTAAACAGAAGTGTGTGTTAATCAAATTAAACTAGAACATTTGCCTTAGAAAGGGATGGCGCTTTAATTAACTTACTTCAAAGGAAGTTCATAACAATAAGACGGGAGCGTTTCTTAAAAAAAAATTATAAACGTGGCGTTTGCACACTTAGTAGGTACCACATACATAAATATAAAGTATAAGTTTTTTTCTGATAAAATAAATTGCTTTTGCGTGTAAACCATTTAACTTGAAATGTACGAAATGCACATTCATCTTCCGGTCATGCCACTACGTAATATGTAGTACTAGTACCTTGAGTCGAACGTTCTTTGTTATATTCAAAATTTTATTGAAGAGAATTTGTTTTGTTTTTCAAAATGTACATACATATCTGTTTTTTTTCGGTTTGAAGTTTTTTTTTTAATTTTTAAATTAAGTTTTTTATGCAAAGTGTAACCAATGACTCAAAAAAAATTTCAAAATAGTTTGAGATTGTTTTCTTAATAAAATTTATAAAAGCCAAAGTTGATTTTATTCAAAATATTTATATTTTAAATTAGCTTTTGCATTACATTTTGAAATCGAAAATCAGACAACCGTATGACAAGTATCGTTAATAACAGTTTTTTGTAATTTATTACCAAAAATTACATGCTTACAATAGCTGTTTTTCTCTTTTAGGTGGCAAATTACTCATGAGTGGATGAAAATCCTAATCTAGTAAGTACTCTTCAACTGCACATGCTCTCATGTGCGAGTAGATAAATTTTACATGAGAAAGCAGTTTGATAAAAGCTATCAAAGTACTCATGAGATCTGCTTTGCCACCTCCAAAAGAAAACGGCTAATAATTTATTAATATTTTTGTTTAATCTTTAGAATTGTTTGCAAGGTGAATAAGCTTTTCCTTAACGTTCGAATGACAAGTAGCGCAGAATTGTGGGACAATCTTTTTTAAAGTAAATAGTTCTAGATACTGTTGCCGGATACCTTACGTACGCTGTTACTCTTTCTAACAAATACGTTTTGAAAGATATGAAAAAAGCTATCCATATGTAGTCAGCTTTACGAAGACACCTTGTTTATTATCGACGCAATAGACTTAGCAGTCTTCTATAGCAACAATTCTTACGTTTAGTTCATCGTATAAGTCCTTGAATTTTTATATTTTGTCAGTTACAAAAATGTTAGCATTTATTGATCTCAATTTCAAAAGTAACTGTAAAAGAATGTTATTTCAGTCGTTGACTCAAACATTTTTCTCAATTCTCTTACAGTACATAATGTACATAATCATTTAAATTCTTGTCATTTCCTTACGTTGTATCTAATTGGATCTCGAATTTTAAAAAGAACATTGACATTGAATTCAAAGTTGTTTATAAACAAACAAAATGAAACTTAATAAATGTACATAAATGTATGTATGTATATACATACTTGTTTTTTAAGATTTCTTTTGGAAATTTTGAAACTCTAACTATATTTATTAGCGTCTTTATATTTATTGGTTTATTAATCCTAAAGTAAATTTTGGTAACTGATATATTGCTTTGATTTTTATAAAATGAAGTAGTGAATCATCTGAGACAAAGTCACATTTTTTTATTGCTAATTGAAGCTCTTAGTAATATTAAAAAACCCACCGTGAACGTGTTTATTGCTTCTGTACACACTCCACTCAAATATTTAAATGGAAGCCAAGCTTGATTTTCTTTAACCTTTTTTATATATTTAAATATACTAAACTTTGTTAGTTATTTTTTCAGAAGGTTATTTATGTTTAACAAAATTAGTATCTTATACAAATATGTAGTATAGAACTGACGTCATATACAGTTGTCATAAAACTACATCTGTATCCAATAATAAAAAATAAACTCAAAGTTAATTTTTATTGGTTTAGAGTTTTATATTAATACTTAATATATTAACTCTGCTGATAGTACTCATTTGCATGTACATGTGTGTGTATGCATTCGAGACTAGGAAACGAATGTAAACATTTTTTAATGAAGCCTTCATAGTTTTATTACGTAATATTGTGTACATTTACTACGGGTTAAAGTATTAGGCTATTATATCAGTAGCGTAGCTAAGGTTTGTGTGACCGGCTACATACCAAGTTTGATTTCTGTAATACTTAAACTACAGTGCTTTAAGCAGTGGTTCCTAACTTAGATAGGCTAGCGGCCCCTGAGAGGAATTATAGATGCCCTCTGCCCCAAATATTGAAACTGGAGTTGACGGTGAAATAGCTGTCAAAAAGGGTTGTTTGTGATATTTTTTACCCATGCAGCTCTACAGATTTTTGTTTTTTGGGGTCAGCTGTAAATCTTCTCCGCCTGCCGTTGCGTTGTATTGTGATCGTAATAATAAAGTGCCATTCAACATTTTGACAGCTATTCCGGCTGCAGCTTCAGTTGCAGCTCCGTCTCCATTTTATACAGCATTTTTTGTCGGCATTATACCCGAAAGACCCTGTTCAAAAAAATACGATACATATGGAAAACATAACGTCAACTATTGCCTTTTGATATTCAACGAACTTCAGTTTCATGGTCCGCATCCACTTCATTGCAGAATTGTTTAAAAATGCGTGTTTTGTCATTCAAATTTCAATAAACTGGTGGCTTCTCGGGTATTGCTTTCACGTGTAACATTTGTATGGTACATATACTAAGTTTCTAAGGTCCTATTCAAAATCTTCACGGAAGCACTGGATTTTCATCGATTGCAATTTTTGTAGCTCAAATTTTTGTTTACCGACTGAAAACCTGGGTTGCCTCACTGGGTTGAACTCACTGCGCGCCCCGAGCACACATCGAACACAGAGCAAATAAACTGCGGTGGTAAAAGCGTCACACTCAAAACGTAAGCATAATTATGTTACGATAACATTTCAGACTGAGTTTCTCCGCAGTTTTTCCACTTGGTTGAAAACTTTTTGACCACTTCTGATAAAAACTACTATTAAAACAAAACTATCGGACAGATATGAATAAAAATGTCTTATGAAATACCCTTTATTACAACTAGGGGCCTATTTCAGCGCTACTACAACAAAGCTACAGCAGATACATCGTACATCTTAATCCCGAAACTACATCAGTTTTATTTGTCTGATCCAAACCTACAATGGAGTGCTACACAAATTTGAATGCAGGAAGTAAACCACTGTTAAAACACGTCTGTGTTTTTTTTTAGAGGTCCATATCTAAGTTATTAGTTATCTGAGACATACATTTTGCCGCAGGATCAGAAGTCTCAAGTCTTGAAATTATATTCTAAATTCTTTGGTGTTTAATTTTAACCTTTTAAATGTTTTCCAGCTAGTTTTTGCGAATTCGCATAATATGTACATAAGGGTGGTCCATATATTGGATTTTTTTTTGTAAATTTCGAAGTGGATAGGCATCAAATGGTTCTGCATGGAAAAAAAATTCCTAATTTTTTCAGGTATTATTATATAGATTACATTGAGACGAGAAAAAAATCCTACCGGAGGGGGGTCTATTTCCCCGCGTTTAGGCGGGGGGGGTAATTTTCTGAAAATTTGGTTCAAAATAAAAAAGAATATTTAAAAAAAACGGTATCAGTTACAATTCAACAAAATAAAGATTTTTAAAAAATAATTTTAATATTTAAAAGAATTTAATTTTTAAGTTTGAAAATTATTTTTTTTCAAAAACTATTCACAATAAAAATTTTCTTTACAAAGCGTATTATAGAATGGATTTGTGGCCTTAAGAAAAGTTATAACGTGGCATTGTAAGTGTTACAGTTTTTTTTTTTAATAATTTGTTCTTATTTGAGGCAAATTTCTATAAAATAACCCCTACCGCCTGAATGGGAGGATAGAGACCCCTCCAATTAAAAATTCGTATGAATCTAATCTATACATGCCTGATTTTATTCAGAGCGCGCTCTATGAACTCAGAATAAAATAACTAAACACACAAAGTAAAATGCTAAACACAAGCATTTTGACAGATAGTAATTCAGAGCGCTCTAAGCACACTTGGTTCACAGAAAGTTCAGAACATGCTCGATATGCTCGGACTCTGTTCAGAGCTCTATTTTGAATCAAAAAAGAAAAACGCCTATTATAAACACATTGGTGAAACCAAATCAAATCTAAAATTTTTAAAGGTCATCCCTTTTCTTGGCAACATGATCATTTATATCCATCGTTCTTTTACACTACCTAAATGTAAATTAACAAAAACTAGTGCAGCATTGTATTTCCTTGGGCAAAGTGTGGCCGCGCTCATTGCACTTCTAACTCATTTTTTTACCCCATTAATCAATATTAATAAATATCCAACTCATATGATTAACGGTACCCTACACCGACAAAATTCACATTCGAAACAAAAACCATTTTTTATTTTTTTTAAGGGACCACTTAAGAAGTGTCTTAACCTTGAAAATTTGATTCGTAGTTTTGAAGATGATAAGCTTCGATCAAAAAATGTTGTCTAAGAAAAGTACGACAGTCTGTAACTGATAAGACTTGGGCAAAACAAACTAAAGAGAAGGCTTCTAATCTGTTTCTACTAAAGTTAATTCAATCACTCTACTAAAAATGTAAACAAAACAACTAACTACATGTATTTTTTTATTGTTATTCTCTTCTTTCATTTGGCCCACGATTTCAAATTCTGAAACTGGCCTCGGTTGCTTGTTATCGTGTGTAGTGTATGGATAGTTCGAGGCCGCTACCTTCGTTGCTTGTTTTCCACATATTTTATTTTTATTGTTGGTTTTGTAACTTTAAATCAATGTTATATCTTTTCAAGTGTTTACTATGGATATAATCCTAATACATAATACTCTTTTGGTATTAGATGTATCTTAGCAATATTTTTTTTGCTTTATAAATGCGTTTTACAAAACATACCTTCAGTTAATTTACCACAGCTATTAATATCGTTATAACATCAGTTAAGTGGTTATTTGTACACTTAATTCTATTATCTTTCGAACAGACGTAGATTAGTGTTTACTTATCGTCGTGTCGACTCGTGTCGTCGCTGTTGCCTTAAAAATTTGATCATGTGAGAATTTCAAGCCATTTTGAGTTGGCAACATCGACGAACTGAAGAAAACGATAAGATATATTTTTGTCTGTATATTAGTTGTCATTGAAGAATGTGATAAAAAATGGGCGTATGTGAATTCATCATATTCTGCCGTTTTCTCTAGACTTTGCTTGTCAAGAATGCATTTTTATTTATAACAAAATAGTTTGTTGGTATATAATATAAATAATAATTTTATTTTGACACGAAAATAATTTTTTTTATAAACAAATATATTCTGTTATAAGGTTGAAAACACATTCTGGTCATTACGTTCTATTTTTAAGATATATTTTTATTTTGAAGTAGTCTCTGACGCATTAAGATTCGCAAGATATCAGTATTATTAAACATTTGTATTTTATACAATTCTACTTAATAGACGCCCTTGAATTGAAAATAAGAGATGTCTGATCGCAAAAGAAAATTATTTTTTAATTGCAATTACTCGTATTTAAAAATTATTTACTAGTACTCGAAAGTAATTGTTCTCTTATTTGTATTTAATTTATTATTGGACATTTGATATAATGTATTTAATGTTTAACCCAAAATATCAAAGAAAAAAATAGAAAAAGTAGTTTGACAACACAATATAATAAAAAAAACATCATCGTACGCTATTTTATAGCTGGCCTTCATCAATGAAGATACAAAATCCAAGGCTGCCTAAATGCATACATACATATTTAAAAAAGTTAAAATTGAATTACACAGACGTCATAAACATTTTTTAAACGTTTGTATTTTTATTTATTTGAATAAGCAACTTATTTCCCTCTCCAGTAACTCCAGTAAAGAAAATCTTAAAAAAATACCACTACACGTTTAGTTAACACAGTTTTAGAGACATGTGATATTTTGCACTGCAGTAAATTAAAAAAGCACAAGCTTATTTTTAATGATTACAATATTTGTTTTAATAAATTACCAAATAATGAATAAAGAATCATATATACAAATGTGTATGCATATCAAAATAATTATATTATGGTCCGATCGATACAGTGACTAAATTATTGTTGAAAAATAATACATACATACATATTTCTGATGGTGACATAATAAACCACAAATCAGAGTAAGCTTAATATATGTATGTTAAAATAAAATAATTTGTATAATCACGACGTATCCCTTTAGAATGAACTCAGATCACGAAGGAATCACAACTTTCAATATAATTAAATCCCAGTTTATCAGCCTTATTAAGATGATCGTGAATAATTGTGAAATTGCTGCAATCAAATTATCTTATCTTTTTCGCTATGTCTATGCTTTCCAGACTGTAATTTAACTGTGGTATCATCAGCGTCCGCCGGGAGAGGCCGTGTTTAAATTAATTGAGTAAGAATATAATTTTGTAGAGCAAGTAGATTTACGTTTAACTTAAAGATCCTAGTATATCTTGATTTATTTAATACATAGCCTTGCAATGATTTTCCTATTATAATCGATTTGTGTCGCTTGAGTTATTTTTAGACTCATTTTAGTAAATGTGATTACAAATTAATGAAAAGAATCTAAGCTTGTTCTATTACTTGCAAAATATATCGTGTACTCAACCTAAGTATAATAATTTGATAGAGTTGTCAATGCCAAAGCTCATGCCTCATGAATCATTAATTTCTTTGATGAAGTCATTTTATGGTCGTTCAAGCCACACATGCTTCTCCTTGATTTCCGTAGTTTAAATTTTCGCTGAAGTTCATAGTTCGGTCATAATTCATTCATTCCTGGAGCAGTTCAGTGCAAAAGCCAATTAAGCTCGTGTCGTTGGTGTTTGAGATTTTTATATTCCTCTTTTCAAATATAACCGGTAGCAAATTGAAGATTTATTATAAATTTCAAGTACATATATGCATAACACGACTGCCTTAATAGAACTGCATGCTTTCCAATGAGGAATAAACTAAGTGGAAAAGTTGTCGTATGGAGAGTGTCATCGGCGTAACAGTTAGCAACGGGGTGTCGTGTAATAATATCATTGAATCATTTTCACGATCAAAATAACAGAACAAGCGACAAGTTGCCAATGTACCCGAAAGTCTACTGATGAAATATCAGTGAAAGTCAAAGAAAGCGCTTTGTGAACACTCGCTACTATTTTTTTTTTTTTTTCAAAATTGTACAAAATTTGTTACGGCTTCTTAAAGTACCAGGGGCATCCGCTCGCTAATTTTTAAGCAAGCGCTTATAAATGGAATTAAAAAAGCGATAATTGAAGATTCTGTGACAAAAAGTCGGACGCAATAAAATTGTATCCCTTTTTACTGCATATTACCACTCAAAATAAGCATTGAAAACAACTTTCGAATGAATTCGAAAGTAGAACAAAGTTACATAGCAGGCCCCCAGATCATTTTAAATCTTACAAGAAAAATGTGTACTTCAATTTTCATTTGCAAAATTTTGTCAGAGAAAACTTGTTAATTATCAATGAAGGTCAGAGAAAGACAAATGTAAATAAAATTAAAAAAATAGCACCAAACCACAGTCAACATATGTAAAGAGCTATTCGCCACAAAATTCTGGTTTTGAATTATGTAGTTATCGTCAAAAATCATATTGCTATAATAAACGACCTTCATATTGAGCTTTTACCTCACGCTCAATGATTATTAATCATGTGATATGATGTGATAGAATGGTGGGAAATTTTGGTTCTTAATCACGACACTTATCTACGCAGTGCCACGCTTCCAATGATAACCCATACACTTATCATTAATTAGTGATTTAATGAATAAGTGTGTATTTCAAACAAAAGCTCTTTATTTCATTTGTTGTTGTTTTTATAGTTTTTTATTTTTTATAATTGCGTTTGTATGTATATTAATTTTGTATCATCTTCTTTTTTCAGAAACTTAATTCAGTTCTAGCATCATACGTCCGTTTTCTCTCGGCGGACTCCAACCTACGTCAAGTACTGGAGGCTAAAATTCCAAAGGAACAAGAACGTGTCAAAAACTTCAGAAAACAACATGGAAATACCAAAGTTGGTGAAACCACCATCGATATGGTAAGTTCAATATCTTTGATATATATATGTATATATATTTTATTTATTTGCGAGTGGATAACTTGTGATTTATTGGAAGTTATACATTCGTAAACAAATCCCATATCTCCTAAAAAACAATATCTTATTCGGCCGAAATCCTCAAAATATGAAATCCAACTTGCAAAATCACCTTCGGAAAGGAGGCCCCATACACATCATCCCCAGTAAAAATTTGATCCCAAAATCTCCAAAAGTACCAGTTTCTGCAAATAAGATACACCCTATCTCTTCGTTGAAATTGCTATACTGCTGTTCGGCTTTTAGTGTTTGTTTTTTGAAGAATTTTGTTTTGGATGAAATACAATTTTTTTTCGTAATGTGATACTCGTAAGATGAAAAGAGCCACAATCTGAAGGTTATGTTGTTGAGATAGGTGCCTTCCTGGCGACTTCACATACCTCTAGCAGGACAAAGAATTTGCGTGATAAGGACAGAGAATTCGGGAAGAAATACAAATATATTTTACTAGGTCTACCCGGTGTTATTGTCAAAGAAACCTGCTAACATTCGCGCTTGGCTGACATCTTCCATTTACATCATTGGGTTGTCGTTGTCGGGCTTTGGTCGTTCGTGAAATGATGAATCGCAATGAAGTCGTTTTTTTCGATGGACTTGCTAAGCTAATTAAATAACTATCAATTTGAAATTTAAAGGTTAAACGCATTGTAAAACATTTATTTTATTTCAATAAATAAAAACAGCCCTAAAACCTACAATTGCTATTCAAACTTTTTCTCTTTTGCTATAATATTTTCTTTCGTGTAGCTTACGATGAAGTATCACATCAAGATAGTTATAGTTGCCGTATCAGACACTGCTGTAGCGGTATTCCTGGGCTATGAAATATGACGTTTCCTTCTAAACAAAACCAGTTCAGTCTCCAGTGGGTTTACATTAAGTTCTCAGTTACTGTCCCAATTGAATATACAGAACTTGTCAAGGCTGTTTATATGAGCTCGCTCCGTGAATGGGATGGGGAATAGTTCTCATGAAGTCGTCGGCCTACGCCATGACTTTTACATTGCTTTGGCTTGGTTTAAAATTCAGATTAACACGAGAAGTTTATGAGATAAGAATATTTCCCTCTTTTTCCAATGAAGTTCCTTTACACATATTTTAAGGTTGCTATCACCCATTTCTGCAATTACAAGTCTGGGTTGCAGCATGGAATCAAACCAATTCTTTGAGTCTGGAAGGGGTTGGCGAATTGCAATATTTTCAACATAATTAAAAGCCCCGCCGACCACTTCCTTGTAGAGTTCTCTTAACAGATTAGCCCTTCACGTTAAGCCTGCGAAATCGCTTTAACTATAGGTGAATGTGCTTTTTTATAAGTCTTTAGAAGAAAGAAAGATAGGCTTATTGGCCTGAAATCTTTTGAATCAGTGTGAGTGAGCTTTCCGAATAAAAATAGCATTGACTTCTCTCATATCCCCTAAATACATATGTCCACTAGGATTGTTATACTTATATATTTAGAGCTTTGGAGCATAAATGGAAATATAAAATAAGGCCCCGCCAACTTGATGCTGAGAAGCAGTCAATTAACCAAGCCACCTTTCTTATAGCTACGATTTGAAGGCCGATTTTTCCAGCCTTCCCCCGATTTTTCCCTTTTATTTAAGAAAAAGAATCGTGGACATGGTCGGGAGGTTTAAAATTTTACATGGAAGTTTTTTTAGATCTACTGCTTACAATTATGGTTCACCCGCTTCAAAAGGTGTGTTGTTTAAAGCACAATTAAAAATCATCTGATGTGAAATCTCTCGAGAAACAGAAATTAGTTTTCCTGAATTTGGGCTAATTTGTTTGCCTTTCTTACAACATTAATTAAGTTTAGATCAATAATAATTTTAGCAGGTATTGTTTTATTGGAAACAAAAACTCAAAAGAAAAACAGTAACATATTATGATTGTACAAAATTAGCGTGAAATCAATTTTCTTTTTTAATCTTATTGAACTAAATAAAGTTTACCTTTTTATCTAGATGTATGGTGGTATGCGAGGTATTAAGGGTCTCGTTTGCGAAACTTCAGTTTTGGACGCTGATGAAGGTATCCGCTTCCGTGGTTTGTCAATCCCTGAATGCCAGAAAGTCTTGCCCAAGGCCCCCAATGGTGCAGAACCACTGCCAGAAGGTCTTTTCTGGTTATTGTTGACCGGTGAAGTTCCAACTCAACAGCAAGTACAAGGACTTTCTGCTGAATGGGCTGAACGTGCTGCTTTGCCCCAGCATGTTGTAACTATGCTTAACAACATGCCATCGACATTACATCCAATGTCTCAATTGGCTTGCGCAGTGACTGCCTTGAATCATGACAGCAAATTCGCAAAGGCCTATTCAGAGGTATGATTATTTTAAAACAAAAATTCTCCTTAAAATATTGTTTCAAAATATAAAACACTTTTTTTTTATTAGGGAGTTCATAAAACCAAGTATTGGGAATACGTCTATGAGGATAGCATGGATTTAATTGCCAAACTGCCAGTTGTTGCCGCTACTATTTACTGCAACACATACAGAGGAGGAAAGGGCTCCAAGTCAATTGACCCTAACTTGGATTGGTCTGCCAACTTTGTCAAGATGTTAGGTTACGATAATCCCGAATTCACTGAACTCATGCGTCTTTACCTGACCATTCACAGGTATGATCAAATATAAGTTTAATACAATTGTATCGTTAACTCGTATTTTCTTAAAACATAGTGACCACGAAGGTGGCAACGTATCCGCCCACACTGTGCACTTGGTTGGTTCAGCTTTGAGCGATCCATACCTTTCGTTCGCTGCTGGTATGAACGGTCTGGCTGGTCCACTCCACGGTTTGGCCAATCAGGAAGTACTTGTTTGGCTGATGAAACTATCACAACAAGTTGGCAAGACTCCAACTGAACAAGAACTCAAAGATTTCATTTGGAAGACACTTAAATCAGGACAGGTAAAACTATAAACTTTTTAATAATTTTTTTTTTTTTTGTTATAAACAAATTTTTTCTCCGAAGGTTGTTCCTGGATACGGTCACGCTGTCCTTCGTAAAACAGATCCACGTTACACCTGCCAGCGAGAGTTTGCTCTCAAGCATCTGCCTAATGATGAACTCTTCCAATTGGTCTCGAAAGTCTACAAGGTTGTGCCACCAATTCTAACTGAACTTGGCAAGGTAAAGAACCCATGGCCAAATGTAGACGCTCACTCCGGTGTCCTCTTACAATACTACGGCATGAAGGAAATGAACTATTACACTGTTCTCTTCGGTGTGTCTCGTGCCCTTGGTGTTTTGGCTTCCCTCGTGTGGGATCGTGCCCTCGGCCTGCCAATTGAACGACCAAAATCCCTCTCCACCGATGCTTTAATGAAGGCTGTTCAAAAGTAAATCAATAATAAAACGACCCTAAAAACCTCACGCTCATCACCCCTCCTTCCTCCTAGTTCAATCTAAATTATATTTAAATAATTTAAATAGGTATGCATAATTCTACATCCTAGTATGTATAGCGAACGTGAATCAAAAACCAAATTCTTAGAATGCTAAGCCAACTAAAGTGTTACATAAAAAGTATTCAACTTCTTAATGTTTGCATTTTATCAGAACATACTGTTTAGATGTTAATTATATAACATAACATCGCGAAGGCAAAACAATAATTACATAACGAGCATTGTTCATCAACTTTAAGTTACAAAATAGAGTTTAGAGAATCTAAAACGAGCTTCTAGATTCAGCTGACTATTTAACATTTTGTTGCTATAATTTTCCTTGCAAAAATATTTTTTCCGGTTAATCATAATAATTAAGTCTAAAATGAGGTAATTGAGTTATGATCACTTTGCGACCTATTTTATTGAGTATGATTTCTTATAGATCATCGAAGCTTTAATAAATTTTACTTAATTAATTATTAATTTATTTTAGAGAGGATATATTTAAAACAAAACAAAACAAAAAGTCAGCATAAGCAATGTTGTGAGTGTAATTGTATTATCAAGAACATAAAATCGATAAGTCAATAAAAGTTGTATTAGACTATTATTTAAATTAAATAAAAAAAAGTCGAAAGTTATAATAACATTGTTTCACTTTTTACACTAAGGGTATTCATGCTACTTCGTAAAACCGTAGATAAGTTACATATTGGTTAAGTTTATCTTTTGGTTAATGAACTGTCAAATTTTGTACGGAAAATGATTTACACAATTTGTCATTGTCTCTTACTTAATCGTCAAATTGCGATTAAGACAAACGAGAATAGTAAAAATGACGATACTCGGATTTTTATTTACGGGTGCCTTTAGCTCTCGTTTTGGTGGTAGTTGTCAAATGTCATTTATTTTTTATTTTGGTTTGGTTGGTTTTTGTTTTGTTAAGTGAGCGGAAAAAAGTAAGTAAATAATAAATACAATCGTGAAAAACATAAAAATTGAGTGAAGTAAGTTTCGCTTTTAAAAAATGATAATTTTTCGTTTTCGTTTTTGTCTGGCAACTTTTTTTGCTTTCTATTTTCGTATCTTACAATCGCTCTTCGCCATGACTTTCGTTTCTTCGAGTTTCGTTTTTTCTTCCGTTCGTTTCGTAATTCATAATAAGTGCTCTGATTGAATTACCTAGCATTTAATCAATTGTATAACAAAAGGTCGTTCATGCAAACTTTGCGTGAACTTCAATCGCTGCTCGGCTAATGGATACAGTAGTTACAGAACATAGACACTTATCGCTTTTAATTTAGAGTGCTTAACGTCAAGCCTTTAAATCCAGGGGCCGAATCACTTCCTCCGTGAACTTAATTTAGGCGTTTTCCTTTGGAGGTGGCGAAGTACTTGCAAGCATTGACATACTATATATGGACTGCTAGTCGGGTTTCAATTCCATACAAAAGCTCTATGAAAAGGAGTTCAAATCCTCTGAGAGACATAACTGCTTATTGGAGCAAAGTGGCTAAAAATAGTAGTTATTCATAATGCCATCTCTTGCCCTTGGCCTCAACAAGCTTTTTTTGCCATAGAAACTAAGGCCATCTATTATTACTATTTATAAAAAAATAGCCAACTATTTTAATCTTACTTTATTTTTTGAAGTCTGACGTTTATAAATTACAGAAAATAGGTCAGTTTTTTTATTTAGTTTTTATTTCTTTTAGTTTTAATAAATTTATTTCACAAGTTCTGGACCTCCTTCAGTAAAAAAATTTGCTCGATCCACTTTCCAAAGGCACTCAATTGGTAACAAAAACGTATGTTACCACACCAAATAATTTTCTTAAGAAGGAAACTCTTACTATAGGCACCTATTATGACTTGCGATTCGCCAATTCGAATGTTCAAATGTGATTTTGTGGAATTACCGCTTGCGACTCACCTGAATTAAGTTCGCCTCAAATGATTAAAATTTGGAAAACCTAAATGTCACGCAATACCTTTAGCAAACATTCCCCTATATCGTCGATGTCAAACTGCAATGACTATACAAAATCGAAGTTTTTATTTTTGAGAAGTCGAACGTTCGAGTTGAGTCGAGCGTAAGATTCGGTGAATTGCAAGTCATAAAAGGGCCCATAGTTCCCATCAATCATGTAAAAATGTATTCGTGTCAGCAACACAGGCTTGCAAAACTTCTGCAACAATTTGTTTGTTTGTATAACATTTTTGCAGCTGATGAGAGATTTTTTCCTGAGTGCAACTCATTGAATCTTCGGTTTTTGATTTTTGGATACGTCTGCTTGTAACCGGACAGATTTCCCAAAGGTATTTGGCATGTTTGATAAGGGATGGGATCGCAGTTATTTTTCTGTACTCATACAGATTTTCATTGATTTCATTTAAGTTGCTGAACGCATTCCTTAGAAAATTCATTTAAGTTCCTGTAGGTGCCTTGGACTTTGGCTTTGATTTCCCGTGGAAGCTACAATAAAAATCTTTTTCAGCTCATTACATACTAGATCTGCCTAATGATTATCTAATTTACGTCCACTTACTCGCAGCGAAATTGTTCTATTGGATGTTTGTCGCTCAGGTTAGGCTAGTGTCCACCATTGAGATGTTTAAGTCCTTTCACTTTTTGTATCCATTATGTTAAAGTTTTTTATGGAATATAAGATAATTATTATTTTAGCAAACTTTTCGATCAATTTTCAAGGGAATGCAAAATGGAAAAAGTAAAAATAAATAAAAATAGAAATTAAAAGCGTGCTAAATTAAAACTGAGTTGATTTGAAAAAGAAAATGTATGTTTTTTTAAATTTAATTTTTGTATCTATTCTCAAAAAAATAACAAATCAATCGTCAAACTTATTGTCAAAAATTGCACAGCCTTTCTGTTTTGCTCCAACTATCGCTGGTGGCGGTTAGTTGCAGAAGATGAACAATTTAGAAGTTGGCTGTCAATATATAATAGGTCAATGCCTGCAAGTACTTTGCCAGATTTTCTCAATGGAACACATCAAACTGCTTTTCCGTGTAAAATGTATCTTCTCGCACATGAGAGCATGTGCAGTTGATAGTACTATATTAGAGTTTTCATCTACTCACAAGTACTTTGCCACCTCCAAAAGAAAAACTAGTGTAGTGTATTCATATTCAAAATTGTAACAAACAAATATCTGAACGCACCCATATATAACGTTATTTTGTTTGTTTTGGGAGTAAATTAGAATTTCAAGTGCGATTTTAGCTTTTTGTTGGTGGAGGGAATATAAAGGAAATAAAAATGAGGGGAAAACCAATGTTACAGCAACAACAAAGATCGTAGTGGAAAAATTGGGTCAAGTTAAGGCCAAGTTAAGGCGTTTTTTATTGAAAAAGTTATAGCTAGTACAGTAAGCCAGTCCCTTGGCAAACAACAACAAACCAGAAAGTGTCGAAAAATAAGTCAGTAAAAAGTGGATATAAAACTTATGAGGCCCCGGAATTCGGTTGAATATAAAGTGGGTATAGCGTTTTATTGGTACTTGCATTGCTGTGCTAGCTATTAGCCGTTTTCCTTTTGAGGTGGCAAAGTACTTGTGAGTAGATGAAAACCCTACTCTAGTACTATCAACTGCACATGCATTCATGGCGAGTAGATACATTTTACATGGGAAAGCAGTTTGATGTGTTTCATTGAAAAAAGCTGGCAAAGTACTTGGAAGTACTTCACCACCTCCAAAGGAAAACACCTATTATAACCAATAAAACGCACTTATAGTCAATCCATTGAAACTTGTCGCGTCGGTGTTGCTAGTTCATTTGTTTCACGCTTTAAAATTTCAATGGTTTAAAGATACCTTTAAAACTCTTAATTGTGTTCTGTGCCATCTATATTCAAAAGTTATTCAAAAGTATATCAGCTGACATTTGACGTCTGGCCTTATTTCACAAAATTTACAAAACCAAATATTTGTTCTTGTTCTTGTTTGCTGCCGAAGTTCTAATTTATTGGAAAAAAGTTATTAATATATAAATTGTTCTTAACATGGCCTACGATCTTAAGACAGAATCTGATGTCAAGGAATACCTCGAGAAACTAGGCATCGAATATCGCTTCGGTTGTTACTCTGAAAAAAAACCCGAAGGTAAGCTTTATCCAACCAACATAACCTCTGTGCAAGCCTAACTATTTCGCAAGAGATCGAAGATCATTCATTTAAAATTTAGTTTTGTTTTAAAATGTAAATGTCTTCAATAGTTTGCCACTTATTGGGAGATTATTTGGAAGGCATCAAAAAGGATTTTGAGAAGGCGGCAAAAGTTTATAAATCAACCTGTGATGACTATGGTTACGCAAAGTCGTGCTATAAATTTGGCAACTATAGTTTCTTGGGAAAGGGCAAAAGTGGCAGCAAGGGCGACCCAAAGTCAGCGTATAGTTACTATGAGAAAGGCTGCAATCTAAACGACTCTGATTCGTGCCTACATTCCGGCCTGTTGATGGTGTCGCGATCGATGCCAAAAGAAGTAGAACGAAATGTACCGAAGGTAGGTTCTGGCATAGCTTCCGTGTCAAATCTATTAATTAACAAGTGCCATTCAACCGAAATAGGGTCTTGAATTCTTAACCAAAAGCTGTGACATGAACAACGCTACTGCTTGTTTTTACCTCTCTGGAATGCATATATCTGGTGTCCAAAAACAAGCCGAAGAAAGTGCCCCCAAAAGTCAGATGAAGTCAGAAGCCGCAGGAGAATACATAATCCGGAAAGACATGAAAAAGGCTTTCGATTTTGCTTACAAAGCCTGTGAACTGAGGAACATGTACGCCTGTGCCAACCTGAGTCAGATGTATGCCAGGGGCGATGGCACAGACAAAAACGAACAGGAAGCAGAAAAATACAAGAAATTAGCCATGGAAATGCAAGATGAACAGAAAAGACAACAGCAGACTCTTGGATTCCAACAGGGTATTCAGATGCCACAGTAATTCTAAATATGATATTAGTGAACTCTTTTAAACACCTACTAGAAAGCTATTGGCTGTCTTCTTTCCATCTCTCCAAGCTTTTGTTTCATAAATTCGACATTGCAAAATAATGCAAACTCAATTTTTTGTTTGAAAATTTAGATTCAAAAACAGAAGAGTTAAATTTAATATAAAAAAGACTAAATATAGACAAAATTATCTTTTACTTTAGTAGGTAACCAGAAAATACAATCTTCAAACTTACAAAAGAAAAGTTTTAAATACGAAAATCCGCAATACAAGTCGGTACGAGCAAACTTGAAGCTATTTATATAAGTGGTTTCGTTTATATGTTTGAAAACTAAAAGTCTAAGAGCCAATGACATAAAAAGTCAAGTCAAGTCATTTGCGTAGGATTCTATGTCACATCAATTATAGCCTTTGAGGGGTTGAACCAATAACCGTTTGTCTTAGTCTGTCTACCTTAACACATGTCGAACAGGTGTAAAATTTGATGTACAATTGCATCTATTTATTTCAATACCTTCGGAGGGAAAAAGTGTGCAAAAAGCAAATATTAAGCTTGAAATTTTTAACAATTGTTGTCATAAGTCAAACTCTATAGTTAGTCCCTAAGAAGATGGAGAGCAATGATGTTTCTTAAAACTACTCAGGTAAACACAAGTCCTGAGTGGTTTTTTAAGTATTTGTTGCGAGAATCTATTCACAATTATTACAAAATGTACGTGTTTTATTTTAATTTTCATCGTTTGACGACGATTTTTTTGATACGAGAGTCAGAGCGATAATTTAGGGAACATTTATTAAAATTAAAGGCGATCTTCGCAAAAGGTTGCTAAGATAGAATCAGACGCAGATGATCTTAAGATAATTTAAACTGCCAATATTTTATGTAAGATCATAATAAATGGGAGTTAAAAATATAAGGCATAAAGCTTGAAGGGATCCGAAAGTGAGAGATTTTGTGAAAAACTTTGCTGAGGCGACCAGTTGCAACTACTTTAACTTCATTACCAGCGTCAACAGGGTTTTAAGTTCCGCAGACTAGTTTTAACAAATAAGTTGTGGTAGATCTGCCGTTGAAGAAACCGGGTTGGTTATAAAAATAATTTTCTTATAGTAAAATAGCATTGTATCATAGAAAAACATAATAAATTTGGTGGCGTGACAGCTCGGGGAGAACCAGGGCTTATGACTTACAACTCTTGTGTGCAGAAATTGAGGGGTCTACCTAATTTGACCGAGTCCGAACCGCTAGATAGAAGCACTTTTTTATGACAAGGTCTGGTTTCGATTCCCAGGTGCTACCACTTAAAAACAGAAATGTTTTTTTCAGTTCCTAGCAAGAAGCAGTACTTTGTAAAAAATATTTCTGTTTTGTATCCGCTGGTAATCGGGCCTCCAAGAGCAGGATTTGTCAGTTCCTCGCAAGAGGCAGTACTTTGGAAAAAAATATGCTTTTAGGAGGTAGCGGCTTCGCCGTGACAGTCCAACGCACTAATCATTATGCCATGAGGTTCTACTGTATCATAGACCATGCTTTTAAAAAGTTCGAATATAAAGGCAGTATGCCGGTAATTTGAGATCGCTTTCTCTGCGCTTTTTTTTAAGCATTGAGATTATTAAAGTTAAGGGGGTTGATAGGAGGAAAAAAAGTGTACATGGAAGTATTCTTAATCAGGATAGTCTTGAAAAGATAACTGCAAAGATATGAGAATAAAGAATTGTATCCATATTGGAGTTGTCAAATATCAAAACGATAAATATTGAAAATCGATATTTAAAAACCAAACTATTAAAAATTTTGATCATTGACAATAATGCACTGTTACGAATCATAAAAAAATTGATAATTATAAAAGAGTAGCGGATCAGTTCTTTAATAAATTGAATTTTAAAATACCAAATTTTCAATGTGTTGGTCTTCTGATAATTTGAAAGTTCAAAATCAGAGCCTGATGTTTCGTAAACTCGCCAAAAGTGACCAAATACTTGTTGTGTTGGCCTTATACAGTACACATATCTATTTGTGTACTGTGTTGGCCTTTTACTTATTTGAAAGTATAACTAGTCCTGTTGCCTTGCGGTTCATTGCTTGCAGATTATGCGTTACCCTAGCTCTTGAGTTAAAGGTGGTTCTTGGACCACTGACTCATCACAAAAAAAAATCGTTTGCCAGAATCAACATCTTGGCTGCTATTAAAGGTGCCAGAAATGTTTACTTTACCTGCCCTACCTAGTTGCTTTCTACTAGGTTTCTTCTCACTGCCCAACATCATCTCTCTCTCTTTATCCTTCTCATCATCTTTAAACAAAAAAAAATTATTCACTCGTGTTCATGGTTATAATCTTCAAAAATTATTGAATGTTTTTGCATATTTAAAAATGACATTTCTTGCTAAGAAAAATCTGTATATATGTATATATAATGGTCACTTCCGCGAATTAAATTTTAGTAGTATAATACACGGTTCGCGTGGTGATACTTTTTGATAACTATTTTAATTTCAACGGTCACCGAACAAACTTTGAGGTCTTGAAAAATAAATTTTAAATCTTAAGAATAAAAAAAATATTAAATTATAAGTAAGTAAAAAAATCCTATTTGGCCAAAGGTGATTCGAACTCGTGACTCTTGGATCTGGTTTTCAATATTTTTTCGAAGGCTATCGCTATCGGCTATATAAAATTGTCAGCCAATTTGCAGTCTGTTGTGACATGGTTGCCCTTGCAAGGTAGGTATTATTGCAGCCTCCTCCGAATCTGATACGGCCTGCCTTTTTTGCAGGTTGCTTCGTAATCCAATTTTCGGTTTGTAAGGATGACCTTAATTATCCTGAAGGAATTTTTAATTCAGGACAAGCTCAAATCCACGCAGCCATGATAGACGAGTACTGCTGGATTTTTTTCAAATACACAAAATTTAAGTATAAACAATATTTAATATTTAAGTACCTGAAGGAATATACTATTTTTATTTTCTTTTTTTAAGCTTACCTCTAGCTTTAATTTTAATCAAAATATGTTGTTGAAGTTGTCTTAGCTGCCTCGTTAAATTAAATTATTAATAGGTTGGTAGACATTTCCTTGTTAAAACTTGTTTTCTTATATTAACTTTGCCGGCAAATAAAAAAAAAATCAAAATTCAAAGAAAAGTATCGGTACGCATTTTTGTTTAAATTGCACTTGCAAAGACAAAGATTTGTCTGCATGGAAAAGAGCGTGAATATATATTTGATCCTTTCTTCAACCACTAGGTTGCCTCTCGTCCGTCTTCAGTCACACTCATTCTTTTTCAGTTCAATCATATTTTAGATCCTTACCCACATTGCGGCGCCGGTTGACATGATTTTGCATCATTTCTGCAGTGATACGTTTTTGAATTTACACATATTTCTGATGAAAAGTGTTTTTTCATTGATCAGACAAGAACTGAGTCGGGCCACTGCAGTTTAGTTATTTATTGAATTTTAAAATCCCAAAACTACCGCCACTTGGTGGGATATGATAACACTCGCGTGAGAGTTTTCAAACAGAATATTATTAACTGAAATGTATTTTTATGTTTTTTAAACACAAAATTTAATACAAAATCTATTGAAAAAAAAATTGAGTAAATTTCTGGAGCTATTGCTTTTAAAACGCAATGTGAGTATTTTGCTCATGGTGCAAGTTCTGGTGGTTCAAATTGGATGACACTAGTTAAACGGCCAAAACTACTGACAAGAAACATATTTGTGGCGCAAAGCGATAATGGGACTGCACTCAATGGCGGTTAGAAATTTAATTTACAATCATATTTTCTCACAACAAAAAAATGCTTAAAAAATAACAAACGATAAATTATAGTTGCGGTCCTTAAGGTGTTAAGGATTAGATACAAGAGATTGTGACTCTGGAACCAATTCTTCACTTCCGTTGAGTTTAAACAAAAGCAATGACTGCTCAAGACTATCTCTTCTTTCTTCTTCCTGGGTAAGATCGTATTGAATTGAATGCTCATTTTCCTGGTTAACAACATGTCCAACTGAATCAGAGCGATGATGCTTATTTAAATGCAGCTAAAAAAAATTGACATTAAAAAAGTTTGATTATTATTTGCAACTACTTACATTTAAGACTTGTTTAGATGGAAATGTTAAAGAGCATAGATTGCATGCAAAATACTTGTCCCCATTGTGAGTCCTAGAGTGATTTAACAGTTGATTTGGAGTTTTAAACTTGATTTTGCATTTATCACACGAGAATAGTTTTTCAAGGGTGTGTATTCTTCGATGTATCTCTGCAGTATCCGGTCGAGAAAAACTCTTATCACAATTCTCAAATCCGCATACATGCAATTCTTTGTTGTTATGTATTCGCATGTGGCTATTTAAACTCTTAGTATTTGCTAAACATTTGCCACATTTGCTGCAAAGAGCATTCTGTTGCGAGCCGTGAGTCTTGATGTGAATTGTCAAATAATGTCGTTCTACAAATGCCCGCCCACATACGTTACATTTGAACGGCCTCTTATCACTATGTGATCTTATATGTTTTTTTAGATTAGATGAATTTGTATAGCTTTTATTACAATGATGACAAACAAATGGACGATCCCCTGTATGACATCGCAAGTGATTTTGCAGAGTGGTATTCTCCAAAAAGAACTTCGGGCAATAGGTGCAGTATAAAAGGTTTTTTCCCGTGTGAACTTTGATGTGTTTGTAAAGGGAACTGGCATACTTAAAGCTTTTTCCTGGAAAACAAATATTTTGACTATATGTACATTATTTATCATATTATATACCACAAACTGTACATAGATGCTGGCTAACTAAGGAAGTATTCAGTCCACCATTATGTTTAACCATATGTTTTTTTAGATTGCAGCTCTGTGAAAACGTCTTATTGCATTCTGAACATTTGTGAGTCTTATTGATATCGTGAATTTTCATGTGTCGCACAAGTTGCTTTCGTTTATTAAATACTTTCATACAGGTGGCACATTTGAATTGAATTACTTCAACTTCAGTTGTAGCAGTGATCTTAAATGCAAAGAAATGTGTATGCTTTTAAAAAAGTTTCAGCTATAAAAGAGGCTTTTTAATATGTAAATAAGCTATTCTAACAAAAGCTCACACATCTAATTTTTGCGAGGTTTTGGATGATTTGCTGAAAACTTACAAATGAATTTGCAATATGCGTGCTTATCGTAATCCGCAAATATGCATACATAGTTCGCTTAGTTGTGTTTCGATTGGTTTAATATCATCATCAACCAAAAATTTGCCTAAGAGAAACCCACTTTGAACTCTAAATTTAAATACATACATTCCAACAGAAGTAATTTTTATGTAAATATTCTCCATTTCTGTTTTGTAATTTTTTCAAAAACCACATGAAAAAAGTCACATTTTTTACATTTTTTTTTTTTTGCTGTAAACGCTTTTTTAAAGGCAGATTGGTATTCTAGGTATAAACCACATTTTTCAATGCATTTCAATACATTGGTTTTTGCATGCACTGCTAGATGGTGGAAGTAATTTTATCTAATGATTGTTTTTCACTTTTGAAAAGATTTGATTTTTTTGAGATAAGATTTGCTCTTTATACATTTTTTCATGTTTTATTCGAAAACAGATGAGATCTTTCTAGTTTCTAGAGATGTGTGTAAACTGAATCTACTCAAAACTATGCCCAGGGGCCCAATTCAGCAAGAGTGAATTTATTCTGGCGATAGTCCCCCTTAAGAGTGATTGTGTACAGGCTAATAAGATTTTAAGAAGACTTGAGAAATCTACTAGATTACGAAATCTTAAAATGTATGGGAAATCTCGTTGATTTTGATGAGATTTTGGGCTTTTGGCTCGAGATCTACATTTTCTTTTGGTTTGAAAAAGCTTTAACTCCAAAAATAAATTTTAGCTTACTGCTATCCCAAAAAAAACAAATCAGCTGTCATTTTGACATTCCTCACTCACTTGCTCAAAAGTAGGTGCGGGAAATACTTCTTGGAACACAAAGTGACAGAATATAGAACAGTTTGGGGCAAGGTTTTTACTTGTGGAACACACAATCCCGTACTTTTCTGTTCGGAACAGATTCATCAAAAACTGTATTTGAAACCGGAAATTCCACACGCAGGTAATTTTATATTAAAAAAAGTGTATTAGTTAAACAGAGAGTGATTGAGTCAAAAGATGGGAGTATGTACTGTTGAATCTGTGAACGTATAAACAAAATATAACACAAATTCTCAAGTTATGATACCGAATTCGATATTTTTTTTAAAATAAACTAACCACGGTCATTAAAAAAAAAAAGAAAGAACAATTTTTATTCGCGGACGCAAACAAAATATCAACACGACGATAGCCATAGGAAAACGAAAACAAACATATGGGAAATGGGAAAATAGGACAAGTAAAATGTCAGGTTTGAGGATAGGCTTAGAAAGTGTTAAAGGTGGTAGTAGAATTTTTACGATATAGGTTCGGAATGCGTTCCAAAAGTTGCAAAGCGAGAAAACACTCGTGCAGATTTTTCCGGCGCAACGTTGAAGAGAAAATCAAGTATGTAACAATGTTGGGAACTTTGACTCGAGAGTAAAAGTTCTCGCCTAATGATGTCAATGATCTTGGAAAATAGGGAAATAAATAAAGAAGCTTTAACTTCTGCAGATTTTCCAATGCCGGTTGGTGATAGAAAATGAAAAGAATCCCGAATCAAAGAACAACTTTCACTTGTGCTAAACAGTTGACTATTTTTAACCTTGAAGGTCCTAAAGTCAAGTTGCATATACTATAGGTATATATATTAACATACATATATTTAATGTGCATTTTACCTATAAAATAAATTAATTAATTATAATAGAAGTGGTGAAATTTTCAAGGAAAATTAGTTTATTCCGTGGGGTCGGAAATATTTAAATTTGCGAAAGCAAATTACTAAGGTAAAGTTGTGAAATTTTTTTTTATTTTTTTTGGTTTTAAGAAAATTGTTTTTTTTTAATAGAAAACATAAGGCGGTTGAAAATCACAACCGCCATCAATTTGAACCAAACCGCTAAGAGAAATTAATTGGGAAGTTTTCCAGCCAATATTTCTGGTTCATAAAATCGCATTATCACCAGGCGAGCAGGAAAAATAGTCTCATCTATTGTTTGATTGCGGGGATATATGAGAATCCAGTTCTCAAGTACGCAAAACCGTACAACAGCACTTATATGGTCATCATATGACCGTTTGCCCTTCAAAATTATATATCAAGCTTAGCCTAGAGGGTAGCAAAGTCGATTCCTAGCCGAGGGTTCGAAGGTTCGATACCAGGAAACACCAAAACCAAAAAACCAAGATTAAATATTTTTTTTATAATTTTTATTTAACGTACATTTTTTTTTAATTCGATTTTTTTATACAAAGTGTTAATTTCATTAAACGGTTTTCTCGCGTCGCTATAAAAAAAAGTTTATTTTTGCTTATTAAATCGCGAAACGTTATTTTTAGTCTCAGTCCGCGTATTATATATATATATTTAAAAGTGAGAAATCGTTGCAACAAAGTGCAACAATACAAAAAAAAAGGGTATCCATCGCTAAATACAAACCGTTGCAGTGGCCACTTCATCGGGATTTTAGGGGTGAGTTTTTTTTAAATACCACTATATTGATAATCACTTTTTTATTGCAAATATATATATACAAAAAAAAAAGAAAATAGTACGCAGATCGAGGGGGGTTTTAAAAGGGGGATTAATGTTAAATTTAAATTAAAAGCAAATATACAAAAAAAAAAAGATTAAAGAGGATTTGAAAGCCCAAGTTAATAATAAATCGAAGATATATTTTCTTTAATCAGCGGCCGGGTTGCCGTGTGGTGAATTAACCTTTCGTTTAATATTGTATTAATTTAAATTTTCTAATCGGTTTGAATTTTTGATTTTTTTTTTAAATATTATTTTAAAGTTTAATTACAAAATGAAATAAACTATTTGTGCATTCATTTGAAGTAAAACAAAAAGAAAATGATTTTTAATTTCGACTATGTATATTGAACTTATTCAAAATGAAGTTTGAGTAGGTAAATTTTTGGGATGAGAGTGAAGGAATGAAGGAAATGACGTAGAGGGGGGGGGGGGAGAAGAAGCCATTTTAAGGGGTTGCTCTAGCGAGGGATGCAACCAGGTAGGGAGGGCGAAGAGCAAATTTCTCGCGTATCGCTGACATCGGGATACAGTCTGGCAAAAATAAATTAATTTTTTTTTTAGTAAGCTAAAGGTCCAAGAACCATGACCACCGCTGAGCTAGGGGTTCGAATTGCCAGCAAGGACTATTAGGCAAAACAGCCCGCTACAGTTATTGGGCAGGCGTTGGTAATTTTAAAAATTTACTTTTAACAAAACATTTTAATCAATTCCTAAAAAAGCTTTTTGTGACTTATGAGGTTATTGCAATGACCGATTCAATTCGAGTTCTCCTATTTAACGAACACTAAACTACATTAATGGTAATATTAATAATGCCCACAATTTGTCTATATAAATACTCACGCTATCCAAAGGGTTTTCAATAGATAAACTGGACTTTTCTTCGTTCGAAGCCATTTCAAAACTGTCATTTTCACCAAAGCATGAAATCACATCCTCGTTGTCTTGACCATATTTTTCAAACTGTTCATCATTCTCATTAGACGAAGCTGTTTTTATAAACTTAAGGATCGTTGAATTTGACTTTTGGCATTGCAATTTGAAACGAAAAGCTCGACTAAGCTGAAGAATGCACTGAAAACATATGAGCTCGGGAAGTCCATCATTAGGTTGCACCTAGAGAACAGTCTATCAGGATTTAGAAGCCAAAAATATAATAAGAATTCACCTGTATGCCGACAAGGGAGCGTAGCATTTCGTCCAAAGAAAAACCGTAAAGTGGTTTCATTTGACCATTGTTCTTCAAGCAACATCGACAGATTTTGTTAATTTCTAAGGTTTCCATTCATCAATTCCAATAAATCAACATAGAAAATAATAAAGTTTTAAGTGGATAATTGAATTTGTATTTTTGTAAATAAATAGTTCGTGTGACTGCTGACTGACTGGCAGTTGACAGTCAGTGCGTTTAAGACCATGATACAACTAAATAAGATAGCGCATTGCGCATAATTCACATAAAATGACGTCATCGACGCACACAAATACTTTTTCCAAGATTAATAAAACAAAGAATTTTTGACTAAATTTTATTAATTAAATATGAAATATAAATTCCTAAAAGCAATGCACTTGTTTTTAGGATTCTGCACACACATTCTTATTATAAAAAGAACAAAAGTATCAGGGAAAGTTGTGCGTCGATTACGTAGATGCGCAGAACAAAACGAAAAAAAAACAGGGCGGCGTTATCTGTTTAGTTGTATCATGGTTCAAGACCACGATACACATATTGAAGGTAATATCATTAGCGTTTTCATTTTTGTTCAGTTCTGCGCATATCTCAAAATCAGTGGAAAATGGTGGATCCCGTGTTATTTGACTGAAAATTATTGTATGTTATGTGTGTATTCCTTTGTTACTTGATTAGAAAATAAAATTGTTTCGACATATTTAATGATTATAATTATTATTTTATTACTTTGACAAAAAGAAAATTGGTTTTAAGTGTTATTTAAATAATTTCTTTCGTGTTTGTTGTGTTTGTTGTTGTTGTAATACGGCAAAAATATCACGAGAACGGCCATCTTTAATTCCTTCTGACAGTTCTCATTTTAGACAACCTGCGCAATATAATACCTTCTATTTGTGTACTGTGGTTCAAGACGGTGTTCACCAACTGTCGTCTAGAACGTGCCCACTGTCAACTGCCAGTCAGTCAGCAGTGGGTGCGTTCATCGGCAGAAATCTGAAAATTCAGTACTGAAACGTAACGTTTGAACGCACACAAAATCTGAATTTTCAGCCAAATGTCATATAGTTTTTTTTCTTCCAAAATCTTCTGTTTACTTGCTGATTTTACTTGAAGTGAATATAAGGAAGAATACTGAAACGTCAAACAAAAATCGAGTTTTTATCAATCCAAAGTGAACACCGTCTTGGGTACTCTTCACACGCCGACTCCTAAGCGCATAGTCCCCTTTCACACAAAAAAAGGAAGTTACTGGAGATTTTTTTGACGTTTCCTTTGAATTTCCTTAAAAATCTGTTGTACTTTTCACACGAGGAAGCTAAATCTAGGCAATTTTGAGATTTACTGCAAACTCCGTTGGTTGAACGCACCTAAACCGTATTTGTGAAAGGAAATGTCAAAAAATCTCTTGAAATCCTCGACCAGAGAATATCAATTAATTGATATTCTCTGTCCTCGACCGGGGAGATTTTGTTCACCCCTCTTTCCTTCTGCCCTTCTTATCCAGGGACTGAAAGTTGCTAGCAACTCAGTTTCCTCGTGTGAAAGATGACAAACAGATGTCCAAGAGCCTTATAGCCATTCCACACTATCCCAATGAGTATTAACATATGTCAAAAAAGTGTGAAGAAAATCATGTATCGGGCTTTTCAATAAGAGAGCTACAAATGTTTTTTTTAAATAAAACAAAAACGGTTTTGGATATTAATGAAATTCTTTATTAGTGTGAAAGTACGTTTGATGCCATTATGTATGAAACTCGACTTTTTTTTGCATGGCCACCACGGGCACGCTTGCAGAAGTCCAGACGCTGAACCTAATTTTCGATGGTTTTCAAGCATAAATCGGCCGATAGTACTGCAATTTCACGTTCGATATTCGTTTCTTTCTGCAACTAAAGCCTCAGCGGCAGCAATATTTTTGACACTACGGGCACTTTCTTATCTCACTGGCACGGGAACATTTTGTACTGTGCCTGTGGATTCAAATTTTTCCACTAGACGCTCAATTGTTGATCTGCTAGGACTATTATGACGACCATAAATTGGACGTAGCGCTCTTAACGTTGAAGCCACTGACTCCGAATTTCGGTATTAAATTTTAATAATTTCGACTCGTTGGCTCGTATATCTTTCCATCATGAAATGGCAAACCTTACTGAAGAGAAATGTCAAAAGAACGGCAAGAAATATGGCGTCGTTTGCTGTCCCTGTCGCGCTACTTTTGTAGCGTCCCTGTTGAAAAACCCTTTATAATAAAGTGCCTCTGCACTATCTCACAAAGTATTAACGCATGTCAGAATAAAGTGGGAAAGAATTTTGTACGACTGCCAAATTTGTGGGCAGAAAATTATTTTCATATTTTGCTTCCACACTTGAATCCAAACAAATTAGTTTCACCATAACTTCAAGAACATTTAGCCAGTTTATATTTCTGAGATCTCAGAGGGCTCAGAGCGCTCAGAAATATAAACAGGATTCCTCTCAAAAATTCCTCATTTTTCCCCTTAAAAACTGAGACTGAAATTTTTTGGATTCGCTTGCTCACTTATTTTTTGTCGCAGTAAATTACATAAGAAGAAAAGAAAAAGAGAGTTGTTTTGACTTCTCTGTGAGGAATAGTGTTTATATTTTATTCTTTATTCTCCTGCTCTGTCAAAAAATGGAGGAAAAATACTGAGCGCTCAAGAAATATAAACTGGCCAATTGTATATATATTATTAGGCTAGTCGCGCACATGCAACTGCTAGCGTAACAAAATAGTTTAGTCACAAGTTGACTACAGAGCGCGCACATGAGCAACTTCAGCAGCAATCACAACGAAAATAACCAACACACCGACAGTGTTTATTCAGTTTTTCTATCTCATACATTTAAAGAAAAATATTATTGCCTTCGTCCTATTCACCCCGACTCCACAGGAGATAATTTCTCTCCAACTAAATATCACATATTTATATCTAACATTGTCTTCTGTCTGCGCTGGGCAAATCATGTTATGCTATTTCAAATCACGAAACCGAAAATTACACTAAATAACATACAAAAACTTAATTGCCACACGCAAATGCAGAGATTAACATCGACACTGGCATACGGATACAAGATAATGAGACAAAAAAAGAAAATTTTAGTTACAAAGCAAAAATATCTCCATCTGTCAAAATTCATGTCGGAGATCTCTGTCAAGATATAATCGCGGAGAGATATCTCTGACATCCCAACAAGAGATGAAACGGAGTGACTCTATTGGATATTTCATATCAAGATAAGCATCATAGAGTACCTACATACATATACATACATAAGACATCCATACATACATAAATATTAGAAATATGATCTGGTTATTGGTCATTTAACCGTTAAAAATAGCAAGACATGCGGAAAACCCCTGAAAGAAAATTCATCTCTGTACCCATAGAGTACCTATATTATAGGTACTCTATGATAAGCATTCTGATAGAAATTATCTCCTGTGGAGTCGGGGTGATTCTTTTGCTCAACAAATTAAAGAAAAAATACATTTGTTCTCTTTCGCACAGAGAACAAAATTCAACGATGTGGTTAAATAACAGCAACTATTTGGTTGAATGTCCGCGCAGCTACATATTATTCCATATGACACAAACTGAAAAACTGATTTCGGGCAATCGTTCAGTTTGTGCCAAAACACAAACTGAAAAGTTGCTCGAATCGACAACGCAATAGTTTCTGCATTTGCGCGGAGTCTCATACGAGTCAATAGGACTCAATTTTGCAACCAAACAGTTTCGAAACTGAAAAATGCATGTGCGCGGCTAGCCTTATAGTATTTACTACTATGGAACAGCAATTTTAGCTTCTGGTTCGCATCGAGAGTGGCGCTGTTAACCACAGCGAATTGACTTTGGCACTACGGGATAAGGGTAAAAAAGAGTATTATTTTTACTCTGACAACAATAGGGGGTATAAGTGAAATAGGCACGTCAGCTGTTAGTATCATGGCAACGACAGACTAGGCTGAGAAAATAAGTAAAATGTTCATACACGGATATGAAGTTATGCAATGGTGTTCGTTTCTTTTATGAATCATCAATCAAATCATCTTTGTATCTTTCACCGTTTAGAATATAGATTTTCGACTTTCACGTAGATTTCCCTACGTGAAAGTCGAAAATCTATATTCTAAACGGTGAAAGATACAAAGATGATTTTTTCACCTTTGATAGAAAATTAAATTCTTAGAAGGTCGTAGGAAGAACATTTAATTCTAAAAAAAAAAAACCGTTTAGAAGATATGAGTATTTAAAAAATGAAAATAGAAAGAAAGCTCTTCAACAAATGACATGCTGTTAGCTACGTATGATGCAATTGAAATGTACACCCACGGAAAGCAGATAGAAAAAAAAGTTACCCGTGTATAAGGAATTTTTGATCACGACAGAATTTCATGCTTGATTAATCTTTTTAAAACAATATTTTTTTTTTGCTGAGTTTTTAGAGGTTTTTTATATTTAACTTTTTGGCTAAAATTTTACTAAATGGTAACTGTTATAGGTTCTAGTATTTAATAAAAATTATAATTTTTAGAACTCCGTTAAGTGGAGAGATTTTAAAATTAACGCTAGTTTGAAGCCCTACTTGAATCGATTTTAACTTTTCAAATTGCAAGAGTTGATGAAAAAATTCAGAGATAAGAAAAACAATATATTACACATTTGTTCCTCCAACCATCTTCTTAAATAATGTCTCACAATGTATAAGGATTATATACCAGAATGACACTAGGCAGGTAAAATGACATTTGCGAAATCATTTTTCATTGAAAAATCAATAAAATGGTTTCACTAATAAATCCTCAACCTAAAAAGTTCTTAACGGATCTTAAAGATTGAGGTCATTGAATGCATGCCTTAAAATATCCAACAAATTTGTACCAAAAAATGACCAACACTCGGCAAGAATTTCGAAGTAAAAAGTATTTACATGGGTACCTACCATACATTTTTTTACTGCTTAGCAAAACCTTAATTTCACAAAAACTACTGCTGTGATTATGATTAAATTTTGTTTGGGTGCTAAAATTAGTTTAATCTACTATAAAAATTTTAAAAAAGAATACTTATCAAGGTAAAATTAAAAAAATTGGATTGATCCAAAAAACAATTCTATTTTTTTCAAAAAGTTATATAATCTCAATTTTGAAGCAGTACAACCATATTATAGAAAATCGATAGAAAACAACGCACAAAATTAATGTTTTTCTTGTCTCTCTTGGACTCCCATAAATTTTGTATACGATGTTCTCTTTCCTCTGTTACTTCTTTAACCTTATTTTTTATTCCTATTTCTTCAACTAAGTATCCTGTCATTCTCATCGCTTCAATTCGCCACAACTATGGTTCCGGCTCGCCGCTATAGATGCCAGGCCGACCGTTCCTCTTCATGATAGTACTATCAAAATATATATACAATGCCTCAAACCCCCAAGTGGGATAGAAAGTGTGATGATTTTAGAACCGTTTCTAAATATTTTCATGTATTAACATATGTCAAATCGTGTCTGATGCGTTATCAAGTTGTGTGTGATTTCATATTTTGCTTCCACAATATTATACATGATTTTCTTCACACTTTTTTGACATGTGTTAATACTCAATGGGATAGTGTGGAATAGCTAATAGTGTGGAATGAATACCTGTATATCATTTAAAAAGTGTAAATTCGTAACCCTTCTGCATATTATTTTTTGAAGATCACCGCTAAAGTAAAATTCACTGCTAAATTTTCCCAAAATTATTTTCATAGTATTTTCAATCAATTTTTGCATGAAATTATCAAAAATAAATTGTATTAATTAAAATCTGCATTTTCGACACAATATTTTTTTGACATCGCAACGTTTCATGATATTTCCTTTTCAAGAAAACAATAATCAAACTTATCCTCAATATGATCAATATGATTATGAACCAACTCCAATCAACTTAAGTTTTGCATTTTTAAATATATTTTTTTTTTTCTTTTATTCGAAAACACATTACTTGAAAAAGTTTGAATATTTTGTATGCTATAAATTTTGCAAAATTTTTGTATGCCACTAGCGACAAATGCACCTTAAGCCATTTTATGAAGCAACAAGGATATTAATAGGCAAAAAAGTAACACTATACCTTTTTTCACAAACAAACATTCTTACTGCATGCACATATAAAAATAAAATTTCGCTTTTTAGAAGCTTCTATTTATTAAACACCAACAGTATTTAAAATATAATGCATGAAGTTAAAATTTGTTGTTATTTGCTGGCAACATAACATTAATATAAGAAAAGAATTTTGAAAAAAATTGACTTTGGCCATATTTTTGGAAAATTTAATAGTGTATTACTCGGGTTTGTTTTGTAGATTCCTCCACACCAATAATAATAATTGTTCTATACATTTTGTCATCGCATTTCATTTCTCTCTCCTAGTACACTGACACTGTAGTTTGGTCTGAAGGACGTGTACACTTGTTTCAAAAGTAGTGTACTCTTTTCTGCGAGAGAAAGCAAATACCGTACAGGTTTTGATAATCAGTGAATGAATAGAGTATAGTATTCGAAGCTTTTTAAATCGGTACTCGTTTGAGTGTACACTTGATTCTATGAGTAGTGTACACTGAAGTACTATACTCGATTTATGAAAAGCAAATGAATGTATTCATGCAGACCTGCTCTAATAAACAAGCAAAATAGTAGAGAATATCAATTCACAACAGGTTCAATAATTTTCTTACACTACTCATTTTTGCATATCCAGCTTTACAAATGTATTTATCTTAATAAAATTTTTGATGGAGATAATGCACTACTGCAATGACCGACACATGAATTGGAGGGCCATTTTTTCATACCCAGCTTGAAGTCTTGAATTGTATATCTGAATATACAGGTTGTGCTAACTCGATACAATAGATACTTTTGGGTGATAGCCATGAATGACACAGTTTGGTTCAGTGACGATTTCTTTATTTTCCGAACTTCCCAATTACAATAAGCAATCAATTTTCATTTATAATCTTTTTTTTAACATATTTCGCTTGTTGGCTTTATTAATAATTTAAAATTATTAATTTTCGCAATTAACTTGGCTCAAATTAGGTATTTTTTTGTGAAATTCTTCTATTAGTTTCTGGTTGTCTTCGAAACCAACTGTTTTTTTAGCCTCTTCCATTGCAAGCCACTTAAGCTCAGTATGTTCTTCTGACAACGTGGGTTCTTTTAATGGATCTCTTAGCTCTGCCAGCCAATATACTACTATTTTTGGTTTACCTTTCACTTCATAGGTAAGAGTTGAATTAATGTCCTTATAAATTATTAAATCGTTTTCAGAATATCCGGCTTCTTCCTTTGTCTCTCTCAAAGCTGTAGCAAAATCGTCTTCGCCTGGATCAACATGACCTTTGGGCGAACTCCAGTGAAAATCCCCATAAGATGCTCGCAGTACCAAATACTGTATCTCTCCACAAAGTCGGCGAAATATAACAAATCCTGCGGCTCTTTTACCCATTTTAAGTTTTCAGCTAATTTTAATTAGTTTAATTAAATTAAATCAATATTTTCTATGAAATTACAAATAAGAAAAAAATCAAAACAAAAAAAGCCCACATCACAAGTCACAACAACTAGAAATGTCAAAAAGTCAGCTTGACTACTGCTACGTTTATATGCAATAGCGAAAGATCGAATTGGATTAGGGTCAGATTTTCGATCCAGTAATAGCCATTCCACACTATCCCACTCATGTCAAAAAAGTGGGAAGAAAATGATGTGTGAAGTGCATTTCACATGAGCCACGAACTGCGAATGCGAATAAATTTGTTCTTGTTTTTACTCTTCGACAAACTGAATAAATGATCCTATCTACAGTTTTTAAAAGAAAACACGGCCTAAAATTAGTTGTTGTTGTTAAATTTAGCTATTTTATATTTTCTCCACGACCAATGAGATATTTTCTGCTAATTATTGTCAAACACTTATGTGCTTTTCACAAGCGAACTGCCAAGTACTTATTCTTGATCCACAACATCAGGACGCATTCTCGCTCGAATTTAACCTCAAATTTTTTTAAGCACCCGTTTTACTGGATTATTTTTCATAACAATTCTCGTCTGTCGACGACCACTCATGTGAAAGAAATGTCAAAACTTACGACGGCCGTGTTTTCTTTTGAAAACTGTAGATACGCAACTAAAAAAATTGCTTCGCATTTTAGACATTAAAGTGTTATTTGTTTCTATAGCGCTCCATTTAGCCCTTTGACAGAAAGTAAATACCTTATTGGACTATTACTGAATCTTTAAATATTTTCTGGTGCAAATTATATCAGCTTGATAAAAGCGATGTATCAATGTTTCTTTAATCTCTCTATAATGCTCTTATGAAATAATCATGATACTATCGCTTCAATCATTGACCTATGTATGTCAATGGTTGTTCCACTCAGGATACATTTTGCTTGCTCCTCTTTTTGGATAATTTTGGGAGCTTTCGGACCTGATATTCCTAGGTTGTCAATAGTGAAATATTCTTTTACCAATTGATGAAGTTCTTTATCGATGTCTGGTTGGCACTCACACACATGGAAATATTGTTCATACTTGGATCCATCTTCTTCTTCATTGGCAGTTCAACATATAGTCCATCCAATACGGCATTTTAAGAGCAATAGGGTCTTCATCAGTCACCTCTCTGATTTTCAAGGGCACCGCTACATGCCAGTTTCGAAGACCGACAAGAATTCCTGGACTAAAGGCGATATTACACTAGCATATAAATATGGCAAATTTGCCATATAAATATGATCCAAAACAGTCATATAAGTGTGATCGACATATTTATATGACAAAATATATATGACGCCATATATATGACCATTATTTTGAGACATATATATGACAAAGTCTAATAACGAAACAAAGGCATTGTCGTATTTATTTGGAAGTTTTGCGCCATATAATCATATAAAAATCGGTTGATTTTATATGTTCATATGTGAGTCATATAATTTAAATATTTATTTATTGCTTTTGGATAATTGAATAGAGTTTTCCATTGATTTTATCCTAATTATAATAGGTATATATTGAGGACCTGGGTCTATTTTTTGCTGTTGCATCTATGCACTAAAGAAAGCAAAGGTATGTTATACTCGTATGCTATCCACTTTTGCTACCATAGTCGTGTTTAATGACAAAAAATATGTTAAAAGAAGGTAAAAATAATTGCACAATTTCCCTCGGGTGAATTCAGCATAAGTGAGTACTAAACGAACAACTTTTTAAACATAATTATTTCATCCGCGTCTGGAATAACGGTATGGATCCGCTTTAACGTCTATCGCTCACATTATTATTTCAACGCAATCATACCCATTCAATTGCAATACATTTCCGGGCAGTGCTTTCCTTTAACATTCTATTAAAGAAAATGACATTAAAAAAGACCGTTAATTTAATCGCGTTATCCCGCGGTTGGAATTATGCATTGGTAGTTAAGACCCATCAATTATGAAGCAATTCGAGAGGTAACATCAATTTTGTCTTAGAATTGCGATCGCTTCTGTCTGGGGTATTGGAGCCACTTAGAAGTATATGTCATGTGCATATTCACACACAGGGACTCAAGACCTTTCCTTTTTCCATTACCTTCTTACAATGGATTTACAATGCCGCGTTGGGCATTGCGTTGAAAGATTTGACTGTCAACGCAAAAGTTCAGGCATAGAAATTTCTGTTTAGTGTTTACAATGACGCGTTGAGCGTTATGTTACGTTTTTGCATCCAACACAAATTATTCAGCTTTTGCTTGCATTTTGACATTTTGATTTTCAATTTAGGCTTGTGGCCATCTTGGGTTGAGAAAAAGTTTGAATTTTGTTCCCAATTTATCTCGACGCGCACGTAACGCTTGTTGAATGTAACATACGCATCGCGAACGTGAACGCGTCATTGGAAATCAGCCATAAGAGCTTGGTGACATCGATGAAAAATGCATTTCTAACACTGGCAAAAGAAAGTGTTGGTTTTTCGATTAATTGGTGATTTTTCGTTAACACCTTCAAGAGTCAATTTTCCTTCCTTTCCTTCTTATCTGGTCCAAATAGTGACAATAATGGAGCAAAAAGTTTGAACATATTATTTATTTTGACAACATAAATTTTCAAATAAAATATAATTTATCAAATAATTTTGTTTGTCATATTCTCATATTTGAATTTTAAAACTATAGTGTGATAGCCAAATTCAGCTTGGTCATATATATGAACAAAATTTATTTGTCGAAGCCGTTTGTCATATAAATTAGCCATATATGTATGACATAGTGTAATACAACGTGTCATACAATGAAAAGCTTTGCCATATTTTATATGGCAGCATTAGCCATATATATATGATAATGTAATATCGCCTTAACACTGTCGTAAGATTCGACCGGCAGGTTTCTCAGATGAGGATATTTTTTAGCCATACTCTCGTAGCTCAAAAATTGATTTTGCAAATTCAAATTTTTCACAGTTCTCATATTTGAAATATGAAAGCTTGGCCCATTTTTATGAACGCCAGATATATTCAATGAAATCTTCTTAGATTGCTTCTCTTGACGAGATATTGATCCACTCCACTTCAAACATAAAGGTGTACTTTCTCCATCCAGATTCAATTTATCTGCTATTTTCTGATTCAGCAATGTACTTGAAGATCCTTCATCGAAAAAGGCATACGTCTTTACTTCTTTTCCATTGTTCGTTAGTAATACTGGTAGAATTCTAAACCGAACTGTGGTGGAGACAATGTGATTCATAACATTTTCATTTCCGATAATGTCATTGTTCGCAACATTGTGTGGTGTCTGCCGTTGTTATTTGTTTGTAAGCATATGACTGGTGTCGAACACTTGAATGGGTGTCTTTTGAGACATTGTCGACAAAGGTTTGCCTTCTTCAAATAATCCCAACGTTCATTTACTGTCCAATTAATGAAACGCGAACAAGTGGAGTTTGATTTACAATTTCCCTCACACACTTGGCACCTTTTGTTGAAATTGGATGTTGTAGCTTGTTGTTTCTTTTGAGCATCTTGGTGACCGTGAATATGGAGTTGTTCATTTATATTTTTTACTTTGTTCGGAACATCTTTGGATTGAAACCATCTTTTTGTTGGCATAACGTCACAGGTGTCTCCAGCAAGAGAATATAACCAATCTCCCAGAACGCATATGTTATTAAAGTCTTCTTTTGTGCGCCGATGCGCTGCCCATGAGAGCTGAAACGTTGGTGGAAGCTTTTTTACAAGACTTCTCAGCAAACTAGGATCTCGCATATAGTCTTGCAAATCAGCTTGTTCCAATATTGAACACAAGTTTGTCAAAGCAACTGCATAATCCACTTCAGTTTCCATGTGCTCTATTCGTGGAGGAGTCATCTTTTTTATTTTATGGATATAATGATCCATTATTACTTCTGGTTGGCCAAAATATCTTCGAAGAGTTGAAATTATTATTGAGACACAATTCGGTATCGTTAATTGAGCTTCAACAACTTTCCTGGCCTTTTCCTTAAAGCAACGTTGCAGACGTATAAGATTTTCGCTTTTGGTAAAGCCACATGCCGTTGAAGTTTGATTGAAGGTGCTTATGAAGACTGGCCACTCTCCTGGATGACCAGTAGATCTTTTGAGATCGCATGCTGAGTAGCTATTTGGTGTTCTGTCAGCTTAGAGGGATCGTCGAGAGTGTTGGATTCGTATAATAGAATGGGTTTTGTTGATAATTATCGAAACCTTTGCTGTGGCAATTCATTTATATATTTATTTACAACAGACTTACCACACGGTTGTCCTTTTGATGGACTTTGTCCTGTTGGGTAGTCTTGTTTTTGTTTAATGATGCCACTGATGAACGGCTTCCGAATTCACTTTCAGATAATTGTTACAAAAGTGTCTGACGTTTTGATATCAGCTGCTGCCGTTCCATTAGAAGATTTTTTTCCTCTTCCATTAAGCGAATTCGTTGGTGAATCCTCGACTTGGCCTGCGACACGCTAAGTGCTACGGATACTGCCTTTGTTGGTTTTGAAGTTATTTTTGATGTGCACACAGCACATTTCCATTCATCATCATTTGAAACTTCATCGCCAACTCCGACACAATGGTAATGTATCCATTTCTTTCATTGCGTGCATTCCACCATGTTGGTGGGTGAATACATTTTTTTCACAGATGGGACAATTTTGTCCCAAATTTTGTCGTAAATTTTTGAGAATTGTTAAAAACTTTCTACTCAAATTAAAAGACTCGAATTTCTGAAATACTTATACATTATATACATATACGATCCTATGTCCTGCAAAAACTACAGAGGTATATCCCTGCTTAATGTGTTGCATACAAGGTCCTATCCAATGTACTAGCACAGGCAGGGCAGATCAACGATAGACCAAATCTTCACATTGAGGCAAATCCTAGAAAAGACCAACGAATTTCAAGTCGAGACCCACCATCTTTTCATCGACTTCAAAGCCGCATATGATAGCATTAGTCGCCAAGATCTTCTATTGGCGATGTCGGAACTCGGGATCCCGAAAAAAACTGATCCAGCTATGCCGCATGACGTTACAAAATACGCGGTGCAACGTGCAAATGGGTAACAGCTCATCCGAGCTATTCCAGACATGTACAGGGTTCAGGCAAGGAGATGCAATATCATGTGACTTCTTCAACCTAGCCCTGGAGCAGATCGTTCGCAAGAGTGGTGTTAACCTGGAAGGCACTATCTTCAACAGGTCTTTGCAACTGTTTGGCTATGCGGATGACATCGACACCATCAGCCGCTCCAAGCGAGCTGTACTAGAAGCATTTACAGCTATTGATGAACAGGCGAAACGCGTTGGTCTTGAAGTGAATGAGTACAAAACAAAGTATATGCTATCAACAAACAATGCTTCATCTGTCCATCGCCTAGGACAAAACGTCACTGTTGGTAGCAGTAATTTTGAGATAGTCAAGGAGTTCACCTACCTCGGAACAAACATCAACCCCACGAATGACACCTTGGTGGAAATCTGACGAAGAATTACCTTAGCGAACCGCTGCTACTTCGGTTTGGCCAAACAAGACAAAGTGCACGCTATACAAAACGGTAATTTTACCAGTTCTACTCTACGACGCCAAGTGCTGGACGATAAGTAAAAAAGGGGAATTGATACTGGGCACTTTCGAGAGAAAAATTCTTCGGCGGATATTTGCTCCAATATGCGAGGAGGGTGAATGGAGGAGAAGACTAAATCGTGAATTATACGAGCTGTGCCAAGATGTGGATGTAGTCCAAAGAGCCAAAACACGCCGACTACCCTGGCTCGGCCACATCGAGCGAATGGACAACAATGCTCCAGCCAAAAAAATCTTCGAATCCCAGCCCCCAGGTTCAAGACGAACAGGAAGACCGAACCTCCGCTGCAGGGATCAGGCGGTTTCTGACACAAGAACGCTTGGTCTCGATGACTGGAGGGAGCGTGCGAGGGACCGCAACCGATTGAAGACGGCAATATCTCAGGCAGAGACCCTCCATGGATCGGGAGCCGGATAAGTAGTAAGTAATGTACTTTTCTATGTATAACTTTGTTACTTAAAAGTATATTATAGTAGGCTCTAATATTTTGTTGTTTGTCATATAATTTTCTTGGAAATACATACATATGTATGTATATTATTATTCTGTTCTGTTTGTTGAAACAAGTCGGAGCATATTATTTTCTTAATGAAAGACTATCTACGAATTCCAATAGTGTACAAATTGTGTAAAATGATAAGTTTACGCAAAGTTAGCATGAACGACCTTTTTAAACCTTTGATTTAATGCTGGTAATTCAATCTGAGTAAAAGTCAAGGCTATGGCCCAATGAATTCGTCATGCGTTCGACTTTAATACTTTGAACTGACAACTTCGACTTTGACATACTCGACATTTTTCAATGGCCCAATGAATCTGTCGTGCGTTATCCGTTGTTGGTTGTTGGTGGCAAAGAAGTTCCTTATTTCTGTTGCTATGTTTACATAAATGTATAAAAGTACGAAATTGAAAAAACATTCAATTTTATGTAAAATTGACATTCATAGACTACATTTTGTATAATATCTTCAAATTTATGTATGTAAATATTTTTTTGCTAGCGATAATCACAAATATCTTTAATTCTAAATTGCTACCTTCAGAATTATACATTTTGTTTTAAAAGTCACAAAAAATAATTAACTTTTGAAATGAGAAAGAACTAAAATCAAATATATCAAATGTCAAAGTCGATAGTTTTTACTAGTTTAACCAGTTTGGTTAATTTCCCGCAGCAAAATCCTTGAATAAGTTTAACCAAAGTGTGTTAATCATTCCCCATACAAAATTTGGCAGTTCATTAACCAAAAGATAAACTTAACCAATTTCTAAACTTATCTAGGGTTTTACTAAATTGCATGAATGTAGTCTCAATGTTGCGCGATTTTTATTTTTTATTGTTTTATAAACGGTTTAAAATGTTTGCAAGGTCCAGTTTTGTACTAGGTAACAAAAGTACATAGTCAGAAACAGACTTAATCTTTTCAGAAATTGATTTTTGGTAGGTTGTTCCTTCTTGTATCTTGCGATACCTTGGGGAACATTTTCCTTTTTGCCTACACTTTACCATTTTTAGTTCGAAGTACAGAATTATGTAGTCGACTTTTCAGTTGACCTCCCTATTTTTTATTCATCGAATACGTTGGTTATTGGTTTTTGTATCGTTAGCTTTGAAACTTTTCTAAGCAATTCAAAACATTAATTAAACATTTAACAAAAATATGCATATTATGTATGCATTATACATAATATGTAATATGTACATATGTATGTGTATGTACCTCTACATATATAATTAAGTTTGTGCATATATTAAATCGTCGTTTATTTTTTCTACTGAAACTTCCGAGGTCCATCTCTTTGCAGCTAAGAATCGATAACTATATCTTCAGCGTGACGCCAGGTAGTTCACTGTCCCTATACTATCGATTACCCATCACGGGATAATACTTTCAAATAAAAAAAATTTAAGCATTTTAAAATCCTTGTCAGTAAATTATCCATTACAAACGCTAATCTCTTATTCCATATTTCTAATATATACTTGTAAATATATCCAATAAGGATCGTTTGCAATCCTTGAATACAGAATTACATGGTGCTCCAGATTTGCCTATGACTTCTGCATGAAAGTATTCATTATCCGAATGCGAAGACAATTCATCCACTGATGATGATGGTCTGTAGAAGAATAGAAAATTGAAATCTTAATATTCAAAGAATTGAATGAATGTATTAATAACTCATATCCTTACGTTAGAATAATGTGTATTAAATCCGCAAAAATTCCATTTTGATAATGAAATGGAAGTACTGATGCTTCACATATGCTCTTTAGGACGCAAGTTCGACCATGAAATCCTTTCCTAAATTAATAAAAAAAAAAAAATAAACACATTAACACATCATGAAATACTAAATCAAAAGTGTAGGATATTTTTGTACCTATCAATAATTGCCTCAAGAGCCTTGTAAATTGCCCATCGATACTTTGAGAGGTACTTTTGATCTTTTGATCGAAATTTAGATAGCTCATCGAAATCAGTATAAACATCATTTAATTCACCCACAATAATTCCCTCATTCGAATCTGGGTTGTTGTCTTCGAGTCCTGAATCAATCTGTACTGCTTCAACATTGTACTTTTCAATTTTGTCTGGAATGCTTCTACCAGCTATGTTCAATCGATCCGGGACATATAATTGTGTCACATTTGATGGTAAAAAGTATTCATACTTAAAAACCCATCCATTCGTCAGAGATTCAAAATCCAGATCTTCTTCCGGGATACCAACACCAAAAATGAGCTTTTTGATCAAATTAAACAAAGGTACGAGTACATACTCGAATATATGTAAATATTTTGATATTTTAAAAATAATATTTTGTATAAATTCATATCCATACCTGGACGCGAGTTGGGGCTGTTGGAAGAAAAATCAATGGTGGGACAAACCGTTTGCTCTGCTCGTGTATTACTCTCTGAGCAAATATCATTTCTTGAATACTTATAACCAGAACAATTGAACAAAAAAATGTAAAGTTCATTTTTGTTTGAATTTAAAATAAATAACACACTTATGAGAATGATGATTCTTCTCAAGATCTTTAAATAGTACTAAACGTTGTTTATACTAAAATTTGCACCCACTCTCTTGATAAAACATCGACCGTTGTGGCCGGTCGTTTCTAGCAACATAAAAAAGTTAAGCTCGTGAAGAGCTAATTAGCATCACAAAAGTAAGGGTGATGGTTATAAGGCCAATAACGGGTGATAAAGTTGTAATACAGTGGGGAACAGTGATAAAAGACATGTATTTTAACATTATCTCAATTTTTAATGGCGATCCCAACTTGACCATTGAGTTTTGTTAACCAAAAAAAAATAATTTTTACGTATAAAATGTATATAATGAAGTAACAAAATAAGAACGATAACATGAAACGATTTCTCAAAGTTTTTAAGTAATTATAGTGAGGAAAAGTAAAAAACAAAACATTTAGATGCATTGGCTTGCTTGTGCTAACTTTTTAACTTTGTAGCTTTAATCTTTTTACTTTTATATGACACATTTAAATGAAATGCGACCACCAATTTTCTTTTTTTTTAAGTTTTTCACAAACGGCTTCAACGAATTCCATGGAATTTTCAGGGTTTGTTTTTATGGACGAGAAAAAATTGAAAAATTGATTTTTGTAAAATCCGCCTACTTTTCTTATTTCTTTGTGTATCGGAAACGCCTACGATTAACATTTACATTTTCTGAGTTTATTCTTAAGGTGCCGTCACACCCTGCAAGTAAAATACTTGCAGCAATTGTTTCAAAAATTTCTATTTTGAAATATTCGTGCAAGTACTTGCAGAGAGCAGTCACACCAGGCAAGTAAATTCCTTGCTGAAACGACTTTTTACTTGCTCGCAAGTAAAATTCCTGCAAGTACTTTTAAGGTCGTCACACCGAGAAAGCAATTAGTTGCTTAAATTACTTGCCGCAAGTACTTGCTAAAATTACTTGCTGAAATTAATTGCTGAAAGTAATTGGTGCCTGGGGTTGCCCAATTCTGGTTGGATTCGGAAATGGGCGATGATGTGCTTGTACTTGAGAAGAGCCCAATCTCATCCAAGTCCCGCCTGGCTGCTTCAGTCATTGAATCGGCAAAATTTAGTCGCATGCGCGCTTTCGCGCGTTTGACGATATTTTCATAGGGAATATTGTTGAGCACGCTCATTATGTATGTATTATTATTTTGCTTCACACAGAAAAATAAAAAAATACGCGATCGATTGCAGAAAGTGATTTCAGAAAGTAAATTGCTTACAAGCAAGCTTAACATTCTGATACAAAATTTACTTAAAACTGTTATTAACGGTACCTTCAAAATATAACATTTTTTTTTTTTAATTTCAACTTTTTCAATAAATGCAAGTTGAACTTTAAGGACAATTACGTGCGACCCAGGCGCTCGTAAATATTATTATTATCAAATAGGTACCATCACGCACTAAAAAAGCAACACAAGATTACCTACTATACAACACTGATAACAGACTTCCAAGGAGATGGAGGAGATTTTTTCAGTTATTTTGACGTTCGCTTGCAAGAATGTAAAAAACTTGCTTGCGCAAATCCTACAAGTGGCAAGTACTTGCCGCAAGTGATTTCAAGTGAATTTGTATTATAAAAAAAACTTTTTAATTAAGTGAATTGTTTTATTTAAGTCCTTCCTCTACCACACCCACTTTTCTTACATATATCTTAATTTCTATGAAACAATACTGGTTTTGGATAAAATCAGGCTTCGAAGTCATACACCAGATTGAAAATAATCATTTATTGGTGTTTTTTCTTCAAAGCTAAAGGAACTGTTTTCAATTTCACTACTAAATAGACAATCACTGTATCACATCTAAACATCTTTGGAAAAATCTAGGTAACCCAAGAAACAGGGGTGACCACGCTTTAAGCAGCATTATCGATAAATAAAGAAATGAGAAATGTGAAAATTTCATGGAATTCATTGGTGCCCTTTTCAAGAAACAAAGAAATAAGAAAAGTGGGTGCAGCATTGAGCGGATTTTACTTTAACAAAGGAGAATGGGCAAATTGGCCCATATGCCCAACACAACTGTGTCATACATTTTTGTAAAGGTTATTGTTAGGACATTATTTTATTATATAACCATTAAGCTCTAAACAATGAGGTTTGCGAGATATTCGGCTTCAAAGCAACGAAAAGACCAAAAATGCAACTCCGTATTTGGACACTGCCTTCCTTCTTAACATCAATGTGTCGTATCTCGTTAAAAAGGTTAATACATGTATCTAATTTTGTTGTATAACCGTTAAGCTGTAGACCATGAGGTTCGAGAGGTATTTGGCATCAAAGAAGACGTCTTTAATGGACGTTAAGGTGTAGGTAGTGGGGTTCGAGAGATATTTGGTATACTAAAAGGCAAAGAGAAAAATAATGCAATTCTGCATTGGAAGCTGTTTCTTTGACTCAACACGCATGGCTATAGGACATCATTTCATTATAATTGAGCTCTAAACCATGGGATTTGCGAGATATTCAGTTTCAAAGCCTATGAAAAATTCCATTATTATTCTTTTGGGTATTTATAAGATGAATTACTCTCGAACCCGATATAATAACCTTTTCAACGGCGTATAACACATCCGTGTTGAGTAAGTAGCCCAGCGCCCAAAGCAGAATTGAATTTTTTCTCTATTTGCTTTTTTTTTTGATGCCAAATATCTCTCGAACCCTATGGTCTACAATTAAATGACTAAAATAACTAACATAACAAAATGAAATAGATGTAATTACCTTTTCAACGATGTTCCACACATAACTATTTACTTGGTAGACCAGCACCCAATGCTGAATTTCATTTTTGTTCTAAAATGCGTTTTAGACAAATATCTCTCGAGCCCCATGGTCTAAAGCTTAACGGTCGTATACAAAAATAAAGTACATGCTATAACTCTTCCAATGATATACGACTCATTGATGTTGAGTTGGAAGACAATGTCCAAAAGTAGAGTTGCATTATTGTTCTTTTCGGTGCTTTGAAGCCGAATATCTCGCGAACCCCATGGTTTAGAGCTTAATGGTTGCATAATGAAATGATGTACTCATAATAACCTTTCCAACGATGTATGACACATTCGTGTTGAGAAATGGACCAGCTCCCATACATTTTTGCTCATTCTCCTTTATTTAATTTTTCTTTATTTTAATTTTTCAAAATAAATTAAGAAAATTTCATCTATATCGGTTAAGTGGGCGTGGTGCCATTCCTACAAGTAAGTTGTATTCATATCCCCAAAACGACTTGCAAAATTTTAGTATGCTTCTGTTTCTTTCCATTTGACCAGTAGATAATAAAATTGCCCTATTATTAACTGGACTATTTTCTTATTCGGTAAACCATTTGAAGCTCCTTTTGAAGTGTTATGGATGATTTCTAATGCCACGTTGTTGGATTTTCCTGTCAACGCAAAATTTCATTTACATAGTAATTTCGAATTGATGTTTACAATGACGTGTTGACTACCACGTAACGACTTTCCACAATATTTCTTGTAACTATACCACAAGTAAAATTAAAGCAAAGGATTATTTTTGCTAGCATAAATATGTATGTATGTATATATAAATAAATATAATAAGGGTTTTCATACAACAGCGTAAAGCCCTCTTAAACGTTGTAAAGTTTAAAACTTTGAAATTCTGTTTCAATTTATATGGACAATTTGACAGACTTTACTACGTTTACAGCGACTTTACGCTGTTGCAATAATACCCTTAATATAATTTTCCCTCAATAAGCCTAGTTTCCAAGTTGATATTTATACATACTCGTATTATAGCCCCGTTCTCGTTAAGTAAATATTATTTGTAAATTAATTCGATTTTATTTTTCTTATTTATTGTTAATTTACAGTGAATTCATAAAAATATTACGGGAAATGCTAAACACTGTCGAAAATTGTTCCAAAAGAGATTGTTGGCACTCGCTAAACAAACGTGAACAAGAACCACCAGAACGTCCCAACATTTCCGCATGAAGATATTCGTTATTAGAATAATGATTTAGCTCATCCCTCGACGAAGAAGGTCTGCGTGATTAAAAGTTTAAATAAAATTATTGTGATATTCTTAATATCCTTAAATATACATATGTAGGTTATTAATCATTATTGAGTAAATTTTATTTAATGCAATAGATGTTATTGCTAGGCTACTCTTACTAGCTCAGTCGCAATTGGAAACGACGAATATTGAACTTCGTTCGTAATGTCAAATTATATGAAAATGTACTGTTATAATTTTAAAAACTAAAACGCAACTATAGTAATAAATAAAATCAGTGGTGCAAATGCTTTCGAAGAAAGATCAGGAGATCAGTGTTAAGAGTGTTCCAAACTGAACAAAACCAGTTATTTGGTAATTTTTTTGCATACACCATAAGACATATTTTTTTATTCACTTTCATCAGCTACTTTGTTTTAAAAATCTTTTAATTTTTACTTATTGGTCATTGTACTTGTGGGCGTATTATTTAACTTAAAACCATTTTGTAAAAGTAACTGATTTTAACTTCCAAATTTACATGAATTTTCTGTCAAAAAGTTGAATTTATTGAATTTATATCCATCAAAAAAAAATTATAAAAAATACCGTAAGGAACAAAAATTGACTGCCAAAAATCTTTTTTGTGAAATCCCCATTTCACTTCGGAACACTCTTTAAACGGGATCGATCAACCAATGGCTAAAATATTTTGGATTACATTTTTCCAAAATGGAACTGATTACGATAAATATACTTAAACGGTATACAATTGTGGTAGTTGGAGTTAGCTTAGCTCTGTTAGAACAAAATTTATAGATTTCACAATTTGTTTTTTCTTTTTTATTGAAGCACGAAACGTTAACAGAATTGACCACAAATACAAAAAATTGAATGCAGACCAAAAACGGTCTTCGAAAGTTCAAAAATTTGTTAAATATTATGTAAATATAAGATAACTTTCTCCATGGTTTTAAATGTGTACAAAATAAATAATATACAATAGAGACAACGTCAATCTTGTTAAAACCGTAAAAGTTTTAAGACTGGTAAGCAAATTATGTGAAATTCATTGATAGTTAAAAACATTATATTATTGATTATTCAATCAACACACTCATAAAATCAATATCAATTTTTTGTAATTAATTATGAAAAAAAAAAGAGTTTTTTTATAATAATTTTAACGTTAGAAATAATTCTGGAAAACCTCTACCAATGTAATTATTTATTTAATTTTAAATAAAATTAATGCATTGATAGATAATTTTAGAATTTTAAAACCAGTAAAAATGTATTCCAAGACGAGTCCAACATCCTTTGGTAAATTCAGATAATACAAATTTAGGTATTTTTTTTTTTGATAAATGATGGAATACGATTTAAACTTAAATTTTGTACTGTCATTTTATTCGTATAATTACATCTTTGCTATTATTTATTGAGCCACTGCAAATTGAAAATACGAGCACGTGGATTATACCGATTTATTTTACACTTATTCTTTTTTTTTTGCAGACGATTTCCTTCATATTTTGAACAAGTTGATCTAAACAATATTGAAAATTATTTTTGCATTTTTGCAGGGTATAGCTGCCATAAACGTTGATATGCTAAATTGATTTTAAATCAAAAAATAAATCAGTTCTGTTATCCAATGGAAGGCAAAAGTGGTCAAAAACGTCTTTTTTGGAAAATAAATTTACTCATTTTACAAATAAAACCACAACAATCGTAATCATTGAAAGTCAATTTTTACGTTATCATCCCACGTTAGCTACTTCCTAGGCAATACCACGAATAATAAAAAGGTAGATACTTAATAAAAATAATGAATAGTCAGTTCCAAAGCAATTAACAGAAAATTTTAGAAATAATATTTTAAAATTGAAAATATTTCTTGCTTTTCTTAAAATTATAAAATATAATATATTTTAAATACTCAAATTTCCATAACCCACGCCCCTTTTAAAAAAAAAAATTTAAAAATCCCTCAACTAGACATCAACTAAATATTATTTTCATTTGGAAATATCAATAATCAAAAATTCAATAGCTAAAAAACAGTATTTTCGATTAAATGAAAAATAAGTAGCTAGATAAAACCCCCAATTTACGAAATTAATGGTAAAATTCGTTTCAAATCTTTCAAATCACGAATCAACGCCAATGTAAATGTTAACAAGTTTCATACACAAACATTGCAAATAAAAAGAGTTTGAACCAAAAATAAAATTCTATGTAATCATGAGGACATTCTTGTTTTAGGGCTCCTTTTTCGACTTTAAAATTGCACAGAGACGCTATAAGACCCTTCTTGATAGACAAATCTTATTGTTTTGCGTAAGCATTAAAATTAAACGCTACTTTATCTATTAGGTATTCAATAATAGTAATGAATAGTAATAATATAGAATTGAATAGTAATTCATCAAGTTTAAATATAGTAAGGGTATTCATGCAACGTCGGAAACTATTAGGCGCGTCTTACCAACTAAAATCTCACTGAGCGCTCAATGTCAAGTCGATGGAGGCGGAATGCTTTGGTGGGACAAGATTCTCCGTTGAATTGTATAAAAACATGTGTTAAAATTTTCGTACTGAAATTCTGGAAACAAATTTCAACTTTGCTTAAAATATTTAAATTTAAATGCACAAAACTTTATCAAATGAATGAAAAATAAAAGCAAATTCAATTTATTTTCATTTTTATTAACATTCCACCTTTATTTTGAATTTTAAATCGACTTTAGTATTTGCACATCAGCGAGAAATTACAATTTGCCTGTCAAATGAACAGCTGTTTAAGCTGAGAAAGAACATTGAGAAATGAACCCAAAAAATTTTCGTCTCAGTAATCTCCGCAAAAAATCTCAGTGCTCAGGTGAGATTTTTTGTCCCACTTAAAAAATCTCTGAGCGCTCAGAGATTTTATTTGGTGAGACGCGCCTATTGTAAACATCGAAATCGGTGGAAAGTTTACTACATCGTAAACGAACTGTCAACATGTGTATGAGAAATCTTTTCCAACAAATCGTACCTGAATTCGTTTCGTTAGTAAAAATGGTAAAAGTGGTAAGCTTTTAAACTTATTCTGAAGAAAAAAGAATCAAAAACAAACAAAATTAAAATAACAAAACGAGAAACTTTTTTATCAAAATGGCTGAGGAAAGATACAATTAAAAGAAAAATAATAAAAATTGAAAACAAAATTGGACGAAAGTATCTTTTTATTTGACATTAAACAAAAAACGGATTTGCTAACGATGTTTACGCAAGCCGTTTCAAACGGTTGTTCATGAAACGTGCATCGTAAACTAAATAAAATTACTATGTCGAAAAGTTTACATCGTTGCATGAATACCCTTAGTATTTTTTAAGAGTTGTAATACGTTTGGATTTCGATACAATGAGGAATTTTATTTGAATCATAATAGTGCGTGTGAAACTGAAATCAAAGTCATCGTTCCTATAGACTACTTTCGCACTTTCAGTTCCATGGTGAGAAGGGTAAGAGGGCTGAACAAAATCTCCCTGGTCGAGGTTGATTCCAATAAATCTGTATTAATTTAAGGCCTAATTTGTTGACAATCTACTTTGATCTAAGCCATTTTTATATTCTAAGATATTTTTTTTTAGATCAGTGAACTATAGCAAATAAGCCCCCATGCACTCAACTGTTATATTAAAATTGTTATAAAGTAGTATCCTAACTTAAAATGGGATACCTGCAGATTCCCTCTTTTGGGAGCTAGCTAGTAGCTATCTTCTCAATGGCACTATCTTTTCAAAAATCTGGCTGATTTATGAGAATGCAACTTAAGAAAAGCTCAATATCCAAAAAACTTCTCATCTAGCCGTTCAGACTCGGCAAAAAATTGTAGGTCCCCTCCATTCCTGCTAACACAACACGCACACAGGAATGGTTGAGAGTTCTTAGTCACTAGGCCCTGGTTCTCCATGAGCTGTTGCGCCACAAAATTTATTTATTTATTTTATCTATTCAATATCCAAATATTCATGATGAAATGCCTCTGCATCAAAATCACAAAACACACTCCTATCTTTGACCAATAATATAATAATCCATTCAGATGAAATTGCAATTGAAACAGAAGGATTTTTCAAAACTTACGTCATAACTATATGCGCTATTTCTGCAAGTATTCCACTGGCATGATGAAATGGAGCACTTGCTGCTTCACAAATGCTTTTAAGCATACATGCCCTTCCGACTAGACCTATTCTGTAAAATAATTAAAATTCTATATTACATACCTTGTATTTTAATCAATTATCACTTAAAGCATGTGTCAATTGGATTAAAATGTTCATTAAATTCGATCCATAGATTCAATTTTACCGTTTCCAAGTAAGTTTAGATCCACCTTATATCAAAAAATAAAATTGACATCAAATTTAACAAATTTAAATGACACACGATTTAAGTTCTTTATTACATTATTGCATTAAAGACTTCACCTGTCACCTAGTGTTTCCATTGCTTTATATATTGTCCAGCGATATCTAGATAAATCGTTTCGTCTACTTTGATTATTGAATTCAGAATGTTTATCTCCTTCCGTCACATTAAAATCATCAGAATCATCCAAATTACTACGCCTGTGAATTGTCTGAGGTTTGAGATAATCTAAATGTAGCTGCGTAGCATTTGTAGGTAAAAAATATTCAGCTTTAAGGACATAACCAGAAGTTATTGATTCATAATGCAAATCTTCCACTGGAATTCCGATACCGCAAATAAACTAAGCAATCACAAAAAGTCGGACAAAGAATATAATCTTATTCAATTTTTCTTTTCAAAACTCTAAGCTGAGATTTCCGTAAGTAAGTACCTGAAGCCTAGTTGGTGTAGTTGGAGGGAATATTAAACTTCTACTTTGGCCAGGTTTGTTAGCGGCTTTTACCAGTTGTTTAAATATAAAAATATCGTTCAAAGTTATACAAAAAATTAATAAATAAATCTTTCGGAAAAACATGTTATAAACGCGGCGGAAGTAAGAACAAAACTGGGTATCTCTTTATTTAGAATGGTACTAGTTTAATTTATTTTCCGTTGGTTTCTCACGATGTGTACATTTGTTATTATCGTCTGAAAGTTAAACCTAACAAGCATTACAATCTCAAATAATGAAGTTACTTGCATCTTCAAATAATAACACATTTCACTGTGAGTATGTTACACACAAGCCCTTACATTACTACTCGATAGGTTATTGCTGTAAGTGATATTTAAAAATCGATTATGAAGTTTACTTTTGGTTCAAAAAAATTAAAAAACTGGGTTCATATAAATGTGGTTTTGTTCGTTTTTTTAATAATTTTTGAAATAAAGTCTTGCTGCACATTAGTTTATACAGGGCATTCAGCATATGGGGTGAGTTAATTTTATTTTCAAATATAGAAAAGTTTGAAAGTAATGTACCTATGTACATATAAGATTTGATACAAATTTGAAATTTTAATATTAATATTAAATAATATTGTACAAAGCATACAAAATTAAAAAAAAAAAAACATGGAATTCGTTCTTTAAGCTCGTATGACACTACATTTTTGTTTCATTTTATTTCTTATTAAATCAATCAAAGTGTCAGCTGAGCAAACAAGGTATGAAAATGTGTTAAAGAAAAGGATAGCATATCTGTAAATAAGTTTTCATAATTACAAAGTGTTCCAAAAGTGAATATTTATGTACATTAGGGGTGTCGGATTTTTGTTTTATATTCAGAATTGGTATAGTGGATCTTGTAAAGTATTTAGAAAGAAGTAATTTTTGTTCTGGGACATTTTCCAAAATTGAATTTTGAGACTCCGCGGTTGCTTTTAGGTAAAAGACCACAATTCGAAAAACAGGTCAGAAACCCCATTTTAATTTGCGTTGATATGTGGTCACCACAGTTACTTTAAATTATTTTTTTTTGCTTTTGTATCTTTCTTCAAAGAAAAATAGAATAAAAAACTGCTATTAAAAATGTTTTTAAACAACTTTTTTTCTTAAATCTCCATGAAATTCCCCAAAAAATCTCTCGATTTTCTCGCTGTTTTCGATTATTTTTTTTTTTAAATGGAATGCTCGAATTTGTTGAAACAACATTCAGCATACTTAAATTGATAATCAGTCAATACAAATGAGTAAAGAAAGCCAAAAGAAAACATAATAAGTAATTGCGACCAGATATCGACGCAAATTTTTCGAATTATGATTTTTTTACTTAAACCCGGTTGTGGGTTCTCAAAATTTAAAATTTGGAAAATATCCCAGAACAAAATTACTTCTTTCTAAACTCTTTACAAGATCCATCATACCCATTTTGAATATTTAAAAAAAATACAATTCCAACACCCCTAATGTACATTATAAACTAGTGTTCTTTTGGGTCATGTGCATACTAACTTTTGTGACTGAGTGTACCCTGAAATTATATTTCATTTTTATGTCTGAAATGTCAACAAAAAGTTGCCAGAACCTGAAGAATATAGGTACATATTTTGAAATTGTACGAACTGCCTCAATTTCATTTACAGTTTATTAAAAACTAGCGGATACCCCAGGCACCTATGCCTCTGACTGTGTGAAGTAACATTCTCACAAATATTTTTTTATTTAGGGTTTTTGATATTTTCTATTATTTGACAAATAATAAAATTGTTTCTGTCAGATATATTTTGACAGCTCCGAGTGTTTCTAATGCGTTTTTTAAGTGGCCTTAAACCATCTCCGCGTTAAAGCCTTTCTAATGAGATAAATCGGTTTGAAGGTTTTGGAGTCTATAAATGATATGTACACAAACATTTTTGGTGTTTATATGTATACTAGCTGATTTGCCCGTGTCAGTCGCTTCGCTGACTTCATTTTATTTTTTAGTCAGTACTTTTATCTATTATTATTATTTTAATATTTAAATCATTAAAATCGGACTATTAGAATAAAAGTTATTACAATTATAAACCATGCATATAAATTTAACATCCGAAACATAAAATGTGGGCGTGGCAGTGGGCAGATTTGAACAAAAAGTATTCCAAAAGTTTTGTTTTGCTCACTCAAATCAATACTAAAAAATTTATCGAGATCGCTAAAGCCGTTACTGAGATAGAGAGACCTAAAGAAAGTGGGCGTGGTTGTGGTTGGGTCAAAGAAAATCAACAATAATTTGCTCTAACTTATATAAACAAATTATTGATACCAATAGCAATCTTAAAAGCTCTTTTTGAGAAATCAAAAAGTAAAAAGTGGGCATGGCAGTGGGCGTGGCAGTGGGCGGATTTGAACAAAAAATATTTCCAAATTTTTGTTTTGCTCATACAAATCAACACTGGAAATTTCATGACAATCGTTTGGGCCGCTACCGAAATATAGAGACTTGAAAAAGTGGGGATGGTTGTGGGTGGGTCTTAGAATATCACCAACAATTTTCTCTTGCTCATTTAAACAACATCTGAGACTTGAAAAAGTGGGGATGGTTGTGGGTGGGTCTTAGAATATCACCAACAATTTTCTCTTGCTCATTTAAACAACATCTGATACCAATAGTAATCTTAAGAATCTTTTTTGACCTCGAGACGGTCATTAATAATCTTAAAATAATTTCAATAGTTCTGAGTGTCTTAGAAACTTAATTTTTTTAAAACTGCATTTTTAAAGTCAGTATGACGCTAAGCTTAGACGCAAATCTGAAAATATTTTTTAGAAGCTTTGGAAAAACTTATTACCAGCTTTTTTTAAAAAAAATTGGGACTGGTACTTCCTAGGTCAAGAATATGCATTTAATAAGTTGCTTAGACGCTTAGTTTAGCCGCAAATCAAGTTTAAAGGTGCCAACTTTGATGCCACTAGGACGCTAAGTTTAGCCGTAAAGATAAAAGTTGATTTTTCATATAATGCAATGCATCAACAGAAAGGTGACACTTCCTAGATTATGAATATGGCTTTATAGCGAGTCTCATAAAATCTTTGAAAAATTCAATCAAAAAAGTGGGTGTGGTAGTGGGCGGATTTGAACAAAAAATATTTCATAAAAGTGGGCGTGGTTGTGGGAAGGTCTCAAAAAAATTACAAACAATTTTCTCCTAGCCATACAATATCTGATACCAGAAGTAATCCTAAAACCTGTCTTTGAGAAATCAAATTGCAAAAAGTGGGCATGGCAGTGGGTTTATTTGAACAAAAAAAAAAAAATAATAAAAAAAAAACGAAATGTTTAGATGATGTTTAAATGAGTTATTAGATGATATGTAAATGACCGATGATATGTAATTATTTCGCATCAGATGAATTAAAAAAATCTTAAATTTCATAAATTAGATGTAAATCATTGTTATCTATCTTTAAAGAAGAAATGTATAAATAACTACATGAAACCGATAAAAAAATAGGTGTTTTTCAAAATTCAATAAAAAATATTTAAAAAAAAATACTATCAAAATTTGCTGAAATATGGATAGTTTTTTTTATTATCTATTCAAAATTATATAATTTATTACAATCGGTTAGAACCCTGATGTGTAGTAAGAAATTTGTCAACAGTCTATTTTTGAAATTTAAATTTTAAAAATTCATATCTCGATTTGTAGATTTTTTAGAATTTTAAAATATACGAATGAAATTCTTAAAATTTAAATATCTATTAATAAAAATAAAATTATAACTCTATCACTTACCGTTTAGGTTTTAGTTTTTCAACCCTTAAGAAGAATTACCCTATTTTACCCTACTATTTAACTGGAATTTTAAAAAATCCAATCTTAAAAGACCCTACATAAAATAGCAAATATTGAGAATTAAAAAAAAATTGTTTATATATTATAGTATAGCCTGGGCGATGATGAATCAGATGAATGATTGAGTGAGTCAGTGACCAATCATGACCGATAGATGAGAGAAAAATGCAGTGTCATACGGACTTTTATTACATATATGTATGTATGTAGCACAGTAAACATATTAATAGATTTTTAAACAGTTTTGAGCTCAAAACGAAGTATATATGTATGCTTATATCTAATTAAACTAATAAGAACTATAATTTATGAAAATATTAAAGAATTTTTTTATAATATCTAACTAGCGTTGATCTTACCCACCCCCTAGTGGTAATGCGTCCGTCCGTTTATAGTTCAATTCTGATTTCCGTTATTTCAAAAGATAATCTTTTCGGTATTAGCATGATAAAATGTAATAAATGAAATTGTATTGCGTGGGCAAGATCCCACACACTTCCGGCGAGATCAATGTCACACAAAGACTAGCATGCCGGCCCTCAAATCTTCTTCAAATCCCGATGATTTACCATACCAAATTTATAACGTTAATCTAGAAGATTAGAAATTAATCTTGTTAAATCTTCCTAGGGCAAATACTTTTACAAATCGAACTAACCTATTCTTATATGGCGCTGAAGGATTCATTTGTGCCTGCTTTCAGTTCTTCACAAATAAAGCATTCTATCTCACTTCCACTTCATAAGAAAAAATGAAATAGCATCTGCATTTTTAAAGGTGCTGTCAAAATAATCATTTTTTAAATCTTTTTATTCGTTGAAAAGAACAAATAGATTTATTAAATCTGAACATTTGGTTAAAAAGTGGCAATTACCCATATCCTTTAGTGTTCTAAATTTTAGTAAGATGAAGAGATGTCATAACAGTTGCACAATCTTCCTCTCTTTTCTTTATTTATGTTTTGCTTATCTGACAGCTTCATGACTTCTAGTAAAAGTCTTATCTACTTGTATTTACTTACCACTAGAGATAATTTTTCTACAGAAGCCCGGCCGACAGTCTTCAAAAGTTTCAGTCATATTTACTTACCTTTTTCAGCTCAGTTCAATCGCAACTTCGACAAAACATGCGCTCACCAAATAAGTTTCCCAAAGCACCCCCACAATGACATATGTACAAAATTACATGTTGGAAAAAAAAAAGTTTTTCATAATTTATTCTTTTTCAAATTTGTTTTGGTAGAATCATGAAAATCTTATTAACTAAATAAAATAATATAAAATATAATTCAGTTGAGACAACATCTAAAGGTATAGTTATAACTTTTGTAAAAATATAACCTTATTCAAAAAAGGATTAAAATAGTAATAGATTTACAAGATTTTTTGTTAAATACGAATCTGCGTTTCAAATTTAGAAAACCCTTCTTTTAAAATTATTTATTGTTTTCATTGAAAACAAACTTTTCAAATCTGATGTTTTCTCATGTGTGTAGCAGAATCTGCATGTTAGACTGCTAACTACACCAAGAAATCAGTTGTATTTTAAGCTTACAGTGCCCGGTGAGGAGACCGGATATTTTTCTAAGGTTGTTTCCAGTTAGGTTGATGCAGTGTTTAAATCGTGCACGGTTGTAACTACCAAGTAATAGTTTTGCTGCCTTAGCTGCGGGGTGCTTTCCAGTTTTTGGATCTTTTGGCCTCCTCTAGTTCTTTAATTTAGTGTCTTAGCACATTTTCTCCTAAGCCACAATAGGGTTAGAGCCCCATTAAGGGAGTCATTGCCCCTATTTTTGCTAAGGAATCTGCTTCTTCATTTCCCTGGACACCAACGTGTCCAATGAAGTGTGACACTGTTGTTCTTGCCCAGGATATTCAGCTTGTTCACACACTTCCAAACTACTGTTTTAACACAATAACTACTTAAAATCTTAAAAACAAAGAAAATCAAAATGGACATAACAAAACAAAATATAAATAAAGCCGGTACAAAAAAGAAAGGTCCTAGATCGACAAATGGAAGACACACGACACCTTTACGATGATGAATGAATGGATGAATTTATCTTGATATTTATCAATTTTTGCTTACATTATCACTGCCGTAATGAATTGTTTTGAACTCATCACAGGACTAAGTAATTATAGATGTACTAACAAAACCCTATTTCAGATTGAGGGTGCGTGTATGAACGTTAAATATACTTACATATGTATATTACATATATATATAACATAGTATGTACTAATATTTTATATGTGAGTAGCAGGATAAACACCAGTATATAAGGCTTGGTTCTTTCAATCTACTGGAAGCAGAGAATATCAAATACCAAGAATCCAGTCCTCGGCTGTCATCCGGCTTTGCCTACAAACTGAAACACGCACACATAGACAGTTGGACAAACGTGAGTAGTGGGTTTACCATCCTCGTTTAAAACTTCAATGTATTGTTTCAACCACCCATATCGTACTATTGTCCATATCCACGGACTTATTTATAGTACTCACAATGCTTCACTGATCTTCATTACGTTGCTAAGGCAGTAGAATATGCGAAACATAACCTTATTTTTTCAAATCCGACAGGACATCTCGAAGCCCTCTTTCCAATACAAAAACCATCACCCGCTCCTCTAGGCCACTGAAAAATCTGAAGTCATTCCAGTGAATGGGCACAATTAACACAATGGCAACTACACCCATACTGTCACACCAATTTTTATAGGAAGATAATCAATGAAAAACCAAAAAAAGTTAAAATTCAAATTTGTGTCTGTTATAAAAGTAAGTATCCGCCACAGTACACAAACGTATAATTTCATATTCGATACCTATACTATTAATTAAGGGTATTCATACAACAGCGTAATGCCGACGTAAACGTTGTAAAGTTTTAAATTTCATAATTGTGTCACAATTTGTATTGAAATATTATCACAGTTTACAACTTTACTACGTTTACGATGACTTTACGCTGTTTCATGAATACCCTTAGTATTTATATTTTTAAATCGTCGTAGGCCACAGTACATATAAATATTAAAGGTAATATCATTAGAGTTTTGACTTTTTTCAGTTCTGCGCATATATCAAAATTTGTGTCAAATGCCAGTATTTGTTGTTGTGTATTTTCTTCCTCACGTTCACAGTCATTTTTTATCACTGACAATTTCAATTTTAATTTGTTGTTGTTCTTACGTGTATTTAAATTGTCACGTTCACAGCCATTTTTATTTCCGGCAGTTTCAATTTTGACAACCTGCCCAGTATAATACCTTAGATTTTTGTACTGTGGTCATAGGCAGTCTTGGGGATATCTTTCTAAGAAAATAATTTCATATTTAAAATGAAAGCGCTTTTGACCTGAGAATATGAATTATCAAGAAGCCAATCTTTCGTACGTTTTACCCTCCAAAACCCATTTGTTTACATTGCTGTATTTGTAATTTCACTTCGGTAGATGAATTGCAACAACAAAAAGACCTGTGCTTTCACTAATACTTTGCAAATCTAATCACAGCTGTTCGCTTCATCTTGTGGGCAAATCAAACTGACAGCTGAGGATTGTCATCTTTATATTGTTTATCTATGCTTTTGACTCATAAACATTATGTACATTAGGGTGGTCCTTAAATTGGACGTAGTCTTGGATACCCCTCATTTGATTCAAAACATTGGAAAACAATTTCCCTATTTTTTCAGATTTTTATTTAACCCCCCTGGTCACCCTATTGTCACTTTAAGGTACTTATTATGGGTAAAAGATTATTCTTAAAAAAACGCTAAAATAAATCAGAATGTATAGATTAGATTCAGATGGGAAAGAAATTGTACTAGAGGGAGGGTCTATTTCTCCCCGTTCAGGCGGGAAGTGTAATTTTCTAGAAATTTGACCAAAATCAGAAAAAAAAAATTAAAAAAAAACGGAAACACTTACAATACCACGCATTAGCTCTTTTTAAAGCCACACCCTAATGTACATATGTTTAATATTTCATTGAAATTGTTTAACGTTAACACGTATTAGGAGCGCTTGATATTCCCCATACAAAACAAATGGGATTTCCAAAAAAAAAATACATTTGTGCCAAGTTTAAAGAATTTCCATCAACTTTTACCGACATTTTGAGTAAAGCGCCAGTTATAGCTATCATTGAAACTTATCATTGAAGTTTTAATGATTGATTTTGAGACATTTAGAAAGTAAAATCGTTTATTATTTTGATGGACACAAAGCTCAGGACTTATTTAAAATTTCTAGTACAAACAAATTTCAAATAGGCCCATCTTACCACATAAAATGACTTAAGATTTCAATGATAATTCGTAAGGTAGTTGAATCATTGAAATAAGAAAAGTCTTTTTATGTGGAAAGTGGGGCTTATTCAATTTTTTTTTTTTGCTAGAAATATTAACTAGGTCCTTAGCTTTATTTGTCCATCAAAAATTTAAATTATTTTTCTTCCCAAATGTCCCATGTAAAAATTGTATGTATTTTGTATATGAATGTTTGCCAGCACGTGTTAATGTTAATATTCATGATTTCAATGACATTTTACGAAAAACTTTTTTTTAATTACCTTGATCATTAAAAAATTTAACGACTGGGGGTTAAAAAGGAGGAAGTTCTGTTCTTGAGTTAACCAACTAAAGCTGAATCCAAAATGAAAAATGATCTCTAGAAAAGTTGTAGATTACGCAAAAATCTTAAACTTTAAACAAGTCATTTTTAAAATATAACTTCAATGGCGGAAAACCGTCTTTTTGTTTTGTTTTTTTTTTTCATCTCCTCAAAAATAGTTTAATTCAAATTAAACTTTGTGAAAATATATCTTGTTGTGTTTTTCATAACTACATTTCTTTTCAATTAACACCTTTGAGCAGTTTTTGATATATTCAATTTTTTTCGTAAGAAATACTTCTTTTTTTAATTAAAAATGTACTTCAAAAAATCATCGTACAGAGTTCACTGAGGGTGTTTTGTTTTTACATTTATTTTCAGTGATAACAAATAGCAAGAACGGCCAGAAATGTGAAAAAGCAAAAAATCAGTTTTACAGGAAGTCATTTTTTGTTGATAAGTTGTTTAAAATTTTTGGAAAATGCAAAAAATAATCACACCATTGAATTCTATGGAAACAAATACAAAGCGAACATGCGTTTAATATTTTGACGCGAAACATTGCAAGAATGATTCATTTTAGTACCAGTACAGTTTTAAATTAAAAACAAAAATAATAATGGTACGAGTATAAGAGCAAATTTTGGGAATGGATGCATAACCAAAATCTGAGTATGAGGGCTTAAAGATACATGTATTGTAATATCAAATGCCAAAGTCTGGTAGGCTTTTTTTGCTCATCATTTTTTTGAAAAGAACTAGTTCCTTTACTTTATTGTCAGGGTTAAAACAATTTAATTTATTTAAAACAAATTGGATATGATGCTCTGTCATTTTTGTCTAAGTATAAACACCTCAATAATGATGGTTCGATAATAAAAATTAAGATATAACCATTTCATGCAAACCACATCACAATTTTTTTTAAATTTCAAACAATACAAAAAACAACAGTATAAAGTCTCCAAAAAAAGAAAATAAGGTTTGCTTAAAAAACTAAACATCATCAAGATAAAAGTCTCCAGATTGAGGGAAAATAACAGAGCATTATTACTTGAAAAAAATGTGGTTATTAAAAATACAACATGATATATTTTCACAAAGTTTCTTTTAAATTGAACTACTTTTGGGGAAATGAAAAACCAACAACAAAAGAAATAGGATTTTTTGTCATTAAATTTGAGGCTAAGTTAAAAAATGAATTGTATGAACATTTCAGATTTTTGCGTTATCTACAACTTTTCTATTGAACACTTTTCACTTTGACGTTGGTCGGAAAACGCAAGAATACAATTTCCCCCCTTCCGCTCTAGAAAATAGATTTATTTTACATTCCTTATAACCCACTTTACCATTTTCAACTATCAAACTGCTGTTAACAATTTATTTTGTATAAATGTATAAAGAGCCTGTACTACGTGATTTAATAGTTTATTTTTTTATTACTTAGAATACAAATTAAGCTTTAATTGGATAGGTGTAAGATAATTTTTGTTTGCATTTCAATGAAACTCGGTATCACGCTAATGCGTTCATTGATTCTTTCCCTTACTTTGGAATGGCAGCGGAACGTTCGTGAAAGTTTGACTAGCTATTGCAATATAGATTGAAATGAAATTATAATAGTTAACTGATAAAGAGGTCAACATTACACAAAATATTTGGTTCGCTTTGCTACAAATTTGTTAGCATGCTTCTAATTTGTAATCGTATAAATTTGATTTAAATTTTCTATTACAAATATGAAGTTCTTTGACTCTTTAAAAATCTATTTGCACCTCATAACTAATTGAATATTAAAGTGTTTAATTTTTAATATGTTAATAGAATGTTTGAAGAAAGATACGAGTATTTATTTTCCTTTGAATTTGCTTTTATTTATTATGTCTGAATTTTCGGCAAGTGCTTTTAAGTATTCTGTTATTCTCTAGTTTTTAAAGAGGTCAAGTTCGTAGTACTTTTTCACATTTTTTAAAGGTTTTCCAATAAGGACAAGTGGATGTTAGAAATCTGTGGTGGCCATGTTCTTTTGGAACTTCTTTAGAGTACCAAAGAACAGCTTTGGATCTACGAATTTCCCGAACCGGGTCAAAAACTTGATCTTGGTGCCCCTCCAGTTTAGAAAAAAACGGTTGAACTTTTTTTTACCATAAGAAAACAAACCTTTTAATGTATTTAAACTAACAGCAACTTTCAACCTTACTTACTAGATTAGGCAATTAAAGACAATGCAAAACAAACACAAATACAAGTCAGAGATGCTTTATCTTGAATTTGGAGGTTTTAAGTTAAGTTAACAGAAAGAATAAAAAAAATGCTATGTTTCTTTCAAACTGCCGTAAATATCAAATAATTTTTAGAAAATGTTTTGCACCTTTTTGATTCCACAAAATTGATTCAAAAAAATTAATTAACTTACATATGTATATATAGCACAGTTATTATATGATAGGTACAATATGATTTTTAACTCTCAACTCACTTTGAATGCATTTCGGAATACCTTCATTCCATCATCAGCAAACACGACTATATAGGTACAAGGTTTGTATTGTCATCTTCGATTAGGTCTCCTTCATTATTTAAGTTCGTCACTGGTTTGACTAAGCCTATCCCGTCTTTTTCGTTTATATTATGTTTTTCGGTTAACACATGTGATGCTACGGCTGAGCAAAAAGGTTTCTTTGAGCGAACTTTTCTTCAAATAAAAAACGACACTTTGAACCTGAACAAAATACACAAAAAAGTCATTATTGGTATGAAAAACCTATAAGTCTTACTGTTTTTTAGTTTTCTAAGTTCAGTTTAGGATAAACTCCGGGTTAAATCAGAGTTAGCTTACCCTGAAAAAGAGTTAACTTAGGATTTCAATAGACTGAAAACCACATTTCTATGGTTAACTCAGGTTTAAAACCGAAACTAGGATGCTACTAAAGAACTGGCCATAAGAAGTGTCTCTCACAAAATTTGAGCAAAATCGGAGATGTGCGTTTTCGATTAAAAAATTTTATATGGAATGGCTCCCATTGCAAATTACATGATTGTACAACGAAATGTATGATCTGCTTACAGCATTGCCAATATTCATGAGAGTGTGAAGGAGTAGATAGTCAATTCAATTCTGTCGACCGATGATAAAAATATCTTTTGACCATAAATTGGATAATATGGTAAACAACATCAAACAGGACAGCACTGCGTGTAATACAGCTGATACCACAAAAGAAATTCTGCATCTTGCGTGTACAATTTAAGGGTAGGGTCATCTCTGCTAACTGGCCATTAGCTATTTTATCATCGACCCGTCCTTATTGGATAAGAAACCCTTTAATTAAAAACTCCTACATACTTTATTGACCCATATATTTATTATCTAAGCCGGATTTTTATTATAAATAGTTCTGATATCGGTATCGGCAAAATAGTGTGGATCCGGCCTTAAGATATTTTATATTTGTTAATTTTATTTTGTTAAGTCGCGTTAATTAAGTTTTTTGTATTCTTTCAAGTGCTTTGTAGCTGTTGCGGTGCCATTGAATATTCCTCATCATAATGTTTTTGTCTCATATAACTTTGAAGCCGCCTATGGCCTACCAAAGGAACCGAAAGTCTTTCTTCCAGGCGGATATGAAGGGGTAAGTGTCACTCAAGCAAATAAAAACAAACTTGTTAGTATAAATCTGTTATATTTATTTGGCAGTTCCCAATAAAAGAAGATGCAAATAAAAACTATACAAGAGTAGAAGTGTTGCATGATTATAGTCTAAAAGCATCAGAACCTATTGCAAGGTATTTAAAAAATAAGGAATCATCAAGTGAAAGAAAACCAAAACCCTTAATAACGAAACGGGCTATTTACCGGATGCTTCAGGATAAGTTGAAAATGTAAGCACATGTTACACCTACATAATGTACATTTATAAGTTGAGAAAAAGTGAGATTTTGTGAACATATAATATAGTATACAAAAATCCAAACATCAAAGCTAGTATTTTAATTTGTTTAATTTAAACTACATTCATCTAATATAACACAACTTTAACGATCATTGTCAATTATCAAATTGATAGTTAATATGATAAGCCTTGCAACTTCGATTTTTAAACTCAGTTTATCAAAAAACTAATCAACTACCTATTCTTTTACAATTATTAATTATCTTTGTGATTCGTTTAAAGAAAATGGTTAAAAGGACCACAGCACTACATCAAAACATTCATATAGTTATTTACCCAATGGAAATAGGCCTTTTTACAAATTTTGGATTCGTGCAAAAATTTTGATTTTTTTGTTACTCCAAATATAACGGTACTTACCATAAAACAATTAAGAAGAGCTTATTTATCTCAAAAACGGCTCAAACGATTTTGATAAAAAAAATCATCGTATTACTATCGTCACAACGTACATTTTGATAAAAATGTTTTACCAACAACTGTTATTAACAGTACCTGCCATGTGATGTTTTTTGTTTTCGATTTGCTCTTTAGTGGCTGAAATGAATTTAGTTAAAATTTGTATGCAAATCGCATATCAACATTTAAAAAAAAAATAAATTTGGGATTAAAAAACAAAATATTTAGTTTTTTTTTAATTCAATATTTAAAAAAAAAAGTTTTTTGAAAAACCCAGTCTTTTATCATATTTTAAAGCTCTTAAGCATGTCCCAAGTTTATGATTTATCCTTACCCCTAGAAAAATATCTGTTATACTGAAAAGTAAAGCTCTTAAAACCTGCGCACCTGCGTGTATTACATATTTCAAATTATAAAAAAACAAGACATGTAGTCAGTTTATATTTCAGAGCTCTCAGTTCATCTTCCAATGTCACTTTGACAAAGCAAGAAAGTGAATATAAATAGGATATCCTACACAGATGTGAATACTGAAACTTCAAAAAAATCCAGTTTTTCAGTCCAATCTGAACACCGTCTTTAAAGCAATCGTGGGGGGCAATTTGATTTTCCATGAGAAAAAAGATATCACTTTCGCATGCATTCAGCCAGTAGTTTGGAGATCTCAGATGACTCAGAAAAATAAATACGATTCATCACAAAAATTTATCGTTTTTCGTCTTAGTAAAATACAGAAGAAGGAAAGAAAAAGAGAGCCGCTTTGATTTCTATGTGAGGAATCTTGTTTATATTGTTTTCCCCTGCTCTGGTGAACGGAGGAAAATAACTGAGTGCGCTCATGAAATATAAACTGGCTTGTTCAAACGTTCTATTGTGCCAAATCGTTAACGTTTTCTCCTACTGTTTTGTAAAGAACAAAATGAAGACCATTAGAGACACTTCACACTGAATAGTTGGCTCTTGAAACTTTTTTGAAAAGATTTGTGGAAATTGTTGGTTCTTTAATTGACAACCCGGCAATAAAAATCTGTAAATGTTGGATGGTAAGGTATTTGTGATTTATTTGATTAATATTTTCGAAAAAACTCAAGCACTTATTGAATCAAAAACGAAGAAATTTAGTTTCACTACCATTGTATTTTGACAGGTTTCATTGGCTCCAATAATGTCAAGTGACTGATAACGTTATTAATGAAATTGTTGATCACCTGGACATATGGTGTATTCGTTGTTTAAATAAACAAACTGTGTCAAGGCAAGTCAAATAAAGGAGAATGCGTGGTTGACTTGAAAGAAGTGATGATCTAGGCTTCGAAATAGATAACGAAGGAAATAATGAGTAGAGCTTGAGCCACTCTCATTTTGAACGTAAGCCAAAGAAGTTGTTTTCTTATGTTCTCGGGGAATACAACAACGATCCAAAAAAATTTCTCGAAAGACCTTGAAAGGAACTTTTAGCTTGTATATGTACATAATACGATATCTTAACTTGTTCATTAGTTAAACAAAAAATAAATACAATATTTTCAAACAAATGCCTTAAGGTACTGAAACCATTTTATTACAATTTTTTAAATGGCAACTGCGACAAGAAATGATAATTTGAGACCACTTATGAAATTAAACTTCACCTTGATATTTACTCACTTCTAAATATTGAAGCCACTGCTAAAGGGATATGGAAGTTATCTATTAATTTTTGTATTGCTTTTCTGATGCAATGTTAATTGTTATTGTTATCATGCACTAAGAGTTTCTTTTCTGTAAATTTCATATTTTGATTTAGGGTTGTTTGAACCACTGTGCGTCTGCTGGTCGGTGTCAAAACTAGTATCTGGGTTATTGAAATAAACCTCGTTGGAGACCTAGATGCCGTATTGTTTTTGTAATACGTGTTACGATAACCTCGAACCAGATCCGGAGATAATAAAACGCAGCTATAGATAGGGCTAGTGGTGATGGCGTTTTTTTAAAGCTTAGTATACAGCTCTTTTGAATAAAAATAAACTTGATGGTGAGAAAAAAAATCGGCAAATAAAAATAAACGTGGTGCAAAAAATTTGTTCTTATTTATCGTCACTTTACAGTTTGTACAAAAAAAGTCTGAATGAGACTGTTCTATGCTAAAGCAAATACAACATGTCAAACGCAATTTTTCCACAAAAGAATGCCAGTGGCATTAAGCAAAACAGTAGTCACATAAAAACACCATCAAATAAATAAATAAATTAAGCTTATGGAAAACCAGGGCCTAGTGACTAACAACTCTCAACAACTCTCATTCCTGTGTGCGTGTTGTTGGCAGGAATGGAGAGGACCTACAATTTTTTGCCGAGTCCGAACGGTTAGATGAGAAGCACTTATTCATGAGAGACAGAGATTGGAGGATTTGTCAATCCCTCGCAAGAGGTAGTACCTCGGAATAAAACATTTCTATTTTTGGGTGGCAGTGGCCGGAAATCGAACCCAGACCTTTAGCATGACAGTCCTACGCACTAACCATTATGCCACGAGGTACTACCTAAAAACATTAACACACCTATTTGGCCAGTTTATATTTCTTGAGCGCTCAGTATTTTTCCTCAATTTTTTGACAGAGCAGGAGAATAAAATTTAAACAGTATTACTCACATAGAAGTCAAAACAACTCTCTTTTTCTTTTCTTCTTATGTAATTTACTGCGACAAGAAATAATTGAGCAAGCGAATCCAAACATTTTCAGTCTAGGTTTTTAAGGGGAAAAGTGAGGAATTTTTGAGAGAAATCCTGTTTATATTTCTGAGCCCTCTGAGATCCCAGAAATATAAACTGGCTAATTATCTCACAAAGTATTGACACGTCATTTCAAAATAGATTGGAAAGGAATTTCATGCGACTGTTTTGAAAATAATTTTCATATTCAGCTTCAACGTCTGCATCAATGTTATGGTCTAAAGTGCCTTTCACATGAGCTGCGAATAGCGAACTGCAAATTGCGAATGACGGTGTTCACATTGGATTGAAAAACTGGATTTTTTTTGACGTTTCAGTATTCACATCTCGCTCCCACTTCTTCAGTAAAGGAAGATGTAAATACTGAAACGTCAAAAAAAATCCAGTTTTTCAGTCCAATGAGAACACCGTCAATGGTCGCGAATTTTAACATTTCTTTCACATGATTGGTCGCCAACAGACGTGAATTGTCATACAAAATAAAGGAAGGTGCTACAATAAATTGAGGTTAACTTCGAGCGAATTTTTCATTTGCAGATTTGTGGAATGCGTCCTGATGTTGTGGATTGCTAATAAGTGTTTGACAATTCGCAGAAAATGTCTCATTGGTCGTGTAAAAAATATAAAAATGCTATATTTAACAATTTAAATTAATTTTAGGCCATGCTTTCTTTCGAAAAATGTAGCTAGGATCATTTATTCAGTTTGTTTAAAAGTAAAAACAAAAATTTGTTGATATTTGAGCTGAATTGCCTAGACAAATTTATTCGCATTCGCAGTTCGCGGCTCATGTGAAAGGCACTTAAGAACATTGGTTCCAAAAATTTTTCTTTTATTAACACCTCGTGTCAAATTGTGTAAGCTGCATTTTTGTGTATAATAAAATTTCATTTATTCTATTTCCATATTATTAGGTAAACATAATTTTGTTCACACTTTTTTGTGGAACAAACAACGAACAAAGCCGAATTTTTAACACTTATAAACATAAATTCCTGTAAAAGTTCAACAAAATAGTAGAAACCAAATCAACTCCTAGGTACCTACCAAAAGTTGCATTTTAATAGTTATAATAAGAGAAAAGAACTGATGGAGCATTTCTATAAGGTCATATTCCGAACTTGAGGGTCTGTAGGTGGTACATGCATCTTAATATCGAATACAAAAGTGTGATAGTATGTTTTTAACGCCTGTGGTGGAGTTAAAAATAGCCGTTTTCCAATTGTTCTACCTAAGGTACAAGGTACAACAACAATATACGTTCATTTATTAAAAATGGAAAATGACGATCTGTAACTTTCCTAAAATAAACGGACTTTAGTTTTGACAAACCGAATAATGAAACATAAGTTATGAACTTGCCAAATGGAACTTATTAGCCTTAATTAAAATTTTGTTCGTTGATTTTTATTTTTTTTTTTATTTAGATTGGGTTAAGAGAACTTTTCTCACTCTTTAAGAACCTCCGTTCTTCAATCTAAACGAGACTTACTCTCATCACCCCGGTTCCTTAGTTAATTCCAAATAGATTCAGACCGCCAGATTTATTCATTTTTAGTGCGGACAAGTACAATATTTCACTTGTGGAACGGGCACTAAATCTGGCAGTCTAAAACTCGGCAGAAAACACAGATATTATCACTTAAACAGATTCAGCAAGTAGTTGGGTGCTTCTCCAAAACCAGCTGAGTTCAGATCAGGCCAGAAATTAACTAACTTGAGAAAATTAAAAAGAAAAAAATCAAAAAAATTTTTAGCTACTTTAACAAAAATTAAAATCAAAAACAATCCCTTATTATACCTAATCTGTCCAACAAAATTGACAGTACAGAGAAGATAGGACGTTTGCCTCCCAATCTGCTAGCATTAGCATGCATACATCCGTTGTAAGTTAAAGATCTTACGGGGTTTCTGCAATTTGAATTATAAATTGCAGCAAATTTAAAATTAAAACATTTTGTTCAAAATTTAATTTAAAAAAAGCAGTAACAACTTACAAAAACAAACATAAAAACCAAAAAATCAAAGATTTTAATTTTTTTTCTGAATCAGGCATACTTTTTTCAGAGGAAAGACTTTAACAAAAAACAAGTAGAGGCTGAAATCTTTAATATGCCTTGTTCAAAAAGTAGTTTTTATTAAAAAAATGACAGAGTTATACCCATTCAAACAATTCGTATAATTTTTGGCAGTTTTTGTCCGAAAACCCGTTTTTGGTACTATATGACAAATTAAACAATCCTTGCATCTAGTACCAAGTCTTATATTAATCGACCCAGCCATTTACTGTAAGTGTTTACGAACAACAAAGTATAGCGGGCTTGACAACTTTTTAAATAGTCTCAATCGTTATATCATATTTCATAAAAATCTTGAATTCGAATATTTTACGAATGTGAAATTTGCAACGTAATACCGAAAACGAGGCTTTTGAGTCAAAACAGCTATGCGGTCTGTAAACTTTTAATAAATTCAATATCTATTCTGATTGATCTATGAGTGATATATTGCTTTATTCGTTGTGTACTAAAATCGGCCCATTAAGCTGAACTCCTTCGAGTGATAACTTCACTTTTAAACCTTAGTCTTTGCGTTCAAAATTGGCGGTTAGATAAGCTTTTTGGTTGAGGTACAGGTCCTCTCTTGGCTGTAGCGCCAGCTAGAATAAGTAAGTATGTAAGTAATTTTAAAATATACCTATCATATTAAACGTTTGGTGCTATCAATTTAAAAATCTGTTAGCAGAAATTTTATTATTTTATAATTTGTGGTAAATTCGCATGTCTCTATAGTCTCTTCTATAAAAACAGCATATACTTGAGAAGGTATGAATTATATGTACATAATTACTTACTTATGTTATTTATTTTTATTTTTAAATTCGCACAATGATTTGTATACATTTAAAATTATCGACTGCAAAATAAAACTTACTGGCATTGCAAATTCTATTAAACTAACAACTTCTGCTTTTTAGTTTAAATTATACCCCATTTTATTTATTATGAGAATGTTACGCTCAAGACCTAACAGTTCTCCTTAGGAAGTTATTTCTTCAAGTCCTATTGATATCCATTATTAAGTGAAAATTTGGTTTAGAAAAAAAATTTTAAAAATGTTTACTATAAATGTATTGCAAAATGTTATATTGTTTGGTTGTTTATTATTTTTTGAAATAATACCTTCTTTTGCATTAGTATATACGGGGCATTCAGGAATTGGGGTGAGTTATTTTTATTAACATGGAAATAGAAACTATAAGATATGACAAAAGTGCGCAGATTAAAACAATGCAAATATAATATTTTTTGCCTTGATTAACTCTCAAAAAGAAGTAAAACAAAGAAACATATTTATTTCAGGCAAACATGCCTACAAGATTTTGAATTTGAATTTCATAATGCTGATTTAACTCAAAATTACTTTAACACTGAAAACCCGGCCTTTAATTACTTAGTTACAAGTCATTATTCGACCACGTTAGTGGATGCTTACCAACTATTATGTCGAAGAATGTTTGACAATGAAGTCTCCGAGCACAACTTTCTTCATATACATACCTGGGGGTGGATACTCATACTGTGAAAACGTGAAGTGAAAAAAAGTTGTCATTTCAGTCAGAGAATATCAATTGATATTCTGATTTCAGTTTTAACAGAGTTTTATCATTTTATCACTTCACAAACACACGCAAGGCGATTTCCGAACTCGTTATGAAAAATAACTGCCAAAGAGAGTACTAAAAAGTACAAAAATGCGAAATGCATCTCATCTCTCTCAATCTCTCATAATAAAAGATGGTTGTTTTGTCTAACACCCCGACTCCACAGGAGATAATTTCTATCAGAATGCTTATCTTGACATGAAATATCCAATGGAGTCACTCCGTTTCATCTCTTGTTGGGATGTCAGAGATATCTCTCCGCGATTATATCTTGACAAAGATCTCCGACATGAATTTTGACAGATGGAGATATTTTTGCTTTGTGACTAGACATTTCTTTTTTGTCTCATTATCTTGTTTCCCTATACCAGTGTTGATGTTAAGCTCTGCATTTATGTGTGGCAATTAAGTTTTTGTTTCTTATTTGGTGTTATTTTCGGTTTCGTGATTTGAAATAGCATAACATGATTTGCCCAGCGCAGACAGAAGACAATGTTAGATATAAATATCTGATATTAAGTTGGAGAGTAACTATCTCCTGTGGAGTCGGGGGGTAAGGAAACCAAGATGGCGACTTGGTGTATCTCATGAGCATAAATTGTTTCTCTTTATCATTTATCTTTTCACAGGTTCTCACAGAATGAATTGATTGTGATAAAAGAAATATCATATGAAAACATTTTGGCATTTGTTTTCATTTTTTCACTCTTCGAGAATCGCATTTGGCGTGAAAGCATAATCAGAGAGTGCAGTGGTACAGAGATGAATTTTCTTTCAGGGGTTTTCCGCATGTCTTGCCATTTTTAACGGTTAAATGACCAATGACCAGATCATATTTCTAATATTTATTTATGTATGGATGTCTATATGTATGTATATTTTGAAGTTTTTTATAGCAATTGCGGTACCATTGAATAATCCTCACCATAATGCTTTTGTTTCGTATAACTTCGCAACTTCTTATGGCATACCTACAGACCCAAAAATATTTCATTCAAATAAGTATAATGGGGTAAGTTAAATTGAAGTAATTGGAAAAACTCATTGTTAAGGTTTTGTAATATTTATTTGTTAGTATGCATTAAAAGAAGACGCAAATAAAAATTACACCAAAATTGAAAAATTGCACGAGGATAGTCTTTTACCATCTGAGTCAGCAAGAAGTTCTTCGCAAAAATATGAACCAATAAGTGAAAGAAAACCAAGGCCATTTTTAACAAAACAGGCTTTCTATCAGATGATTCAGGACAAGTTGAAACTGTAAGTTAAAGTCTTATTTAATTTTATCTGTCAAGTAAATCCATGGTTGTTCATGAATAAGCCAATTTATCATGAAATGGCTAATCAAACTGCGAGCATAAATCAAGTGACAGCTGTCAAAAAACCAATTCCGAAAAATAGTACTGCCAGATTGAAACCACATGTGTAAAAAAAAACACCCTTTACATACATATATATCTTTAATTTCATAATAAGGGGGTAGTTATATAATGGATTTTAAAACTGGTGTGAGCTATTAAAAAGAAATAAAAATTAAAAAGTAAGTAGGTATTGTATTTAAATTTTTTAATAATTGCTCAAGGTGCCCATTGGGTTCAGTGCCCTGTGCATTTGTACCGCTTGCACTTATATCTAGCTTGTTCGGCCCTATCTATACTGAAATAATATATCTACCTACTTTTAAACAATCTTGTATATTTGGATTTTGTTAACAAAAATTTGAATCCATTACCGGTGGCTGGATTATAATATTTGTAACACATTTTGTATTTAATAAAATATGGAAAAGAATGAGCATACATATTCGTATCTCAGATTTACCTACAACATAGTGTTTGTGTTGATAATTTCACCAACTTTTGTAGTTTTTCCTTGTTTTTATGAGTATGTTGGCTTAGTTCTTTTTTTATACAGTGACTGCATGCCTCGGACGGTGCGGTGTATGGAAATAATTCCAGGGGCATATCTGCTCCACATTTGAATTTATTCCATCTTAAGTGGGAATCTGTTTCACTTTTCAAAGTGTAATTTATTTTCACCGACGGAGGGAATTTATTGCATTTTTTAGTGAGAAAGATCTCCACTTGGAGAGTGGAGTTTTGGCCACTTTGTATGAGAATCAATTTAACTTCTTTTTTTTTATTCGTTCTTAGGAGGTTTTATTCTATAGCATAAATAGTTTTTATTGTTATAAGAACTGCAAAAGTATGATCCACACTCTGATTTTGAATAATCATCTATATAAATATCTTAAAATGATACTCGTACAATAACAATTATTGGTAGATATATAGGATAAATTCAAAGTTTCTTTAAATTCAGATTCTTTAAATGCAAAAGAAACTGTTCATATACCCAATATCGCACCTACTCTAAATCCTGTAGTGTGCCCATTAAGTGGGGCACTCACTGATTATTCGCCCTAATGCTGGTTGCTAGCAGTGTATTTATGTACATAAACAATGACTTTTTCTATATTTATAAATCAATAATATCCCAAATTCCAAATTTTAAGTGGAAAAAATTCCACCAAACTACGGGTGTAGTAAGTTCCCTCTCGTGGTGAAAATTCCTCAAAAGTATTTAAATCAAAGAAGTTTCCTTTGACTTACGTAGTTTTTTTTTCTGGGTGTGGGATTATTTCTTTGCACCAACTCGGACACCTATGAAAAAAAAAATTGAAGGAAAATACTGCAGCAATATGGTACGCAATATGAAAAAAGCATAATCATTTTCAAACAACCTTACATGACACGGTTGAGCCCGAAATTTTGTTCGGTGTCCCGAATTTCCATCCTTTTTTTTTTAGAAATCAAGATACATTATGTAAATAATATATCTTCTTGAAAATTATTAATTGATTTGCAATATGCTTAGCATATGTAGATGAAGCGTCGCATTACAATAAACGATGAAGAACACAATACCCTTCTGCTTCAACGCTGACCCACGGCTAGCACACTACTGTTGCTGGAAAGCCTATTCCTAAAACCCATTCCCCATTTTTATGTAATCAAAAAAAATGTTTTGCAAAAACTCGGCCCGAACTACGAATTACGATTATGGTTCAAAATCCATCGTTATTGTTATATTGCGATTACATTTTACGAAAGTCGTTTTTTAAAAACTATGCTCGTGTTATTTTACGACTGATTTTGGCTATCCCTTCTTTGAGTATGGTTTTTCTTTGCCCTAGATTTTTTGCCATTCGTAACACGGGCCCTAGGAAAAATTTAAAGCTTCTTTGCTGTCAGTGAATTCATCGAAATCGGTAAGATGAAAAATGGATCAAAATTTGAACCACGTTTGTATACAACTGGCTCTAAGATAACTAGTGTTAAGTGAATTGTTAACAATATTTGTTGAATAAAAATTGTAAAACAACAATTTTATTCTATTTTTTTTTTATTTTGTAGGTCTGGACTAGAAGGAGATGCTTGTTTGCTAAAACTTGTTTGTGAAATTAATTCGTCAATGCTTGGTAGATATAATGGAGTTCTAGGAAATATTTTACATATTTTAATATCGTGAGTATAAGAAAGTAGATACATGCTACAGTAGATGACGGATAAAAGAAAATCTCATAAAACTGGCTTTTTGAGACAGACATTCCTAAATATCTTACACATTCCCATTAAGTTAAGTGTAAATGAATCTAATATAAGAAAACCGTTTATAAAAAAAAAAAACACTGATATAAGAAACTTATATTCTTCTTACTGCCTAGTTGCCTACAAAAATACACGTCTTTAACACCCTAGAGGATAATTTCTTTTTAACCTAATAACAGATATTTTGATCTTACATTGTCTTCTATTTGCGCTGGGCAAATCATGTTATAACATTTCAAATCACGAAACCGAAAATTACACTAAATAAAATAAAAACACTTAATTGCCACCCTCATATGCAGAGATTAACATCAGCACTGACATAAGGATACAAAATAATGAGACAAAAGAAGACATTTCTAGAAAATCACCCCTTAATAATGTGATTTTGTAAGAATTCATAATTTTTAATGTTTATTTTTGTAACTTTAAGAGCGATATTTATGAATTAATGCAATTACAAGACTTGTGTATAAGGGTGGTCGTTAAAAAAAAAGTTATCTTGGATGGACCTAAATCGAATTTAAATGAAGTAAAACAGATTTTCAGATTTTTTTTGTTCACCTCCTATAGTCGCTGTAGGGTATAATTTAATTCCCTTTTCTTTGCATACTATGTGATTAGCTTAAAATCTGCCAAAAAATTCTTAGCATGTAAGTTTGAAGTAGACTCGAAAAAATCTCATGGGAGGGGGTAATATTTTCTCCCGCTTGGATAGGAGGGAAATTCTATATAAAATATTACATTAAATAGTAAAAAAAAAATTTTAAAACAACAGCAGTATTGTTTTATAGATATCTGGAAAGCATGAAGTCCATTCTTACCTATGATTTCTTTTCAAATAAAGTTCTTTTAACAAATAGGATCAACAAAAATTTTTTTCAAATGAAAAAATTAAAAATTGATTTTTCTTCAAAATGTTGAAAAAAATTTTTCGTCAAAACAGTTTTTCAAAAAAAAACTTAATTCGAAAATAAACCATAAGAATGAACTTTCGGCGCTCCAAATAGTTGCAGAATAGTACTGTAAGTGTTGCCGTTGTTTTTTTAAATAATTGTGTACTATTTAATTCCTCCCCTGTCCAAGGGGAGAAAATATTACCCCCCTCCCATGGGGGAATCGCATGAGTCTAAGATTTCCGTTTATGGTAATAAGAATCCTTCTGTATCTTTTTTCTCATTTATTGGTATTCTCAAAAGACTTATTACTCATGCCATCAAAAAAATCAAATCAGATGTAAAAATGCAAGGGCACAGTGGCGACTTGTCAACGATATCTTAGGTGCAAAAACAAAAGATACAGTCAAAACTGAAAAAGAAATCAGCGATGAGTTTAATCAGGTTTTTATAGGCATTTCTACTCATTTCGACTGCACCTCATCTGTCGTACAATTAAATAGTTTCTCACTTGAAGGAACATTCATAGGGTCATCCTTCTTCTGTAGTCCCACGTCCCACGTCCCAGTCTACAAATCAAAAAATCCTGTGGAGCTGATGGTATTTCTAGCCTTGTGATTAAGAAAATTTTCTGCTATAACTCTATTGTCTATCTGAAAAATAAAAGCTTCAATATAGACGAGTTTCCGGATTGCCTCAAAATAGCCACCATTGTTCCAATATATAAGAAAGATGATCCGACAGACAAGAAAAACTATAGGCCAATATCACTCCTCTGGATTTTTTCTAAAATTTTGGAAATTGCTTTTAGAAACAGAATGCTCTCTTTTTTAGAGAAATCCAAATTATTATTAAGTGACTGCAAATTTGATTTAAAAAAAAGAAAAAGTACCGAGGAGATTTATAAGTCCTTAGACAACAGCCTTAAAACAGTAGGTATATTTCTCGACTTGACTAAAGCTTTTGACTTAGTCAATCATGAAGTATTACGAAAAAAATTATGCCGAATTGGTTTTAGGGTAACTGCACATCGTTGGCTAAGTAGTTACTTATGTAGTAGAAAACAACGAGTTCGAAATAAGAATACTTATAGTGAAGAGGCAAATTGTCCAAATGTAGGTGTTCTACAGGGTTCTGTGCTTGTGCTTGTCGACCCTTTTCCTTATAAATATATATAAACTCTCTTTTCAAATTCCACTTCATGGTAAACCAACAGCGTATGCAGACGATCTTACTTGGTCGTACAAGTCTTATTCACAAGAAGATATAGTTGAGCTCATAAAAAAAGATCTAATTTCATTGAAAAATTGGTTAGCTTATCACAAAATGGTGCTTAGCAAAAAAAACTAAAATAAAGCTATAATGTTTTCCCTATCTCGATCTATATTACTTGAAGCTATAAAATACCATTACATATCATGCGCCACTATATCCTGCAACAATCTCTGGTTTCCTTTGGGGTTTGCAACTGTGTACAAATATCTTGGCGTTATTTTTGACAACAGATTAACTTGGAAACCTCAAATTACATTCAGCAAAACGAGTTTTATATTTTGCGGTAAGCAAAATATATTTTTTGCGTAAGCTAGTTCCACGCACATTATTAACTATCATTTACTACGCACTCGTAAGTTCACGTCCTGAATATGGTTTAGCATGCTGGGGATGTGCAAACAAGACGATTATTCTTGTACTCTAAAAGTTCTCTTCACTAGAAGTGGAAACGTAAGGTTTAAAACGAATGAGAATTACTCACTTTGTAATATTACCAAAGTCCATATGCCAGGACTCTCAAAAGAACAATGCAGACGAATTTTGAATTTCATTGCACCATCTATTATTATTAATGAGCTCCCGGTTGAGATATGTCAGACCGTTTCCAATAATTTTATATTTAAAAAAAAAATGAAAGACTGGCTTCTCTCCAGAGCAGAGGTTGAGACTCTTGTTGGAGTTTTATCATAAAATATTATAAGCTCTATCCAATATCCGTACAATATATTCTTAAATTTTTTTAAATGAATAGTAAAATTGAAATTGCACTCTCGCTTCTGACAGTTTTTGTCACAGAGGGTGTTTAATGTATTATTAAATTGAAAAAATTTAGTTCATGTTTGAAGATTTATTTCGAGGAAGTCATACTAGTGAAGATAAATGAATTCGAAATTTATACTTGAAATAAATGTTTTAAATAAACATATTAAGAATATAAAAATAGACATGCTGTAATTTTTTTTATTATAAACTAAATTATAAAATAAAATAAAATAAAATAAAATAAAATAAAATAAAATAAAATAAAATAAAATAAAATAAAATAAAATAAAATAACATTAAATAAAATAAAAGAAAGAAAGGATAGATAGGCATCAAATGGCTCTACATAGAAAATAAATGTTCCTAATTTTTTCAAATTTTTATTTCACTTTAAGGTACTAATTATGAGGTAAGGATGATTCTTATAAAATGCAAAAAAAAACAATCTTAGGGTAAAGATTAGATTCTAAAATAATCTTAGGGTAAAGATTAGATTGTAAAAAAAGTACGGAAGGGGGTCTAATTCCCCCCATTTAGGCTGGAGGGGTATTTTTATAAGAATTTGGCTCAAACAGAAAAAAAAATTTACTATAATTATTATTATTATTATTATTATTATTATTATTATTATTATTATTATTATTATTATTATTATTATTATTATTATTATTATTATTATAAAAAACGCGAACACTTAAAATGCCACACTTGAGCTTTTTTAAAGCCACGATTCTATTCTATAATATGCTTTCTTAATAAAGTTTCTATTGAAATACATTTTGAAAAATGATTTTAATCTAAAAAAATATTTTTTTTAAATATTTAAGTTTAATCAAAAGTGTCCCCGTTTTTTAAAACTATTTTTTTTTTCTGCTTTAAGCCAAATTTCTAGAAAATTACCCCTCCCACCTGAATAGACCCCTATCCAATGTTGCTATAATCTCAAATTTCACTATGCTAGATTTCAAATTCCATAATGCTAAATCTTATAGGAGCTCAAAAAACAGAATGCTAGATTTCAAAATTCATATTATGTACCTATTTTCCCTTGCAAAATATTGTCTATTGATGATTAAAAAATCAGCTATGAATAAAATTAAGCTGTTTGTCAAACAACAAATCTTTCATGGTGTCAATGAATTTATTTCATAATTCAACGAATATCACCATAATTACTTTACGCACATTTAATGACTCAAAAATTAGCCCTGATATTATCAAATTTTAAGTTCACAAGCTCAAAATTTAGTAAGTTACCAATTCAGCTCTTAAGTCTAGATCTAGAGTACATAATCATATAATTTGTAAAATCAAATCTAGCATTATAGAAAGCTAAACAAAGGCAGATAATGCTAGAAAAGCATTTGGCATAATTTAACAATTTCAAAATGCTTTTCACTCCTGCATTATGCTAGATCTAGTATTTATAATGCCAATATGGCAACGCTGCCCTTATCAAATACAATTTTTCTCCTCTGAATCTAATCTAAACATTCTAACTTTTTTTCGCGTGTTATAAGAATAATCCTTACCCCATAATTAAAACCTTAAAGTGAAATTGGGTGGGCAGGGGGCGATATAAAAATCTGAACAAATTAGGGAAATTGTTTTTCAATGTTTTGAATCGAATGAGGGCTATCCAAGACCTTGTCTAATATAAAGACCAACCTAATGTTCAATGTTTTAATTAAGAACTATCAACAAATAAATTAATTATCTTAAATAATCTTAACTACAATTATAATTAACTAAATTTAATTTAACTATAAATAAATATAATTATTTTAAATAATCTTAACTGCAATTATTATTAAGTTGAAATTAAAGTATTAAGTGAGCTCTACTCCATGTTATTGCGTTTCGCCCAGGTACAACAGTTGGGCTCATCAGTTAGATGCTGTTGCACCCTTCTAAGACGCAAATTTTATCGGTGTCTACCGACTTTCTATATTTCTAAATTTGCTGAGCCCAACCGCTGTACCTGAGCGAAACGCTAGAATATGGAGTAGGGCTCACTTTATTTGTACTTAATTCATTCGTTCCACTTAAACAGAAGACTATTGTTTTCCAATTTTCTTCAAATTCAAAATACAATTATTATTATTAATTATATGCTAGTACGTTTGTGTGCACGTATATTCACTTACAAATAATTTGCATATAAGATACAACAGCTTTCCCGCTTTGTAAAGTTCAATAAAGATCTCCATTTATGAAATAAGCGGATAGTAAAACAGATTTATATCTTTTACTTTTATAGCTGTTATACATGCCACTTAGACGGTATTTTTTGTGCATTTTAATTTTAAGTGAAGAAGTGTGTTCAAAAAAATACACTTACACCCTTATTATGATTTTCAATTATCAATTTGATAGTTGATACATTTTAAATTATATGTCTAAGAACCCAACTCATAAAGGTTTTGATCATTGAGAATGATACAAACCGTTGCGAAACACAAGAAAATTCAAAATTATAAAAGAATAGTTAATTAGTTTGTTAATAAATTGAGTTTAAGAAACCAATTTTCGGGGTTTATCAATTATCAATTTGAAAATTGAAAAATCATAAGAGGGATGTTAGTTTCTATAACTTTCATGCTAATATTGCTTACTAATATTAATTTGCCTCTTTCTTTTTATTCCCCAGGCCAAGTTCATCAGCATCAGAAGATCTTCCAGAAAAATACTACAAAGCTGAATCAAATGGTGTAATCGGAGACTGTTTAAGATATGAAAGAAATTGTCCATACAATTTACTAGATATATTTTCTGTTCCAATAGAAGGCGTATTGGACAGTTACATGAGCAAGATAGTAAATAAGAATTATTAAATAATAGTGAATGGTCAAATAATCACTACTAAAAGTAGCTTTTATTATTTTAAGTTCAATATTGGGATTGACTTTGGATAACCAATGAATTTTCAAACAATCAAACTTAGTCAGTTATTTTGTAGGTATTTGTTGTTATCAAGAAGACGAAATGAAACCTTTGATCAAGAGAGCTGGGTTAAACTTCTAAGTTCAACATCTAAACAATTTTGTATTAAGATACATAACTATTGCATTTTTAATATTGTTAGATTTTAGTTTATTTTACAAATAAACCATTAAAACAATTGCGACTATTACCTTCACGTAGAGTTTATTATTTAGGTACATTATTATATTAAAAAGAGAAATATAAAAAAAGATGTTGTTTTTTAAATTTTTTTCAAAAATTACTGATTTTGTGGTTTTTTCATGGAGCAAACCATTTATCATACAATAACATTTAGTGAATATGAACCGTAGATAACCACATTGCCACTACTTCAGATTCATGTTCATAGCGACCCCAAAAACATAAGGGAGCCACAAAAAATAATTACACCAGCAATTTCTACCCTTTGATTAGCACTGAGACTAGACTATGTTAAGACTTACACAATGGTACTAATGCCACTGGAGCGAGAAAAGTACAGAATTCACCAAAGTTTTCTCAAAGCCGCTGATGACAGATGGTCAACTATTGATACCTGTCGAGTTTCAAGAAGTCTGGCCAGATACTTCAATGAAAAAAACAGAATATTTAATGAAGCTTAGCAGACCTCGACTGTCCCTCTTGGTTGGAATCCTTATGGGTCACAACTCGATGGGAGCCCACATGAGCAGAATGGGCATGAGCACATCTGACTTACGCAGAGAGTGTCAGGACGAAGAGGCGGAAGAGGGCTCATCTCACTTCCTTTGTGAATGCCCCAGCCTAGCTATAAATAGGAAAAATGCCCTTGGAGAATACTTTTTCGACGAATTGGGCGATGTCTCGTCTTTGCCACTAAAAAACATCCTCAACTTCATCCAAAGATCTGGATGGTTTAGGGAGGCACCTCAAACCTAAAACTTCCACTTAACCTTCCCTCCTAAACTTCCCATTCCTACATTTCCCCCACCCTGGGGAGCACGAATCCACTGAGATCCGAGTGAGGTGATGCGCCTTGCCGCATCATCACCCCACCTAACCTAACCTAACCTACACAAGAAAAAAAATTAAATTTAGACGAAAGGTACTTTTCGAAGCGAACATTTTTTCTTCCCTTTGATGATAATTCGCAATACCAAGTTTCCGACATGTGGGAATAGAACACCGGAGAAAGAGGAATATCCAAAAATATATGGGCAAAAAATCCAGAGGGGATCAATTTTAAATTATAAAAATGAAATTACTTTCTTTAAAAGCTATCCCCAAGACCGGCTATGATAATTTTTGTATTTTTTTATAAAAACAAAGCAGAATGCTAGTTAGAGTAATACAGATAGATATACACATGTACACAATCATGGATGAGTTTAGTTATTAATTCAAAATACGTACGTTTCACCCTCCAGACCCCATTTGTTTAAGTTCAACGCGCGGTGTGAGTTTCACCTAAAAAATATTTCACCCGAAAAGATTTTGTTCAAACTGGATTTTAAAGGTATTATGAGTTTCGCCGGAACTTTTCTTATCCTAAAATAAACAAAATAAAACTTGCTCGAAGTAATTATTGTTTTTCTTTTGTTTGCCCATTGAAAATGTTAGCTCTTTCAATTAAGATACATTAGCGCTCTTTGTGATGCACTGACAACCAAAATTCGTAAAAACTTGAAATCGGTTATCAGTAATTTAAAATGGCTATTCGAAAGCCCCTCAGATAACACAAAAACTTTGATTGACATCTGACAAAAAAACGAACCTCAGGATCCCTCATTTTCACCAATAACGATAGCTGCGCAGAACTGAAAAAAAAAAAATAAAATTGTATAAGCTAGTAGATCATGTGTTGGATATACATATATATATCGTGAGTTCTATTCCGAAAAGATCACTGGTGTATATATTAAAAAAATAATAATTTATACCCCAAATGTCACAACCGAGGCATGTCCCAAAAAAAAAAAAAACAAAACAAAAATTTTGAGGTATTTACGTCAAATATACAGGGTGATCGGTATAAGGGGCACTAAAAAGCTAGAGCGAGTAGGTTGGAAAAATCTTAAAGGAGGGGGTCATTTCCACCGTTTAGGAAAGCAAAATGGCTATATGTATTATTTTTTTCATTTTTTGCTTGCAAGTTATTTTTTTGTTTTAATATTTTCCTTGAACTATTAAAAAATGAAAATGTGACTCAATTCCTCAATTTTTGTTGGTGCCTCTCGAAGTAGATTTGAAGAAAAAAAGGAAGTAGATTGAACAAAATTGAACTAGATTTCAATATGAACATTTTTAAATAAATTAAACGAAAAAAAAAATTAAAACAAAACTGAAATTCTATCAGACTTCATATTAACATAATTGTAGGTATTTATTTCAATTAAAAAAAAAAAAAACATACTTAGTTTCTACATGTATATTTTGTATACATGGTTCTATAACAATTCTTAATTTTATTTTGTTAGTGTACCTAATCCTTTTTTATCAAAAAGAGAAATAAAATGAATATAATTTTTTCGTTCTTATGGAAATTTTGGATCTCCATATACTTGAGTGAAATAGAGATAAAAGAAGTAGATTTGAAATTGTTTTGGAAAACTGAAGTAATTGAAAACTGAAATTTTTAAAACGAAGTAGACTTCAATAATTTGGTGATGGTGCGAAGTAGGAAGTAGATTTTAATTTTTACGAAAAAAAGAAGTAGATCTACTTCAATTGAAGTAAAGTGGTAGTACTGGTCGTGATGCCCTAGGCCTGGGCCTAGCCGGCCTTATTGAAAATTCAGGCCTGATCATACGTCACGGTCTATTTACACAATAAACAAACGACTCTCTCCAAATTGGTGTATGTGATATCGAGCATCAACAATTTGACATCAGTTTGGTGCAAAAAAATGATCACTAGCGTGGTATGCGTTACACCATATACTTTTATGCATGCATCGAACCATTTTTAAATAGTGTTTGCTAAGCCTATCATAAATTTGTTTGAAAATATTTTGACTGTAACATTTATTTTGCAATGTGGATTTAAGTATGAAAATGACTTCCGTGCTAATCATAAACGTATCACTACATTAAAAAACCGGTGTAAACTAAATTAACACTTCTCGTTGTACGACCACTTTCAGCATTAACTTTTGTTGTGATAACAACCATTGTAACATCAAAATAGTTAAAGAAATCTAATATTTTCTTTCTTTTGCACCTACGAAACCGAAGGCAAAAAAATGATACTTACGGAAACGAAAGTGACGACCATTAATTGGCCGATTATGATTAACGAAAATGGATTCTTGAAAATATTGCCCGATAAAGTCAAAAAATCTTAACCCGAACAACATACATAGATGTAAGTATGTCACAAAAAATTTGCGAGAAATACATGCTTAAGTCATATTACAAAACTATTTATAAAAAAAAACAACTGAAAAAGGCAGTAAGTTAAAACGAGTATCGTTTAAAAAAAAACGAGTGCAGTAATCGCAATATAGCGATTACGATGGATTTTAAACGATAATCGGAATTCGTAATACGGGCCCAGTTTGCGGAGAATCGCCCATATATACCATTAAGGTCCATTTAACTTAAATATTTAAGTCTTCTGTAAATTTGATTATAGGTGTTGGTAGGACTTATTATATTTTATATGACTACTTTGAGTAAACAGATCCGTGTCCCTCTATCCCGCACTACCTATCACTTTAATACAAACAAAAACTCGTTACTACGAAAATTATTTTCCTGTTTTGTGCCAGCGTCGTATACAGCCACAACCCTTGCTGGGGTCAAAACAACAAAAAAAATTCCCAAATCTGTATTAGTTAAAAGAGTATTTTTTCCATTTTGGGCTTTCTAGGAATAAAGATCTGCTGGTCCCATATATATTACCATTTTTTTAAAATATATTTTAAGAAATTTTGGCAAGGTCGAAACTCGTTTTGCAAAATTTTACTTTCATAATTCATAAAATTTACATAATTCACACAATAATAAAAGCAGTTTTGAAAAATGTGAAAAGGGCGTTCTTGTTTCTGCCTTTTTCAATTACCTGGTGCCTCGTCTTAACCTTGTTAACCGAGTTGAAATTTTATTTTTGTTTGTTTATTTGCGTTTAATATATGAGTTATTTTGGGAAAAAAAAACAGAAAAAAAGCTTTTTATTGTTTATATTTTTAAATTAGAGATTTTTGAAAGATAGGATTTCTAAAAGCAGAATTTTGACAGAAAGAACGGAAAAAAGCAGATTTTAAAAGATATATTAAGGGTATTCATGCACCAGCGTAAATTGTCCATACAAATTGTGACAGAATTACGAAGTTTACAACTTTACAAACGTTTACGACCTCATTACGCTGTTGCATGAATACCCTTATTAAAATTGCAAATACTTCTTGCTTTTTTTATAATTCCTCTTCGAGTTCTTAGGGGGTCATGATCCCCGTAAACTCCACCCTTGTATACGCTGTTGTTTTGTGCCATCATCGTGAGAAATTAATTTTATGTTTGACGAGTGATGACTAATATTTATGGGGAACTCTCAAGTACTTATGCTTCTTAATTCGGCATAACCAGTCTCGGGGATAATTTTAAAGACATTGATTTTATATTTTTCAAACAGTATTTGATTACCATTGACCTACTATAAATGTACTGCCAGGAGCCAACTTCACTTCTGTTCAGTCTATTACTATACGATACGCTACTAGCGCTGTCGTCGAATAGGCGGCAGACATGGTGTAATTTACGACAAATGAATTGAGTGTTTCTTTTGTTTTTCATTTTATTTTGAAAAATAATAACAAAAAACAAATGAATTAAGTTTTTAAAAAAGTTTTTTCTTCTCTGCAGCTTCGGTGACTTGACACTTGTATAGCTTTTTTAGAAACTCGCCTCGATTTTTCCCATACGAGTGTTCAGTTACAAGATGTTGTGATTTCAAAATGGCCCAACTACAAATCTACAAACTTTAAATAAATTACTTTTTGATAACATTCACCGTTTGAGAGTCATACGCGAAAAACATTTATTTTTGGCATTTGGCCCTTAATCGCTAGATCTTTTGACCAACCACTTGCATGGGACAAAATTTAACTACCTATTAGGTAGTACATTTCAACTTCTACAAGCTTAGCATCCACTTTTTTTAACACTTATGCATTTACGAGTAAAAATAAAAAAGCCGTTATTTTTGACTTTAAACGAAATTCTTAAAATATTTATATCTTTTGAATGGTTAATTTTTCGAAAAAAAATAAATATTTTTTATAGAGCATCACGCAATCTACAAACTTTGCATAAAGTACTTTTCGATAACATTAATTGCTTAAAAATTGTAAGTGAAAATTCGATATTTTCGACATTTTGCCATTTTGAAATCACATCTTGTAACTGACCGCTTGATGGGAAAAACCGTAAAACCTTTTAAGTAGAACATTTTGCTATCTACAGACTGAGTATACATTTATTTTGAACCCCATTGTCATTTACGAGTAAAAAAACGGAAAACCGTTATTTTTAGCTTTTGACCAAATTCTTAAAATAATTATATCTTTTTAACGGTAATTGTTAGAACAAACATTTTAACATTTTCATGTAAGGGGTCAAAATAACTATAGACATTATTGAATCACTTTTCGATAACATTTAAGCTATTCCGTCAATTTACCATTTTTGAAATGGTAAATGGAAAAAAAGTGCCTTAATCTTTTTTGTAGAGAATTGCATTTATCTACACAGCTCACATATTATTTTTCGATATCAGTCACCGATCAAAAGTTACAGGCTTTTTCGACACTACCTTGAATAACTTTTTATTCTCGAGTGAGATTGACGGGGACTTTTGGCAGTTAATTTTGTGTGTCCAAAGGAACGTCTATACCAATTTTTAGTCTTACCAGAATTTTGGCTAGGTTTGCACATTTTTATGTCTATTTTGATTGGACTAGAATTTGTATTTTCCTATTCTTAAAAGCCATTCTTTTAAATTCGACCTTAGACATACATGCATACATTATAAGGAAAGCGAAAGCGCTTTCCAACTAAATTTCATTCTGCCAGTACGTTCAAAAGCGGTAGGTTTAAAGCTGACGAATTAGTGGGGGATCGAAACAAAATGTAGTAATCACTACCACATTAAAAACAAGTTTTGTTAATCAAATAAGTGTTCTTTTGATTTTGAACAAATGTCAAAATAAAAAATAAATGACATTTGACAACTACCCCCAAAACGAAAGCTGAACGAGAGCTTAAGGCACTCGTAAATAAAAATACAAGTATCATTTTTACGATTCTCGTTTCTCTTAATCGCAATTTGACGATTAAGTGCTACTATAATCGTTTTTCCTAATTGCAATTTAACGAATTATTATTAACTTATTTTGAACGATTATCGTTTTTCATAATAACCTCCCTGAATGAGAGAGTGGAAGTAAAAAATGGGTAGGGATCGGAATTATTTGGAATTTAAATGAAAAAAACTGGAGTTATTTGGAAAACTGGAAGGATCGTTTAATTCATTTTCGCTCTTGGGAATAACCCAAAGCGAAGACAGTCGAAATTGAGGTATCAGTTTCAATTCAATCCGCCACGCTTTTTAGAATAGGCCACCTGATAAGCTTACCAACCTTTTCTTGCATTAGTTAAACATGAAAACTTCCAGTGAAATTCGAAGTCAAGTATCTATGAATAAATGTAACATTTGCAAATAAAGTAAAAAAGCTTAATCTTTATTACATCAAATATCAATTACATTGTTTAGTATATTATGATTTGCGGAAATGTCACAGTGACAATATAAATAAGGTGTAAAAATAGTATTCAGAGAAAATAGACGTCTACATGATATTATTTCAAGTAAATTCTATTGATATAGTTTGGCTTTTCATCTGTTGACCTTGTATTTGTTCTTTAAATCCACAAAACATTACTATTCTACGTTAAAATGTTAATTGTAAAGTCTTCTGCATTTCATGCAGTGTGCTTTTATTGAAATTCCAGTTTTGCGTTTTTGATGTAAAAAACAAAATATTATGAGAAAATGTATTGGTGTTACTTGAATATGCGTTGTAGGAGGTAGGGTTTATTATTTTGAAATATGACCCCTGTTGATTTTCTGTGATACTGTTTTCATTTCATTTTTTGTTTAATCATAATATTTTCGTTCTGTATATAAAATAGTTAGTATGAACTTGTTGGTTATTTTATTATAAAAAAATACATTATTTACTTGTTTTTTTTTTTTTGTATTTGAATCTATTTTTCCTTTTGATACACTATTTTTTTTTTTATTTTTTTTTTATTCTTTCATATAAAATTTATAAAAATCATTTTGTTTCTCTTTTAAGTTAACTTTAATGTTTTGATTACAAAATTAAAATAATAAACTAAAATCTTTTTGAATATTTTTTAATACAAGGAATATTCAATTGGAATAGATTTTGAAAGATACATAATATTATTTCATGCCACACATAAAAATGTGTAGTTTCTTTCCGTTGGACAAAAAGCACTAATACTATTCTGTATATAATTTTTTTTTTTTTGCTAAAATTCTAGTATGAATACCAATACGAAATAATAAATACAAGACTTTCGACATGAGAAATACAAAGAGAGCTTTATAATGGAATTGGATGAGCACTCCAGTTTATGCCTTCTTTTCTTCTTCGATGACCTCTTTGGTAGGCAGAGGATTCTTTTCGCATGTCTCGGTGTGCTTCAACTTTGCGGGGTCGAAATTTTCAATTCCGGAAATGAAGTTATTTTTCTCTTTCTCGAGCTCAATTGCTGCAAAAAAAAATACAGTTAACGCACTTTGATATAAGAAGATGGTATAAATGTACATAAATGATGCAGAAAATAATGGATTTCAAGAACCAATATAATATATTAAAACTTAGTACCGTATCTTAGTTAAACTATAGGAAAATATTGATATTGTAATAGGAGTAGTTCTCAGGTTTCAGTTTTGTTTATAAAAAAAAACATAAAAAACTGATTTTGATCTTTTGGGCACTACCGAATACAAGATATTTTCTGCTACCAACAGTTTGACAAAATTGATGCTTTATTGGATGAATGCAGCGTTTTCGGCCATAGGATTGAACTGATTGTGAACACTAGCAAGGAAATCTTAGGTACAACGATTGTATTGAAGCCTGTTACAAATGTTTGTTATGTTCGCCAAGTTAGACAAAAAGACAAAAAATGCAAATGCTAAACTTTAACCAGTTCCTTTGAAACTGGACTTTAAACTAGGATCCAATGATGAAACCCTGTTGTACAACTGGCTCTAAACATGCAATTTTGTTCTTCTCAACACATAAAAAACAACAATGGGGTATAGTGCCATCCTTAAAAAGGGGCACATCTGTATTTCAGTATATTTGAGATAAATGTATTTTGAAAAATTATTTCTTGCACATAAGTTTTAATAGCTTTGTGCTTACAAAATTAGACAGCAGTGAACTTAAAAAAAATAAGACGCTTAATAACGGTTCCAAATATATGACAAAAAGTCATTTTTTGAAGGACGGCAGTATAATATCCAAGATTATGACTTGTAACATTTTACATTTTTTCAAAGTCTAAAATAGCTCTATATACCTGTTTTGTCAGGAAGTGGATTCTTCTCTTGTGTTTCGGCATGCTTCAACTTGGTTGGATCAAACGCAGCAATACCAGCAAACAAACTTTGTTGAGTTTTTTCGGCCTGGACATCTAAAAAATTAAATAATTATATTTTGACTGTACAATATATGATTAAATATTATTATAAAAAAATCAACATAACGATAAACAGCTTTAATAAGAACAGCACACACCACAAAACCTAATTATAAATATAATATTATACAAAACTAAGAACATATGCGTTGAAATTTTTTATTTTGTCATAAATAGTCCGGTCAGAAAACCGAATCCCGTGCGCTTTATGGGAAGCTTTTTTATGATTGGAATTCATTTTTGACATGATAGGAATGAAATTTAGCTTGGGAGTCATTTTTGGTATCCTGTCGCTTGGACGCCATTTTTTAAAAATTATGCCCAATCTAGGAAAAAAGATAAAATAATGAAACTATTTTGGCGGTGTCCGAAAGATGAAATGGAACGTGCCTAATGTATAAGAGGATGTACAAATTCATCTTAAATTAATACAATTGGGGGAAAGCATGCCCAAAGAATGATACCTCAGCCTGAATCGACATAAGCTTTATGGAAGAGCAGCTTTTGTGAATATTGAGATGATGCGACGAAAAGGGCTTCACGATTAATAAGGGCAAAGCAAGTATAAACTCAGGGAAAGGACTCAGCGCTGAGATCTAAAGAAGAACAACTCTAAGTAGGAAAGCCATATCTATATACAACAATGCAATACATATTTTGAATTTATATCCCTATATAAACACAAATCATCCAAGACTTGCTTTATTGTGCAGAAAATGCTGTCAAAAGCTCTAGGTATTAAACAAAAAAAATGTTATCTGCACAAAGCGTGTGTGTTTGCTCCCGCGTACGTATGTGCGTACGGCATCGAATATGGAATATGAATATTTCAAAGTTAGTTTTGCCATTATTGCAATTATTGCTTGTAAATGCTTTGTTTACAGGTCAAACAGTTACATTCACCTACATATATATATTAATACGTTGCCGTTGAGACATTAATAGTCAGGTCGAATTGTTGACCACTGTGCGATACTAGTATACATATATGATAATCAAAACTGGCTTTTATGTTTGGTTGTTAAAGAAGCTTTTTTAAATACATTGAATGTGAGTTAAGTATGACATGATTTTTCATTATTTCTTGCAAATGGATGGACTGAATTATACAAATTCTACATTTTTCCATAAAAATCTGTAAACGCTTTCCACACACACTTTTCAAATCAAACCTTCGGCAGTGGGAAGAGATAATTTAACAACGGTTTCAGTTCGTTTTAAACCACTTGTCGCGAAACCTTCCACATCGTGTAGCAAGGATATGTGTTGTTTTTCTTGCTTTATTTCTACAAATATTTTTTTATTTTTAAGATAAAAACAATTCAATTTTTAATAGAAATGCATCGAAAATATTTTATTTAGTATGAGACAAATTTTCATCATGCTAAAAATTGGTGCAGACCTTTATTTTGCCATGCGCTTGCCAAAGTCTTTATTTACAAGAGTATATATATGAAAAACCTATATTTCGACTTAACTTCTCACCGACAGTCGAATTGATGGAGACTTTGAGCAGGTCGTTTGACAAAATAAAAGTATGTATCAATTTTCGGCAGGGTATGCGAATTTGTCCCAAGCAGAATGTCTATTTTAAATGGACTATAATATAAGCAAAATAACTAAAGTAAATTTTCGTTTTAAAAAATTCCATTAAAACAAGAGAATGTTTAATGTCAATTGTAGTGATTTCGTATTAAGGAATTAAATTACTTTAATGATTTCCTATTGGCCAGCCAATTCTAGTTTTCATTTAAATGTTGTATATTTACCTTCTGCACTTGGGAGAATTACCTTCTCCTGAGTATTAGCATTCTTGAGATGATCAGTATTGAATCCTTCGAGTTGACTTTTAAGGTCGGTGGCGACTTTTGGGAGATCTTTAAGTGCTGGTGCAGACATATTTGTTTATGCTGAAAATAAAGAAAATAATATAATCGATATTTGAAATGAATCTTAGCAGACAATTTTATGATAGCAAAGTTTTTGTTTATAGTGGAAGAACTGTTTGACTCTGCTCTAAGCAGTTTTTGGTATATACAATATACCCCTTATTTGAACCTCGTGCATTTCATGATCCAATAAAAATCCTTTCTATCTAACATGCCTTTGAACTTATGTTAGGGAATGCCGATTGCAGGCATTGTAAATTAAAAGTTATATAATAATAGATTACAGGCATTATAAACGTAAAACCTCCAGAAATGCACTTAAATTCTGATTTAAATTATAATAAAACACAAAGACTTATTTAGAGAACAAAGCAAAAGTTAAGTTTTATTTTACTTAATTTGATTTAAGTGTGTTCGCTTTATTGAAGGTTAATTGAACAAGCGAGATTGAAGATCTGTTTGCACTTTTATAGTTAAGGTTCTGATGTTCATTTACATAATAAAACTGAAGTTTTAGTTTGTTGGTTTATATGCTTCAACAAATTGGAATGTAAATGTGCTCTCTACTTCATTATGAAATAAGCCATTTAATCTTCTATCTGATACATCTTATCCTATCTTATCTTATCTTACACAGAGTTGGGTAGTAATCATTACAAAAAAGTCAATTACGATTACATGTAATTTCAAATTGAAAATTTTCAATTACTGGTTACTAGTAATTGAAAATTTTAATTACAAATTACATATAATTGAAAAAAACCAATTACTTGATTTAATTACATGTAACTGGAAAAAACTAATCGGCCAAAAAAAGTAATTGAAAAAACTTTAATGCTACGAGTACACGACATGTAAAATGCCGCATGTGCATGTGCAGTAACGTCATTTTTACGTCACATATGTTTCCCAATTGCTGCATACCGTGTAATCGGTATGTTTGTGACAGCCGCATGATGTCAGTGCCTGGTAATCATTCCAGGTTTTTTCAATTACTTTTTTGTTCAATTTCTTTTCTCCAATTGCATGTAATTAGGAATTGAAAATTTCCAATAACAATTACAAAACCTTCCGTTTTTCATCTTATGTTCTTTTTCAAAATGGACAGCCTTTTTCATAGAAAATAACGCAAGACATTTTGCTTTTGCATCATCGCACCTAACACTGATAGCATATTTTGAGGTGTGTGATGAAGATACGTTTGCAAAATTACTATATGAAAATATTTCAACGACATAAACGAAGTTGAATGCTATCGCAAGGTCTGTTCGTGTATTTCACCACATAATTACGAATTTCTACGAATTTTATTTATTTTATATGACCTTTGCCAGAACTTTGGGCTAAATTCGTAGAAATTCGTAGTTTTGGGAGCTACGCGAACCGACTTAAAATTTGTTTTCATCGGACGCATAAGGACGCATTTACACAAAACATAAAAATAGTGATGATTGCTATTATTAAGAAATATGTTGCTAATTAATGTCAAACGTCATTAGAAAATTTGAGAACGATTGATGGATTAGAATGCTAAACATACAAAGAAGCATTCCAGAAACAGCAGTTAAAAAATATAATAATAACACAAATTGGACATTTCGGATATCGAAAATTGGTATTTCGAAAATCAAAAACCACAAAAGATTAACCATTATGAATATCCTTGAACTTTGGTACCTGGGCCCGCATCGCATAATACCATCATTCGACTACTACTAGAGCTTTTTTTCTGCAGCAAAGTTTTAACCTTATATATGCATATATAAACTTATAGCTATTCGTTTATTTTATTTTATCTGCAAAACAAATACTAAGTAGTTAGACTGTTTTTTGTGTGACGTATACAATCAAAAATGAGTAGCTATTGACGCAACTGAAAAAAACATGGCTTTTATTTTAAAAAGTAATTCTTCCTACATCCAAGATATTTTTGGTAAGAACATTGGCTAAAATTAGTCATTAATAATAAAATAACAAACCTCTTTATCACCCTTGAATTACAAGTAATGAAGATGTAATTTTCAGTAAAAAAAATATGATTCACGTTTCTTATTATTTTGACTAAATTATGTATGAATCAAGTGTAAAATAAAAGAAACATAAATTTGATATCTAACCTTGCTGACTAAAATTCGTTTGAAAACATTCGCTTATAAAGCGAAATTGAAGCTTGAAAACACAAATACACAAATGCCTTAACAGTCAACACTCAATGAATGACTTTGACTCGCTTCATTAAAATTGCTAACTGCATTTTAAGTTTTGCCCATATTTGTTATTTTGCTTCTACCTCGCAATAAATAACGAATTATTTACAATTATTTTATATTCTTAAAAAGATCTAGTTTCTTTATTAAATTGTCAATGGAGTTTTACCAAATAAATATCATCTCCTTGTCTTCAAATAGATAACAAATCACATGTTGATATGAATATATTTCAAATGTTGTCTTGTTGGTATTTTGGTATATTACATAAACAGATTTCAAAGAAAACAGAAACGGAATTCTTATTCTGATAGCATAGCATAAACTATACAAATATTGCTTCTCCATTTTTACCTCCTCTCTTTTCTCTCTCTCTCTCTCTAGCGGTTTTCACCTCGCTCCAAAGCATTTTACGAAACAAATATATATATTTTAAGTAAACCACCTTTGGGTTTATAGGTGCATGTATCGTTTTGGGCTTCTTTTTCGGCCTTTGGGAGGGGCGAGGGGTTAAATAAAGCCAGTTCCTCTTCAGGGTTATAATCAATTTAAGTTATGTATTTAAAAAATATTGTATATGATTAATAGAATAATTAGAATTAATAGCATAGAATGATTAAAAGAACTCAAGATATAGTAATTTAATACGAACATTATCATCCCTTTTTTGGAGATTTGAAACAAATAATAAATAAACAAAATAAAGTCTCCAAAAAAGTCTGATAAGGTTTGGTTGAAACGCTAAAATCAGTCTTCTATTGATCGTATCATCGAGATAAAGGTCTTTAAACTTCGGAAAAATGACAAAGCCCTAACACGTAGATAGAAAACCAATCTGTTTTAAAAACTCCCACCACTCCCAAAGGCTGTAAAAGAAACCTGCCAGACTTTGGAATTATTATCACGATACATGCACCTGTAAACGCTTATACCACAATTTTGGTTATACTCCCAAAATTTCCTTCTACCAAAACTCAGCAACCGAATCTTTTGGGTAAACAACACAAGATGTGGTTCCACTTTTATCTTCCTGCCTGGAGTGTATGAGACTCCGGCGATATATTTTTTGCTTATAACTTTTTTTTACACACTGTTGTTAATCTCCGCTGTGTCACTGTACCTTTACTTAACTACGTGCAGTAACACGTTGCATTTTGTAGAAGAAAGTAAAGTAAAATTTCAAAGTTTGTGTAGAGTCTGAGACTCCAGGAAGGTGGTTACGTGTGCTTCAACTTGACCCACGTGCGGGGAACAGAGGTAAGCCCCGGAAAGATTGACAACCTGCACGTACTGTTCTTCATGCGATTCTAAGAAAGAACGGAAGACCCAGTAGTTATGTTTCAGTCGAAAAAAGCCTATTTGCCTACAGGCACTATGAGGCTTGCAATTTTTTGTAAATATTCGTATTTGACATTTGACTTTTTAACTTTTATAAAATAATGAAGAAATTTTCCTAATTTTTGTGATTTTAACTATGGGTCTCATATCGCAAAGTGCTTAATTTTTCGTTATTTTTTTGACTATGTAGGACATGTTTCTTTTTCAAAAATATTGTTTATTTGTTTTCTATAATTTTTACTAGTATTTCAATTTTGTTATAGTTTTTTTTTCTAGACCTGATAAGGTAGGAATATGTGTGACTAAAAATAGAGGTAGGTGGTTAGGGGTTAATATTTGGAACTTAAGAGACCTCGTGTGTCGTTGTTCTTTTAACAAATTAACAGACAATCGATTCCTATTTTATTTTGCCTCACTGAAAAAATAGATTTATTGGGTTATTAAAAGCAGTTAAAAGTCAATTAAGGGCTCTCTAAATTGAGTTTTTTAAAACAAGTATTAACGATGAAATATATACACCTGACAACAATTTCAAATTTTCTTTTTGTTGCAACTGAAATTTGTTTAAACATATGATCCCAAGATATCTAACAAAAAATAAAGTCGACTTATTTAATTTTGAATTGTATTTCTAATACCTTCAATTAATAATCCTGAACCAATATTTAACTACATACGTACATATGCATGTTCATTCTAAAATTTAAAAAATAAATAAACTGATTAAACTCACAAAAATATTATTCAGCCAAGCAATAATATGACATCAGAACAAATATATTTATTATGCTAGTCGTATGGATAAATCATTCAATAGTGTGACATGCCAATACCAATATCAAAGAAACCACTCATAACTTTATACCTAACCAATGACAAATTTAACAGCTAAATAAATAAATATACAAATAGTGTGTCAGAATAAGCAAAATATATTAAATCAGAATTTAAGATAAATATCTTATCAGTGAAATTTTACCCAAACATTATATAATTATGTAAAGGCATTTAAATCACGTACAACAATATTTAAATGAATCATTTCTTGTTACTTCAACAACTCGATAAATTGAGACGATGCCAGGTTGTATATTTAATATTTTTTAATTAAGGTAATTATGAATTTAAGAATACTTCCACAACAGCATATTTAACGAGAAAGAACAGGTTCATTACGTACATACATAGTTTCGATTCGAATGAATTTCAATTAAATATTATTTTTAACATTTGGTATTTATAATTAAGATCTATATTTGCATTCATTTTTGAATGAATAATACATATTATGTAGGTATAAAAATAAATATTAAAAACGCGATACTTAAATTTAATTCGTTGTATTTTCTTTTCTTTTCTTTCAAGGACATTTGTTTTTATTTATTGAAGTGCTAAGAGTTTCGATGTATTTGCAAGTGGGTTCATGGATATTTCAAGAATGTTTGTTTAGAATAAATAATAAATAATATCTAATGATCGATTTATCTTCAAGTAAATAGTGCGGAACGGCAAGTTTCTTCGGGCATTTGGTTTCTTTTTTTATTTTAGTTTCATCTCAACTCGAAATTTGATGGATTATAACATTCAAATATTGAGTGGCAAGGTTTAAAAGTTAACCAAATCATATCCTGGCTAAAACAACATTATATGCAATTTGGCATCAGTAAAAGCTTTCATTGAAAGTCAACTTTTTTTGTTTATTTTGAGAATTTTAGAAAACAAAATCAGTAATTATTTTTATGCCAAAATATAACTTATAAATATTATTGGTAAAGTAATTTAATCATTGAAAGATATCATTTTTAATGGAATATTAGGCCAAAATACAATTTCTTTTTGGCTAGAAATAATAATTGAGTCATAGGCAATATTTCACATTTAACTTTCTTAACATTTCAACATTATAAAATAAAAAATGTTTCAATTATGAGTTGCAATGATACCTATAACTGACACGTTGGTAAGTATAATTTCATGGGAATCAAAAGAAACCGTTTCAAAATAAATTAGTTTTTATTCCAGTTTTAAGTATTTATTAAAAACATGTATTTAGTGGCTCTCAACTCTCAACTCCTGTTCCTGTTTGCTTGTAGTTGGCAGGAATGGAAGCTTACAGCTAAGATTATAGGCACTTTTTCATGACAAGAGATACACTTGGAGGACTTATCAATTCCTCAAAAGAGTCAGTATACCTGAATAAACATTTTTAATAAAGTGCCTTAGGCTCGGATTCGATCCCGAGACCTCTAACGTATCATTAGGGAAAGGATCTTAGGGGTACTACATTACAGCAGTAAAGATGAATGTTACTGCCTCAAGGCCACGTAGAATAAGAAGATAACTTCCTGAAAGTGATTTTGACGGTAAATTTTCTTTATTAAAGCGTTTTTTTTTTTTTTAATTCGATGACTTCTTTGTTTCAGAAACCTATTAAAAATGTTGGCATAGTAATAATTTTATGCCGAAAATGCAACTGACTTTTTACCTAGAAAGTAGTTAACTGAATTGCAAGAAGTTTCTGTTGCAAAAAATTTTCAGGTTAACGAAAACAATAACACTTAATAACTTGCTCCTAACTTTCTTTGAATGTTGTTATCGGTTAAAGTGCTCTTGCCAATAAGCTCATTCATTAATGAGTCATCATTATCGGTGTCATCAATAACAGTAGTGTTTTGCGTTAAAAATTAGCTCAATTTGTTCCACCCAAATTAATATACATATGTATGTATAATATGAGTAATGTATAACTGGCATATTTTTGTATTCTTAATTTAGTAATTTGCTATGAATGACATACTTTTCAAACCATTTTAATACAAATCATATTTTGTCTATACAATGTGGTATAAACACACATAACGATTTTCATTTAGCAAAATTCAACCCAACCGAATAAATTTAAGTTCACCCATTCGTTTGGTCATGTCTGCGGCAACCGAGTTAGGTAACCACCCTAAATTTATGTATGTATGTAGTCTATATAAAGCAAAATCAATCGAAATAAGTCTCTTTAACCAAGTCGATGTTCCACTAGTTTCTACATTTGTATTTTTATTATTAATTATAACCTAAATACAACGACACAATTACCTTTTTTTTGCAAATCCATGATTATACACTGCTTATATTGCCTTATATGCAACTTTACAGACCTCTCGGTCACCGTAGTTATGCAACGTAAATAACCCCTGATGCGTACCACCATATTTGGTTAAACACGAATTGTAGAAAAATATAAAGAAAAGCGAAACAAAACTTGTAGAACACAACACCTTTTACGGTTCTTGATTTTTTTCAAACGAATGTGTGCACCAGTGTACCTACCTACATAAAACTTAGTTTTTATTTTTGTTTTTAATTCTAAAAACTGTAGAATAAAAAAAGGTATCAAGTGCAATAATGTATACAATGATGTATACTTATCATTCATAAATACATAAACTAGAAACAAATCGACAGCATCAAAAGCAACAGACGTAAATCTTTCATTAGCCAGACATATTGGGCTCTTTGAACGAGATTGAGATCTTAAGTTGAGGTCAAGTCTGTTATTTAAGTTTTATTTGATTAAATACCTATCCACATGTATGTAGAATAGAGGATAAATGCATGTATTACAACAATTATTATTGGTCCAGGAGAATTAGGATAAGAATAGAGCAAATTTGGATGTAGGTCCCCTTTCACACGAGGAAACTGATTTTCTAGCATGTTTCAGTTCCATTGTGAGAAGGGCAGGAGGAAATAGGGGTGAACAAAATCTCTCCGACTGAGGATTTGAAATGATTTTTTGATTTTCCTGTTCATATTTTCAAACTCTGCGAATCTAGAGCGCCGATTTTTTTTTAGAGAAACCTGGATACCCAGGGACCCGACCGGGTACCCGGGTAGCCTTGTACTCCAAATATCCAGGTACCCGAGTACACAAAATACCCGGGAAACTTCAATAACCCTGGTAACCGATTACGGGAAAATTTATCCAAGACAAATAATCAGGTTTTATACTCCAGTGCTGGCGGCCACTGGAAATAATTATTTCTAAGGCGCGCTTAGTAATGTTACTACTCGTACTTTTAACTCTGTTTCTTGGTATTCAAATTAACCGCACTGTTCATCTCAGAGCAACGTCTTAGTTCGAGGCATTTTAGACTGTTCATTTCAGATCAACGTCTTAGTTCGAGGCATTTAAAATGGCCTTTGTAGAGTTTCAGCTATGTTTGAGTTGGTTTTTAATGCAATGGTTAGATATGTTTACGGTTTGCGATGTGTTGGTCACGTGTGCTTATAAAAATAGAATCTTAGGAATGAGTTTGCAATCATATTATAAAAGCCGGAGTAGTATTTTACTTCAACCGAGGGAAATTTTACTGCACTAGCTATAAAATTTTCAAATAAAACACGCCTTTTGCCTGGTGTAAGGCCCGCATTCAAAATTAAAAGCTTACAGTAAACATATCAGGTTAAAATATATTGAAAAACTCGTTTACTTAGGCATTAAAAAAAAATTAATTTTGTTAACTGATTTTTCTTTTATTCGATGTATTTAAAGGAGTAAATTGTTTTTTTTTTTATTATTAATGTTGTTATTAGCTGTTGTCGAAGGCTGAAAAGCAGACCGTTCTCTAATTTTTAGTTTTTAAGGAAATTAAAAATAATGAAAACTACTCTTTGTTGAAAAAAAAATATTTTTGCTGTGCAATCATACAAAGTGCTTCCGGTAAAAATACGTTTTTGCACTTACGTAGATATATAGTTTAAAAAATGGAGTATTGGAAAAAATTTTAGCGCAGTTATTCTCAAATTTACAGTCATAACGAAAATTTGCCTTTTTTTCAAATTTCCTCTATGGGTCTTAAATTGAAGAAATATTCGATTTCGATGTTTATGAGTTTTGTACCGAATCTTAGATGTAGTCATAAAAGATTACATTGTATCAATATTTAATTTTTTTCATCAATTATGACCAAAGTTATAAAAATTCAACGTTTTAATGAACATTTTACATGTGTTTTCTCTTATAAAACTGCTTTGGTCTTGGGGGCCATGTTAACGGTAAAATACAAAATTGTACATGAAGTTTTTTATTTATTTGAAAAAAATAGGGGTTAACACTTACTTTAAATAAAAAATGACTTTTTTAAGGACCACCCTAATGCACATGTAAAGTCTTTACCAAACGAAATTTATTGATTTTTTTTAGAATCTATGGAGCCATAGCCGAACAGACAGACAACTAGACAGAATTATGAATCTGAGATTTACTTTTTTCATTTTTCTTATCATCATGTAACGACAAATTTGACGAAACACAGAGTTGAATTGTTTTGTCATATAGTACTTGTATATATTTAGGTGTGGATTCACCCATATATAAAAACACCATTAAGGGTGTGGCAATGATACCCTTAATTTCAAATTATTCATATAATGTTCAAAATTAATAAATTAAGACCTAAGTTATCTACAAGAACACTTGATGGCCTTTAAATAAATAATTGCAATCAGTTGTTCAGTAATAACATTAACGCACTTTGGAATAAGTCATAACAATAATTGAAATACCTATTTTTGTTTAAGAGCAAAAAAGATGAAATGATATTGCATGCATAGCACTTTTAAACCTACTTATGCTAATCTACCATAAATGATAATATAGGTACCTAGACAACTATTATGACTTCCGATTCGCCAAGTCGAACGTTCAAATTAGACTACATATTTTGAATTACCGTTTGCAACTAGCCGGAATTAAGTTCGCCTTAAATGACTAAAATTTGGAAAACTTGAATATCACTCAATACGGTAAGCAAACATTCGGCTATAACGTCAAACAAATCGCAGTTTTTATTTTCTAAAAGTCAAACGTTAGAGTTGAGTCGAACGTTAGACTCGGCGAATCACAAGTCATTTATTACCTTGTTTACATGCCATAAACTGCCTGAACAGAATAGAAACAGAGTTGCAACTGGAGCTGAGGCAATTGGAATAGCTGTCAAAATGTTGGATACACACAAATACAATGATGCGAACACAACACGACGCAGCTGCAGACGCACCTGGACAAGATGGCCAACTTTTAACTTTAGATTGCAGCTTTTTTGACGTTTCAAAATTGCGAGCGCAACCGAGTATTTAGCTCACGGTTGGAGTGAGTTTCACACTTAGCTCGCTTAGTTTTCGTTCGATACAGAAATGTCTTAATACTGTACAACTGCATAGTGGCGCGTAAAAAAAAATTACGTACGACATTTTTTGCAAGCTATTCCTGCTGCAGCTCCAGTTGCAGTACTCTGTTTTGTTCAGGCAGGCAAAGAATTCTTTCAGAATCCTTGCTTTCGGTCACCAATCTGCTGGGCTATATGGAAAAAATTCAGATATCTAAGTTGCATCAGCTGACACCAGTTGTTTTCTTCACAACGGATTACAACAGCAAAAACCTATCCAGAAAGATTTCTGTAGACCCGAACGCGGAATACAAAAGGAACAACGAAATGGTTAATTCGTAATATTTCATTGAATACAACAAAGCAAAATGCTTATTTAAATTATTCTGAATACATATTCTGAATTAAGAAAGAAACACACACAAAGCATCATATAATTATATGTACCTAACATATTCTACGACAAATTTTTAGTTTCATTAGAATCCGATCAGCCGTTCGAGCGTGATTGAAGGAAACAATCAGCATGTAGGGTAAGTGTACCAGTAACCGGCCACCTAACACATTTTTCTACTTTAAAGCTGGATAACTAATTCAGCTGATTTTATTCGTTTATGTTATTTGTTTTGACCAATTATGGATCATGTTTAGTATTGAATAAAAAATATAAACTTTAAGTGCTTGCAATATATTTTTTAATATGGACTTATTTTTAAAAAAAGTGAATTTTCACCAGTACCCGGCCACCAAATTTCAGTATCCGGCCACTTTGATCCAATGTCCGGCCATGCCCTTTTTTGCTTGCGATTAGGAGTAGGCACAAGGCACTAATGGCAAGTTATGCATTCGTTGAAAAAAATCGAACCCGAAGTTTTGATCAAACTTGTTATTACGATGATAGGGAAGAAGAAAAAATATGGTCTCTCGATTCTGAGATTATGTCTGTTTGTCCGTTGAGCTACCAGCTCAAACCGCTGGATAGATTTTCCTCCAACTTGTAAGATTTAATTTTTAGAACAAAAAATAGCAGTATTTGCCATACATTTTTAAGCAACTTTCTCAAAAAAGGGTCCATAACTTTTCTAAAAAAAAATCAATAAGTTAATTAAGTAAAGGCTATACCTTTAAGTGGTATGATAATTGATGGTACCCCCAAAAAACCATTTTCATCTTCGATTTTTTTCAAAACAGTAGAAAATAAATATTCATTTACATTTTCAAAAAATATGTTTTGGATTTTCAAAAAAATGTTTCAAATTTGTTTTTAATCAAATATTTCAAAAACGACTTTGATGTATTTTTTGAAACTATGTAGTTAAGGGTATCTTTTAATTTATTTTTTTTTAGAATATTGGAAAGTTTTACAGTAGATGACGGACATAAGAAAGTCAAAAAATGCAGAGAATTGCGTTCTAATAACCGTTTTTTCTTATATCAGAAATTGTATATAAGAACGAAAATTTATTTTATTGAAATTATGACTTAATCAATTGAAATAAGTTTCCAAGGAACCAACTCACTGAAAAATTGTATGTAAATATCTTGTAGTTGCATTAATTCATAAAAATCACTCATTACGTGCCAAGAACAATCATTAAATTATTAATTTCTTTCAAAATCACATTATACGGGGTGGTTTCTTAAAGACGTCAAATTTTTAAATTTTGTACCACAATAAGTTTTTTATATCAGTGTTTTTCTTATTACCGGTTTTCTTATATAAGATTCATTTTACACGTTACTTCATGGAAATGTGCATGGTGCTTTAGAATGTCTGTCTTATAAGCGAGTTTTTTTTATAAGAGATTTTCTTGTATTTGTCTTCTACTGTACTTTTACGAAAAAATAACGGTACCTTCCACACAAATGTTAAAAAAAACCGTTAAGGAAAAAGTTATTTTTTCTCTAAAACGGTTGCTATATGATTTTGATAAAACCTATTGGTTTTTATTGTTTTGAATTTTTTCATTATCGACTCCACGGATTCAGATTAATTTTCCTATATAAAAATTTCAGATGAGATCTAATAATAAAAAAATAAATGCTTATAATTTGCATACCAAAATTTTTCCCATAAAATGTTTCAAGTTTGAAATATATTAAAAAAAACATTATTTGTTAAAAAAATCGCTCCAATGACTTAAATTTTTGTTTTTCATACAATCATATTTTACATAATATTTTATCAAGAATTCAGATGGCATTATCTTTTTTCACTTCAAACTATCAAAGAAGTTGTTTTTGCTAATTTCAATATGGTTGACATTTCGTGCTTTTAAAAATTTTCTCTCATAATTCTCATGTTTTTGAATCCTCTGCGTCTTGAACATAATAGCAACAACGTACGACCCAGTCGTGCATTTTATTCTTAAGGAAATCTAAAACCAATTCGTTGAAGGTCTTTCGGTTCTTCTGCAGCAGTTTCTTGACTCATTTTCTTCAAAAATGTATGAATTACATACAATAAGTTATGTGGCCGTATACTGGTGCCGTTTGGTCTAAAAACCGGCCATAGTAATCCCTTGAACAAAAACAGTGGCCGGATACTGAAATCTTACATGTAAAATACATTTTAGTTGATGGTAGAGGAAGCTAGAAGTATTTTGCTTCATTTAAGCATAAAAGAGATACAAAAGTTGATTTGAGGCAAAAATCTAGTACCCGGCCACCCTGGCCGGTTACTAAAACTTCTTATAAAAATGGTGTTCCAGTAACCGGCCACCATATTTTTAATTATTTAGAACATTAAATTAATTTTTTTTTAATTTTAAGATAGTTTATTATATTGTTGATACAATAAAACAAAATACAAGTTTGTATACTCACGGATAATACCGAAAATGACAACTTATTCTTATTGGTTTTCCTAACATTTTCGAACTCTAAAACGCAGTTTCTACTCTCGCCGTGAACTTCGTACCTTTAACATTTTTTTGACATGGATCTGTCTACAACAGATCTGTCAAACTTTACCAAAACGTAAAATGTACCTGGAATTTTTGTCAAAATATATTTGCCCATGTAAACAATGTTTTATTTTCTTAATATTAACGATTTAATTGAAAGTGGACGGATACTAGTGACTGGCCGGGTACTGGTACACTTACCCTACCTACCATTTATAATAAATTATAGGTACTAAGTAGGAAGTTGGATTTCGAAATTCGGATATTTAGGAAACTATCACTTTACACACCAACAACTGACATGCTTAATTTATTTTATCAAATAGGTAGGTTGTAGGTATGTCTGAATTTATGTAAAATGTAAGTGAGTAGGCATCTATGTACGTTTCATTAAAGCCCCTCAAAAAAGTTTCGAATTCTCGAAGTTATAAAATTTTCTAATAATAAAATAAAACAAAACAATACGTGATTAAAACAAAAGAAATTGTACTACTGTGCTCTCTCCACTGACAAATAATAATGAACAAATATAAATCATCGCCAATCGAGGTCATTCACTGTGAATAATACCGGTGGCGGTACCCATGACTCATGCAAGTATGTATGTGTACCTATATAAAAAAATAAAATGGGCAAACGAAATCTGCTGAGTGGTATAGTCTTAAACACCGTCTGCTGTTGATGCACTCAATTTTATTTCTGTTTTTCCAATTTCTTTATTTGAGCAATTTGCTGTTACTTGTTCCGATTAATCAAAAAAAAAATTCGATACCAACTCAGCCGTTTTCATAAAAGTTCATTATCAGAAACGATGAATAAAGAAAGAACTCAGTTGTTGTATTGTTTTTATTTCTGTTATTTTTTTTTATGTGTATGTATGTACTACCTATGTGCCAAGCATTAAAAAGTAGGTACATATTATGTACAAATATCTTGCCTACCATACCAATTTCGTCTGCAAAAAACAGTCATCTCAATCCCACTCAAAAATATATTTTGTCTCTTCCGAACACTCACCCAATTCACGCTGCGATTTTTAAAATAAAAAAAATAAAAAAAAAGGAAGTTTCGATAAATTTAGGATATGTGCAATTCTCTTTATATAACTTGCATGCATATATGTAAATATGTACGAGTATGTAGATAATTTACTTTCTGCATTAAGTATTCTTGATGAAGAGTTTTGTTCGTGAAAATGGGATATCAGTTGGTGCAGCAGATTACATTCGTTGTTGTTATTGCAATCACAATATATTTTTTCCATTGCCATTCTCAAAGTGCAGACTAGCACAGGCCATGAATTTTAATGAACACAAAAATTATTATTTTTACCAGCTGAATCAGCTAGAAGCAGAACGAGAAGCTACCAGATATGCCAATTGCCAACTAACATGTTACACGTAGGTTAGTCATCTCACAAAAGAAGAAACCTAACCATCGTATTCTCGATATTCAGTTTGTAGATATGTATGTGTACAAAGGCAAAATCGATTATGATCGGATTCAGGATTCAGAAATTCAGATAAAGTCTACCACGCCCAAGTTTATAAATTTTAAGCAATATCTTGGTTTTAAAAACATTTGCGACGTTTCATGGTCAATGGTCATGTACTCTTATCAAATAGCTAATGCATCTAAATTAAAGTTGTTGGGGGGTACTACAAATAAGGAGGCCGGCGGCGGCGGTTTAAAGTAAATAGGTACATATATGTACATATTTTTTCCCGTCTAGCAACTTTCTATTGTTTTTTTTTTATTTCAAGTAAACTACTGACATTTTGCAATGTAATATATTATATATGGCGAAGACGAAAAGAAAGTGGCAAGATAACGAGATATTTTATCTAAAACGCAGTAAGCTGTAAATCCCAAGCAACTTATATTATTTGAATCTACAAACTAAACCACAAAAATAGGTACCAATCTTTCCACAAGTTTTCGATAGTAGATAGGATTAATATTAGTTAAAAGGCAGAAATACTTAGGTATATTATATTTTTGTCAAGTGCTAATACCAGAGGAGCGATTCAATAAAATCTTATTTGATTTTAATTCATTCCATTGTTTTTTTTGTTGGGCTACGCCCACGACAGACAAGCCGGTGTTTTTTTTTTTTTAGGAAAATATTTGGTGCAGTCATGCACTGTTAAACAATTTTTTTTTAGATATGGAAGACTTGTTATCACTGTTAGGGGAACTTCCTTTAAAATTGGTTAAACAATTTAAAATCTTTTCTAGTAAATATAAAGCTTCTTCTCCAAAAAGCTATCAAATTAAATCGAAATATTTGTACCTTTGGTAATAAACCCTAAATTATTTTTTTTTTTTTTATTTTACTTACTTATGAATTTTTTTGGAAGTAAAAAGCAATGAAAAACTTGCAGAAAATTATTTAGAATTTATTCACTGAAAAATTTTTAGAATTTGAGAATGCTGGACGGCTGTCAGCGATTATTTTTATTTTAACTGAGGGATAAAACTCAACTTGAAATGGGAACGTTTAAAAATTAACTGAAGTATGGAAAATTGAAGAGTTCAAAACGGAAAAATAAAATAGCGGATGACGAAGCCCAAACGAAGGCGAAGCAGATGAAACTTGCAAATGTGTGTGTGATGTGTCACATATTTTCAGTGTTACCATAAGTTTATTTTTAAAATGTATCTCAAAAAGTACTTTTCTAAGACTCTTATTACACGATGATTCTTTGGCCTGGCGCCCACTTGGCAACTTTAAATTGCTCGCCCCAGCAACTTTTCGTTGCTCCCGATGCAATTACATTGGGTTATATGGAAGACCACCCACTAGGCAACTAAGTTGCCGGCAACTTTAATTTGCTCGTAAGTGCTCGCGGAACTTATTGCAAGCAACTTTAACTTGCTCGGCTGCGCCCACCAGGCAACTTTATCAGTCAAAGATGGCCGTGTTCAACAATTAAATATTATATATTAATTTTCAATATATCTTAAATTGTTTCGATTTATTAACATATTAAACAAAAGGCCAAGGTGTGAATCAAAGAATTGAATAATAGAGTTTCTGAACACAAACATCAAAGCATCAGAAAGCAAAATATAATCATGTTTCATTTCGTTTGCATTTAGTATACCAGTCGTTTCTCTTTCTTTCTTATAAATACATGTGCTCTTTTTTGCTTGCATTTGTTTGCAAGCTGTCAAAAAACAGCTGAAAAGAACATGTATTAGTGAGTTTTCTCACGTTACGTTACATTTCAATCGTTTAGTTAAGTAACAATGGAAAATTGATTATAGATGAGAATTTAAGTAAAGTTATTTAAAGGCAACTTAAATATTTAAGCAAACTTAACTAAATGACCTCAAAGAGGTATTTTAAGAAAATTTAATAAATTCGGCTGACCGTGTTTAAAGGTTACTTAGAGCCATTTTAAATTTTATTTTGACATATCAGTTGTCATCTTGTCAAATTTTGAAGTCTCAAATTGTAAATTGATTTACTTTCGGAAAATAAAAATTAAAAATGGACACAAATTTTATTTGGCGATTCAACCCCATAGACCTGGAAGAAACTGTGTTTCGACGAAAGTACCAGGTTTTCAAAAGAAAATATGAAAAAAGTTCAAAACATTGTTCGTTCCGATCTTGAAGGGAAGTGATGGCTGCCAAAAGGTATTGGGGCCGAAATGAGTTAGATATTTGCATACCTAAATGTATATCATTATTATCGGACTACATTAAAATAGAGAACATTACTATCATTTTTATAGATGCAAGATGATGGGGCGGATATACATGGATTTAGTCCATCCACGCTATGTGGCCTATTACACGACGACTTAAGAGTCATGACTTTTTTCGAAATTCAATGAGTGTGAAGGTGAGATCAGTTTTTTTTTCTCGTTCGCACTCATTGAATTTCGAAAAAAGTCATGACTCTTAAATCGTCGTGTAATAGGGCACTATATGTTATTTGCAAGAAAGTTGCCAAGGCATTTGCCACAGAGACCGCAATTTATCACACTGCCAATATTGGTATCGGAACAAATAAAGACCATTGAGAATCTTAACGCAATACGTGGTTTCCCACATGTCATTGGTGTAATCGATTGCACTCACATAAAAATATCCGATTCAAGGATTTTCAGAGAGAGCAGGATAAAGGAGAGGTTTGATATTGGCGAATTCAAAGGAATATTACTTGGGGATGGTGAATATGCTTGTTCCAGTATTTTATTTACTCCTCTACAAAATCCTCAAACGCGTGCTGAAGAGCAATATAACACTGCGCATATAGCTACGCGAAATGCTATAGAAAGGTGCTTTGGAGTATTGAATGCCTACTAACAGGCATTCGATGCTCCCTTGAAAATACTACGACGGCTGTTGGCTGTTCTACGCAATTTAGGTATTGACTTTCAGGATAATATTGTAACGACTGTCACATTTGACTATAATCACCTCCATTACCGATGTCGTCTCGTTTTTTCGACGACTCTAGTTTCTTTTGTCGTGTCTTTTTTCAAATGGCATTCCATAACTTTTTCGACGCTACAAATTTGTAGCAGATTTTCAAACGATGAAAAAGTAATGGATTCCTGTCAAACTCAAATGAAATTAAAAACAAAACAAATAAAAAATCATTAGTCAACACTCAATAAACAACAAAATGCCGTTAATTTTATAATTATCAATTAAATAATAAATTAAAATGATCAGTTTAGAAATGTTTTATAACACAAGTTGCGATAGTGACGAGAATGAAGAAGTGCGAAGAGCAGTTTTAAAAATGCACAATTAATTATAAAACAAACCACATAAGACAACACTCAAATTCACTTGATTTGCCTGATTCAAAGTGAGTTCATATTTTTAATTCAACTTTAACTATTTAATGGAACTTTTGTACCCTTTAACAGATTCAAGCAATACTTTTGATTAACAAAGAAAGCTTTTAAAAATGTGTAGGATGATATAGGTAAGTTACAAAATAACTATTCGGCAACGTTCATCATCGATTCCAGTAATATTGATGCTCGCAGTCACCTTAAGATTCTAGCTGAGGAAAGTAACCAACACGGCGCTGGCAACGACTTCAATTTGAATAGCTCGACCAACAATCTGCAAGATTTTAAAGAAATTATAATGTTATTGAAGCTTATGTCTGCCTAAAATGGATTCGATTTCGAATGACAGACGATGGAAAACATGAAGCAAAACATATCTTTTTCAATGGAACGGGGTTTCCCGGCGTCATTGGATGTATAGATGGCAAGCATATACGAATTTTCACGTCCAAAAAGAGAGCAACACTGTTGCTATAAGAGAAAAGGTTTCTATAGCCTTCCATTTTTAGTTCAATTTTCTGTACACCTTTAAGAAATCCCCTTGCCAATTGCTCATTTTTCTCCACCAGCTCAACAAGCGCTTGAAACTGCCTTTGATTTGTTAATTTCAACTGAAAATGTAAGCAAGTATTTTATTGTTTTGCTTATGACAGATAAAACTACAATAAATTCCATAAAATAAATTATTTAACAAGAATACTAACCGTTTCGCAGCCTTACATCTCTTTGTCGTTAGCAAATTTTTGAACGAGAGATACCGTCGTTTTTTTTCATAGTCGTCGCTTCATTTCGCCTTACAGAATGCAGTATGAAAATGTTTAACGACATTTGTGGTTTACAAACGACAGCAAAACGAGTGACAAAAGTTGAAAACGACAAATGGAATGCAGATTGTGTCGCGTCGTTTATTTTACTGTCGTATACGACATCGGTAATAGGGGTGAATGACTCTCGAATGAACTATAACCACTCTCGAATAAAAGAAACACCGAATTTCGGATTAGACAGGACACAAACCAACCTGGAGAGCTTTGGCGAACTTTCGAGCTTCCAATACTAAACGTCAAATTGAAAGCTTTGGAAAGGAAAATTTATGGGAAATTTCCCCTATGGAAGCAAATACTAGAACCTTCCAACTTTTCGGGAGCCTTGTGATAAGTATAAAAGCACATGTTTGACCGGCAGAGGACGCAGTTTATTTTTATTATAGTATGTCAATGGTAAAATCTATCTGAAAATGCAAGATTTGTTTTTACAGAATAAAATCGATTTTGTTTAGAAAAAAATCGATTCTATTCAGAAAAAATCGATTTTTTGGTTGTATGGAATTCGACATAATAAATCATCAATTATAAGAAAAAAAAAACAGGAAGTGATATACTTAGGAATTATGTATACTCACGAATAGTTAGATTAGATTCTGTTAAAACATGGAAGTATTTCTTTTTGTTGGTGATCGTAAGCCTAGCTAAAATTTCGCTTCCACTTTTCTCTCAAAACGCCAGCTAAATTCCTAGCTAAATTTTGACATTAGCTTTTTGTGGAGATTACATTACAAAAAAACAGCTGTTCGCTAAAAAGAAATTATATTCAGCAAATTTCAAAGAATTTTATTTCAATATTTCAAGAGAATGTAACCAAATAAAATAGATTTTTCTCTTTGGCATTCAAAAATCGTTTGTCTTTGCTCACATAAATCTAGCAAAAAAAACACCTGCCACAATTTAGCTCAGGAAATGAATGTACCAAACAATTATTTCTCGCGCTAAATTTTGACAGATGGCTCCGTACAGTAAGAAACGAACATTTGATTTTTTAGCTGGAGCTGCGTACCTCTCTGCTAAAATGCTAGGATTAATTTTAGCTTGGCTAAACTTTTTTTTAGAGATTTTTGTATGGAAGCGGAATTTTAGCTCGATCTGCGTACTAGGCTTTAAGGAGCAACTATTTTGTAAGCGCCCGTTTTGTCATTGAGTTGAATTTGTACATTTGGAGTTTTCAAAATTATGTATACATGCAATAGACATAATACAAATGACTAAAATAAGGTACACATTTTGAATGTACCTCTGAAACAAAAAAAATCTGAAAATATGATATTACAAAATGTTCTTGGTGCCATAGAGACTGAAAATTAAGTACTTTTTTTAGACATACCACTGAGAAGAAAAATATGTTCGGCAAACAATAAATGATTATTACACCCCGACTCCACAGAACATATAGAAGCCCAACATCACAACCACAATCCAATCAACAAACAGCAGATTTTTTCTCGCTGGGCAAATTATGTCAAGTCGATTCATTTCTCTCACCACTACTTCTATCTTTTGCAGCAACATTCATATCAAATTATAAAAACAATGATCACGTAAATAAATAACAACTTTTGCATCAATATTTATCTCCAGATAATAACGAAAATCAGACAAAAAACTCACATGTACGTGAAATCTTAAATCTTATGCCCAAGCTTGAACAGCGTTCATATGCTGTTCAAAATTTGGTTTTCTTCGACATGTCGTCGACAAGACATGGATTTTTCTGCCTCCATTGGTTTTTTTCTCGACAGGTTTGTAGTCCGAGCATGGCTCATGTCTAGTGGAGCTGGCATGTAATGGTGCCGTAGAAAGTTTCTATCAAAAAGCACTCCGTCCCGTCCCCAAAAGCACTTTGACAAATATCGTATGCACAATTAGTCAAATTTATTCACAATTGTTTTTGGCGTAAACGAAATGTGTACACGGAAAATTATTCACACTTGCAGAATTGGGCCCCTGCTGTTTAAAATCAGACAGTCACGTAACTAATGAGAAAGGGTTAAAAATGGCCACAAACATATTCAAACAATATTTTCTTCTATTTAAAATTTTTATTTACATTGACTGTCAAACTCTTATTCGTGTATTTGCTGTGACGTTGGTGGCATGCTGTTATGGTTTCTATACTGGTCAGCGTTCAGATGTTACTCCAAATGGAGTAAATCTACTCCGAATTTAGAGAAAGAAGTGTAATTACTACGATATTCCGTTTTTTTCCAAATTATATGCACTAAAAACATATTACGCCATATGCGACAAAACTAGCAAAAGAACATAACGTAACGAATTTTTTGCATTGGTTTTGGAGAGCCTGTATTTATTTCTGTAGCATGATAATAATTTCGTTTTAATTAGTCTGCACATTCTTCGTTCTGAATGTTTATTCTTCATCAAAAAGCTTATTTGTTCAAATCATCGCTATAGAGCCATTATCCATAGTAACACTATACTCTTCAAGTGTTGTTTCAATTTTGTTTATATTTCAAGTAGAGGCCAAAACGTCACGTCTCATCATTAAATTCATATTAATTGAAGACAGAATGTTTATGCATACCACATCACTTCTTTATCTCGTTCTCGTCTAAGCATCCAATATGAATTTCATATTTGATGCATTTGTTTATCTATTGTATATGTATGTATAAGAATAAATCTGTGGTTGATACTTCCACATTTAATTTTTGTAAGTAAGTCTTAGAAGTAAAACTCCAGATAATAAAGATCTCTCTTTATTTAAAACCAAACTCGACAAGTCTTTTTATTTCGCGGCATAACAAGCGCTCCCAAACCAACGCGAAACATTCAGAAAGAAAACTAAAGTTTTACATTTTAGAACTAGTTTACATGGCGTTAAGGGAGAGCAACTAAATTGACGCGATGTGAATTTCCTAGAATTCACTTTGTATAAGGTTTTTTTATAATACAAAGTCTAAATATTTACTACTGAAATAGATCTGCCACGCTCACAAACGCGCTCATTACCTGTTTTACCAAGGCAAAATGAAGAAAAACATTCATTGCAGTGAAAAGCTCTATAATAATAATGTCTGCGCGTTTTTCTCAAAATCTATTGCCCCTACGAAAAAAAGTGTTATGGTCTGTTTTGTTCAAAATTTTATGAGCATTAATATAAACTCATTAGTTAAAAAAAAAAATTATATCGGCTAAGATATTAACAAAAAACAGTTTTTTGTCCATTTACAGTACAAAATAAAGTGTTACTTTGATATGCTATAACTTCAAGATTAATAAAAACTACACAGTTCGTTAATGGCTCATTTTTTTGATAATTTTATTGTCTAAATGTTATTCTTTCATGATTTCGGTGTGAAAAGAAATTTCATGAGTTGTTGAACAAAAACCAAATCACTTTCTTTTTCAAGATGGGTGGAGGAGATGTAGATAAACTCAAATTATATTGGAAAATGAATATTTCAAAATCTGAATTTACCAAAAAAAAACCCCATTAATAAAACAAATTTTTTTTTACCATGATGCCGTCAGCGCTCGAGGTCGAAACTTGGATTATTTACTAGGCCAACAGCACAAACAACTCAGCAAAAAATAAGAACTACCGGATCTGATACATATGTATATTGTTACTAGACTATAACATATTTTGAAAAAAATATTAAAGAACAAAAATCAATATCTTGAAGAAATATATAGTCCTTAATCGTAAAATTTGCCATTTGTTTTTAAATATTTTTTCAATTTAAGTATTATTTTCAGAAAACTTCAGCATTAATTACCGTAATTTTTGATTTTTGTCTATTTTATATAAACTTTTTTTTTTAATGACCGCTAACAGAAAAACTTTTATATTTTTTTGTTGTTGTTGAAGAACCTACAAACTATGTAAAAAAAATTCTAACATAATAGTTTAAAAGCCGACAGCAGATTTTGGGAGTGGATGTAGATATAACCAAAATTTGAGTATGAGGGTAGGTGGGTATATCGTGATATCAAATACCAATTTTCTGACATGTTTCTTTTTCAGCTTTTGGGAGGGGCTAGGGGTTAAAAAGAGTCTGGTCCTCTATTTAATTTTGAGGGTTTTAATTTATTTAAAAAATATTGAATATGATGCTCCGATTAATAGAACTCAATAAATGTATAGCCATTTAATACGAACCTTATCATCCCTTTTTTGAAGATTTGAAACAAAAAATAAAGCTAACCTCATGGCTTCTATTGATTGTATAATCAATAAAGTCTAAGAGCCAACGACATAAAAAGTCAAGTAATTTACATACTTTTGTAATTCATATCTATAATACACTTTGAGGAGTTAAACCAATAACCGTTTGTCTGCCTACCTTGACACGAGTCAAACAGATATAAAATTTGCCGTACGATTTTTACATCGATTTATTGCAATGCCTGTTGGTCGAAGGGCAAAAGTGCGAATGCAACAAATATTATGCTTGCAATTTTGAACAATTGTTGCCATAGGTCAAACTCTCTATAGTTAGTCCCTATGAAGATAGAGAGCAATGAAGTTTCCAATAATCGTAATAGTTGATGGATTAGGTCTTAATTTATGATTAATTTATATAATGAAACAAAGTTACATTGATTTATTCCCAACGTTTCAACAGTTTATAATGTTATTTTAACATTATAAAACAACAATTTGTTAGAAAACATACATACGCTATGAATAGAAAACAAAACACCCAGAATATATCAGCCGTGTATTTATGTCGTTGGCTCTCAGTCTAATATAAAAATCTTTACACTTCGGAAAAATGACAGAGCATAACTTCCTGTTTTGAAATTGAATTGTCTATGACCCTAACACGTAGATTGGAAACTAAGCGGGTTTTAACCTTCCTCTCCTCTCAAGGGCTGAAAAAGAAATCTGCCAGACTTTGGTGTTTCATATCACGATACATGTACCTGTAAATCCGCATATCCAGATTTTGGTTATACATCCACTCCCAAAATTTGCTATCGCCTCTTGGTCTATAAAGATTGGTAAGGTAAAAATATTTTTGTTCGATACTTCATCTTCTTGAAGTATGTAGCAATATCTTTTTACTGAACACTCGTATGAAAAAAAGTGCGTTAATATTTTTTTATAGAATACATGGCAATCTATCAGTTTATCCATTGGCGTGTTCAGGAAAAAGGAGATCTCGGAGTGCTCAGGAAATTTTATCCGTCAAAAAGTGTGCAAGCGAATCCAAAATTTTCTTTCCTCTGTAATTTGATAGAAATTTTTCTGAGGAATCCTGTTCGTGAGACTGAGATTGCTAAGGGCTTTGAGATCTCATTTTCCTGAACATGCCTAATTTATTATTCAAACACGGGATTAATAAATAGACAATTATTTCACAGTTTTGATTTCAATTGGAAAAAAAAAAAAAATATTTTTAAACGGAACTTGATTTTTTAATACAACAAGAAACTAAGAAACAGGAAATAGATGCTGAAAAATGTCAAATTATTGATATTCCGTATGTTTAAAATCGATTCATAGTCAAGTAGTACCTCGTGGTATGATGGTTAGTGCGCTGGACTATTATGCCTGGGTTCGATTCCCAGCCGCTGCCACCTTAAAACAGAAATGTTTTTCCCGAGGTACTGCCTCTTGCCAGGAACTGACAAATTCTCCAAGAGTATACTTATCATGAATAAGTGGTTCTCATCTAGCCCTTCGGACTCGGAAAAAAATTGTAGGTCCCATCCATTCCCGCCAACAACACGCACACAGGAATGGTTGAGAGTTGTAAGTCATTAGGCCCTGGTTTCCACGAGCTGTTGGGCCATCAAATTTATTTTATTTTTCTTAGTCAAGTTTAAACAATTGTATGTACATCCGGTTGTAACGTATTTAATTCACAAAAGTTAATGCGCCTTTTGAGTGAATATTAAAAACAAAAGTTAAAATTTTAAAAAATGTGGATGTATAGGATAATAATATGTATGTAAAGCCTCTCCCAAACTAATGAGAAACATTCACCGACGACGGTTTTTTGTCGTTGTTTAGGGTTGTGTACCTGTCATATTTTGTACTATTGTGAATGATTCACTGCGAATTCGTGTTGGTTAGGGAGAGGCTTAAGAGTTAGAAGCAAAAATCTGGAATTAAGGGTTTTTGGCGAATTTTTTCAAATAATTATATCTTTAAAATTATCAATCTTAGAAAAAATAAATGATTTTTTTCTCATGGATGCTAAGATAATGCTTACACTTTGAGTACACGTTTTCGATAGCACTTAAAAGTTTTTTTATTGTGTTGCCACTGCTACATGTGAACATGTGGTCTCACTCATCACTCCCTATTTTCAAAGTGCATGGAAATAAGTTGTAATAGTCCGTAGACACAAGCACGAAACAAATTTTGTTTTAACCCGCTTTTGTATTCGATACTGGACGCATGTACCTACAAATCCAATATTTTGGTTATGCATACATCTTAAAATCTGCTGTTGCATCTTTTACTAGTTTTGAAAATTCATTTTGAGTTGCCAAAAATGTGTATTTTTGCAAAGTAAATAGTAAATGTATCGCTTAAGTCGGGCATACAGCAATAGCAAATAGCTTAATTAAAATTGAAACTCATGTTTTTGCTGTAAAGAAAGTTTATTTTAATTATTTTTTTTGCTTTGATTTCCTTGTATTTTTTTTACGTAAATAAATTAACTTTTTTTTAATTGAGACCATTTTCGCAATGTTTTCCTCTTAATACGTTATAATAGTTACCATTAAATTAAATAACGTTATTTATTACCTTCAGTTATACTTTACCATATAGATTATATAACAATGCAGTCTAATTTTGTGTTTTAATGCGTGGAAATTGAAAATATAATTCTTTTCAAACATAACAATTTTTCCTCAGAGACTCAGTATTTGTACATATTTATCATATATAGGTGCTTTCAACTACAACAAAAACAAAGAATGCCATTTTTTTAAAATTAACTTAACCTTTTATGAAAGAACATTTCCATATATGATTTTGTAATTTTTTGACCTCTAACACTTACATAGTCGCTTTTTTTTTGTTGCTTTAAAGAAAAGCTAATGGCATTTTCTTTAATCAACGGGCATTAGCCAATGCATTGAGAAGAATAAAGGTATTTATGCAACGTAGTAAAAATATCGTAAAAGTCGTAAGTTTACAACGTCTTAAACCAATTGTATGGAAAACCTTGTTTTCCAAAGGTATTTATGCAAAGTGGTAAAAATATCGTAAAAGTCGCAAGTTTACAACGTCTTAAACCAATTGTATGGAAAACCTTGTTTTCCAAAGTTTACGATGGTTTTACTACTTTTCGTGAATACCCTTAGTATATTTATTGGATTAGAATCTCCCAGTAAAAATATCGTAAAAGTCGTAAGTTTACAACGTCTTAAACCAATTGTATGGAAAACCTTGTTTTCCAAAGGTATTTATGCAAAGTAGTACAAATATCGTAAAAGTCGTAAGTTTACAACGTCTTAAGCCAATTGTATTGAAAACCTTGTTTTCCAAAGTTTACGATGGTTTTACTACGTTTCGTGAATACCCTTGTATATTTATTGGATTAGAATCTTCCAAACTCACAATTTAATATTGCAGACAGGGTGTTGGTTGCAAAAGGATATTGAAAGATCTAAGAACATACCTACACTTGAAATGATGTTTAATGAACAAACAACTTCATGACATTTTTAACAGCACAATTGCAAATTGGGCATTTTTTGTTTTTGTTCCATATTTTAACCGCACACTTGTAGCAGCAGCAAAGATGTAAAAATCTACTATGAACAAAAACACCATTTTTGGGTTCTGTCAAACATGTCATGCAAGAACCATAGCTTGGAAATTCACTACTACCATTTTGTGTTGCCTCCCCTAGCACGGGTTTTTTTGATCTAAGTTTTTCTTTTATAGCTGAAATTTCTGGTATTTCTAAATTACTAGAAGACGCTTGTATATTGGTATACGCGTCTGAGCACTCAGACACGCTTTGTACTAAAGTTGATATTGCATGGGACTCAGTAGTCGTTTCCAATGAAATATCTGAAGCATGGCGGGCTAACGAATGCTCCTGGGAGCTTAAATCAAATTCAAGGCTACTAGGAATGCAATTTTTTTCTTGTGACATTTCAGCTACATCACTTTCGCTAAGTTCTTCACAGACGGTGTCGGAATTCTCTCCACCATTGCCGCAATTTAAAACGCAATATTCATCGTCTTCGTGTTGATGCTCACAAGAAGATTTTCTTTCTTGACTCGAAGGAGCCGAACTGAAACCAGAATCTTTCTGAGTACCCTGGCTGCTGACACACAGGGATTGACTTAAAACAATATCAGTCTCAATTTCAGTATCACTAGAGCAAGAAGCCATTCCATTCTCCTCGCAGCATTGCCTTTTAGCTAAGGCTTTGTACTTTGATGATGCTTTTGACACCTTTCTCTTTGCTGCCGTTCGCAAGTGTTGGGCGGGTTTTTGTTCATTTAATTTTCTTAGATTAGCAACTGAGCTGGATAAATATTTACTGTACGGCGTTTCTTCGGACATAGATTTTTTAGAAGAATTATTAATAACTTGTTTATTAAAATGACTTGCATTGTTATCGTCGTCACCGCTACTCGTTTCAGTAGCACATTTGGCATGTTTGCCATTAATAGCTAACCTACCAGAAGTGATGATAGGGAGTTCACTCGGCATTGAGCTGCTTGAAGACGATGGTGTTATCGTGTTAGTAAGATTGTTGTCAACTTGCTTTCGTTTTTTTGTCAGCGATTCGATCACTTCAGACGTTGTAGCAGACCGTTTTAAAGATGAAAAATTCTGGGAAGATCTTTGCTGTTTGAATGTAGTTCTACTTTTACGAAGACGTGGACGAGGTGGAAAATGAGTCTTACGGATCTGTAATTGAATACAAAAGTAACAGGGTTAGTAAACGATATTGGTCACTGTGAAGTGCATTTTTTAAAGTACTGTTTTTAGTTTTTTTTTTTTAATTTTTTGTGATTTTTTTTTTAATTTTTTTGTTATTTTTTTTTTAATTTTTGCAAGTTTTTTTTTATATTTTTCTTTTTTGCAATTATGTTAATATTTTTTTGTCTTTTTTGTCTTATTATTATTTTTTGTATATGTATGGTACATATTTTTGTTGTTGTTTTTTTTTTTAAACGTTATAAATCAGGTTATCACATTATTTAATCACAAGCTAATTGTTAAATTAAAATTAAAAAATAAACTGCCACTTTGATGGTTGATATTCCTTCCGGACAAGTTCAAAACTACAAAATCATGAGTATCTGCGTAAATGATCCTGAATGATAACAAACGTTGTTTGGGCTACATTTCAAAGTTAATAGCAAAGAAAAAAAAAAAACAAAAAATACACACAAAAACCGACATGAATAATGGTAGCGTGGTTAAAGAAGCATGTTATTTCAAAATAACCACATATTATAAAATGAAATGTTTGTAATCGGAAATATACAAATAATTACACATATGAATGAGATATGCAGGTCCTACGAACTTTTTCAATTACCATCAACGCATGAACGCGCAAAATCATAGGTCTAATACAATTCAGTACCTTAATTAAATGTTATATTTAATAGAGTTTAAAGGTCCACCATTTTCATAAATATTGATGAAGCAATTTTTATGCTTAAATATAGCTTGCAGGTGACCAAGTCGTAGGTAATTTCTTTTGATTTTTATGGACCTACCCATATAATATCTGTAACTCAACACTTCCACCCATTTAAACTTGAACTTATAAAAAAAAAAGTTGGATATCTATTATTTTTTGCTTTTGCCTCATTTCACACTATTAACACCTTTATTTTGAAAACATCCAGCCAGTGGTCCTAGAAGACCATTCTTAATCTTTTGTTGATGCAATCATTTATTGAAATCAATTGAAAGATTGCATTCACTAACTTTAGTTGGAGACTGCGACTTCAAATTCTGCAATCACCATTAATTAGATTTTAAAAAGATTTTAAATTTTTGTTTCAATTAATCTAACAGTAATCAATTAAATGCAATCAATTGAGAGTGAATGTATTCTTTGCATTCTTTTGAATTCTTTGTATTCATTTTACAAACTTTGCATTCTTTTGAAAATGAATGCATAGAATTCAAAGATTTTATAATGAATGTAAGGAATGAAAATGAATGCAAACATATGCAAACTAATGCAAGGAATGTAAAAGAATGCAAAGAATGCAAGGATTGTACAATGATTGCAGAAAATACAAAATAATGCAAAGAATGCATGTACTTCCAAATGATTATATTCAATTAATTGTTGTAAGATGATTGGGAGAAAATGATTACAATCTTTTTAATTCAAATGAATGGTGATTGCAGAAGTCGCAGTCTCAAAGTGGGTTCTATGAATACAATCTGTTAATAATTGTATTCACAAAATATTGCATTCTTTTACAACCCTACCCTCCCTGGTTGCTTGTTCACAATCAACTACATAAGTAACCAACAAAATGTTCATACTTATGTACCTTAAATTAATGTAAATTTTGGATGCAATGATTACAATGCTGGTGACCGTCTTATTCTTGAACTGTAATTTGCCTAAATATGTCTATTTCATCGAACTGCATCTTGTAGTTTGTGCCTCTCTTTATTTGATCATTTCGTCATCTGCTTCGTCTTCTTTGTTTCGGTTTAATTTAAATTTAATCTTATGATAGAACTATTATTTTACTTACAGTGCTGTGCAAAACATTTGCAACTTAAATCAGCAGATAGTACCATGTCATACAAATAGTCTAAAAAAGCAAACAGCAAACTTCTTTGTGCAGTTTTGAAAACCTTATTGTAACAGTTTATCACTGTAGAAAACAAAATAAAATTTTATTCACTTAAACAAAAATAAATTGAGATAAGGGATATTTGCTGTGCAAAACATTTGCAACTTCAAGCAATGTCTTAAAATTTTCTTACTTTTATGCAAGAAAATGCTAATATTCGATTGCCATACCCTTTATTTCTTCTCACAGCAACAATTATCTGGGCATAGAAGCAATGAGGTTATTAAATACATATATTTTTTGCTATGTCATTCCACTGACTATTAATTTCAGCATAAGGATCGCCCTTCTGCTAAAAAACTTGACATCAAGTACTTCTTTAAACTAGCTCCCACAAGTTTTCTAATGGGTTAAGGTCTGGAGACTGCGCTGGCCATTGGAAACCCATGACTTTTTTCTCAGAAAGCCAAAATTGTAGCCTACTTCGTCTTATGCTTGGGGTCGTTGTCATGTTGGAAGGTCCAGGCAAGTGGCATTTCCTAAGGAAGCATGGTATTTTAAGAATTTCATAGTTCATTATGCTCTCCACAAGTCGAATAAGTCATATTCCATGGCCAAAGAAGCAGTACCAGACCATTACAGAGCCATAACTGTTCCCCTAGTATACTTTGGATTTATAGTATTTCACCTCTTGGTCTCCTGACATGTTGCCTTCCATCCGATCCGTGCATATTGAATTTAAATTCATCAGAAAACAGTCTTGTTGATGAATCTAAATTCATCATGCACGGGTCGGATGGAAGGCAACATGTCAGGAGACCAAGAGGTGAGATACTATAAATCCAAATATACTAGGAGAAAAGTTAAACATGGCGGTGGCTCTGTTATGGCCTAGGGCTGCTTCTCTGGCCAAGGAATGTGACTAATTCGACTAGTGGAGAGAAGAATGCACTATGAAATTCTAAAAAAATACCATGCTTCTTTATTTCGATTGGGAAATACCACTTGCCTGCACTTTCCAATATGACAATACCCCAAGTAATAGACGGGGTAGGCTACAACTTTGGCTTTCAGAGAAAAAAATTCATGGTTTTGCAATGGCCAGCGCAGTCTCCAGACCTTAACCCTTTAGAAAACTTGTGGGAGCTAGTTAAAAAAATAACTTGATGTCAAGTAAGCGGAAGGGCGATCCTTATGCTGAAATTAATAGGCAGTGGAATGACATACCAGAAAATATTATTAATAATCTCACTGCTCTATGTCTAGAAAATGTGTAGCTGCGAGAAGAAATAAAGGGTGTGGCATTTAAATATCACCGTTTTCTTGCATAAAAGTTAGAAAATTTTAAGACATTGCTCGAAGTTGCAAATGTTTTGCACAACAAATATCCCTTATTTTTTGAGATTATCTCAATTTATTTTTGTTTAGGTGAATAATATTTTATTTTGTTTTTCTACAGTGATGAACTGTTATAATTCAAGTTAAAAGTTCAAATGAGCTCAACTCCAATGCGTTTCGCCAAGTATGATAGTTGAATTATAAATTCAGTGACTCCACTCAAACAGAAGAATTTTCTTTTTAAATTTTCTTCGTATTCAATTATTATAAACTGTATTGCATTGGATCGTATGTTAAAATATGAGCACGATCTCAGTCAAAACTAACGAGCCTGAACTCACATGTGAGAAAGATCGAGCAGGGTCGAGCTCAGACTCGGTTTCGTATGCAACAAAAATGAGTTCGCTCTCAACACCTCTGACTCAATGAATTTGAGATCGATCTCAAAGTTCTTCATCTTAAATATTTGTGATTATATGTGCAGTGAAAACATTCTACAGCTTCATGTTTCTTGTTTTGAGGTTTGCAAATATTTTTTTAAAGTAGGAATTGTTTTGTTTTGGCAAACACTTTCTATTTTTTTATTGTTTGAAGGGTTTCACTTCCTTGAAATTTTTTTAAGGACAGTTTTGAGAACTTGAATATGTGTTCGGGAAGACCCTTTAAAGATTTGATAGGAATAATTTTGTTTAACTTTACCCGTTGGTTAAAAAAAAATGATTTTTTGATGATCTTTCGATAAACTAATGATGGTATTTTAAATAACTCAAACATACAAATTTAAACAAATAAATAAATAATTTGTGTTTCGAATTATTTAAAAGTTTATTAAAATAAAAAACACTTACAAATCTCCACTATCAAGAATCAAGTTTATAATTTTTGTTTTCTTAACAAATATTAATTTTGTAGATGATTAATGTTGGTATTGAGATTAATTATACCCTGAATATTCCTGATATTTTTGAAATTAGTTTATTGGACCGTTTTTCATTTTGCTGTACTTTCTTTTACTACGAGTAATGGTAAAAAAAGGGTAATATTTTTACCTTTTCTCCATAGATCTTTAAAAAGTTTCTTAGAGTAGAAACTCATTCAAGTTTGAAATTTGTGTTGTCAGTTATTGCTGAAATATTTGTAATCAAAGACAAAATTATCTTTTTTTATTGAAATGCAGATACCTCAGGCAAAAAAATATAAATGTATAGCAAAAATTTAATTTAAATTTCCTAGCGAAATATATTTAGGTTTACAAAATTTTTGCAAGAAATCAACAACTTAAGATTTCAAATTTTTTATTAAATAGCACATAACTTTTTTTGGAGCAAGAATAGGCATAGACAAAATATGGCATATGTCAAAAAATTAATTTTTATTCAAAATTGAAAGATACACCCATGAAAATAGAATTAGGGCACCTTTGAATTAAAACTAATAAGTTTACGCAAAATTAACATGAACGGATCTCTTTTTAATGAATTTGATTAAATGCTAGGTAATTCAATTAGAGCATGAGTCAAAATGACGTTTGGATAAGTTTAACCAGCTTGCTTTATTTTCCGCAGAAAAATGCTTGGATAAGTTTAACCAAATTGTGTAAATCAATTCCCATACAAAATTTGACAGTTCATTAACCAAATGATGAACTTAACCAATTTTAACTTATCTTGATTATTTTCAAATTTGTATAATTTTATTTTACTTAGGGCCGGTTTCAAATGTTCTGGTTAAAGTTTCGGATAGATACCCGATACATGACGATATCCGGCAGATAAAAGTGGCTGTTCTTTTATTTCTGTTTCATCATCAAAGTCTTGGATAAACTAACCGGTGGATAAATTTGGAAGCCCAAAATTGGTTATTAATTTAAAGATCCATTTTCATATCATCCGTTATTCTATCAGAACTAATCTCTAGTTAAACGACTAGCTACACTGACTGTCTGAACAAGGTAAGATTGAAAACTGGGTAAGAAGTGACCAGCTACACTGACTGCCTGAACAAGGTAAGATTGAAAACTGGGTAAGAAGAAGTGAGCTAAATGACTATAAGGCCGGTTATTAAAATTGTTGAACACCTGAAGAGCCTAAACTCATCAAACAAAAAAATTCATTTACTAGTATGCTTCATCTTCATCTTCTTAATTTACAAGATACATACCACATTGCTTAAAATACTGATACAAGCATCCAACTCAGCAATTGGTAACAAATATTTTTCAAGTGAAAAAAGAACTTTTGGACGCAGAAGAAGGCAGGTAAAATACTGTGGGACAGGATTGATTTTACATTTTTATCAAAGCTATGAGTGCTAAGGTGTAGTCTATCTTTACATCACAATTATAATCTGTCCAATTTATATTTGCAGTACAGGCCTTATGGGAGAGCTTTTTCAAAAACACTGGTGCCTATTGCTGCTTGCATGGCACTTAACTTATGAAATTGCCAATGAAATAAACAGAATTACTGAGTTACATTAAAATTGTTTGTGTAATTTTCATTGAACCCACGTACAAACCACCATGACCTATCTGCTCCCCAGCTGAAATGTAAAGGAGACTGATCGACATCAACCCTTATTGACATTAGCCGTGTTTTGTTGAAAAGTTGCCAGCCAGCCAGTTGAAATTTTACACGCAGTGCAACAACAATCACCAGCTGCCAACAACTTTACCTTTTTTCTGCAGTCAAATGTGACTAGCGAACTGTGCTTTGGAGCAGTTTGGAAATATGGAATTCTCATACAAAAAAAGCTTTATTAACCAATTTGTTCCGCACCGTTTTGTTGAAAAGCTCTTGGGATACTGTGTATAGCTTTCAACAAAACACGGCTATTGTGTTTTTGTAACAGAGATACCATTGCCCAGTTGATAGAAATTCTTAAAGATTTTTCTTTGGTTTTTGCTATGCAGCTAACAGGATTTAAGCTTTTGTAGAGCTTTTCGTAGCAAAAATGTCAACTTTAGAGAAGAAAATGTTGACGCTTGGCGTTTTTCTGTTTTCGATTTGTTTATATATGAAAATCAAAAATTAAGTGCAAATAGTTTTTTGGTTTATAAACAAAATAAAAATTTGGAGAGAACAATACTATACTCCTTAAAATTTGAGCATTCCAGAAAAACAAAAACTTATTTAATGTAAATGACCGCAATGTAGTAAAAACAGATAACATGGAATGATTTGAATATATCTTGGAGTTGAATATGAAAAACTTAGAATAATTTCTTCAAACTGCACTGAAGTGTTTTTTTATTTGTTCGTAACTGAAGTAAAAATAAATCCATTGAAAATCATGTGAATTTATTGATAACATAACAAATAATCAATTGTTTGAAAACGATGTTAAGTTTTATAAAAGCTCAACAACTCGATAAGCTGCCCAAAATTTTCTTGGTCTACCATTTAAGAATCTAAAATCAAATTTCAATCACCCTGCAGATTGAGTATCAGCCCATTATTTTCATCTAAATGATCACATCCGGTGTTTGCGAGTAATTGTACGGACGTTGAAAAGATTGTGCATGTTGTGTTTTTACGCGAGAGTTTTTCACTGTTCGTTTAAGAACAAGTTAAACATATTTATTGAAATTGTATATATTCAACATAACTATATAGCTAGAATACAGTACAGATAGTAAAAAGTCGCTTATAAGATAGGGCGTACTGTTTAATACGATTGATTATTGAATCAATTCTATATACTACCGAAATAAATCAGCCAAGTAGAAGACTTAGCATTACAGTGGATTTTTGTAAAAGAATTCATGTAAGTTGAACTGAACTTAATACAAATTGCGTATGACAAGGCCCTTACTACGTCACTGATGAGTCCAAGTGAGTAAGCCGGACGAAACGCCAATTTGTAGGACTAAAGGCCATAAAAAGCTATTTTGAAAAAATAAATTTCATTCAAGTGAATTGAACCGCTGAAAACGAATTTGAAAACGAAATATGTGAAATCTTAAATAAATATTAAAATACAAATTTTTTTTTAACTTTTTGTTCAAAATTCCTATAATTTTTGAGCAGAAATTGACTGGATTAATTTGTGCTCAAAAGGGCACTCAGCAAGCAAATGGGGTAATTTTGATTTTATTCTTGCTTATGTCGCTTTTCATTGTTGAAAAGATTTGATCTTTTTGCGAAAACATTTGCACTTTTTAAATTTGTTCATGTTTTATTAAAAAAAAGATTTGATCTGAAGACGGAATAAGACTGAATACGAATTTAAGGTTTGCGACTAGAATTTCGTGGCGCAAAAAGCTATCAATTCATTCCTATATCTATTTAAGAAATATTGATTTTAAATTTGTGAATTGAACATGATTTTAAATCATGTAGTTTAAGACGAAGGCTAATCTAACTTATGATTTCTCAAAGATGAATGAAGGGTTCAGTTAAAGACAAATATTAAAAATGGGTTGTTGCTGAAAACAACCTTAAACAGAGATTTATTGAAAGTTGTGTATACTTTGATCAAATTAAAAAATAATTGAAAATTTTTGGAGCCATAAATGTAAACTCCTTAAAAAACAAATTTGCATAATTATTTTGTCCATGTTGCGTCACGAAATTTAAGTCGCAAGCCTCAGATTCGGATTCAGCTCGACGAAAAAATAAAGCAGAAACAAAATCAAAACAACCCCCATGGCAAAAGCACAAGATGACTGAACTATAAACCTTTTTTATTAATTTAAAATTTGAATATTATTATATTTTAATAAAAACTAATAACCCGATTTTACATCTTAATATAACTTCTAATATAATTTTATAATAGGTATAACCTTTATATATAACGTTAGTATTTAACGGATTAATAAATAAATAAATACTACTTTGACATCTTACATCAATCGCTCAAATCTTCAATCTATAGACATTTAACTGAATGTGTGTTAATGACCATATTTTTTGTTGCTATACTAGTTCCTTTTTGGATTTTATTAAATGATATTTAATTCAAAGTTGTTTCATGAGGTTTGCTGTATCAAAAACAAGATGGGCATTTTAGATATTTTAATTTCCATGCAACGTTAGCCCCCCTGGTTAAAATTATGCAACACACCATCGGAAGTATTACTCACTATATAATATCATATGAAGAAAAAAGAAACGAATGCAATGAGGTTGTGACGTTAAACCAAGAAACGATGATGAAGCAGTACGTATAAATGAATCTATCTTAATATAACACACACACAACACTGATTGTTAGTGCCCAACAAGTTCTGGCGAGAATTGAAGCAATTATCTTGTTCATACATGTTAGGCATTACGGATTTTTACATTTCGCTTTATAAATTAATGGTATACCTAATAAATTATTTTATATGCGGTTAGTACTCAAAACGAATTTCCGCTGGCAAGAGACAAACATTTCACTTTTTCATATTTTAAATTTAGAGAAGTAGCAAATAATTACCTGATAGCATTTTTCACAATACCGAAACATCGGATTGTTCTGCTTGTTCTTGCATTTTACACACACCCAATAATCTGCTAAGCTAAACTCAGAGTCATATGTTGAATCGGTATCGATTGAATCTTCCTCCGTATCAGCAAAATCACTTGAGCATTTTGATGTGTTGCATATGGCTCTAGCAACCGCAGCTAATATGAAATCCTAAAATACACAAAATAAGAGACAATGACCTTTGGTAACCGTTTATAGTTTTATTTTCTTACATCTGTTCCACTCGAAGAATCATTTGTAAACAAATCTTCACTGTTGCTTGCGCTTGCCACTTCGTATTCAACAACTTTGATGGTGGCTCCTATTTCTCCAGATGAGAATGATGAATTTGATTCAGTATCACTAGAATCCCGACATATATCTTAATAAAGACAAGTAAAAATTGAAAATAGATTTAAAATATATACCAAGACCAGGAAGTAAAATGGATGCACATAATGATAAAATAAATGGAATTAACAGTTTGTAGTCACTATAGCTTTAATTTAAACAAAAGATTAAATGTTTATAAATACCGAATGAGGTTAACACCCCGATCTTCAAAAGAGATAAGATGCGAATAGGGGTTTCTCAGATAAAATTGGATTAAAAGCGAAAAAAATGTGAGAGAAACATGTGTTGATTTAAAGTGTATTCAAAACAATTTAAAAGTGGTGGAAATGTCAACAAACTTAATTAGAAATATTTTCCTGTAGAGAAAGTATTATTTGCATATGGGTGTTGTCATCGTTATGGGTGTGACATTTAGACTCCTTATTTTATTAGTTATTCACATACTACCCACAAATAAATAAGTATACTAAAGTTTGAAAAATTTGTGGTTCAAATTTAGTTGCGATACGGGTGTGAAGTTCGAAAACTGGTGATTAGCGATTGGATATCTAATGTTCATGTGGTGTAAAACTGGCATGAAAACTATGTATCGTTCTTTTGAATATAACCCTGATAGTTCGTCTTTAATTACAGTTAAGTTATGAGAAGCAAAACTATGAAAAACTCAGCATAAATTTCAAATTGTTTGTTACAGAAACCAAAACATACTTTTCCGTAGGTTTTTGGTGTGCTAAACTCGAATCTGAAGTCACAAAAATTCTATCGGATCACGTTTTTGAGATATTTCCGTTATTATATCGAGTTCAGCACACCAAAAATCTATAGAAAAGTATATTTTGGTTTCGGTAACAAAACAAAAATATTAAATTTTGCTGACCAGTGTAAGACACTGCCCAAAAACTCAGTTTTTATTTTGTATTGAATAACTAAGTGACAGTAAAACGTGCTTCTAGTTATAGTCTAAGAGCCGCCATCAAATTTTGGGAGTGGGTGTATAACCAAAATCTGAGTATGAGGGTTTATGGGTACATGCATCTTGATATTAAATACCAAAGTCGGGCAGTTTTTTTCTCAGCCTTTAAGAGGGGAGGGGGGCTACAAAGAGGCAGTTCCTCTATTTTGTTGTCTGAGTTATAACAACTTTAATTTATTAAAAAAAAAAAAACAAATATGATGCTCTATTATTTTGCTTAGACATAAACACCTCAATCATGATAGTCGATATACAGAAGTGAAGATATAACAATTTTATCCGAGCCTTATCACCCCTTTTTTGGAGATTTCAAACAAAACACAAAATCAACAAAATAAAGTCTCAAAAAAAAAAATGCGGATAAGGTTTGCTTAAAAAGCTAATATCATAGGTTGTCTTGATCGGATTATCAACATAAAACTCTTCAGGCGTAGGGAAAATGACAGAGCATCGTTTACTTATTTTTAAAAGTGAATTAAAGTGTTTATGACCCTAACACATAAATAAGAAACCAAGCTGGTTGAAACCCCCCCCCCCCCCCCCCTTCCAAAGGCATCACTGCCAGACTTGGGTAATCGATATTATGCGCTTTTCAGACGATTCCGAGAAATTAACAAATTAAAACCTGTCACTGCTGGCATATACGTTTTATGTTAGTCAACAAATAATAAGTAAAGAAGAAAGAGTGTCGCTTCATAACTCATAACTCAGCCGGTCCTACAGGCGTCTGCAATAATTTTTCTTTTGGAATTTAAATTGAAGTTGTTTTTTAAGTTTGCAAAGGAATTCTGGGATTATTCAGGAGTTTTTGTTACCTAGGTCACGAACGATTTCTGGTGTATTGGGATAATCGCAAAAATATTGACCGTAAAAGGTCAGTTTCAATAAATGTCAAGCCATATAATATTTTCTATGAATTTTACTGTGAACTGAAAACGAAAAATAAACAAATTCATACAAAATAAAAAGCTGACCAATTACTGAAAATAGTTTTGACGATCTAGTGATCTTTAGGATGGCAAACATTTTTTGCGAGTATCCAAAAATCGCGTTGACCTTGCGTGACCTTCAAATACAAGTTTTCTAGGACTGACTAATTTCTAAATAAAGTTGATCTTTTTTGACCAATTACATAGGCTGCATTCATCCGAAAATCTAAAAATTCAGAAATTTCAGTCGAAAGTCACCCGTTTTAGTTTTGTCAAAATATTGCATTTCTTTTAGATACATTGAAAAAGTTAAATTAGAACTTTTATTTTATAAGAACCCTACCCAGGATGCCGTATCACCCTGCGCTTAAATTAATTGATTATATTTTTCAAATAAGTGGCAGTAGAGGTCCCTTTGATTTTCTGTTTAAATATTTACCAAAGTTAATAGTAAAATTATTTAGAATATTAAGGGTATTCATGCAACGTCGTAAGTTTACAAATTGTGTAAAATGATAAGTTTACACAAAGTTTGCATTAACGACCTTTTTTATACATTTGATTAAATGCTAGGTAATTCAATCACAGTAAGAGCCACAATGACGTTTGGATAATTTTAACCAGTTTGGATAATTTTATGCAACAAAATCCTTTGATAAGTTTACCCAAATTGTGTAAATCATTTCACATACAAAATTTGACAGTTCATTTAAACTTATTCAATTTGTAAACTTATTTAGGGTTTTACGAAGTTGCATGAATACCCTTATTAAAAGACTTGTATTTACAAAAATATAACGATATACAAACCAAGGGTAGGAAAAGTCCACTCCAAATATGGGTAGGGTTCGAGAATGAAAAATTCAGGATGAGTGAAACCAATAAATTTTGACTAATATTTTTCCAAAAAAAAGTCCAAGCAGTGCTCTTTACTATGTATAATAATTTATTAGGTTATAAGCAGGGATAGAATTATGCAAACTTTGCCTTTTTTTGCGTAATTGTAAAAAGGTAATGACTTAATACAAATCCGTTTCATGTTCTCCTGATTCCAAATACATGTACTTTTTGTCGTTATTTTTGCCTTTTTACATTTAAAATGCGCTTCTAGAGAAACTATTAGTAGTTCAATGTTACTATTATTGAACGTTATGTTATGTTAAAATTTGTTTTCCTTTTTTAGAACTTACATACTTTTGTCTTTTTATTTTTGTTGGTCAAAATATCCTTGCCCTGTTTATTAGAATCTAACAGAAAAAATAAACACTTAAAATTAATAGCTTTTCAGTAAAGTAAATTTTTAATTGAATTTGTTTGCGCTTTTCTTTGTATAACGCATCTTCCATCTGAAAATTCCGAAAAAATTTAACCAAACGTAACGAAAAGTCATCTGAATTTTCAGACAGTCGATCAATTCAAATTCCCTAAATTTTTTCAAACAGTTTCAGACCGCCAGAATTATTGCGGGCCAATACAAAATTTCACTTGTGGAACGGGTTTTCACTAAATCTGGCGGTTTCGAACTGTTTAAAACTCGTTCTTGAACACACCTACTATCTCACAAAATGTTTTTTTTTTTTAACTCAGAGCACTCAACTTGTTTCTTTTTTGAATCGGAACCAGCTCGAAATACGCTCCATGAGCTCAGAATAAAAAGACCGTGTAAATGAAGTTAATGGGTGCGTTCATCGGCAGAAATCTGAAAATTCAGTACTGAAACGTAACGTTGAACGCACAAAAAATCTGAAATTTCAGCCAAATGTCATATATTTTTTTCTGCCAAAATCTTGTGTTTACCTGCTGATTTTACTGAAAGTTATATAAGGAAGAACTTTTTTTGTCGCATAATAAGTGACTCTGACGAGGAAGTTACTATGTAAGTTGACTGGAAAAAACTTGTTCGTTGTTTTTACTTGGATTATAATACCTAAGAAAATAGTTGAAGCCACACTTTTCACTTGCAACTAAAAAATCTTTCAGAAAGCTTTATACAGAAATCAGAAGTTACTGTCAACTTTAACAGTTATTACTCCCAAATACACGTCTTATTCACGTTTTTCCACCAAATGTAATTATTATAAATAAAAATGGGTAAAACTTTCACTTTTTGCTAAGGAAAAACTAAAGCCAAAATGCCTTCTCAATCTTATTTTTTATTTATTCACTTACAAGAAAACAAAACTTAAAAAAACCAACAAGTCGTACCAAACCGAAAACAGAACACAAAATAGCTGCATCTACTATTAAGTTCAGCTTCTATGTGCAGATTCTTATTAGGTCTGTTTCTTTACTTTTGGGATAAAGCTTGGGAAAAAGTTCGGGAAAAAGTTTGGGGATGAGCTTTTTGATGTTGTTGTTGTAATGTTAAGCCAGTAATGAAAAGTAAAGAAACGCATTTGGGATGTTTCTGGTTCGTTGCGGTGTAAATTACCCATTCGACGTCATTGCTTGTAGGCTCAACGCATACAAAATTATGCAATTTCAATTCTATTAACATTTGCAATTATCATGTTGGGCTCTTTTAAAAGATACCAAAAGAAATATTTTAGTTTATATTTATCTCCATTGTATCATTTTCATTTAATTTAATTAATTTAAACCGTTTTATATACGCTACTTCACAAATTTAATTTAAAATTTTTTGATCAGCTGATTTCTTGTTTGACAAGCAAGAAAGTGCCAGAACTAAAATGTTCGGGTAGATTCTTGCTGGAGGGGAAATGAAAAAAAGTCAAAAAATAGTAAAGAAACACGTTTTGGGTAGATTTGGGTTACTTTGGGAACCCGCGGGCGAGTAAAGAAACAGACCTATTTTTTGTCTTGTTTTTTAGCTGTCATCTGAATTTTCAGATGAAAATTTTTATCTGAAAAACGTAACGAAAAGTCATCTGAATTTTCAGATTTTTTTTGACAGCTGACCAATCAGAAGCCTCAAAAATTCAGATTTCTGGATCCTTGAACGCAGGGAATAGCTGAGCACAGCCAACTTCGCTCTTTTTTCACTCATTTCACATGGGCGCGTTCAACACTTCAATTTCAGTGACATATTTTAATTTTTCGAGTTTTTGATTGGGCAGCATCAGTTGATAATTAAAAGTCAGTACTAAATTATGGTGTGTTGAACGCATCGTAATCGTATGACAGTTCAGTGCTCAGATGTGTTTGTAAATTATATCGGGGAGCTCTGGTCATAGTCTACTCACAGCTAACTCCGATAGCTCGAGCTGTACTCCATGCTCTGCTCTGAGCTTAAAAAGAAAAACGCCTGAAGTATTAACACATTAGAATAAAGTGGGAAAGAATTTCATACGACTTTCAAATTTGTGCTGAAAATGATTTTCATATTTTGCTTAAACACTTGTGTCTAAACAAATTAGTTTCACCATAACTTCAAATCCCCAAGTGGGATAGAAAGTGTGATGGCTTTAGAATCTTTCCTAAATATTTTCATGTATTAACATATTTCAAATCGGGTCGGATGAGCTGAAAAGTTTGAAAAATCATATTTTGCTTCCACACTATTATACATGATTTTCTTCATACTTTTCTGACATGTGTGTTAATACTTAATGGGATAGCGTGGAATGGCTACTAGCCAGTTTATATTTTTCGACATTCCGGCTCCATTAGACATGAGCCATGCTCGGACTATGAACCTGTCGAGAAAAAAACCAATGGAGGCAGAAAAGACCATGTCTTGTCGACGACGAAAAAATCTGCTGTTTGTTGATTGGATTGTGGTTGTGATGTTGGGCATCTGTTTGTTCTGTGGAGTCGGGGTGTGAGCGCTCAGTCTGTTTCCTCTGTTTTTTGACAGAGCAGGATAAACAGTATTCTTCACATAGAAGTTAAAACAACTTTTTTCTTCTTACTGCGACAAAAAATAAACGAGCAAGCGAGTCCAACAAATTTCAATCTATGTTTTTAAGGGGAAAAGTACGGAATTTTTAGAGGAATCCTGTTTATATTTCCGAGCACCCTGAGTTGTCCAAGATCTCAGAAATATAAACCAACCAAATAGTTTTTTTTTTTAATTACAATAATTTTAAACATTTTATGTAAACGAAAGGAGTCCAGCGAAATGTTAAACATTACATACAAAAAAATCCCTGACCGCTTCCGGAGTTTCCTGACATTCCCTGACAAAAAACATTGTTTTTATCCAAAATTTTTGTTTGAAAATTAATTTTTAAAAAACTGTTAAATGAAACAAGCCTATTTAAAAAGAATATTGAAGAATGGATTTCTGACCTAAAAACAGCTAAAGGATTTTTCTACAGATATTAAATATTAACACTGTTCTTTAATATTTGTTTTTCTCTTTTTGAAGTCACTTTTTTATGTGGTTTTCTTTTGGTAAATTCAGATTTTGATCTAAAAATTGTTTTTTTTCGTCGCGAATGGTATACGATTGTGGATTGATTTTTTTATTTTTGTTGTATTGGTGTACAATTTGTGTCTGTGAAACTATGGCGATCCAGGCTTGTCAAATTGATGGCTGTTAATTGTTCTGGTGTGTATTGGTATTAGTAAAAGAGGGGTAAATCTGCGGAAAATCCAGATCTGCAAATTTGATTTTCGATCAAAAAAAAAAAAATTGATTTTTTTAACCATTGGAAGGCTTTTACTGTCATAATCTGTGTTTTGACAAATCGGAAGGGGAAAAAATTCAATTTTTGTCACCAAAAGAAAACCCCATTAGATAATTGCCCCTCCAGTAGTTATGAACTATTTTATACCAAGCACACTTATACATTTTTTATTGATACATTTTGAAAGGCTGTCTCTTGGTGCTACGGAGAGAGACGGACATCTTCTTTTCGAATGGCAATCCAAAAGCGTTCGGGATGCGTATAAACCCTTCTAAAAGTTTTCTATTGGCATTCAGAATGACAGTTCGTCTACTAAAAAGAACAGAAAATGATTCTGCATTTTATTTCAGAATCGAAACCAGAATTAGTCATACATTCAAACACAAAGTGTTGTCAAATATTGCAAAAACTAAATTTTTAGATAGAAGTAAGTAAATTTCTCACAGTGCCAAAATTATTTTCCGTTTAGAATATTATTTTCCCATTTTCTTTAATAAAAATTATCATACTCGTCCATATTTGTGTCCGCCAAGTTTCTAAATGTGAATAACTATTCACATGTGAAGGTGCACAAATACAGGGATATGAAGACTTCGAAGTCAAACTCCATGTGGCTTTTGAGTGTGTTCAGACGATTTGGTATGATTTTTTTGACATGTCATAAGTCATATGATTTCTGTAATCGTGTAAAGTGGCTTTTAATATTTCTGCTGTTTTTTATAAGGCGCTGGTTGACTACTAATGGGGACTGACCTTACAAACCATCACCATATTTTCACGAAAATAATAATAACCAACTTAAAAAAAAAAACACGTAGGTATTATCTATCATACTATTTTCAGTAAGGATGCTTTCATAATTGGTCTTAAAAGTATAAATCTTCGTCGAACATAGCGTTTTTTTTTGTATTTTAGTAAATCTTGAAATATTAAGTTTGATTTAATAGATAGAATGTTGTCCATCTAATAGGCACCCGTATATCGGTTGTCGTTTTACTAAAACGACAAGGCTCTAGGCCGGACAGTTGGTGTTCCAGTAAAACGAATATCGATATAATGGTAAGAAGGGTAGTCAACGAAGAGAACGTTGAAGTGTAAATTAAATTTAAGAGACAATAATTGTTTCCGTGTTTTTGATAACTGTAATAGTTGGGATATTCATACAACAGTGTAAAGCCTACGTAAACTTTTTAAAGTTTTAAACTTTGTATACTCGTATGTCACAATTTGTATGGAAAATTAGACAGATTTACGCAGTTGACAATTTTACTAAGTTTACGACGATCTTACGTCTTCGCATTCTTTTTTTTAGCTATTGTACCGTTTTCAGTTGTAACGTCTTAGACCAGTCGGATAATAGAATTTTGAACAACTTAAGTTATTTTTACTCAAAAGTTAAAATTAGGCGAGTTATTTCACAAAAATTGATTTTTTTTTTTAAACAAGATGGCGGCCAACTTAAAAGGGGTGAGTGGTCGAAAAATTGTTTTCAAACTCCTTTTGTCATCCTCTTCTAATGAGTAAAAAAAAATATATAACTTTTTTTTTACTTGAAAAATATTTATAATGCGTTTTAAACGAGAACAAAATTTTAAAATAGGTTTTTCTATTTAGTCGAAAAATATCAATCGTAGACAAAAAACGAAAAGTTGTAGATAATTAAATTTTAGACTCCTAATGAACCCCTCTAACGATTAAAATAAATTATAATTATAAATATATAATTGTTTCATTTAAAATGCTATCCCGACTGGGCTATCTTCAACAGATTAGATTTAAGATTCCTCAAATATTACTAGGCGTGTTTTGTTAACCTCCTTAATTTGCACATTAGCCGTGTCTTGTTGAAAAATATAGACAGTCGGGCAAAAGCTTTTCACAAAACAAGAGAATTCCATAATTCCACACTATTCCAAAGCACTATTTGCTTGCTTGTTTTTGCACTACGTGAAAAATTTCAACTGGCTGGCTTGCAAATTCTCAACAAAGCCGTGTGTTTTTTTAAAATACGTTCCATATTCAGCCATAGAGTTACTAAAGTTCAAATGTGATGTTAAATAGTTGCAATTTGCATTTGCAAATTTTCGTTAATGTGAAGTATTTCTTAATGTTCGTATAAGATAAGTCAACAAAACACGCCTACTGATGTTTCTTTGTATTTCAAAAGAATCTTTAAATAGTCTAAATAGTTTATTAGAAATCTAAGTCTTCATTCCTTTCCTTATTGTAGGTCCAACATGTTGATTCCATTGCTTTAAATAATAATTCAGGGTATTCAAGCAGCAGCGTAAAGTCGCAGTATATAATGTGGGTTGTAGCTCTACGTCCCAAGATAAGTAGTATTTCTTTTCTTTTCTTTACATCTATGTAACTATAATATCTATTTATGTGTCTTTCTACTTTATTTGCATTTCTAATTTTACAATGCTAGGAGATACGTACAGCAACATAATTGTTTTGGTAATAATTGACATTTTTTGTTTAATTCTTTACCTGCTTAATCCCAACTATTTATTAGTTTGTTAGGGTTCAAATTTTGAGTATAGGGTACCTTCCTACAGCAGATCTTTTGTCTTCAAAACAAATAGTCATCAAATTGGAATTCACGTAACTAAAACCACCATGTATAACATATAACTTAATTAGAGCACGCCCGACGAAGTATTCAAAGAATTCAATAGGTACAAGTTTAATAACTTTTATAAGATTCCTTTTCCCTTCTTTATTGAGCATCCATGTCCATGTAAATGACCTTGACTTCAGAAACCAGTTTTATAGAAATACGAAAAATAATGAATCGAAAAGCTCGAATTAATTTAATCGTTTCCCTAAAGCCAAAAGTCGTCTACTGCAAGTTGACGACAAGCCTATGCTTAGAAGATGAAACGCCCTAGATTGAATGGACGGCCGACGACAAATACTACGTCACAGACCAAAGCAACGATGACGACACGTACTTGCCTCACCCCACACCACAACCCACAACCTTCCTCGTTCATTCTTTAATTTTTTATCGGTTTCACTGTTTCAGCAGTTCGTATTGGGACTTGAACGAGTTTGGACGTGCAAACGGATGATACAATCATTTGCTTTGATTTCATTCTGAGGTAACAACACTGGGACACTAATTATTATGGAAATATTCCATTACGTGTACGTCCACAAAAGTATACTCATATTGGTTTATTTAAAATTTAATCAACCATACTTATGCGCTTTTAAAAATGGAACTCACCAGTTTCACGACAATTGAAGCTGTCATAGGTCGATGAGTCGGAGAGTTCATCGGAATTATTCCTTTTTGGAGATTCCTCGGCTAGGCGCACAAAATATGTTCGAAAAATGCGAGGATGGAGCTGTGCTTGCTGCTGGGCGGATAATTTGGTTGAAAAGTTTTTTTGGGGAGATTTTTGTTCTTCATTATTTTCACTCAAACGACGACACCATCCTTCTCCAGTTGTGGTTGTTGTTGTAGTCTGCTGTGGGGAAACTAAAACAGAAGACACCGAATCCGAATCACGTTCGTCGTATTCCCCGTTGTTCATTTTTGTACAGCGCCATTTTTTAATCTCTTCTACTGCTGCTGACGAATGGGGTATTTGGAGGAAATGGGAGCAATAGTTATCTTTCGTTGAATAATTATTTTCTTTTTAACATTCGTCCCACAATTTATGAGTAGGTATATTTATTAAGAAATATCAAAATGCAAAAAATCACTATACCTGTTATTAAATTATGTGAAACACTCATTTCTATTGCAACTTGTTTATTAAAATTAAAACACACTTTGTGATAATGAAGAAATGGAAAATCACACTATGTGGGATTGTAACCTGTGTGTATTTTTAGCGAAACAGAGACTTTTGCCCGACGAATTCCGAATTTTGAATGGAATAAAATGTTATGTGGCGAGATTGTTGTTTATGGAACGGCGGCGGCTAACGGCTGGCAGGCGTTTGTGTAGAGATCGTCTGAAGTGTATGTGCTTAAGGGGAAGGTTTTGAGACGAACTAAAACATAGAATGGGGATGAATTTTGATCGTAATTTTATTTTTCCCCTAAAAAGCATGTTAATTATGAAAAACCAAGCTTAATTAATAAGTCAAATACAGACATAAAAACAATTCAAATTTTATCTAAGAAATTTGAAAATATATATGCTAAATTAACGATTGAAGTTGATTTCACCACATACTCTCAAACTGTATTCATTATTCTTGAAGAAAAGTCTACACAAATAATGAACAATGGTTCAGGAAATGGGTATATTGAATATCTGGAAAGTGATACTGGAATGAGAAACATTGCCTCACTAGAAAAAGAAATTGATGAAATCATAATCATTCGGAATGAAAATGAAAGGGGGTAAACAGAATTATTTAACGAAATAATACTCTAGCCCCATGCACGGTAAACAGAAGCAAGGTATGCTCATTCGATACACCCAATTCGCCATCGTGGTGTTTTTGCCATCTTTTATTACAACATTCTATTTTAAGGAAACTAGAAAAGAATTAAATAACGAAAAGAGTTGCTTTCGAAGGACAAAAAGTTTTAAAAACAAAAAAAAACTAATAAAAACAATCAAATGAATTAATTTCTTTTTTTGCTGTTCTCCGAACATTAAGATGTTTGTGACGTTATCCATCTAATGAGCATACCTTCTTTCTGTTTATCGTGATCCCATGAGATAATTTTCAACTTTAAGCTAGGTATACTGCTCCGCAACGAAAAAAACTACATGTGATTCTTTAAGTGTACAAGATTGGTAGATCTTATAATATTGTCAGACCTGACAATGTCTGACAATTATCTACTAATGAACTGACAATTAATTTGTGTGTGTACACGGTTGCTAGAAAATCTACCATCTCTCATACAATTTACTGTCTGACAATTTATTGTCATATAGCTGGCTGAATACCTACCAATAAATTGTAAGAGATTGGAAGATTTTCTACCAACCGTGTAAATACACAACTAATTGTCAGTTTTATCAAACTATTTTCTGACAATGAAAAAATTGTTGTATGATGTTAAAACAAGAACATCTTAAAATTTCTTCATTGTCAAGAACGTCAGACAACGATGAAAATGGCACGCCTGACAATAAATTGTGTGTGGACACGATTATCAAATTACAATTTATCGTCTTACAATTAACTGTCAGACAAATTTTCTGACAGTTAATTCTAAGACTTCACGGTAAATACTACGTTTTCATTAGGCCAAATGAGGTAATTTCGTTGAAAATTCCCCAATTCGATAGTGCCTTATTACACGGCGACTTAAGAGTCATGACTTTTTTCGAAATAAAATGAGTGCGAATGGACGATCAGATGTTTTTTCTCGTTCGCACTCATTGAATTTCGAAAAAAGTCATGACTCTAGAGTCGTCGTGTAATAGGGCACATACGAAATTATCTCATTTACCAAACAAATTCACATTTCTAAATGAGATAATTTCAATCAAATTTGCATCAAATTAGGTTGGAAATTAAAGCTGAGTAAACAGTTCCTTGATGAAAGAAAATTGCATGTATTTCTTATGGAAGTGATTTTTGCGGAAAAAAAATATTTGACATTTAAATTTTATTATCGAACTGTGAAGTCCAAAGAAAAAAAAATTTTATATTCACCACAGTAATTTTTGTCACTGACATTCTTTTGCAGAAAAAATTGCATTTGACATTTGTGTGTTTGCTTTTGCATAGAATATTCTTATTCAGTTTTGTTTTTTGCAAACTGTAAACTGACGACGAATAAAAATTCTTTTAAATAACAATTTTTGGTTCTCACCATCAAGTTTATTTTTATTCTCTGACAGATCTGACAATATTGTAAGAACTACCGATCGTTTACACTTAGCTTTACAATTAACTGTCAGAAAATTTGTCCGACAATTCATTGTAAGATCATTGAAGAATATGTATGTAATAGTCTATGACGTATGTTAACGTACAGATAGCTTTTAATCGGCAAATTCTGAATTTTCTTAAACTTCTTAGCGCATATACGCGCACATGACCCATTAACTATAAAAACCATACAGTTCGCAAATCATCACCATTCGATAAAATGGTGAATATGGTGAAGTGATAAATACTGGAAAGATATTATCAGCAGTAATAATAAAAACTGATATCCAGTCTCTAACACACCTGTTAGCTGGCACACGCATTAACAACTTATGTGTTTGATAGCTTTTAGTCTCATTCAGATTTTTTTTTTGTAAACTATAAATTGACAATGGCGACTAAAAAATTCGTTTACAACACAGTCAATTCTTGGACTGCAATTTTTTCTCTAACCACCAACTTTATTTGTATTCAAAAGAACTGTATACTAAGCTTTAAGCTAGGTATTAAGTTACACAACGAAAAACAAAACTATCCCCCATATTAATAAACGGTGGACAACAACGTTCTAGCGTTTATACATTATTTGTTAAATTCAAATTCTTATCAACAAATGTGTAATAGTGTTAGTGTTAACTCGTCAAATTAAAACCAAAGCGAAGTTTATTGAGATTTCAAATAGTTAAACAAGTGGAAAAAGTTAATTAAACTGAATAAAGAAGTTATATAAAGGTTATTAGTTTAGTGAATCCTTACAATAATTTATTAAACAAAATATTAAACAACATGCGGTGCTGCGTTAAATCCTGTAAAAACGCCTATATTAAGGAGTGTATAAATATTTCAATTCACAAGCAAGTTTTGTCTGATATTTCCACATAAAGTAAGGTAAAGTGATGTTACTTTGATGAATAAATTATCGTAGAAAACTTTAACATCTATATATTAAGGAAATTTGATTTAAACAAAGCAAATTGATTAAAAATAAAAGTATACTTCAATTCAGTGATTTCGTTGAGACTCATCTGTCAAATGAGAAATTCTCTTACAGGGTCGAACTAGTTTTTGTTGATGATAGAAAGGCGTTTTAATCCGTAGAATATGAGACAGAACTTACCAGTGAAATAAAAAATGTATACACAGTAATTCAGGCGTTTTTGCAAGTTTTTATGCCACGCCACATGTTCTTTGGCATATTTTGTTTAAATAAAGTATTGCAAAGTATTCACTATGTAGATATTTATTTCACTTCTTTATTTAGTTTAACAAGCATTTTCACTTTTTTTTATTATTTAAAACCTTTATACACTTTCATATTTTTGTTTCTTACTGTACGGGACCTATCTGTCAAAATTAAGCGCGTGAAATAATTGTGCGGCACATTAATTCTTGAGCTAAATTGTGGCATGTTTTTATATTTGTGAGATTTATGTGAGCTTTAAATTGTGAAAATGAAAATTGAGAACGAAAAATATGCAAAGACAAACGATTTATTAATGCCAAAGGGAAAAATCTATTTTATTTGGTTACATTCACTTAAAAACTTGAAAAGAAAAATTCTTTGAATTTGCTGAATATAATTTCTTTTCAGAGAACAGCTGTTTTTTGTTTTAATGCAATCTCCACAAAAATCTTGTTTCAAAATTTAGCTTGGAGTTTAGCTGGTGTTTGGAGAGAAAAGTGGGAGTGAAATTTTAGCTCGATCTACGAACTAGCCTTTACAAAATAACAGTAGCATCTTAATGTTCTTTTTTAAATCTTGTTCCCCATGGGCATTCCAAATGTTTGGAGGTAGATTTTTCTTTGAATTTAAAATAATTATTATACTTCAAACAGAATTCTAATATCTTTAAGAAGTGTTGGGTTTAGGAATTTTTTTTGATACTTTGATGGTTTCCCATTCCACAAAATTAAACGAGAACCTTATCTTCTTCCAAAACAATTTCCTTTAATTTTTCTTTTAATTAATATGAATTTTTAATGTTATTGTTGGATGAGATGGCGGTTTTCAAAGTTTCACCAATATGTTTGGAAAGTTGGTAGCATGGGACATTATGTGAGGATAAGATGGGCCTTAAAGGAAGAACAAATTTATGAATTTTAGGTATGCCATACAACCGTGGTGCTAAAGCTGCCAAACAGTAAAGTTTCATCTTGAATTTGACGTCAATGCATTTTTGTTTAAATAAGTCGTTCACAATAGTGTTGTTTTTTTTTTTTTGTAGATCTGCTGTTGGGTCTGTTCTTGTCGTCTTATATGTATTTTTGTCGTCTAATATTGTGTTCATTTTGCTCATGTAGTTAGATTTATACATAATTACTGTTTTATTTCTTTTATTTCCCAGAATGTTCTACTCCTTTTTGAATCCAATCGAATATGAAAACATCATTAACACACTACTTAATGACGCCATTTTACAAAATGGCTTCTTCAAGCATTTATCACTTTTGACAAGTAGTCCGAAGGAAAACTGTATATGTATAAGGTTGTTAAACTAATACTTAGTCAGTTACTTATCAAAACCCATTTATACTTAGGAATCGAGACTTTAATTTATTAACATTAAATATAATTATAATTTTATAAGGTTACTAATTGCAAAGATGACAATAATTCAAAACATATATGAGTTTCTCTGTAATTAAAGTATCATTTTATTATTTACAAATTTTTACTTAAAATAATTACAATAAAATATCACCTGTAATTAAATAAACGACATTTAATGTTAATAAATTAAAGCCTCGATTCCTAACTATAAATGGGTTTCGATTAGTATAATCCTTAGTTTGACAATCAATTGCACTTGTTATTAGTCCATCCATTATGTTGACGTTTAGGAGGCATCATAGGGTAATTGAATAAATTAAAGGAAATATATACATTTTCTTTACATATGTAGGCGTGTGTTCCAAATCTACTCCTTCTTGGAAGGCTTTTGGAGTAGTAGGATACAAAAAGGAGAACGCCGAACGTCCAAACGAAAACGACATAAGGGTGTTTGGTGAAGAAAAAATCGTTCTCATTTTCGGACTGCGAAAAAGAGTTATGAGAGGTTGGTAAATAGCACAGCACACAAATAGAAGGAATTATATTGCGCAGGTTGTCTAAAATGAGAACTGTCAGAAGGAATTCAAGATGGCCATTATCGTGATTTGTCTGCCGTATTACAACAACAACAAACACGACAGAAATAATTTAAATAACACTAAAAACCAATTTTCTTACTGTCAAAGTAATAAAATAATAATTATAAACATTAAATATCTCGAAATAATTTTATTTTTTTATCAAGTAACAAAGGAATACACAAGTAACATACAATAATGTTCAGTCACACAACATGGGATCCACCATTTTCCACTGATTTAGAGATATGTGCTTAACTGAACAAAAATGAAAACGCTAATGATATTACCTTCAATATGTGTATCGTGGGTTACTAGCTCAAATATTATTTGTATTAACTTAAGAACTATTTATGACCCATCGGTGAATACCGCCCTTAATTTATTTAAATATTGTGAAAAACAATGTGAGTAAGCTTTAGTTTTACAGCCCGATCCTCCCCCTTGTGAGGAATCACAAGTCGCAAGCTCTTAAGCTCTTGTGACTACTCCTTGTGATTATTGTTGTAATTCGATAACATTTCGGTATTCTCCCCCTAATCGTCACAAGAAAACTCACAACGAAATTCTTGACCGGTGAGTCATCATCAGCAACTCTATCTCAAAAGTTGTGAAAATACGAAAATGTTACAATATAAGATTCACCATTTCTTGTAACTTGTGAGGTATCACAGTGATGATGGGGATAATAGGGATGTTAATCCTTTCATTTCAAATCTGCTCTAAAAAAGTCCTGGTAAACCCTGTTACTGGCTACTCTACTGGCTTCCCAAATGGCTATGAAAGAAGCAAGGCTAGTTGACGAGCCAGTTGCTTAGGTTTATTTGTCTTAAATGTGAAATGTGATTGTATTGCGACTGGCCAGCCAGTTTGTGCTCGTTTGGCCTCAAGATAAGTGAATTTGAGTATTTGAAAGTTTTCGATAAATGTCAAACTCAAAATGTTCACCCTTTCTTACGATAATAATTAAATTTTCTATTTATTTCTTCTTCGTAAGTGAATTCGACTGTTGGATATTTATTTATTATTCTATTTATGAACATTTATTGTAGTACCTCGTGGCATGATGGTTAGTGCGTTGGACTGTCATGCCAAAGGTCTGGGTTTGATTCCCAGCCGCTGCCACCTAAAAACAGAAATGTTTTTCCCGAGGTACTGCCTCTTGCGAGGAACTGACAAGTCCTCCAAGAGTATACTTGTCATGAATAAGTGCTTCTCATCTAGCCGTTCGGACTCGGCAAAAAATTGTAGGTTCCCTCTATTCCTGCACATAGCACGCACACAGGAATGGTTGAGAGTTGTAAGCCACTAGGCCCTGGTTTTCCACGAGCTGTTGCGCCACCAAATTTATTTTTTTTATAAAAATTTATCAAGAAAACAGAATGTTTCCAATCCAGTGCCACCTCGAAAGTATTCTCAACTAAAGCCTGGAAAACAAATTAGACCAATTATCTTCACAACAGGATCAATACTTACAAAACTTGAGTGTTGGTTATTAGAAAAATCAATATTGAACGAATGAATTAATAAATAGTGACCATAGACCGACAAAAGATACAATTTTTCAAAAAAAGTATAATACATAGATCTCAAATTCACTATAAATTTGTTTGTGTATATCAATCAAAGAAATTTTGTTTGTTTTATTATATATATATACTTACTGACGATGGAAGCATAGCTTCCGAAATGCATTTAAGTAGATAAATAAATAAAATAAGTGTTTTTAAGTTATTTTTAAATAATAAGGTACTAGTGCAACAGCGTCGTAAACGTCATAAAGTTGTAAAGTTGTAGACTGCATACACCAGTCAAATTTTCCATATAAATTGTGACAGAATAATGAAGTTTAAAACTTTACAACGTTTACGACGGCTTTACGCTATTTACCCACCCCAAACCAACAGTTTTAAACGAGCATAGCTCCTGAACGAAAAAAAAAATATTGAGTAAGTAAAGATGCCCAAAGGTTAATTACTGCCTGACCAGAATAGATTACTGCAACTGGAGCTGTAGTTGCAACTGGAATAGCTGTCAAAAAATGCTATACGTGATTTTTTACTCGCCCACTCGCTGTGCGAAATTAATTATTTTTAACACAAAATAAAAATTAAAACAAAAATAAACATTGATAATGATAAAATGGAAGCCAGTTTGAAACTCTCTTCAACCCCATGAAAACACTTGGTTATGCTCACATTTTTAAAACTTTAAAAAAGCTGCATGTAAAAGTTAATAGTTGGCCAACTTGTCCAGCTGCGTCTGCAGCTCCGTCGAGTTCTGTTCGTATCATTGGATTTGTGTGTATTCAACATTTTAACAGCTATTCCATTTTACAGCTCCGTCTCTATTCTGTTCAGGCAGTTAAGATTTAAACTTAAACAAAACGGTTTAATGAATTAACTTTAACATAAAAAAGAAAATTAACTCTATTTTTCAATGTCACAGCTTATTTGACCCAATATGTTTAATGAACAGCTACGTATAGTTACGTCTCCTCTTAGTAGTTACTTTCACAAATAGAGTTCTCAGTTTCGGTTTGTTTTCAACAAAGATGGGCGTGAAACAGCGACAAATAAAATAAATTTGGTTGTGCTCGTGGAAATGAAGGGCCTAGTGACTGATGGTGAATTTACACGAATTCGTGTAAATCCTGCATTACAACTCTTAACCATACCTATGTGCGTGTTGTTGCCAAGAATGGAGGGGACCTACAATTTTTTGCCGAGTCCGAATAGCTAGATGAAAAGCACTTATTCATTGCAAGTATACTCTTGAAGGACTTGTCAGGTCCTCACAAGAGGCAGTACCTCTGGAAAAATATTTCTGTTTTTAGGTGGCAGCGGCTGGGAATCGAACCCATCCCTTCGGCTTGACAGTTCAACGCACTAACCATCACGCCACGAGGTACTACAATGTATATTCAATATTTTTCTGAAATAGTGACGTTAATAATTTCGTTTTCGATTGAATTTTCGAAATGTTCTACTTCTTTTTGAATCCAATCGAATATAAAAACATCATGTTGTCAAATTTACACACACGCTACTGGGAACAGAAAAGGACTCCAAAAACATTACTCGGAACAGCCAATCGATGGCTTTCGGAGTAGAAGGAGTCAAAAAGACGTTTCCAAAACCACAACGTTATTGTTGCACATTAAGTTGGAGCTGGGCACCATTAAACCGTCAGATAATTGAATATGTGCATTTTTGCATCATTTCTTGCATTTATTTTTCATGTTGCGTCACAAAATTTAAGTCCCAAGCCTCATATTCGGATTCACCACCCCCAAAAACATAAAAGAGGGGCAAAATCAAAACTACCCCACAATTTTCTCGCTAAGTTTTTTTGAGCACAAATTTACGGGACTAATAGAGAATCATTCGCAATGATACAAAATTTGAAAGATACACAAGGCTAAATAAAAACAATAAACTGCCGTCAGCGAGTGTTTAACGTTGATTTGAGGGGTTTTATTAGGTTAATAATTAATCCGTTCTCCCGATTTCATATAAATAAAATACAGGAATAAAATTACATAGGTACTTACTATCAAGAGAAGAACAGATAGAAAAAATAAACAATCAATCAAATATAGATAATACACGTCATATCCTTGATAGCTTACTGGTGTGCTCCTCGATCTACTGGATTTGTGAGTTGTGACTGCGATGGCAATTGGGATTTGGGACTCTGTAAAAAGGCAAGTTAAAATACATTTCTTAAAAAAAAAATATACGATGGCATACCCCGAAAGTGTTTTGTGTTCCATTTATCTCTACAACCTTGTCGAAGCTGTTATTACTTGAAAACGTAGCAGTGGCACTGAATCAAATTCACTAATTTTTCCCAACAATGTAAAAGTATCTGGCCTGTTATTGGATTTGATAATGTTCGATACAATAGCTTCTTATCCTTTTATACGTTTTCTCTCTTGTAGTTTATGTATCGCTGCTCCACAACTTATAAAGAATCAATTAATCAATAAATGTGAAAAGCAAGAATTCTTACCTATACTCTAATCGGTATTCAGCATCTTTTAGGTAAAAAAAAAGAAAACCATCCAATCGATATATTAGATGGTTTACCTAAAAGATGCTGAGTGCGTATTGCACTCAGTAGACTGCTTGTTGCTTCCCAATATGAAATGGAACAGTGTGTACTCATGAAATAGCACACACCGCATGTTGGTTAACTGATAATTTCTTAGCCAGTTCCTTCCTCTGTACATCGTCATTATCGATGATTCTATGTACACCGAACTTTTATTTCTTCAAGAACTTTTTTCCTTGAAGGAATACACCGATTTTTTTAATAAACCATTCAACTATTTTTCTCCAAAATAAAATGACAGATAAAATAAAAAACAAGTGTCAAACCAGTGTCAGAAGTTTTCCTATTTTTTCTGCTTTACTCCAACAGCGCTCTTTGCATTTATAATTAGTTTTGGAACCAATTTGACCAAACAACTAGCAGTCCATATCTAGGCGTTTTCCTTTGGAGGTGGCGAAGTACTTGCAAGTACTTGCAAGTACTTTGCTAGCTATTTCCAATGGAACGCACAAAAAAATGTTCTACAAGTAAGAATCTACTACAATTTTAAGTGTGGAATCTAAAAAAAAAAAAAAAGGAAATTCAACATACACTTCCTCATTTAAGTGGACTTTTTCATATATGTGTACAAAACCTTCAATAAAATGAGAAAGTATGTGAATGATTTATTTTGATATATATCCTGTAGGCTATCTCACATAAAATAGTTTTCGGTAAAAGACTACCAATAAATTTGTATTTATTAATATCGGAAATTGTAGAAATATGGTAAGAATATGGACTTAGATATACTAAAAAATATCCATGAATATTTATATATTTAGGAAAAAATAAAATGGTGCTATGCCGAAGGAAAAGCCCTTATATCGGCATATGCTTCCCGCAAAGAAGAGTTTAACAGAACCAGAATAAAGAAACACTTTTGGGACAACCTGTTTACAGACCTTGAGGCAATGGATGTATTGGTAAGCTGATAAAATGAAAATGAATTAAAATAATAAATTTGTGCTCTTTTTCAGACTTCGTTTACTACTTCTGAACAAGTAGAAGTAAAGTGGAGGTCTTTATATCGGTCATATAAGGCAGCTAAAGACAGAGGGACTGGATCTTCAGCCTCCAAATTCTTGTACTTAGAGGAGATGGATGAAATATTTCACGACCATCCGTTAGAGTGTTCTCCTCACTCGGTTTCGTGTGGTGTCAACTGGAGGCCAACAGCAGCTATGACAATGACCGGAGAACAGGATATAACTTCTGAAGGAAGTTCTAGGCCAGGCAACGAGGCAAAAACAGCTCCCTCCAGGAAGAGAAAATCACTTTCAGATTTAAAACAGTGATTTTATTCTGAGCGTATTGAAGAAAAAAGAAAAAAGAGGGAGTTCTTGGAGAAGTATTACACCGAAAAAGAAGAGAATAAAGAAAGGAGGCATAGGGAACTTCTTGAGGAGTTACGGAGTTGTAATATGTTCGGGAGGCTTCCGTAGCATTACCTATAACTATCGCAGTTTATAAAAAGTGTACACCAACAGATAGTTTTAATACCAAAGAGTTTCAAAACCCATGATGGGAAAGTTTTACCGAACAGTGGTTTTGAAGCTACATATTTTGTGTTAAGGCCATCGCTTGGAGTCCTCTTGGTTGCCAGTTTTATAGTCTATGAACATACAGCAAGTTTTGGGAGTTGATGTACATAATGAAAATGTGAGTATAAAGAATAACGCAGACCGAATATTTATTATGGTTGCTGTTCTGATATTCGATCGAATTGAATCTATACGGATTGAAAACGGAAAACAAAAAGATACCCCAATTGAATACATGAAAAAAGTGGCGGATTCTGGATCCATTCGTTTTGCAGAACATATATGGTTCATATGTAGATGCTACGCAAAACGATCGGATGTACAATCTGCCTTTTTTAACGTTTTCAATTGAGATATCTTTTTGTTTTTCGTTTTCAATCCGTATGGATTCAATTCGACATAATATCAGAACAGCCGTGTATGCCAAGCAAAATCGAAGAAATCGATTATCCAAAAAAAAGTCCAGGTTATTACATCTGGACCAATGCGCTTTAAGCTATGAACGTATGCTTGAAACTTATTTGCATGCGCACAAAAGGCTAAAACCAAATGAAGAAATGTTGCCCACATACACCGTTTTTTGCATATAGCACCGTTTAGCTATGAATCCTTATACTCAAAACACTATAAAGAGGTGACAATTAGCATTCAATGGTGAGAATTTGACTAGCGTACATAAGGAGGACATGAAGGACTGTTTTAGACAACCAATTTCTAAGTACCTTAGTCATTTCTTGGTTACTTATATAAAGATAATAATTTTGGTTTTAACTCAGAATATCAGAGTTTTTTTCAAAAACAATTATATTCCCATATTTTCAAAAAAAAAAAATTTGACTACAAGCAAAATCGAGAGCTCGAGTTGGAAAAGGGTAGCACATTGGATTTAGTTTTTCGTTATTTGAGTTGAGTGCTCCATTTGGAGTTTAGTTGAAATAGCATGAAGTTAGTTGTTTACTGCCAATGCTATAATATTTATAAAACGAGAACGAAACAAAACCAAAATTAAAGTTCGTTTTTCGTTTATTTGTTTCGAAGTACAAAGTAGTTTATAATCACAGTGAGAAGGGAAAAATAGAATTATAAACCACATATAAAACAATAAAAAGGAAAGATTTAAAGTTTCAAATGTGTATATTCAAAAATGATTGATGTTACATAACGCAAAATAGTTTAAAGTTAAAAGACATAAATACAAAAAAATACTAAACAGATTGAATTTTCATTGAAAATTAATTTTTATGTTAATTGTAATTTTGTCTTAATTTTTGTATTATAATGATGTTACTCTAACAAATGGTTGCTATCTAGATACTGAAACATTTCGTTCCTGAAGCATCCTCCACTATTTTCCTCATTGGATCTTTGAACATGGTGTTCATCGTCGCTTGTAGAGTCATCATCAGGATCAGTCCAAACTTCCAAATCATTTTCATCGATGCACATGTTATGTAGTACACAGGCGGTAACAACACAATTCGTTACGAAAGCCAAATCTCTGCTTTCAAAAAACTTAAGCCTTCGAAACCGCATTTTCAGAAGCCCGAAAGCATTTTCAACAACCATTCTAGTTGCTGAATGTAAATAATCGAATTTCTTCTGCTTTCTAGTTAAGTTATTGAAATCTTTAAAAGGTGTTATCAAATAGGGCTTATCAGAATATGCTGAATCTCCCAGCAATACACCACCTAGTATAATAAGTTCTGGATGTTCGGTAATTTTGTGGAAAAAATCCGATTTCCTGAACAGCCGAGCATCGTGCATTGCACCTGGTTCGCCACAATGCACATCAATACATTTTTTGTCCGGGTCGACAATTGTCTGCATTGCAATGCTATAATACTTTTTCCGATTATAGTAAGCTTCTTTATAATTTGATGGTGTATTTACTCGTATATGAGTACCATCAATAGCACCTTAAAAGTACAAGTAGGTACGGAGAAACAAAATCAGTTTTTATAGTTTTTATTATTAAGTGCAAATAATTGTACCAATAACTCGGGGAAAATTCCTTTTCATTGCAAATTTTATTTGAAAAATCTTCATTTGCGCTGTTGTTGGCCATTTGATGTAGTGATGGCTTTACGTTACCATCCACGTAATGACTCGGTGTAAGACCCGGAAAATGCTGCTTATTGTGACGTCAAAACGATCTGATCATTGGCGATATGTTTCAGTGTTCGCCATAAACCAAAGCATTATATAGATTTCCTTTTCTGTGGTCAATTGATCCCTACCACCGTGGTTACCGTCTTGATTTTGAAGTTTAAAGTTTTTGTAATTATCTGGAATTAAATATTTATAAGAAACTAGTCTATAAGACCCTTGAAAACAAATCGAAAATCCTAAATGGCAGTCTTAGAAGATTACTTTAAGATAAATTCAGTCCTATCTGAATTTTCGAACCCCAAAAAAAGACATCACCAAATCCGTTCGTAATGGCAATTTGTATGAGATTTTTCACTACGGTGGATTCTGTGATAGTCTTTTTCGGAATTCGTAGCAACTTTCCCATGAACATGGAGTTCGTGATAGGCCTGATTAAATATCTTACACCAGGTAGAACAACAACCAATTTGGAAAATGGAAAAAAGTGTACTTAGCTCACCGATTAAAGACATCGCTATTGGTCTTACTAATCGAAAATGTTGTTTAAATTGGATATCAGAGTAGTTATTGACTAAATCCAAAAAGTCCTCAATTCGGGGTTTCTTAAAACTGCCTTCATCTTCTGACGAAGATGAAGACGAGGAGGTTGACTCAGCCAAATCCATATCGCTGCTGTCACTACTTTCCATTCCAACAATAAAATCAAGCTAAAAAAATTAAATTGGAGCTCTTTTACATATATTTAGCAACAAGTAAAAATTACTCACCGCATTTATATTCATGATAAAATTGATATATAAAAATGATATTTAATGGTAGATGAGCCAAATAGTTTTAAATGTAAACAAACAGTTGTCATTTTAAGGAGAATTCTCCTTTTTTATCAGATGCCCTCTGGGGGAATAACAGTGCGTAACTACTCTGCTCATCTACTCGAGATGAGAGCATGAGTAGATGAAGGTACTAGATTTTAGTTTTCATCTACTCACAAGTACTTCGCCACCTCCAAAGGAAAACGCCTTCTGTTATGTCTATGGCGAAATGAGCTCAGATTTGTATTTTTTTCAAATGAATTCTCAACGTCACAGTGAGTCTTTTGTGTGCACATTAGTTTGAGTCGGAACAAAAGAAGTTGGATGAATGTCAAAATAAGTCAGAACAGACAGTCCAATGTGAACACCGTCAAACGGGAATTGAGTGTGAATTCAGAGTATTGAAAAGAGAAATATTTCTACAAAAAATTGGAATTTTGAATGCATGTGCCATTGACTTATTATATATGGACTGCTAGTCGTATGTTTTCTCCCATTGACCTACTATATATGGACTGCCAGGAGCCAACTTCACTTCTGTTCAGTCTATTACTATACCCCACTAGCGCTGCCGTCGAAAAGGCGGCAGACATGGAGTAACTTTTGACAAATGAATGGAGTGTTTCTTTTGTGTTTTTATTTTATTTTGAAAAACAATAACAACAAACAAATAAATAAAATTTCAAAAAGTATTGAAAAACATTTATTATAACATTAATCGACTTAAGTACATATTTGATTTCTCTCTTTTCTTCTATGAACCATGATTTTGATTTATTGCAACTTCGGTGACTTGACACTTGTAATGTTTTTTTTTTAGAAATTCGCCTTTTCTTTGGCGAAGAAAAAAAAACAAAGAAGGGCTTCCTTTATCCGCGGAAATTTGTTTCTTTTTATTTGATTTGCTAGTAAGTTGCCACCCCTCTGAATTCTGAAGAAAAACAAGATAGTTTGAAGGGCGTTTTATTTATATATAACTTGATTTTCGAGTTCGTTTTTGACTTACCATTTTGCAATTCCTTGTATCATGTTGATGCTTGGTGCTTGATATTAGTAGGAAGGTTAAATACCTATCCTCTAAGTTCAAAATGCTTCATGATTGTTGTTAAGTTATTTTTTTTTTTAATTAAATAAAACGACACAAACGTTTTCAATCAAAATAATAATAAATTTTGACTTTGATTGACAAGTATGATAGAGTGATCGACATACAGAGACGTTAGTAGGATAGTTGTTTTATTCGCCGCATGTTCGACGGAAGCTCTAATGCTGCTAAGGAGAAGCTGAACCCTCTTCTATTGAGCTTTTGTATGGAAAAAACATACGACTAGCAGTCCATATATAATAAGTCAATGTTTTCTCCATACAAAATCTCTATATTTAGGGGTTCAGCTTCTCCCTAGCTACATAAGAGCTTCCGTCGAATATGCGGCGAACAAAACAACTATCCTAATGCTCTGTTATGTCTATCTCTGTATCATATTTGTCAATCAAAGTCAAATATTTATTATTATTTTGTTGAAAAAGCCGTAGATTATTTTATTTTATTTAAAAAATACCTAAAAAAGGTATTCAACCTTCTTAAGATCGTATCGTATGGTTATCAATCACCGGAAATATCATCACGCAATCATCAAAACATGATACAATTAATTGCAAAATGGTAAGTTCAAAAAGACTGGCAACACCAATAAAAAAGAAAAAAATTCTGAAGAACAAAGGAAGGTCCTGCTCACAGTTTTTATGCTTCCCCAAAAAGAAGAGTCGAGTTTTTAGAGAAATTATTTAAGTGTCAGGTATCTGAAGTTGCAAGCAATGATTCAGAGAAGAAAAAAGAGAAATTAGTCTGTATTAGTCGATTAATGTTTTAATAAATAGTTTTCAACACTATTTTTGAAACTTAATTCATTTGTTTGTTATTGTTGTTTTGCAAAATATAATAAATAACACACAAATACTGAATTCAATCGTCAAAAGTTACACCATATCTTCCGCCTATTCGACGGCAGCGCTAGTGGCGTATAGTGATAGACTGAACTGAAGTGAAGTTGGCTCCTGGCAGTCCATATAAAGTAGGTCAATGGCATGTGCCCTATTACACGACGGCTTTAGAGTCATGTTTTTTTTAAAATTCAATGAGTGCGAACGAGAAAAAACATCTGATCTCACCTTCGCACTTATTTAGTGTCGAAAAAAGTAATAGGGCACAAAACAACAATGAATAGAGTCAAAAAAATAATTTTGCTTTGCAAAAATTTATTTGTTTATGAGTTTTAGAAAATGCATACATTTTAAAAATATAATTTCATACACACACACCCAATGGGGCCGTGCATAAAAGAACAAACTGAAACGAGTTCTGAGATAAACTTGAAAGTTTTATAAACCTAAGATCTCCTATGCAAACAATTGAACAGATTGATCATGAAGTAGAACAATTTATTGCTGGTGCAACGGGCTGCAGAAGAAATTTCGAACTCAAGAGAAAACGAAATTAAATATCCTGTCGAAATAAAGGAGCTGATTTTGGAGAAAAGAAGAGATCGAAGAAACTGGAAACTACGAGATTTCTAGGTGATAAGGCAGTTCTTAACCATCTTAACAATGAACAAAAGAAAAGAATCTGTGAACTTAAAAGTGATTCCCTTAGTAGATTCCTGAATAGTCTGACGGCGGATGCCTCTACGGAATACTCTTTATGGAAAGCAGCTAAGCACCTTTAAACACCACAGGCACAAAACCCCCAGTAAAATCTCAAGATGGTAAATGGATCGGAAACCCAAAACAAAAGGCTGATCTCTTTGCTGAACATCTCGCGAATGTTTTTAAACCATTTCCAATAAGCACAGCTATAGATCCCTTACAGTTTGTTGATAGAAACGACGAATGTGAAATTCCGTTTGTCACGCTCAAAGAAGTAAGAAGTATGTTTCCACATAAGTTATCTAACAAAAAATCACCAGGGTACGATCTAATAACTGCTCAGGTTTTGAAAGAAATGCATTCAATTGCCTTCAAAAAACTCCAATTTATAATAAATGCATGCCTTAAACTAAGATATGTGCCACATCATTGTAAAATTGCAGAAGTCATTGTTATACCTAAACAAGGTAAGCCACCAACAGAAGTAACATCTCACAGACCTATATCGCTTATACCAATCATGGCAAAAGTTTTCGAAGAACTGCTTCTGAAAAGACTAAGCAAAATAATAGAAGAAAGAAAGTCAATAGCCGAAAAATAAAGGTGCAGTAGACTCAAGTTAAGGTAAGACCGCACTCAACGGAACTGAACTTCAGCGGAACTGCGCTACATAGCGGGGCTCTCTACGACACTTTTTTGATACACCGCACTACGGTGCAATACATATTGGCTTCACTCATAAACAAATGAGTAGTGCCTATAAGTGAACCCATTAGTAGTTCCATTGTGATGGTATTACTCCTACGTTCGACCAAGCAATAAAGTAATTATTTGATCGCCTGACCGATATAATTTCTCATTTTTTTATTTTCAGAATGAAATACGTTTTTTTTTTTTTTTTTTTTTTTTTTTTTTTTTTTATTATCCGATGGAAATCTTCAGAAGACACTCGGTAAGAATCGGTACCAAGTAGTGTGGGACTCTTACCGCACTAAAACCACCGGTGAATCAGGACCAATCTATGAAAGATCGACAAATGATTTTTCTTTCTTAATTTATCAGTCGCATTGTGGGAAGTTTAAGTTATAACACTTTCCATAGCTTTTAGACCATCAGCTCATGAGGCTTGGTTCTTCTTAATCTCCGAACATTGTCTCGTACATTTAAGACGGTCTCCATTTCGGAGTTGGTATGACTTTGAAGTCGCTGATTGTGTGATACAGCGTGTTTTTTAACCACTTCTGTAACCATTTCAATTTGAAGGTCACGATGTAGATCGCTATTTCTTATATACCAAGGGGCATTTATTATTCCGCGAAGGACCTTGCTTTGGAATTTTTGGATGGGTTCAGCATTTGTTTTCTTTGTACAGCCCCATAGTTGGATGCCATATGTCCAAACGGGTTTCAGTACTTGCTTATATAACATTAGTTTGTTCTGGATAGATAGGTCAGAGTTCTTTCCTAGTAACCAGTACATTTTTCTGTACTTCAAGTTTAGTTCGTCTTTTTTCTTTTTGATGTGCTCTTTCCATTTAAGCTTTGCATCCAAAGTCATTCCAAGGTATTTGGCAGTATTGGAGTAAGGTACTGTTGTACTGTTTATAAGAATAGGAACATTGTTTATTTTTTTGTTTGTAAAGTTTATATGCGTCGATTTTGTTTCATTTAGTTTGATTCGCCATTTTTGCGTCCAATCACTAACTTTATCGACTGCATTTTGCAGTTTTTGTGTAGCCTTCGTAACGGATTTATCTGGCACCAATATTGCAGTATCATCAGCAAAGGTGGCCATGATAGCGTTGATGTCCACTGGAATATCCCTTGTATATAACAGATACAGGGTTGGTCCTAGGACACTTCCTTGTGGTACACCGGCTTCAATTTTCTTTAGTTCCGAGTAATTTTGGTCGTACCGTACTCTAAAGAGTCGGTTCGTAACGTAGGATTTCAGTATTTCGTAGTACTGCCTGGGAAGATCCCTTTGCAGTTTGTACTCAAGTCCCAAGTGCCAAACCTTGTCAAAGGCTTGAGCAACATCTAAGAATATAGCCGAGCATACTTGTTTTTCTTCAAGTGCTTTTTCCACAACATCCGTAATCCGATGCACTTGGTCTATCGTGGAATGTTTATTTCTAAATCCAAACTGATGGCTCGGAATTAGTCTTCTTTCTTCTATTATTCTGCTTAGTCTTTTCAGAAGCAGTTTTTCGAAAACTTTTGCCATGATTGGTATAAGCGATATAGGTCTGTAAGATGTTACTTCTGTTGGTGGCTTTCCTTGTTTAGGTAAAACAATGACTTCTGCAATTTTCCAATGATGTGGCACATATCTTAGTTTAAGGCATGCATTTATTATAAATTGGAGTTTTTTGAAGGCTGTAGAAGGCATTTCTTTCAAAACCTGAGCAGTTATTAGATCGTACCCTGGTGATTTTTTGTTGGACAACTTATGTTGACACATACTTCTTACTTCTTTGAGTGTGACAAAAGGAATTTCACATTCGTCGTTTCTATCAACAAACTGTAAGGGATCTGTAGCTGTGCTTGGTGGAAATGGCTTAAATACATTCGCGAGATGTTCAGCGAAGAGATCAGCCTTTTGTTTTGGGTTTCCGATCCATTTACCATCTTGAGATTTTACTGGCGGGTTTTGTGCCTGTGGTCTTTTTTGGCGCTTAGCTGCTTTCCATAAGGAGTATTCCGTAGAAGCATCCGCCGTCAGACTATTCAGGAATCTACTAAGTGAATCACTTTTAAATTCCCAGATTCTTTTCTTAAGTTCATTGTTAAGACGGTTAAAAACTGCCTTATCACCTGGAAATCTCGTAGCTTGCCATTTTCTTCGAGCTCTTCTTTTCTCCAAGATCAGCTCCTTTATTTCGACAGGATATTTTATTTCTTTTTCTCTTGAGTTCGAAATTGTTGGAGTACTTTCTTCTGCAGCCTGTTGCACATCAGCAATAAATTGTTCTACTTCATGATCAATCTGTTCAATTGTTTGCATAGGGGATCTTAGGTTTATAAAACTTTCAAGTTTATCTCTGAATTCGTTCCAGTTTGTTCTTTTGTTCACGAGCTTAGGATTACTTTTCTCTATTATTTCTGCTTCGCTCAGTGATAATATTACTGGAGTATGATCTGACGATAAATCGTAATTACCTTCGACACTTATATGGTTTCGTTTAATACCTTTTACTACGAAAAAGTCTATAAGGTCTGGTATTTTGTTAGAATCAGATGGCCAATATGTTGGCGAGCCAGAAGAATAAAATTCGCAGTTGTATTTGCGGCCTGCTTGATATAGCCGTTTGCCTTTCGTTGTTATGAGCCTAGATCCCCATTGAGTGTGTTTAGCATTAAAGTCGCCACCAACAAGGAAGTTATGTCCTAACAAATTTAGGAGTTCTGCATAGTCTTCTTCAGTTGGAGAGCGCCTCGGAGGGCAGTATATAGATGCTATCTTAAACTCTTTCTTTTTTATACCAATACTAATTGTGGTTACTTGCATGTTTTCATTAGTAAACTTCGGCTCTTCATAGTGTGTTAAGCACTTTTTTATTAGTATTGCTGATCCTCCCCTAGCTTTGTCAGCTGGGTGCGGAGCGTGATAACACGTATAGTTAGGTAATTTATTATCAAGATTTTGTTCTATAGCGAGGTGAGTTTCGGACACCAAACAAATGTCTATATGCTCTATGTCTAAAAAGATGTTTAGTTCTGATACATGTTTTAAAAGACCGTTTGCATTCCATGTTGCGATTTTGAGTGTTCTGTCCATCATTGTTTTTTAAGAGCGACTTCTTCGCTTAGCTGTTTTATGTTTAAATCTTGTTTGTCAATCCTTTTCAGGATAAGTTCAAGCATTTCTTTAATAGATGTTTCTTCGTTCTTCCGCACATTTTTAACAATCTGGGAATAGGATTTATTTTCGTCACTTTTGCTTAGTGCAATTGCTTTTGGCGGTTGATTTTTAGTTTTGTTTTCAACGGCTACTTTTTTGCTTTCAACTATTGCTTTTGTGTTTGTTGGGTTTCTTAGCTTGTTCCCAGTTTTGTTTTTTCTTTTTGTGTCTTGGAATTTTTTAGCAACTGGACATCCTCTGTAACTTGCAGGATGGTTGCCTTGACAGTTAACACATTTCGCTTTCTGTTCTCTGCCCATGGGACAGTTTTTAGTTGCATGCTTGCCTTCGCATTTAACACAAGCAAACTCACGATTGCAGTATTTTTGTGTATGCCCAAAGGCCTGACAGCGTTTACATTGTGGAACAATTTTTGACTTTCGTAGTGGTTCAATTTTGACAACTATACCCATAATTGATTTTATACTGTAGATCTTATCGAGACTTTCTTTATTTTCAAAGGTGAGCATAAATAAAGGTAGAGATCTCCTTGTTGTCGTTGATACCCCAGTGGAGTCTTTGATTGTCTCATTTTTAATAAGATTATTCGCATCGAGAGCTTGGAAACCGTTTTGAATAAGGTCTTCGACAATATCTTTGGCATCACATGAAGAGTGGAGGCCTCTTGCTACTACCTTTATCGACCTTGTAGCTTTATTTTCGTACGAGTGCCACTGAATTCTCTTTTTGTTCAATTCTTCAGTGATAGATCTATACGCATCGGCGTCTTCAACTATGACTTTCCAATTGTCTTTATTGTATGATGTATATTTACATGCCTTATTACTGCATTTTTCTACTATGCTCTTAAGCTCACCAAACATTGTCAATCCGGAAATCATGATTGGAGGTTGTGAAGTTTGCTTAGTACCTTTAGCAAAAGACTTCTTTTGGGATACATCTTTTATTTCATTGTTTGATGTTTTCACTGTTGAATGAAATACGTGGCACAAAAAAAAACAAAGTGCGCAGCCAAAATACAACGTTTCGTGACGCTTGTTATATCGCACTTGCGGCAACGGAACGGAGCTTCAGGCCGCGGCAAAGTTGGTCAGATTATCAACTTTGCCGCATGGTGCCGCGCTGTAAAGTTCAGTTGTCGCTTACCCTGAGGCCACATGAGCCAGTACTGGCTAGCCAATTGGGTACATACATTGACTGTCAAGTTCCTATTCGTGTATTGGCTGTGACGTAGGTGGCATGCTATACTGGCTTCACTACTGGCCAGGGTTCGGAGGTTAATCCAAATAGAATAAATCTACTCCGATTTCAGTGAAAAAAATAGAAGTACTATGATATTCCATTCTTTCAAAATTAAATGAACTAAAAACACACTAATGCTATGCGACAAAACTAGCAAAAGAACAGAACGTTACGAATGTTTTGCGTTGGTTCTGGAGAGCCTTTACTTGTTTCTGTAAAGGCTTTCCCAAACCAACGCGAAACCATCAGAAAGAAAACTAAAATTTTACTTCTCAGAATTTCCTTACATGGCGTTAAATGAGAGCAACTACACTGACGCGATGGGAATTCACTAGAAAATTTATTCACTTTGGTTTGGGAAAGCCTTCTCACCACTTAATTAATTTACTCACCACTTTTTTGGTTCTCTTCTCGAATGGTAAGAGGACCCAAAAACACACCACACGAGACCTATAGCTTATTTTAACCACATTGAAAAATTCAATTTAAAAAACTTTGGGGAGACTATGGCGCGACCCAAGTGAGATGATGGCAAAACATGCTCAATGCAAAGGACAGCGTGTAAATGTGATGGCGAGACCATAGCGAGAAAACCATGACATAGATTCCCGTGTAAATGGGCATGGCGAGAACATAGTGAGACCAGCTTAATGACCATGATACTGGGAACTACGTTTCGACGACCACGGCGAGACATGTGAATCTTGAGTAAGCCAATTCGTTTTCCAAAACATGCATGAAAATTATAACAAATTTTTGATTAAACTCTGTTGAAAAATCTTAGGTTTGAAATCACTTCTTGAAATTAAAATGTCAAGAAAAGTGAATAATATAAAATTCGGTATTTATCTGGATTTAATAACTTAAACTGACCTCCAGAATGCAGTTTAAATCCAATTGCATTAAACGAGTGAATAAAATGGGCATTAGCTAATTTATAAAACTTTGACTCCCCGATTCTTTAATATTTTGTGAAATAAAATGCGAGTCAATTTTAGTTTTAAGACCTTTTTTCCAAATCTGCTCCGAAAAAGTACTGCCGAACCCTGTAACTGGCTGCTTTACTGGCTTCCCAACTGGCTACGAAAAAAGCCAGTGACGAGCCAGTTGCTAATGCTTGTATGTGTCGGTAAGAAAGTGTGAATGTATTTGCGACTGGCTAGCCAGTACTGGCTCGTGTGGCCTCAGGGTTAGTGCGATATAGTCATACAATTTCATAAAAAAAGTATTTTGAAGTTCAGTTGCGGAGTAGTTCCGTTGAAGTTCAGTTCCGTCGAGTGCGGTCTTACCTTTAAAAGCAATATATTTGTTTTACGAAAAAAGTGCATTCTATCTATTGAAATCATTGCAAGGTGGCAACGCCATTTATACACAAAAATTAAGTTTCTTACCAAAAGTGCTGCAGTTCAGTTCCGTCGAGTGCGGTCTTACCTTTAAAAGCAATAGATTTTTTTTAACGAAAAAAGTGCATTCTATCTATTGAAATCATTGCAAGGTGGCAACGCCATTTATACACAAAATTTAAGTTTCTTACCAAAAGTGGTGCAGATCAAGGTTCAATGCGTTTGTTAACATGATACAACTAAATAAGATAGCGCATTGCGCATCATTCACATAAAATGACGTCATCAACGCACACAAATATTCTCTCCGAGGTTAGTAAAACAAAGATTTTTTGACTAAAATCTATTAATTTAATATGAAATATCATTTCCTCAGAACAAGGCACTTGTTTTTAGGATCCTGAACACACATTTTTATTATAAAAAGAACTAAAATATCAGGGAAAATTGTGCGTCGATGACGTAGATGGGCAGAACGAAGCAAACAAAAAACAGGACGGCGTTATCTGTTTAGTTGTATCATGGTTTGTTAACTTTTTTCAAATTACCCCAACCCTGATAGAATTTTCCCCTATTTTCAAAATTTGACAGGTTTTACACATTTTTTGGAATATCTTTTTCCAAACAAATCTATTATATCACGCAGGTTGTCTTAAATAAAGGAATTCAAGATGGCTTTTCTCGTGATTTGTCCGTCGTATTACAACAACAAAAAAACACAACAACACGCAAAAAAAATAGTTTAACACTAAAAACCAATTAGTTTATTGTCAAAGTAGTAAAATAATAATTATAAACATTAAATAGCTAGAATCAATCTTATTTTCTAAACAAGTAACAAAGAAACACACACATAACATACAACAGGCGTTTTCCTTTGGAGGTGGCGTAGTACTTGCAAGTACTTTGCCAGCTTTGCAACACTTCAAACTGCTTTCCCATGAAAAATGTATCTACTCGCACATGAGAGCATGTGCAGTTGATAGTAGCCGTTTTCCTTTGGAGGTGGCAAAGTACTTGGGAGAAGATGAAAACCTTAATCTAGTACTATCAACTGCACATGCTCTCATGTGCGAGTAGATACATTTAACATGGGAAAGCAGTTTGATGTGTTCCATTGAAAAAAGCTGGCAAAGTACTTGCAAGTACTTCGCCACCTCCAAAGGAAAAATCCTAGTAATAGATTAGGGTTTTCATCTACTCACAAGTACTTTGCCACCTCCAAAGGAAAACGGCATTAAACATTTTTTTTTGAAAAAAGATACCAAACAAACCTACAATCAATAATGCAAACAAATTAGTTTGCAGTTCACTTAAATTATTCGTGGGCATACCTGTCAATAGCGGTATCAATATTGCGGAAAATGCGATTATTTAGTTTGGAAAAATATTTCATTTTCTTCAACGTTTTTTTCTGTACGAGTTTCTGTATGAATTCTTGAAATGGTAATCTTTTAATCGTGGCATACTCGACAACACTCATATTTTCCAGTACCATATGCAACAGTTCATTCTTTCCAGTCTATCGAAATAAAAAGAGATTTCTCCAGCAGAATCAACGAACGAAAGCAAAAGCAAAAGAAAACAAGAAGTCCACGAAATAAACCATAAATAAACAATGTAAAGATGGGAAACTTTCGTACGTTTCACCCTCCAAAACCCATTTGTTTACATTGTTGTTTTTGTAATCCGACTCCGTGTCGATGAATAGATGTGAATTGCAACAACAACTTAACGCGGTGAATTTGATTTGTTTTGACAGACAAATTTTTTTCCAAACTCTTTTGATATACCTATTTTTTTTTTTTTTTAATCCGTCTGCCACGCTGCATTGTTGTTTTATTAATTGTTTTATATTTGTTCTAAATGTTTTTGTTTTTATTAAATAGTAACAACAAATAATTTTGATAGAAAATTTGAGTCATATTTTCAATTTTATCAAAAATTTCCGTCAGCGACTTTTCATTGAATTCAACAAAAAAAACCTCGTGACATTTCTGAATTCACCTCAGGGGATGTGTTCTAAAAATTCTTGTTTTGAGGGTGCAAACACACTTTTTTTAATGGAATACTATTGAAAGGTACGACTGCACCATCAATATATTTACCAAAATATAATTTTTTAAAACGCATTGTAGCCGAATGGTTTGCCGTTCCAATTAAATTGAGTTGTTAATTATATAAATCGCTAAGTGGCCAATATTGGTAAGTTAGATGCATTTAATTTAATTTAACCGAACAAACTGGCCCTGATTCTCCACTATCACTTACTTGATTTTAATTCGCCGATTTGGTGAATTGGTAAATTTGATTTGGTAAAATTTGAACATATTTTGATAAAGAGTGCAATTTTTTTAAAAGAGTTACATAATTAAGTAAAAACAAAATTCACTATGATTGTATTAGTTGTGTTTTTTGTAACTCAAAATAATTCTGTCTGCGCAAAAAAAACGACAACAAAACAAAGAAATTTACTAGTCAAATACAACAACAACAATATTAATTCAGAATTTAGGTAGAACTAGAATAGGCGGAAGCCAACGTAGTGGTCGTTGGGAACCGGGCGAAAACAAGTAATCCATATGACGCGCGAAGTGGTACTCTTCGTTTAGTTTTCGTTAACTTCTCCCGTCAGACGGGAGAGTGCTCACCGACCCCTTTTTCGTAAGTGGACGTGTATGCAAAAACAAAATGGTGGAAGCATAGTTTTCCAGTCTTTTTTTTATTCAATGTATGAGTGAAAAATATCTAAAATTTAATTTTATTAAATTCAAACCAAATCGAAATTTCGTAGTTTCGCAAAGTTAATAATTTAAGGATATCACTTTGTGCTATAAATAAGTAAAAAAAATTAACATTGAACAAACAACAATTAAATGTCACATGTTTGATGGTTATATAAAGTGGCAGACCAAGGCAAATGTTGAAATGTCCCGATGTCGTTTATTCCCCCAAAGTCCATATAGACATGCAAAAAACGTAGCTATTACTATCCAGACTAATTTTGATAGTTCGTTTCTGCGGAGATCATAAATCTGTGGAAATATTCCAGCAAGAAATACAAATTATAATATTTTATAATAATAATAATTAATAATAGGATTTTCACAACAAAATCCAAAACCAATTTTCGACGAAAACTTTTCAAAAACTCAAAAACCATTCACACCAAACATTACACTATACGTTTTTGGTTGACATTAAAATTTTTCTGCCACCAACCACTTACAATTTTTTTTTCATTTTGTTGTTTTCTTCACTTTTATGGAAGTAAAATGGTGATTTTTATATAAATATGATCCATATAAAAACATCCAATCAGTTTCTTTTTTGACATTTTACTAGGCACTGAACTTTCTTAAAGGTACGTTGGTTTCGTTCATCTCTGAATTCCAACAAGTTTTCGTCTGGTTTTATATAAAACTTATGTTTTTCGAAAACCTGAAGCTCAAAAAAAAATATGTGAAAACTTGTGTTTTCGATTAGGTTTTTCTCCAAAGCCGATATTTTCGCGAAAACCGCGTTTTGAGTTCGATATAAAAATGCTAACATATGTATCTTCTATGAAATTTCATATTTCACAAACAAATTTTCTCCCACTATGGTTCAATGAACTTACATTTATTTATTCAATTATTTATTACTATCAATATGTTTTTTTATTATCTTAGAACGTTTTGAATTAAGGTAGCCAATGCAATTTTAAAATAAAATTATGTAAAGGGAAGTGAGCACTTAAAAATTCACTTCACCTGTTTTTATACTTTATGAACATGTCCATTGGGGCTCATGAGATTTTTAAAATAACTGACAAATTTAAAAAAAAACCGACGTTTTGTGGTGAAAATCAGTAAGTTGCATTAGTGTTAGTGTGGTAAAGGTCACTAGTGCAACTTTATGACATTCACCACGGTTTGAGCTTGTAGGCAAATCAGTTTGACAGCCGAGGATTCCCATCTTTATATTATTTATTTATGAAATAAACTAGTTTTTCATTTCTCTGCTGCAATTCATTTCAGTTCACTATAAGCGGTCGGGGTTTTGAGAAGGCGAAGCGATATCTAGCTAGCTAAGCTGTTTTTAAAAAGTTTTCGTGAGATTATTTTCTGCCGAAAATCCATATCTTTTTTGTATTACTTTCTAATTAGGAAAATAATATATAATGTTTAATAAATAGTTAAAACGTATTAAAAAAAAAACTAAAAGTAGGAGTAACGAATGATAACAAAAGTGCAACCGTCTCCGCTTCTACACAAAAAAAAAATATAAAAGTGGTGCGAGACAACGAAAACGACGTTCGACCAAGGCAATTTGTTGAAACTCGCATAATACACATATTTTGTTGTTATCTAGCTACTTGTTTTATTATTTTTAACGAAATTCATAAAGTTGCTCGCCTCGATTGATACACAGAATAAAGTGAATAAAGAATTAAAAGTGAGAATTACTACAACAATACGGCTATCGTTTGTGTTCGTGTGATAAGACCAAAATCCGAGATTCCTGTGTAATTATTGGTTTTTTAGTTATTTTATGTAGTTTTAAGTTTGGTTCTTTTTCTTCCTCTTCATGTGGTGTTTTGTTTTGATGTCCTAATAATGCAATATAAATGCAATGCAAATAGTTCGCCAGATTGTTTTCCTGTGCGGAAGTGAAAATTTGATATATGTATATGTAAATTAAAATTTGACTCCTGTACGTTGGAATTCCAAGGAATTTTTCTTTCTAATTTGCAAAACCTGGATCTGGACATTCTAGAATTCCAAGATCTCAACACACACACAAATAAAAGCTTGTAGCATATAGGCGCAAAATGAACTTAAAAATGCACTGAAGACGAAAAGACGACTTGTTACAGTAAAGGCCTTCCGTTCATTCCCAGCCAACACAACAAAAATAATTCATCATGAACCACCATGTATAAAAACGAAGAAACGTCAGAAATGTTGAAATTGAATTAGGTAGTCGATAACTAACTCCAGTTGAAAAATAAAAATTTTCGCGATCAATCAAAAAACTAAGAAAATATAAATTAGCAATTAATTGTGAAACTAGTGAGAAGATAATTTATATGATCATCGATCCTCTCACCTGTGGAGGATGATGGTCTGATGTTTTCGTTTCTACAGCACAACTATCATCGTCGACGTCATCGTTGCAAAAACAACAACATTGCTGCTGTTGATCATCACCATCAACATCATCATATTCCAGCAGCAGCAATAGTAGTAGTGTTTTTATCTCTGTGTTTTCTTTGTTTTTTTGTTATATCTTAGGAAAGTTCAAAGTTAAAACAAAAAAATATTCCCACCAATCTTTCTTTAGAGTCTTAATTAATTAATTTTTTTTTTATTTTTTTCTTTATTCTGACTTGCTTAAAGTTGTACCTACCTACATATATTTATTACTTGAGAGAAAACAAAAAACAACAGTTATTCTGTAAACTTAAATAAAGTATTTATTTATTTTATCTTTGACGACGTTTCTGTCCCCCGCTGATAAATTATATCTTTTCGCGTTGTATTGCATATGTAAACACAAATGAAGAACGGAAAAATGGGTGGTGGAACGCGTCGTGGTCTTGAACCGCTCGAATTCGAGGAATGCATTGTGGATAGTCCAGAGTTTCGAGATAACTTAACACGACACGAAAAGGAATTGGACCACACTAGTCATCAAATAAAGAGAATTATCAAGGAGGTCAAGGACCTTATGAATGCGGCTAAAGGTGAGTTGAGTCTTGAGTGCCTAATTGTTTTTATGGTTTATGTTCAAGTCTTGAGAAACATTACTTTTTTTTTATAAAAGTAGAAAGGTATTAGGTACCGCATACATTTAAATGTTTGAGAATCATTTTAAATCGAGTAAAAAAGAGTTTACCTGGGGCTTTTTGCGAGAGTCAATTTAAAATAGACTTAAAATCGATACCTTGGTCTATTTGATTATTTATTTATTTTTGTATTTGTAAGAAATTTGGAATAAAACTCTTACGTGCTAAGAAAATAATTTTAGTAGGTATGTACATACTATATGCATTCGCTTTCTCAATTTGAATAGTTTTTTGACGATGACAAATATTCTTCATAAAAATATATGTGTGGTCCTAATATTGGTCATTGTTTAACTTATTTTGGTGCGCCCCTAATTTCTTCCAAATAAATAAAAATAAATTCATGTAAAATTTTAGGTCATTATTTTACCGTCATGCCCACGACATTAGTCTTAGGTAGGTATACATGGGAAAACACATGGAGTTCAATAAAATGTTGAATTTTTATAACTTTGGTTAGGTAGATAACATGAGTGATAGAAAAATTTAAATTTTGGTACAAATGTAGTGTTTTGTAACTACATCTAAGATTCGGTACTCATTCGGAACTCATAAAAATAGAACCCGAATATTTCTTAAATTTTAGACCTATAGAGGAAAATTGAAAAAAAGTCGAATTTTAAAAAGGGAAAAAGGGTAATAGACTTAAGACTTTGTATATATATTTCATAGTAATATCATGGAGTCGTTTTTATTTACGCGCTGTTTGTCCAGTGGTGCGCTCCCGTCGCTAAAGTTGCTTCAACATTTTGAAAATTGTGTTCATAACAATGGCATTTGTATCTGGTTTGGTTGTTGGTTTATGAGTATGGATTCTCTTTTTTCTTTTGCTATGAAACAGTTTCGAAATGCAATGGTGGTTGTTTTTTTTCTTAGATTTTTGTTCGATCCTCTTTTTTCCCCGCGTTCGTCTTTTCTTTCGTTCTTGATGAATGAATTTTTGTTTGTATTTAGATATTTCTTCTGTTTGTAAAACAGAAAAATATATGAATGATGGTTTCAAGCAGAGATTATAAATATAATAATAATTAATAATCTCTTGTTTCAAGGTAAATTTTTTTATTTTATAAATATGTGTATTTTGACTTCTGGGGGTGGAGAATATTTATTTCTAATTTATTTATTTTTTTTTTCAGTAGGTATGAAAATTATAATAAATAGGTATAGGTAAATGACAGAGGTGATTTAATTGAAAAAAAAATGTTTCAATTAACAATTTGGCAAAGAAAAGAATACAAATACCTAAATAATTTCAAAAAAGTATTTACCTATTAGTTTAAACTTCAAAAAAATTATTTATGTATGTGGATGTCTCTACCTGATTTTCTTTTCGTAAATGGGTAGGTACCTGGATTAGATTAATTTATTTATATTTGCGAGAAAGTCAGATCTAGTAGGTTTGTTTTAGATACAAACATTTCTTCAGGAGAAACCAATTTTAGGATTATATATGATATGGGTATATATATGGGTATATACATACACATGTAGATAATTTTAATTTCTAAAAAATATCATTTGAATACCATTTGATTGATATACATAGGTATGTAATCATAATAGGTGCTTTTACGGCCATTCCAAAGCGTTTTTTATAAGAAGGTTATATTTGTTCACGAAACTCTGTGATTTTTAAGAATTCATCACAAAGTAGATGACACATATGCTTCCCCAAAAAATAATTAAATGTAGCAAGTTTATACCTATGTACAAAAAAATAGATGGTTACGGAGTAGACAAGTTCAATTTATAGATTTCCGGCTTTTTTCTTAAGAGTGTTCCGGATGGCGATTTTGAGAAAAAAAGATTGTGAAGCGCGTAGTTGTCCGATCAAAATGGAAACGCATCTTTGACAGTCAGTTTCCTATAGCTAACGGTATTTTTTTAAGTTTTTTTTTCTAGTGGATATAAATTTAATTTATTGACGATTTTCATTTAGTATATAATTATAATTATATCATTTGACATTGATATTTTAAGTTCTTAAAAGGCACTTTTTGACAGAAAATTCATGTAAATTTCGAAGTTAGAATCAGTTACTTTTACAAAATGATTTATTTAGTTCATAAAATACCCCTACAAGTTACCAATTAGTAAAAAATAAAAAGTTTTATAAAACAGAGTATGTTATGAAAGTGAAAAACGACCTTATATATATGCAAAAAAAAAAAAGTTAGCAAATTACTGGTTTTGTTCAGTTGGAAACACTCTTAAAGTTAAAAATTGTGCGCAGTCCATCAAAATAGAAGTTGATTTTCTTGCACACTTTTATTAAGCTTACATATTCTAAGAACCATCTTTGGTGTAAAGCTTGATTTCATTTTACTTTAATAAAAAAATATTAAAGATGGTAACGGAGAAGATAGCTAATGGTAACGGAGGAGACACGTACGATTTAAAATTCATTTTTATTTTTAGGTATATAATTTTATTTGAATTTTTAAATTATTGCCATCAATGAGAAAAGTAATCAAGGTTATTAAATCAAATTTGTGTAAAATTTAATAGAAATCGGTTAACGTTTACATCGTACAAAATACATGGGGTTTCCACAGTTTTTACTCAAAATATCAGCAAAGTTGTAAAAGTATATGGAAAATCTTTCAACTTGGCACATAAAATAGGTAAGGTGTATTAATAAAATATTTTCAACAATTAAAATTTCTTTCCAATAAGATAATCGCTTAATTACTCAACATAGTGTTTATTAGCAAAGTGCGGATTGAGTATAGAGAACAATCTCAAATTTTTCTATGTTTTTAAATGTCCTAAAATAGGTACCACCAGAACAAAAATTCTTGTCTGAAATGAACCTACTAAATCTGTCTTTTTTGCAACTGCAAATAAATAATTTTGGGAACCCATCTACAATGAAAAAGATCAGGTAGAGACATCTATGTAGGTATACAAAAATTATAAATTATATATAAACATTTTAGATTAATTTGTTTTTTAAACTGTTAAACAATGAAAAGTCCACAGCAACCTTATTAATAACGTATCTACAACTAATCCACATCCTTATGTAGGTAAAAAAAAAATTGTAACATCACTACGAAATAAATCTTTTTTTCGTGCATTTTACAAAATTTGGTCAATTCAACAAATATTTCGTAGGAAGAATTCGATATGAAAATTGTGCAAACACTTCGTACTATATACAAAAGGCCTTTCGTAATTTTTCTTGGACAAATTTTAACTCATATGTACGAAATATTTCGTTCGATGATAAGGAGAAATGTTTAATTTTTTCTATTGTAGTCATTTTACTTTTAAATAGTACCAATGTTAATGGACATATTCGTTTGAAAATATCCCGATTCCGTAAATGATTATGCGTGTATAAACATTATTTGTTTTTCAATCGTTAAAGGGTCGTGACTCGTGAGAGAGCAGATACAGTAGTTAAAGTAGGAATATTGTTAACACTAATTTTTATAATAATTCTTTTTCTATTACCTTTTACAGTATAAATATTAACTTGAAAAGGTTCTGTAAGTACGTTAGTGTTGTAGGTAAAAAAACATTTCATGAATTACTGTGTCCGGATATCTACTATCAACTTCCAGCCTATCCCACCTAAGACCGTGAACCTTTTCAAGACGTACTGCCTCTTGCAACAAAGTGAAAAATCCTTTAATAAATATTGCTTTCCCTCGTCAAAAGAGATCGGGCCTAGAATTATAGGTCCTCTATCTTTCTGTCGACTTACAAGTTGCAACACGTACACAGAAAAACTTTTAAATAAGTTATCCTCTCTCAACTCTCCACGAGTTTTTAGTAAAATATTTTTATTAACATATAAAGAAAAAATAATTTATACCCAAAGATTTCGTACAATACACAAAATATCCCAAAATATTTTGTAAGTATATTCTACAAAATTTTTGAAAAAAATATTTCGTAAATGCAACTTAATTTTATTTGTAAAAATACAAGAATTTTGTAGCATTCACGAATGAAATAAACAATGCTATTTGTAATTTAACGAAAGTCAATTAGTGTATAATAATAAGTGCACTAATTATTTTTTTGGGTGTAGATATTTATTGAATTTAAAAAATCAATATCCTACAAAATTAAATCTATTGATTTTTATAAGGTAGGTACCTACCTACATATTTTCTTTTTCAAATTGTAACTGTAAATATTACCTTCTATTTTTTAATTAAAAACTTCCTCATTAACTTATGCCTACATCATTTCTTTTAGCAATTTTGTTTACTAACTGAAGAAATAAATAAACAAATAATACAAACACAACCACTACTCACCCTTAAAAATCAAAACGAAGAAATTTTTCAAAACAACCTTACAATATATGTTAGGTACCTATCTACATACATTCATATTGGCTCATTCCGAACAGAAATCCTTTAAATTATAACAAAAATGAAAACTCTTGCCATTATTTAAAGATCGAGGAGAACAATAATAAAGTTATACCTCTGCAAGTGTACACATGCACCTGCACAAAAAAGGACAAGGGAAAGCTACAAATTCAAAAAAAAACAACCGCCAACAAGGCTACCAATGTTTTCCCCCCGCAAACAAGAGAAATCCACCAACTTTTCTTTGAAATATTTGTATGCCTCCCAAAAATTCTGAAAAGAAAATACGAAATAAAATTCTTTTCAAGATCGAGGCATATGAAAATAAAATATACACATACACACGCAGATGTGCAAAAAAGGGATAGAGCAAGAGTAAAAAAAATCATCAGAACGAAAACGTCACATAACAAACCATCCACCCCACCAAACATCCAACAGAACGAACCACGGACGGCGACCAGCCTGCCTATACGACCTACCTACAATAAACAACAAGAAATTTATTCATTTCTGGAGCGCTGAGCGGCGACCAACCCCTAACCAATGCATTCTTATGACTGAAAATAAAAATACAAAAACACACAAAAGTAGATGAAGAAAAATGAAAAAAACATCCAAATGTTTCCCTCAACATTTTGTGTTGAGAGTAGGCAAGCTGTTTGGCCGCTAGTTGACGCCAAAATCAGCGATGTTCATGATACTACTATAAAGTTTATATACAAAGCTTAAGACGCAGTTATTCCCTAAGGCTAGTCGCGGACATGCAATTTTCAGTTTCGAAACTATTTGGTTGCAAAAATGAGTCCTATGGACTCATATAAAAATCCGCGCACATTCCGTCGTCTATTCGAGCAACTTTTCAGTTTGTGTTTTGGCACAAACTGGACAATTGCTCGAAATCAGTTTTTCAGTTTGTGTCATATGGAATAATATTTTACTGCGCGGACACTCAACCAAATAGTTGCGGATATTTTAATTTATTTCTTTCCAAAGGGGCATTGTGTTCTCTATGCGAAAGAGAGCAAATGTATCTTTTCTTTAATTTACTGAGCAAAAGAATAGGACAAAGGCGATAATATTTTTCGTTGTATGTATGAGATAGAAAAACTGAGTAAACGTTGTCGGTGTGTAAGTTAGATTCGTTGTGATTGCTTGTTGAGTTGCTCATATGCGCTCTCATCGTTGAACTTGTGACCAAATTGTGTTGTAGCAGTTGCATGTGTGCAATTAGCCTTAGGCCAAGATCTAAGGGCCTCCAGACATACGTCGTTTTTTCTGTGAATGCACTTATTCCTTCTAGAATTCTTTGGGAGGATCGGTTCATATTTAGACAGACGGATCGAAAACTGATGAACATGAATGGGTGGGTGGCGGTGTGTACTCAGAAAGACTAAATTTAAGTCTCTCATTCCGTCTTCCTAATCACTGTAATGTGTTCCAGGCGGAACTTATGGCGATTAAAGAAGCCTTATCTTGGCTAAAAGAGAACGTGATATCAACCACAGATATCCGCATCCTCTCGGATAGTCAAGCAGCTATCAAATCTTAGGAATCTATCTCTACTAACTCTATAACAGCCCTAAATTGCCGTTCATTTCTGTTGGAGAAGGCACAGTAGTTTAATGATCACCTGTGTTGGTGCCGGCGCACAGGGACATCCCAGGTTATTGTAAGGCTGATGAACTCGCTAAAAGTGGAACAACTCTACCTCTTCTACCTAGCAAGGCAGATATAGGTATACCCATCGCTACATGTAAACTTATGCTGAAGCAAGATGCATTGGCAACAAAACAAATCTGGCCAGTAATGGATTTAAAGCGGTCTTTATGTTTGATATCTGTAGGTAGATTGCACATTGGCTCCATGATTGGTGTTATAACCGGACACAGTCTTATAGGCAAGCACGCAACGCGTCTTGGCATGTTTTCTAACGATTTTTGCAGAAGCAAAAACGCCCCACAGCGGGGCAATTTTAAAATCTGCATCTGTAAAATCTGACGTAAAATTTGTACATTGATTTATTTCAATGTCTATTGGTAGGAGGGAAAAAATGTGGACACAAGAAATATTCTTGCAATTTTGCACAATTGTTGTCTTAGGTCAAACTTTGTGTAGCTAGTCTCTAAGAAGATAGAGGGAGCGAAGTTTCCATGCATTACTTAGCATAACTTGTTTACCTGAGTGATTTTTTGGAAAATTTTCATTTCATGTGAGAAATGATTACACCTATGACAGCAATTGTCCGTTAAAATATCATTTAATATATTGTTTTCATGCAATAAAATCATACTCGTCACACCCGTAACGTTTTCAAATTAAGATTTTGTATTGTTTTTCATGAGTGTGCTGCTCATTTCTTAACTAAAACTCAAGATTAACTATCGGCGCTAATATTTGCAAAGGAAGAATACATATTTTTTTGTCAATTTTATATTTTATTTATTTTTAGATTAAGGCAATATCAAATACCTATGACGATATTGGAATCAGCCGAACAAAAATAATGATTAAAAACTTTTCTTAAAAAGAACAACTCATGTTTCAAATAAACTATTGCAATAATTATAATAACAATAGCAATTTATCTTCATTGTTACATTTTTTAGTTAAATAAATTGTTATTAATAAGTTATATAACCCTACAGAACTCAATACATTATTTAAAATAAAAAATACAAACGCAAGAAAAAACACTTCCAAAAAAACAAGAAGGTTTCCCCATAGAAAGTTTAATTTTTGTGTACGTTGTACGCATACATATTTATAATAGCCAATTCCCTTATTTTCCTCAGTATCTGTTTTGACACGTACACAATATTGTTGATTACCCTTCAATTTATACAAAAACGTCTCCGAACTTCTTGAATCGTGTTTAACGTGTCATTTACCTACTAAGATTAATTTTAATAATTTTGTTCATACTACACCAGTGCTTACCTAGTTAGCAACAAAGAAGGTGAAAATAAAACAAAATAAAAAGCTCAACTTTATACTGTATGAAATCAAAATAAAGTTAGTAGGTAATTGATACAACAAAAGACAGGTAATGCTTAGAATTTGAAGCCTCTAACTCTTTGTAGTATAGTAGTATATTCAAAGTTCTTAAAGTTCAGGACCTCGTATTTTACGTGTATTTTACGAATTTTGAAAAAATCCGGGAAAGCCAAAGTGATATGACAAAACGTATTGAAAGTAAATAAAAGTATTTGGCTGGATGCATAATTGTTCCAATTTTTCAAATCAACATAATGAAAAACGATAATGCCAAATAGTCCAGTAACCTTGTAATTTCATACGAGGGAGACCTTGCTTCAAATCTGGCTGTTCTCAAACACATCATGATACAAAATTAAAAAAAGCATTTCAGTAATTGTCGATTTTATACCTTAATATTTTCTTCTAGATTGAAGATTCACTAACCAGAGAAGATTACAGCGGTCTTTATAAGAAGAAGAGAAATCTTAATCCAGCTTTCTTATAGCATAACGTGTAAATCTTTTCTAAATGTTTTCAATTCTATTACTATGACAAACATAGTATGGATCCCACATAACAGAACAATACTCTAAAACAGATCTTTCTAACGATGCATACATAGATTTGAAAGGGTGAGGATGAGAAAAGTCTGAAATTTTCTTTTGAGAAATCCTAACATGGCATTGGCTTTCGAGATTAAATAATCATAATGAAAAATTACACCTAAAGACATTTGAAAATTGACTCTTATAAGATCAGAGTTTGAGATTGAAAAGTTGAAAAACAAAGGATTACGTAGCATAAAAAACGAGAGTATTTACATTTTGAAATATTAAAGGGCAACCTATTGATAACACAGCAATTAACAACGTTTTTAAGAACTTCCTGAAGAAGACTGCAGTCATTAATGCTTGACAAAAAAAATCTTGAGTTCATCAGCATAAAGTAGGCATTTTGAATTCATAAAATACAAAGACAGGTCATTTATAAAAAGCAGGAAAAGTATAGGACCCAAATGACTTCCCTGATGAACTCCAGTTCTGTTAATTATAACCTTTGATATTTTGTTACCAATATGAACGTGTTGCCTCCATCCAGTCAAATAACTCGAAAACCATTTGAAAAATGAAGAGTGAAAACCCATTAAATGCAATTTTCTTAACAATATTTGAAGTTGAACCCTATCAAAGGTCCTTGCAAAGTCAGTAAATATTACATCTACCTGCCAACGGTCCTCTAATTAAGTTCTTAGGAAATTAGAAAATAAAGTTGAATTGTTAGTTAGTAAATCGACCGGTAAAAAACTCTTGTTGGGATTCGAAAATATAGTTTTTTACTTCATTATAAATTCTACGTTTACAATTTAGATATAGGGCGATAGTTAGAAATATTTTGTCTTGATCCCGATTTGCATATTGGAGTTATTAAGAATACTTGAAAAATACTTTTCAAGAATGCAGAAATTCCCCAGTTTCCATATATAAGTTGATAATTCAAGTGAGTGCTATTGCCATAAATTGATAGCATTTTTTTAAGAAATATTGGTGGAATTTTGTCAGGACAGCAAGCTTTGAATCCAAACTCAACAACTCAGTCCTTACTTCTTCTAGAGTTAAAATGATATATATCCAAGACTTGTTAAATTATTTTCCCTATAAATATTACCATTTAGGCCTGAAAAATCTAAGTCTTCAAAAAAATTTCACTGAAAGAAAAAAATGAACCAATCACAAATATCCTCACTTTTCAAAACAACTCCTTCATTAAACATATTTTTTGGATAGCCTATCGTATTTCTTTTACTATTGAGGAATGACCAGAGTGCTTTTAGGGATCTTATATTTGACTCTACAGAGAAACGATGCTGTTTGTACACCATTTTTTTAAGAATTCATATTCTTTTTTTGATCTCAAATATTCAGAACAAAAAGATGGATTGGATCTACTCTTCTTATATTTTGTATTCATGGCATTTTTTAAGTTAAGAAGGCGCTTATATAACCAAATTTGTTTATTGTTTCTCCTAATGTTTTGTATCGGCACATATTTGACAAATGCAGTATTGATTGTATCTAAGAGAAAATTTAAATTTTAAAGTTACCATCAAAAATAATATTCCAATCTATAAAAATTGATTACGTGATAATTAATGAAACGTTTGGAATGAAATAAATTTCTTAAGGCTAAGGTCCATTTTAAGATTTGTTTTGTTCGACAAAATTTGCCTATTATAACGGCTAGTCTATCCATAGGTAATCATCTTAAAGAGAATCTATAATCTAAGTTGCTAATCTAATAACTTGTTGATTTTGATTAGTTTTTATTTTGTTTATTTAATAAATTATTTTCTGAATATTTTTTCGTTCATACTGGTCCGCCTGTTGTTAGTATTATTTTATTAAAAACTATTTATTTTGTCTTCAACTATAAGTATAAATATATGTATGCATAAGTAAAAATAATAATCCATAACTCCTTGAGAGTTTTTTACATACGTTTTTTTATTAGAAATTTTTGAAGTAAACTCTAGTTCATCCCGAGAAAGAAAACATACCTTTCTCGGTAATAAATATATATTGTTGCCTTAATAAAGCCGCCATAAACATCATACCGTCCGTAAAAAAACCGCCGACAAATATGTACGTATACATTTGTCATGGCCAGTGAAATTGATGTCATATATTTATTCAAACGAAAATCGTAAAATAAATTGTCAATTTTAAATTTCCTATCTTCAAATAAAATACAAACAGCTCAATTCATATTATAAAAAAAAACATCGATTAAGAAAAGTTATAATTTTTTTTTCTAACAATAAACAATATGTTTGCTTTTTTCTTGTTATCGTTATCACCGTGAATAACCTACCTTATCTTATCTTATAAAAATATTTATCAGCTTAAGTGCTCAAAGCAGAGATATCTTTTATGAAATTATAACAAAAACTCTTGAATGAATATAGCTACAGCTAGCTAGCTAGATTATAGCTGGCTAGGTGCGGTTCGATGAGTGATTCAGTTTTGACATAGCTTAGTCTAGTATTTTTGGTCGTGTTGGGCATCAATACAGCTCACAATAATCAACATACATAATGTGAATTTATATTTTCACCTCAGCAACTTCACTGAACAAGTTTGCTGATGCTACCGTTTTGGGTGACACATTGGATACAAAAACCTACATAATGTATGTCATGTTCAATTTCTTTTTAAGTCTGAGTCCGAACAGCTACGTGTCGATGTACAATGATGATATCATACGGAACGCAACACATTCGCTCGTTGTCGTTGCCAGTGTACGTCAGCCGTCACTTTCACAGACCGGCTACAGCAGGAGTATTCGAATATGAAAAAGGTTTCCCCGATTTCTGATGTTTTTTTTTTAGCTAACTTGACTTGAATGGATGATATCAACAAGTTGATTTAACTAAAACTGATCTTTGCATTTAAAATTAAATAAGACACACTTCGCTTCAGCAGAAAAGGTATACAAAATAAAAGATATATTTAATCGTATTTATTTGTTCTAATCTACATATAACATTTTCCTTTCCTGTCGAATTACGCATGGCACAGGAATGGTTGCGTGTATAAGTCATTAAGCCCTGGTTCTCATGAGCTGTCACGCCCTTCAGTTTATTTACTTGTTTATATAACCTCTAATAACCATTCTGAAAAAAAAATTGTTCTCTGCTTCAAATAAAGCACATCGTATAAGTCTGCCATGAAAAAAAATGTTGACAAAATATTTTAATAACTTTACTGTCTGGTGGTTGGGCTTATATTCCGCGTTATGAATCACAATTGATTCAGCCACATGTGTTTATCAAAAGCATAAGAAGTTTGCTATATCAAAGAAATATCTTATGCACTAAATTACATACAATTAAATAGGATAGTACCTACCTATTAAAAAAAAAAAACTGCAGACAAATTTTAAACACGGAGAATCCAAAGAAATGGAGAGAATAAATAGACGCTTGTAGTCTGGGTTTTTCTTGTTAAAACCTAGTACGCAGATCGTGCTAAAATTTCACTCCCACTTTTCTCTCCAAACACCAGCTAAACTCGTAGCTAAATTTTGACATAAGATTTTTGTGGAGATTGCATTACAAAAAACAGCTATTCTCTGAAAAGAAATTATGCTTAAAAATTTCAAAGAATTTTATTTCAATGTTTCGTGAATATAACCAAATAATATAGATATTTCCCTTTGGCATTAATAAGTCATTTGTCTTTGAGTATTTCACTTTCTCAGTTTTCATTATCACAATGTCGATTTTTCGCGGTCGATTGTGTGTGTGCCATTTGACAGTAGGTTTGGTGCCAAAAGTAAACAATCTAGTGCACACACAAATTAATTACAAATATTCAAAAGAGCATCCAGTTTATCACGTCGTTTTGTTAGATTAAAACAATGGTATATATTTCGAAGAAAAGTTGGAGAAATAAACAGAAATATTTAGTTGTGCTCCCATTAAAGTAAAAAAAACAGCCAAATTCATTAAAAATACTCATCGAGGAAAACATTGGCGAGGACAAGGGCACTTTAAATCGAAGTTAATTGACATTTCGATAACTTCTTCTTACCAATTCACTTTTTTTTGATTAATACAAATTTGTTTTAATAATCTATTTGCTTAAAATCTATTTTTATAAGACGAACACTTTAGAATATTTGTTAAACCCACCGCAGAATACTTTAAACTCCAGAGAAATGTCATTATCTTGCTAGTGTGTGTGAAATCTATCTGAAATCTTGCTGAAAATGCAAGATTTGTTTTGACAGAATAAAATCGATTTTGTTTAGAAAAAAATCGATTATTTGGTTGTATGGAATTCGGCATAAAGCTCATATAAATCTGACAAGTAAAAAAACCTGCCACAATTTGGCCTAAGAATTAATGTACCGAACAATTATTTCATGCGCTAAATTTAGGCAGATGGCGCCGCCGTACAGTAAGAAACGAAAATTTGATTTTTTAGCTGGAGCTGCGTACCTCTCGGCTAAAATGCTTGGTTTAATTTTAACTTGGCTATATTTTGGAGAGATTTTTGTATGGAAGCGGAATTTAAGCTCGATTTGCGTACTAGGCTTAAAGTTAGAACTAGAATAGGTGGAAGCCAACGTACGTGGTCGTACGAAACCAAGCGAAAAAAGCTCATAATCCATATGACGCGCACATAATTGCAAAGTGGTAGTCTTCTAGTACTGCTTACGAAATTACAACGGACTAAATTTAGATTCATTGACATTTTTAAAAATTCAATAAGTTAAAATTAAAACACAGACGGGTAATTCCATGAAAAAGTGGACATGACGATAGAAAAACTTTATTTATGTCGCCAAACAAAAATTTGGCTGAAAATAATATAAAATTATAAAAATCCTAACCCTTAATTTTTAAATTGAAAAGTGAAATCGTGAGTTACCGACTTTTTGTATTGGAGTTTCCATGTATTTTATTAAAAAATGTATAAAATAGTTTTACTAATTTAAAGTTTCTGTGCAGTTTTAAATAGCCTGATTTATTTTTATATCTAATAAAACCCTCTAGTTCAGCTTTATTGATTTATTCAATTTTTAAAAAATGTGCGAGGTACTTCTACAAAACCCGTGTCCGAAACGGGCAACGTGAGTTACCAACATTTTAATTATGAAAGATTTTTTTTCACGAATCTTTGTATTTTTTCCTAGTAGTCGAAGTCATTACCATGCATAAGGTTTATATTTTCTTTCATTTATATTAAAATAAGAAGGAAAATTTCAATGAAAAAGCTCGTAAAACTCTCTCAAATGTAACGTGAGTGAACAACAAAATAGACACGAACAAAAGCACAATTATTATTAGTCATCAATGTTGCCCCCTTAAGAGATTAAAAAAGTAGTGTTTTAAGACTAAAAATTAAACTTTATTAAGTTTTTTTTTTACTTTTTAAAAAAGATTTATTTCAAACAGGCAGCGTTTCTACCTATAAATACAAGAATGACAATGTTACTAAAAATATTAAAGCTTAAATACTAATTTTTGCACATTACCAAGCCAACTCATGCCCACAGATTTCCAGGTATTCGAATAGCATTATTTTTCTCTAGCGCTAGGCGCTCCGCTGACACCTGCATTCTTTCTCATATTCGGCTCGTGTAATATTGTTTGCCTACAACTTTAGCGTCGTCGTCGTTAACTTATAGTATAATGCAGTGGCACCTGCTTATACACTAAATTGGAGTATGAATTTAAAAAATAAATGCAATTTTCCAAAAAAAAAACTAAAGTTCAATACAAAATGTACAAAATCATAAATTACTGAATACACGTCTCCTCCAAATCTGTGGTAAGTTTTTCTTAAGCTGGCCATACACGGCAGAGCCAAATGGCCCTACACCGCACTAAGGGCTCAAATAATGGTTTGCGTCTCTAAAATGATTTTTCCAAAACCACGGTATCTTTAAACATTAAAATTTATGTGTTCTAAAAATTTTAAGATCACGCAAAAATCTACAACTTTAATATGAGTAATTCTGTACCCGCCTGGAAAAATTACAAGTTTTGTCTAGTTTAGTCAAGTCCCTGAAAAGGCTTTGCTAGGTGCAATCTAGGCAAGGAAAACTTATCAAATACTATGTTATCACCTCTTGGCAACCTCATGTAATATAACCAAATTTTTCTTTACCTCGATGGGTGGAAATTTTGTATTGCCGCCTCCTGGTCTATAATCTTAGTCAAATACAATAAAATAATTGAGTTTACAAGTTATAATAATTCACTAAGCCCACTGTTCATTTAAAGCTTGGGGCATATAGAAACAAATATTTCCTAGAGTGGGACTCCATCCCCAACCTCAAAACCACACATGTATAAGTTATCATTATCAGTCATGTATTACTACTTCGACCGTACCATTGTCACTGGAAATACTATACTAACTATAAAAGAAAGTGCATCGGGAAGTGCCATTTTATCACAGTTTGGTTAAGGTCCACCGCCTGTGGGTCTACTTCGGGTACCCAGTGTTTTTTTTTTCAAGCCACTGATGCACGAAAGATTTTAGTGGTGAAAAACTGCTATTATGGTTTGTTTAGGAAAAATATTTTGTTCCCCAAAAATTGTTTCTGCTATCGTTAATCTCCTTCATAATAATTTTCCCAGAACAAAAAAACCTATAAAACAACAGCCAAATTACCCTGTAAAATGTAATTCCCACTGCCAATAAATTCCGAGGAAAACTTTGCAATAACATTTACATTTTTTTTAATTATGTTGGTAATTATACTCAGCGAATTTTGTTCACTATAGACTGAATTATTGAATCAGGTGAAGGGCAATTCCATGAAAAAGTGGACATAAATATAGAAAAACGTAAAATTTACCTCGCCCCATTTTTATTGTTCGCTACTTTTAAAATTTGAATTGCAAAATATCCCCCCAAGTAACAAATATATGGCTGAAAATAAAATGTAATTTTAAAAGGGTTGGCCTTTAAATTTAAAATTGAAAACGTGAAATAACGTGAGTTACCAACTTTTTGAACGTGAGTTACCATGTGTTTTATTAAATTTGTATAAAATATTTTCAGGAATTTAAAGTTTCTGTATATTAATAAATATATTCTTATATTCTTGTGTCTTAATTAACAAACTTCAAATTTTTAAAAAATCATTGCGAAAAAATGTGATAAATCACATTTTTGTTATTATTTTACTTATCTGCCTATTACGTTCTTACCTACGGAGATACATAGATATACATAACCATAATCCTACATAAAAGAAAGATGATTTAATTTCCTTTAAAATGACATATTTAGAAAAATGTGTGGATAAAAATCGACCAAGAAACAGTTGCTCAAACTAAGCTGATTTTAAGATTTAAAAGTAAAATATATGGTGTTTATGGTTATTTTGAGAAACTTGTTAGATGATTCGCTAAAACTAGGAGCATGATTCATTCTTGACTATTTAATTACAAAATAAAAGGAAAATTAAAATCTGTTTTAATTTAAGGGTTACCATCTATTTTTTTTTTCAAAGTTTGAAATAATTGACTAAAACAACAAACTTGATCCTAAAAACCTGGTTTTGGAAATTATGTTAGCTAATTATACCTTCTTGGACTTGAAAAAAATAGTGCCAGATGAAGATGAAATTTGTTACTATACTTGATTTAAAAACTTTGAGCTCGAATGGCAAGCACTTTCGACGGAAAAACTCGTCTGGGACTAATTTTTTTTCATGTCGAAGAAGGTATATTTAGCAAACAAATCTTCAAAACCGAGTTTTTATGCGCAAGTTTGTTGTTATTGACAATTATTTTAAACCTTGCAAAAAATTAGATGGCAACCCTTAGACTGCGAAAAAAAATTTAATTTTCCTATTATTTTTTGCTTTAATGTTTAAGAATGAATCATACACCCAGTTTGAAGTCCGTCAAGATATCACCGCCACAAACAAAATTCCAAATTCTAATGATGCAATAGTTAGGTGCTAATTAAGTGCTGCAATTTTAGCTCAGCACTTAATTCCCTTCCCCTCAAACCTGTGGCGGTGCTAAATTGACGTCAAGATAGCACCGCCACAAGTTCCACAAGTTTCCACAAGCCTGTTTGGGAATGAAAGAGTGGGGGTACAAAATTGATAGGCACTTTTTTGAAAAGCGTATCATCATACAAGTTTGTCAAAATAGCCATAAATACCATTTATTTTTATTTTAAATCTTAAAATCAGCTTAGTTTGAGCGACAGTTTCTCGGTCGATTTTTATCAAAAACTTTCTCTCTTATGTCATTTTAAAGAAAATTAAATCATCTTTCTTCTATATAACAAAGGCTATACCTATATCCACAGGTAAAAAAGCTATAGGCAAATACGTACAAAAAAATGTGGTTTTAAAATTTTTTGCAATGATTTTTTTTAATTTAGGTAACTAAAAAAATTTAAAAAGTTTTTTGAATGTTTCATTTCCATGGCAAATTTTACTGTCTACAAAAAAGGTTTTCAACATTATCTTGAAATTTTCGTTCGATTTCGAATTATATGCAAAAAACCGAAAAGAGTGCACCCCCTCCCCCCTTCCAAAATGCACACTCTAATTTAATACCACTCCGCGGTTTTCCCATCTTTAATGATAGATCTATTGATTTTTAGAATAAAAACCATGAACGTCTTAGTTCTCCATTGCCCTATTTTTTAGGACATAATCAAACCTAAGCAGTCTTTTAGAAAATACAACTTTGAAGCCCTTGTCACTGAAGATCTTATTAGAAATTTACTTATTACCTTATTTTGAGGGGTGGTAGTCCTAACTTGACTGTCAACTTTACGTTATCAGGGTTAAAAAAATTGAAGTAGTACCGTCAACCCGTATGACTTTAGCCGGGTTGGGTGACTTTGGCGTTTGAATGAATACTTTTTGAAAAAATTGTTTAAATATGAAGGAATTGTTTAATTTTCTTTTCGACTTTGTAAATTTTTAAAATTGAATGAATTAAAATATGATCATAGTAGCTTTAGTTAATTAAAATAAGAAAATAAAATATACTAAAATTTATTTTCTTAAAAATGTTTAAAAAAAATCACCTGAAAATGTTGGATGGTTTCAATAAGTTGCAGAAATATGATTACAAAATGACTTTAACTCCGATATATGTATTGTTTTGCAAATCTATTTCTCTAAATTTTACCTTTGTAACTATTTAATAAACAATTTATTTTAATTTTTTATAAAAAATGCCAAATGGTGGGGTGACTTTGGCATGCATTTTGGGTGACTTTGGCTGGGCGGCCAAAGTCACCCTCTTAAATATTGCACTCAAAAACTTCAAATTCTATCATGTTTTGTGGCACAGCAACTGGAAAATTGTTGCCTTTTACGTTGTTTATAAGACCAAAAATGTTTATAACAACTGTATGGAAGGTGGTCCACCTGGAGCTCGATATAATGCTGCATCACATGGTTGGTTTGACATCAGAGTGTTTTCCGATTGGTTCCAAACTATATATCTCCCACACACCCGAAAGTTAACTGGTCCAAAAGCCTTCATTGCTGACAATCTTGCCAGCAATTTCTCAGAAGATGTTATCAAATTAGCTGAAGAAAATGATGTAAGGTTTATTTGTCTTCCCCTCCCCCCAATTGCACTCATATAGCACAACCACTAGATGTGGTCTTCTTTCGACCTTTAAAAATATTATGGCATGGCGAGAGATCTTAACAACTTACAAACTGGCGAACCCGAGAAACGAAACAGTGCCAAAAGAAGTATTTCCTAGGCTTCTAGAAAAAAGTCTGGGACAGCTTAAATGAGAACGATAAGGCGAAGAAAAATTACATATCTGTCTTCCGGGCAACTGGAATTTATCCATGCGATAGGCAACAAGTTTTAGCTAAACTGAAAAAAAAACTGATTCTATAACACCTGAAGATAACACTATCAGCAACATGTTGACCCTTAGTGATTCAGTATTGGGATTTATGAAGGGCCTTCGGAACCCAGTTACCTCAAGCATAAAGCTTGAAACCCAGATACCTCAAGCATAAAGCTTAGAAAGAAAAACGTAAACACTGGACCTGGTTCTAGTGCCTTTATGACAGACTTCACCTATACGCCGAGCGTTTTAGCAGAACCTCCCAATGTAAAAGGTACTCAGGATGACAATGAAGAGATGTCCACTGATAAAGCTGGTCCATCAGAACTATGTCGCAACCGCAAGCCAAGACGCCGCGCCGCAAAGGTCATCGTTTCATCAGACTCATCAACTAATAATAATACCTTAACCTCACTCAGGTCTTTATCTTTAGAAGACTCAGATAGTGTTGACCTTGCTGCTTGGCAAGAGCAAGAAATCATGAGTGACAAAAAGATGAGGGTCAGCAAAGATTTTACTATCAAGGCTAGTGACTATTTACTGGTCAGGTTTGCAGTGAAGAAAAAAACTGCATTTTACGTCGGCTGCATCTTAAACGTAGAGAGCGATGAGTTCATTGTCTCATTCTTACGAAGAGGTGCTCGATACAGCTTTATAATCCAGAAAAAAAGACGTTGCACAGGTGAACAAAAGGAATCTGGAGAAAAAACTTCCTGTTCCAACAGTAGATCGCTGAGAGAGACTGCTTTTTCCAATATCTTTCCATGGATATGAAAATTTAAATTAATATTTATCAATATTTAAAAAAAATATTAAAAACACACAACTCAGTGGAAATCATTTAGAAATAATACCTTTTATATTTAAAAAATCGCTTTTTTCATTTGGGTTGGGTGAGATTGATTTGCTGATTGTAGTTCATATGAAATTGGCTAAAACGTCCCCCGGCCAAACTCACCCGTAATGGTAGGGTGACTTTGGCCACCCATATTTTAGTTTCTATATATAAAACTACTCCTACTAGTCACGTAGGTAAAAATGTAGAAATCTTCATTAAAAAAAAAAATGATTCCAAAAGTTATTCACATTTTAATATGAAAAAGTTCCAAAGTTACCCGGGTTGACGGTAAACTTGACGTATTAAGCTCTAGCTTAATTTACAATAAACACGATGAAGCACAGACCACTTGCTTAAACTTCTCTATCATGTGTAATGTTAATCAAACATTCTGCCCTAGCGAGGTATCCGTCGTAGAGGAATTTTCTCCGATTTCATACGAATCGGAGAACTTTTTCTTCGAGGTATTCCTCCGAACAGCTGTTCGTAACATTTCTCCGAAATTATCTAACGCACATCGGAGATTTGCTTTGCAGTGCGATCAAGTGCATTTTTGTGTTCTATTTTTGACAGGTTCACACAAGTTTTTCTCCGATATCCTCCTACAGTTTTTCTTCGCGGAATTTGATTTAAAATTGTTGTAGTGATAAAAAAAATTCTAGCAATACAGAAAAGAAAACTATTTATCATGTAATTTTATGTACTAATCGACTGGATCTCTGTTTTCAGGGCAAATGCAAACGAAAAAAAAAACACAAAGTGCCATCGCATATGTATATTATTCTTTTCCGATGAAAGATACCTCAAATGTATCTTGAACCTCCGACAAAGAATGCGTTGCGGAAAACTGTCCGCTCCGACGGATACCTCGCTAGGGCAGATTATATATCGTTTTTGGGCTTGCCAAAAAATTAAAGTAAATTATGTTCACTTGCTTTCCTTTTTAAAAATTCATTTTTTATTAATTTATTCAAGATGAATCTACTCGTATTATTTGGACCTATTTTTGTTTTTTGTTTTTATAATTTAGACATTTTCATAACCATAAGAAAATTTACAGTCATATTTGAATAAAATCGCGAATTTTACTTTGCAACGAATGTACGTTAGTACTAAATATTTTTTTTTAATATTATGAGCAACATTATATTAAAAAAAAGAAGGTTAACACTTCTTGTCAAAAACCTGAACCTATTCACTAGAAACTCAGTGTATATATATAATTATTATGATAACAAGTATTTTTTCTGCGTTTTTTGTTTCCATTTTTCACTCTTTCTTTATCACTTTTTTTAAATTTATCTCTTTCCATATCCGCTTTAATATATTTTTTTGCTTGTTTGAAAAAAAGAAGAAAATAAACCTTGGTCTTCATTATGGGTTAAACTCCATCCCATACAACTGATGCAACACCCACCCGCGGAAGACTTAAATGGTAACAACCGCTACGATGCTTGATATGGTAGAAAACGTCGTTAATAAATATTTTGATCCGATGATGATGATGACGACAATATTCTGGTTTAGCTAGTCAAACACGATTTAAATACATTCAAACAATAAGGCTTGATATATTGGCTGGCTGGGTCATGCACATAATGACTAACACTAGTAATATGCTATGATCAACATTATAATGGATGTATGAGAAAATTAATGTATGTATGTACATATGTACAATATAAATAATGTTATGTGAGAATTAAAAAAAATATAGCCGGTATTATGTAAAATACAAAACAGCATAAAATATAGTAAACATCCATACCATATGTACAATTGTCTAACAAAGTAAGTAAACTTAAATTAAGTTAAAGCTGTGACCTAGACAAGGGCAATCCTGTCATGTCGGACAATATAAATTATTTATTGATTAAGAATGTGGTTTAATCAAATTAATAAACTACTCATTGAAATTATTGTAAGAGTGATTGTCCAAAAAAGATTTGCTTAATAATTGCAAAATGAATAATAATTCAATTGTTCAATTTATATATCAGAGCGCTCACTAAGCTGACGGAGCAAAGGTTTTTTTCCTTATAGTCTTGACAGCAAAACTGGAGAAATTCTCTGAGTCGTCAGAAATATAAACTGGATAAAGGCTCTCCCAAACTAACGCGAATGTGGAGCGACAACGATTTTTTGTTGTTGTTTAGCGTTGTGTATTTGTCATATTTTATACTATTGTGAATGATTCGCTGCGAATTGCTCCGCATTTGCGTTGCCTTAAATATAAAATTTAAATTGATCAAGTGCATAGAGTTACTGACGTAATTGAAAGAGCTATTGAAGAAAAGAAATTCTGTTCGACAGTCTTTTTGGACGAAGGCTCAAAATATTAAAATTAAGACAAGTTCTGCCTGAAGGACTTTATAACATTCTAAAAGGATATCTAGATAACAGGCTTTTTTGTATAAGACACAGAAATGACCAATTTCAAAGAAATAGTGGCTGGGGTACCACAAGGAAGTGTATTAGGTCCAGTTCTGTACCTTTTATTTACACTTGATATACCTCAAACAGAAGACACTGTCGTAGCCACGTTTGCTGATGATACTGCAATACTAGCAGTACAGTAGGCAAAACGATTAGTGAAGAAACAATTAAATTACAAATTGCTTTTAATAATGTTAATGAGTAAACAAAAACATGGCAAATAGCGCTCAAAGAACAAAAGTTAGTCCACGTGGACTTTACGTATAAAAAAATAAATAGATTACCCGTATTTCTTAAAACCGCTCGTGTTCCATTTGCAAATGAGGCAAAGTATTTGGGAATGACTCTTGACGCGAAATTAAAATGGAAACCGCACGTAAAAAAGAAATGCGAAGAACTAAAAAGTAAATTAAGAGATATGAACTGGTTAGTCGGTAAACATTCAAAGCTTAGTATTGAAAATAAGTTGATTTTATACAGACAGGTACTTAAACCTTATGGACTTTGGACTTATGGTATACAACTCTGGGGTTATACTTGCGATACAAACTTCAATAACTTACAAATGTTTGAAAATAAATTGCTTATGTTATTTGTACATGCTCCGTGGTATATAAGAAACGAAGACTTAACAGGGATCTCGGGATTCCTACGGTTCGTGACGAAATAAAAAGTTTCACGTGAAAACATAGACACCGACTATTAGAACACGCTTATTCAACGATTATTGAAATTCTGGACGAGTCGAATTTAGTAAGCCGTTTGCTAAGAACAAAACCTTCCGACTTGGAGCGGTGAACAGAAAACCGCTTTAAAATCGCGGAAAAAGCAGGAACTTTCACCGGAAAGTAACTTGCAACACATAACTTAACTTCATTAAAAATAAATTGCAATCGGAAAGTGGAGGTGGTTTAAGTGTAGTAAGGATCTCACACACCTATTTGCACGCGTTTTTCGGCCCTCATAGAGCCTTATGCAGTTTTTGCACCTACCCGCACGGGGAAACAAATTAAATTGCTTTATAATTAATTTTTCACTTGTATCTTGTATGGCTGTCAAGAATGATTGTAGTAATTTTTAATTTAAAATATTTTGACAGTTTTTCTTGGAACAAATATTAAGTTTTTCATACAGTTTATTGGATTTTTATAACTGAGAGAGTGAAAGAATTTTTTCCTTTCGATGCACAAACGAACCCAATTACATTTAAGGATACTATTAGATGACTTTTTTGTATTGTTTTTGATAGTTGCTGTGTTAGTTTTAGCTGGATAAGTCATTATTTAACGGCTGACAATGGAAACCAATACTGCGGTGTAAAGAATCGCATGTCCCTCAAGTTAGCAGAGCAAGGTGAGCAGAACATATGTTTTGTAATGGCATTATAAAGCGCTTATTAAATGCTAATTAAATGCCCAACAATTAAATTTAATGCTCAAGTACTTTTGGTAAAAATCGATGCTAACTTGATTTAAAGTTAGCAGAACAATTTCCTAAAATGGTTTAAACATAACGTACGAAAATTGGGTTTGGACCTGTATTTATGCGCTATTTAAATGCTCTACGAATCCAAAAAAAATTTGAAAAAACTTGATTTTTACAAAAAAACAAGGTTTTTGTTACAGAAATCAAATAATACTTTTCTGTAGGCTTTGGTGTGCTGCACTCGAATCCGAAGTCAGAATAATTCCATTGGGCTACGTTTTTGGGATATTCCGGTTATAACATTATAACAAAAAATTACGTTTTTTGATGGTTTAAAGTTGTTTTGTAATGTGAAGTTAATTGTTTCAACAAAATTTTTAATTGTTTCTAAAAGAACTAATTTTCTTCTTTTAAAATATATTTAAATATTCTTAATATCTCTTTTCTTCTCTGAGTTAATTGAAAACCTTTCACTTATAATATCAATACATTGTAAGGGAGAATTGGGTAAAAATGTATGGGAGCTGGTCCACTTCTCAACACTAATGTTTCATACATCGTTAAAAAGGGTATTGTGAGTACAATATTTCATTATATGGCTGTTAAGCTAAAAAACCATGGGATTCCCAAGATATTTGGCTTCAAAGCACTTAAAGGAACAATAATGCAACTCCATATTTGGACATTGTCTTTCTACTCAATATCAGCCGTATTTTGTTTGTTTCTTGACTTTTTTCAGTAGAATATACAGTTCAATATTTATCGTTGCAAACATTTCGTCTTAAATGTCACGTGTTATCAGTTTTATTTTCGACTTCAAAGTGAGCTTATTGTTTCGTCTTTACATACAATCGAATTTGAGCGTAAAATTAAAAAATTTTAAAGTGATTTTTTTCGTAATTTTTGTATAATTGAATAACAATATGTTACAACGTTAAAAGTATTTTATTTTTTTTTTTTTCTAATTTAGTAAAACATATTTTGATTTTTACTTCAAAAGTTGTACTAGTAATACCCAGTAGAAATTGAAGTTTTTTTTTATTTTTCTTCGAAGTTTTAGTAAAGTTTTAACATACATAGGTACTAGTTCTTAATGTAACATACTATATTTTAAATTTTCTTTTGGTATAAGAATTATGTTTTGTGCTAAAAATTGCCAATTCGTTTGAAAAAAGTGCCAGTATACAATTCCATAAGCTGTTGTAACAAAGGAGTGCAGATACAACAAAATATATTTATGCTATTCTGAATGGTTAAATTTTGTTGAAAAAATACAATATTCAATGGAAGAAACTCTATACCTGCATCGACATCAACGGACTCAAAAAAAAAAAGAGAACGATCTCTCAAAAAAGAGTTTGAGTTTTAAAAAATGTTTAAAAACACTCAAGTGGGGGTGGCAAAAATCATTCTGTAGGCGAATTTCTTAAAAGAGGATTTACTAAAAAAAATGGTGTAGGGAAATAATGCCACGGGCATCTGCTCCACATAGGAATTTATTCCATCTTAAGTGGGAATCTGTTCCACTTTTCAGAGTGTAATTTATTCTCACCGAGAGAGGGAATTTATTGCACTTTTTAGTAAGAAATATCTCCACTTGGAAGGTGGCCACTTGGTATGAGAATCAGTTTCACTTCTTATTCTTTGATTCGTTCTTAGGAGGTATTTCTTGTATAACATATACAGCCCAATTCTAAATATTCCTTGGGAAAATTGTTCTCCGGGAGATGTGATCTCCCGAGAGTGAAATTCTCCAATTCCGAATTCCCCGGGAAAATAATTGTCTTCTGAATCAACAGCAAAAACTAAATATTTTAATCTTCCGATTACATCCTGTATAGTTTCACATGATGCTTTTTGGATTTTTAATTCTTTTTCACTAGTTTTGTGTGCCTTTCGACTTGCTTTTGAACGATAAATAAAAGCTTAGTGTTATATTTGTCCAAGTTCCTAAACGCAAGATTTTCAAACCAAAACGCATAAAAAGCAGATTTAAAACACACCCAAAGCAAATACAAGTGAATTGTGCAACATTATTTTAACATTACCTAAAATACCTTTGCATTTGCACAAGAAAAAAGAATCTCGTGCATTTTAGAATACACTGCAGGAATGGTTATTTTTGCATTTGGGATATGTTTGCAGCATTTTGCCAAGATATGCTATGGACGCTTTCATCCCAACTGGTTCGTATTCAGACAAAAAATTTCTTCAATCATTTCAATTTTCTCTCCACCCTTTTGCCAGAACAATTAGAGTTCTCCCTTCGTTCGTGAAATACTTGATATTTATTTTTGACCTCAAATGCTAAGAAATTTTACCTGCGAAAAGGAAAATCTAATATTTTATTGATCGACTCTCCAGCAAATTTGTCGGGAAAAATCTCGTGCCAAATTAGTTCACATTTTCCCCTTTTTTGACGTTTAGAATGCATACTTTTCCCCCAGGGAGTTTATTCCCCTATTCCAAGATCGTTTATAATATGGGAGAAGGGAAAAGGGAACAAGGTTCCCGGGAATTATTCATTTAGAATAAGAGCCAAATTAGTTCACATTTTCCCCTTTTTTGACGTTTAGAATGCATACTTTTCCCCCAGGGAGTTTATTCCCCTATTCCAAGATCGTTTATAATATGGGAGAAGGGAAAAGGGAACAAGGTTCCCGGGAATTATTCATTTAGAATAAGAGGAAAGAGAAAAGAGAAATATTTCTCCGGGAACTATCATTTAGAATTGGGCTGATAGTCTTTAATGTTATTAGAACTGCGATAGTATGATCCATACCTTTGCTTTTGAATACTCTTCTATTTAAAGATATCAAAATGATACAGTTACAATTATTGTTGGATATAAAGGATAAATTCAAAGTTTCTTTTAGTCCAGATTCTTCTGCAAAAGAAACTTTGCATACACCCTGCCTCGCACCTAACCCAAATCCAATAATGAGCCCAAGCAGGGAGGTTGCAGCATGCCCATCAGACACATCTCACTGGAAACATTACGTTTGCCTGAAATTCAGTCTTCCGAATCACGTTTGCCCGAATAACGTTCCAGCGACTTATAAATGCAGATTCTTTAAATGCAAAAGAAACTTTACAAACCACAAATCCTATAATGAGCCCAAGCAGGGGGTTGCAGGGTTGCAGCATGCCTCACTGTTTATTACCCAATTAATGCATCGTTATTTGGGAAAACGTGATTCGGGAAAACGTTATTCGGGAAAACGTATAGCCAACCCATCTCACTGTTCATTCGCTGCAATGCTAGTACTGTATTTATGTAAATAAACAATGATGGTTTCTATATTTATGAATCAATAATATATCAAATTCCAAATTTTAGGTGGGAAAAAATTCCACAAAATTTCGGGTGTAGTAAGTACCCTCTCGTCGTGAGAATAAATTCCACTTAGAGAAGTGAAACAGATTCCCACTTAAGATGGAATAGATTCTCATGTGGAGCAGATGCCCGTGGAATTATTTCCCTGCACCAAAAAAAATACCTCAGAACAAAACCCAAGCTTTTGAAAATTTGGGTGACTATATTACATTATTTAAATAGTGGGCGTGTCGGGAGGAGGAAATTTCCTGTGATTTGTTTAGTCATTTTTGTCTTAGCTAAATGTTTCATAAAAATCGGTTGTGTAGTTCAGATTTTATTGAATTTTGACGCCCGAATTTTACTGTTTCTATCACACTATTCTGAGCCAAGTGTATATATTTTCTTTGTATAGACGTACCTAAATTATTTCTATTTTTCGTAATCAATTCGTAATCATAGTAAACTCATCATTTAAATAAATATATAAGTAAAATTCAATCACAAATCACCCTGTATTTGTATATTATGAAGTAAAACTACGAGTATGTATCAAAAAAAATTGCACATTCATTCTAATTCAAATAATAAATCTCATCCAATTCAAATCAATAAAAGAGATACAAAACATTTTTCCATTTCAATTCTACTTGAAATTCTTTTCTCAAAATAACCACAACTGCGTACTTTTCCAAATGCATTATGTGAAAATCCCGGAGAATACACAATTCCAAATAAAAATCATTGCGCTTGTAGGTACAGTTGGAATTTCTGGAAGAATTTGCAATTCTTCGTGACACACTCCTTTTTAGGACATGCTAATTTTTTATTATTTTTTTTCATTTAAAAATAAAATTTGATTCCAATCGTAATCTAATTGAAGACAATAAAATGATAAAAAAAACCTTCAAGTGTTGTATTTTTTTTTTGCTTATAGAAAGAAGCATGATTTTAAACTTGAGTTTTGTTTTTGATAAAAATTATAATGGAATAATAATTAAAGTACACGACTGGGTCGTTAGAACTTGATCTTATATTAATGCTCATGTCATAACTAATGGCTTCAATTTAAGTTGCGAACTATTGATTTTGTAAATTCGAAAACTTGTAATAACTTAGCTTCTTAGTAATATTTTCTTACTATGTACGTTTACAAATAGTCGATTGGATAAATTCAAGATAAAGTCGGGCATGAAACGAAAAATCCTTTGGGGAAAAAAGGGAAATGTTCGAACTTTATTTGCTCAAAATATTAATGACTTATATTCTATGTTTTAAAATTCTACAATACTAATTTCTCTTGGACAAAAAATGCAGTAAGCTCCTGTTAAGGCTGAAAACTTATGTCGGCTCACCTTTCCTTTACGACATCACGAATTTTGACACGCGGATGGTCTCATTCGATAGATATTTACTAAAAAACACCAAATATCACAATTCTAGCGTGAGGAAACATTTATAAGTATTTTTAATTAATTTTTAAACTTTCACTTTTTCCATACAAAATGCATGGAAAATAAATAAAGAAGACCAAGACAGTATTGATATGTTAAATGTCATTGCACGCTAAGTATTGCCAGATGTACACTTTGGTTTTTTAAACGCCCACCCCAAATTCTATAATGAGCCCAAGCAGAGGGGTTGCAGGGGGGCAGCATGCCCTACATAGATACCTACCTCTAAAAATTATCTGATTATCTGATGTCCCAAAGTAAAAAAATTTGAACTTCTTTATATAGTAAGGTTCGATTTTCTTTTTACGAAACCAATACTCGTCCTATGAGCAAGTTAAAAATTCAAATCGATAACAATTGTTATTAATTTAAAAAATAAAATAAAATTGAAGGTCGGAAATATATAAACATTCAAGTTACATATTTTGTGATAGATACGTCATTTATACAATTTATAAGGTAAACCATACATAATATTGTCGCACAAATGTGGACACGTTGGCAGCTCAAGGAAGAAGGACCGGTTAAGATGATTTTTGTTACTTCGGCTGTCAAATTGTAGATGATGGGTCGTGTTCATATGTTTCAAGATCATGAGTTCATGAGTATGTGTACTGTTGATAAAAACGAATGTGTGGACATCAATGCTTCGGTCTGAAAAGCCTTTGCATCCAATCCCGTGGGACCGCGCAGTAGAAGAGGACAGCGTTACAGAAAGCATGGTGCACTTAAGTCGACCGTCCTGATCAACTAACTTGGCGTGCGGAATTGGATAAAATAAGCCAGAAACCAAGCCGGCTGGAAGAAGCTTGTTGGATGGTCCCACCATGCGGTCCACTCCTTACTTAGCGCCACCTTAAGTAAGTTAGTAAGTTAGATAAGGCCGTGGAATAAAAGTTAGAAAATCTTTTCCGTAGAAAAACGTTTAATTTACGCCATCGCTATTTTAAGGTTATATGCGAAAAAACCATGCATAACTTTTGATGCACACAAGATTTGGCTATTAGGTAACATTTCGGTTTTCATTTTCTTTGTAAAAAAAAGCTACAATTGCATTTAAAACCCTTCACTTTGACTTATTCCAAGATTGGCCTTCTTTTAGGGTGTTTTGAATGGAATTGGTGGATTTAAGTTCTGTTACTGTAAGTATGGTCTATAATTGGGTAGCAAATAACTTTTCTCTACTGTATTTTCACATGTATATTATGTAAGTGTCACAGAACCGACTGCACCGATTGAAGCCAAGTCTTTAACGATAAATTAGAAAACCAACAAAACCATTGCCCTACAGCATATCAAAAGTCTCCCCGAAATCCTTTTTTGTTTATTTTTAATAATAGTAATATGCCAGTTTAAAAATCAAAGTTAATATACTGCACTGGTTGTCAAAGTTGAAGGTTTCAGAAATTGAAAATCGCTATTTGTGTAAATCTCAAATAATACATAAAAACAACAATAAGTACTGACATTTGACACTGATTTTGATAGATTCGAAGAACTGAACAAAAATAAAACTCTTATGATATTACCTTTAATATTTGTACTGTTCTTATAAACAAATTAAGAAAAAAACATTATTTTTTTTTTGAAACATTTAATTTTTTACTATTATAAAGTATGTTACCAACGTAAAACTATAAAAAAAAGGAATTGTTGTTTTTATTTTTATTTTTATGACGATGAAGTTTTGTTTAGGAATAACACAATATGTTCCCTCATTTGGTCAGTAAGACTATAATTATTTGGCGAAGAAAAAAGGATTGTTGAAACATTTTGAATACTAACAGAAAAAAGGCTCTAAAAGTCAAACAAACCTGTATACCAACATTAAGTCATACAATTAATAATTAAACAAAAGATTTATTAAAAGTTTTTTTAAACTAACAGCAACATAATCCCCACAAAAGCCTATAGTCTACAGATCGAACAAAAATTTCGTTCAATTCACATAAATTTGAAAATTTTACAAACAGAAATCAGATTCTTTAAAAGCATTTGCAGAGCTGAAAAAAAATTTGATCGCCTGCGCTTGATAGGGAACAATATAATTTGGATGGATGAAAATACGCCTGAAATTTTCAGTTATTTTACTTATCTGGAAAAGGCTATTTAAGGGCAATTTGGTAACATTTGGATGGAAATACACTTTTTCCGTCCAAATATTTTTTTCTCCCCATCTGTCAAGTAATTAACTGTCAAATTCCTTTGAATGATGGCTACGATGTCGTTGGATTAAAAAAAAACCTGCCAAAATCAAAAATGTTCACAGTTTTCTACTGCTCCAGAAATCAGAAATCGGTTAAGAGTCGTCCGTCCTCACAACGTCTTAGAAATGGTGAGAAAGAAACAGGGAGATGATTTTAATTTATAAAAAGCGAAATAATCATAAAACGTCACAAATTGCCCGGCAAAATAATGCTTCGAGACGAGTGGAGACTTTCTTTTACCTTTTCACGTACAGTGGTTACAACTGTCAAATTTTGCGCTGGAGCTGCATACTGCTTGAACAAAATCCGAGAAAATTTAGCCAGGCAAACATTTTACATGTGAGATAAATTTTGTCTCGATCTGAGTACTAGGGTTAAGTCTTAAAAGAAAAGTAATCTTGTAGAAAACTTTTTCAAAATCCCAAATGTGGGGGGTCATTCCCGACGATATCGTTTAGACGATAAACTTGCTTTAATTAACATGAAAAATGAATATTGTCTTGACGATCTCGTTTTGGCGATTAAATATTTAATTTACGGAAGTCAATAATCCTCGAAACGCTATCGTCAGAACGATGGAGCCTAGACGATAGCTTTTTCGTTGAATTTTTACCACCGTTTTTTTATAAATAATATGAAATATAAAAATTATAAAATTAAAATTGAATAATTACATAATTTATGTATATCAGTTCATAGTTTGAGTTGAGCTTTTAGAAAATATCCTACAAACTAATCAAATAATTAAAAAGCATATGTTTGGTTGGTTTTTCAAAGGAAAAACCGTGTAAGAAAAATGTAGGTATGCTTTTGTTTTAAAACAGCATAAACAGCATAAGGATCCACAGTAGGGCTCCGTCTACGCGAAAGCCACTATGCTTAAGAATAGCCTACCCTGTGTAGTTTTTGAGAAAAAAACAATAAATTAAGGAACAAAAAAGCATATCTTCGCTAATATTTTATTATATATTCAATAATTTTAATGGGCATCGTACTGCTTTTGGCAACCCTGCACTTTTCAAATAACCAAAGGACTGGAAATCGCAAGGGTTGAGAGATTTTGTGGCAACCGCTATAGGCCCGCACCATGAGTGTCAAGTTAGCAAAGCAACTTTAACAAATCGAAAAATGAATAGGTGAATAATTTGCCGTTAATTAGTCGTTATTGTAACAATTTCGAATTTGTTGTTCTATGTTTTCTGTTTTTTTTTTTTTTCTAAAAGTGATAATAACTTCTAAATTTAAATATTTTCGTACTTAATAAATTGTTATTTAGTTTGTTTTCTATGAGTGTCAAGTTAGCAAAGGAACTTTAATAAATCGAAAAATGGATAGGTGCATAGTTTGCCTTTAATCAGTCGTTAATTAGTTGTGATAACATACATTTTCTCATACGATGTTTCTAAGTACTTTTCAACAAACCCTCATTTGCCCCAGCGAAAGCGTAATCAAGTAATAAACAGTTCAATATAATTAATTTTAGATCCTTTTTGAATGTTACTTCATATGAATTGAAACTAAAACAAAAAACATAGAAAACATTGCATGGCAAATTCAAAGTTGTCACAACTAATTGAAGACTTATTAACGATAAATTATCTAGCAAAAAAACATTCGGTATTTTCAGTTTTTACCCTTTTTTAGGTGATACTTTGTTTACTTTATATCAAGCTGGCAAAACACGAAAAAAAACATAGAAAACATTGCGCAATTAGATTACATTTTTCACAACTTATTTAAAACTAACTAATGGCAAATTATTAAGCCATAAAACATTAGGTATAAGAAGTTTTTACCGTTTTTCGAGATTTGTCAAGTTAGCAAAGCACTCAAAAAACATAGAAAATACTTAACTTACTTACTAATTAACGGCAAATTATGAACCTTCTCATTTTTTGATTTGTCAAAGTTGCTTTCCTTGCTTCACACTTATAGGAAACAAATAATCCAAAAACACATAGAAAACATCGCATGAAAAAATAATTTTTTTCTAAATAACGTAAAATTATTAAGTACAAAAATATTTAAATTTAGAAGTTATTATCACTTTTCAAAAAAAAAAGAACAGAAAGTATAGAACGACAAATTCGAAGTTGTCACAACTAATTAATGACAAACTATGCACCTATTCATTTTTCGACCCTTGAGAGTTGCTTTGCTAACTTAATATTAAGTTAGCAAAGCACCCAAAAAAACATATGTTAGAAAACATTGCATGATCAAACTGAATTTGTCACAACTAACTAACGTCTTATTAACGGCAAATTATTAAGCCATCAACCATTAGGTATAAAAAGTTTTACTGATGTTCGACAGGGTGCTTTGCTTACTTAATATCAAGTTATCAGAGCACCCAAAAAAGCATAGAAAACATTAACGACTAGTTAACGGCAAATTATCCACCTATTCATTTTTCGATTCATCAAAGTTGCTATGCTAACTTGACATGCCCGCACCGTGTTAAAGGACATTATCTTGCTGCAAAATCTGCAAAATCATACTTCAACGTGTTGCGTGGCGTAAAGTCTCCCCCAAACCAACGCGAATGCGGAGCAATTCGCAGCGAATCATTCACAATAGTACAAAATATGACAAATACACAACGCTAAACAGCAACAAAAATTCGCCGTCGCCGCGAATTCGCGTTGGTTTGGGAGAGCCTTAAAGAAGCAATTTATCCAATTAAATTTTCAAAATAATTTCAAATAAAACGACAAAGACTTAGTTTTGACAGTAAAACTCATTTTCAAAATTCATTAAAAAAAAAAACGATAGACGAGACGATAGTGATTGAGGTACGTGAAGTAAATTATAGACGATTTCGTTAAAAACAATCGTTTAAACGATTATCGTTTTGAAAATTACCGAATGACCCCCAGCTCTTCAAAAAAAAACCAAACAAAATTGAAAAAAATGTTGTTCCCTTAATTTTTTTTTGATTAGTGCATAGTGCTATATTTCCACCAAAGGTTTATCCAGTTCAGATTTAATTAATCTATTTGGTGTTCTCGCCGCACAAAAAGATTTATTTTAACAGCACATTTGAAAATGCAAATGGTGATTCACTTTTTCTTATAAAATGGAAGTGAGATAGAATGCTTCATTCTCGAAGAACTGAATGCAGCCACGAATGAATCCTTCAGCACTATATAAGAAAAGGTTAGTTCGATTTGTAAAAGTATTTACCCTAATAAGATTTAACAAGATTAATTTCTAATCTTCAAGATTTATCAAATTAATTTGTTTGGTAAATCTTCGAGATTTGAAAAAGATTTGAGGTGAGGTAAATCTTGTTTAGTTTCAGATTAATGTTATGTGAAAATGTTGTATAATATACTAAACACATTTGGGGCTAAAATATAATGAAGTTAAATCGACACTAAAACAATTTAAGTGTAGGGGTGTACTAGGTAAAAATGGCGGTTTTTTTAATTAAAAACTATGTCAAACCCACTTACATTAATACTTCATTTCCAACTATCACTAATCTGAGAATTAATAGCCTCATATCTTCTTCAAATCTCGAAGATTTACCATACAAATTTATATGGTAAATCTTGAAGATTAGAAATTAATCTTGTTAAATCTTCCTGGGTAAATACTTTTACAAATCAAACTAACCTATGTTGGCCCTGAAGGATTCATGAATGGCTGAATTCTGTCGTTGACACATAAAACATTTTATCTCTTTTCCACTTCATAAGAAAAAATGAAACGCCATTTCCATTTTTGAAGGTGCTGTCAAAATAAATCTTTTTTAAAACTTTTTGTGTGGTGGAAACACCAAATAGATTTATTAAATCAGAACTTGTATAAAGCTTAGGTAGAAAGATAGCATAAACTTAAAATCGTCACGGCCTGGTTTAATTTTTTTAGTGTTATTGTTGCACCCCACATTTAGTTGCTTGTATGACATCTGTCACATTTATTCTCACGAACTGTCATTGATTTATACTTTAGTTTAAGAAAATGGTCCATAAACAGTTGATAGTTAGTATCAAAACTATCAAGTATTTATGGCCCAGTCCAGGAACAAAAGTTAATAATAAGTGTAAAGCTTATGACCTTAAATTAAAAAATCTGGCTATAATTGTGCGCCATTAACTTCAACTTAAGAGAAGAAATTATGCATGTAGACATCGGACAGAATTTAAACAGAAATCAAAAGTAGACGTTAGTTAAGTTCTTTCGTAAATTGTTTAAAATTGTGTTGACACATATTAATTCACGTTTTAACATTCAAAAACAGCTAAATAATGGTTCTTTTTTAAACTATCAAAGGAGAATATTTCGAAAAAAATGGCGTGACAGAATAGGTATTTCTGACTTCGGATTCAAATTGAGCAGACCGTTGGAAAAGTATATTTTGGTTTTCGTAACTAAAAAAATAATTTTCTTGACCAGTGTAGTAAAAATAAAGGCGAATCTTTCAACTTAAAGTGATATTTTTAAAAATGTTAAATTTGGAATTCTTGCTATGCCAAAACTGTTTATTTACCCTATACAATACATAAAGCGATAATTCTAATTCACAGAACCACGAGAATCATTTTTGTTGCGCAATTCTTTGAATCTGTTTCTGATGTTTATTTTTCTCCAAAGTAGGTACTGTATTTATAATGTATAGTTTCTTAAGATAGATGGCTTCCTATAAGTTTGTTTTCGGGGATGATTGTTGGAGGTGATAATGAAGCTTAAATTATTTTGTTTATTTACTATCCATTGAGTGATTAAATGGGTTTGTAAAGCTATGAGAATTAGCTTGCACAATGCACATATCGCAGAAAAAGTACGAGATGAGTTAAAAAGAGAAGATTTTAAAAATCGGCTGTTGGCTTTGTTTTAAAGAGTGGTTGAATTTAGAAGATATAATTAGTTTTTTATTTGCAGAACCTATGTATGTATGCCATTATGTATATAGAATATACCACCGTTCAATTATCCCATGGTGGTGACATGGATCCGAGAAGTCCAATTTTGAATGACTCTGTCGTATAGATCCGGCTGAATTTGAGCGATGATCTATGTTGGCTTTGAAGACATCGGTCGATTGCGGCTTAATGGCATAGATCTGTGATTAAAAAAGCCCCATCAAAAAATCTACCCTCAAAGCCTCAAGTGATTCCTACCTGCTACCTGTCCTGTTGGAACAACATGTCGTTGACAGAATGGCCTAAAAGTTGGGATTAAATCAACCAACAAAGCTAAGAACATGGAACTTGGTGAAAACGTTTCATATACCATAAAAGAGAGGAATCAAAAGAGTTAAATATTTCACTAGGAAATAAAATTTTGTGGCCAATCGAACGCAAAAGTTTGCCTTGGTACAACCTAAACATGCGACTTATGTTTTCAGGATAGTTTTTAATGATGAATATTTGATCACTGGTTCAGCAATTTTAACTCACTGATTTCGGTGGATTAACTGAGGTTCAACGTTTGTTCAAGGTTCTAGTATGTGATAATCGCCAATGCTTGAGCTATAGTTGAACCTCATTTAATGTGCCAAAATCGATGAGTTAAAATTGCTGAACCATGAATAAAAATTTGAACCACATTTGTACAACATGTCCTTAGTCAGTTTAAGTTAATTGTTTAATAAAATTGCTGAACTAACCCTGAATAATAACGGAGTCTTGTTCATTCAAACACACTATCAGCTCTAAATAAAAAGGCTCTAGCTCCGTATATGGGTCGTATTGAAGTGTTTATATGTTAAAAATGCTTACCTTACTGCCTGGAAATGGCAATCATCAAAGAAACATTCGGAATTAAGAAGAAGTAACTATTTCATTAGTTATACTTCATCATTACCCAATTGAGAGCATTTTTATACCTACCTACATAAATTTAAAAAATTCTTACTAATTTTTTAATAATTTATATTGGTTTGTCTCCAATTTTGACAAACTTAGCTACAAAACTAATTTAAACATGTTTGACATTGAGAACATCCGTCCTCTGATGATTGTATTAGATTCCAATTAATACACACTGCCGAAATCAAATTTCTCGTAGTTATTCATTTAATTGACACAATCATAACGTGCATACATTTACACAATGAACTTTTTTTATTGTACTCAAAATATATGAATATTTTCAATAGAAATAAAACCTTATCATTAACAACGAAATAAAACATACCGTTCAATAGTCTGGGAGGTATTGCTGAGTTTTATTTTATACTTCTTTTAATTTTGATATGTAAAAAGCTTGAAGCAATAGCCAGTATTTGTAAATGATATTTTTTTTTGTAAAAATCTTTTAATCGTGTGCTTTTCTCCAAAAATGTTTAATTTCTATAATTGGCAACACTATTTGTAGCGAAACGCGCAATTTGACAGTTGATTTGTGCTCAGTTTGTTTCGCCATTTCACCAAGAATAAACTAACGTTTACAAAATGGGCTGGCTAATTTATATTACAGTTCATGACACTTACTGTATGCTTTTATTTCATTTATTTTTTGTTCATTGATAACAGTCAATTTGTAAGAAGGCATTATTTTAGCACCATTACATCCAAAAAAGGTCATTGTTTGGTGTGATTTATGAATCCGAGTAATGTGCCTATATTTCTCTTTTAAATGCTGGTCAGAACGATACAATCAATGGAGATCGCCTTAGATCCACAAAGCCAAAGTCATTTTATTGAAAGAAAAATATTCCATGAGGGTTTAGTTACACTAACAAAGCATCAATAATTTCTTTGTAGTTACAATCAATAAAGTTTGGCATTTATTGACGAAGGAAGATGATTTTTAAATGGCACCAAAGAGAAAAACTATCCATCTATGTAGTAGATCTTCGGGGTAAACACTGTGCTAGTTCAAAAAACCGACAGATGGAGCACATATATATGTATTGCTTTGATTTTCTTGATACTATTAAAAAATGGTAGCTTGGGGCTCAAAAAAAAAACTCTAAAAAAATGAGCTCAAAACTTTAACATTTAGAGGTCCCTCATCACCATATTGTTTTTTCTATACAAATTGTATGGAAAAATGTTTTTTAACTTTCTAACCGTTGAACCTGGAAGAAATTTGGTGACATTTTTAGATAGGAATTTGAATGTTATAAACAAATGTCAGAGTCAAAAATTAGATTGGAGCTACCGTTTAGAAGATATTCAGTACTAAAACCAAAGTTATTGAGATTTCACTATCTTTTAAATGAACTAGGCTGAACACTTGAATTTTATTTAATAGCACTGGTCATCAAAACATGCTTTTCTATCGGTTTTAGGTACTTTAAACTCGATTCTAATGTCAGAAATATTCCATTGGATCACGTTTTTGAGATATACCCGTTAGAAACCCGTTTTTTCGAAGTTTTTTTTGGTTATATCGCATAATAATCTAAGAGCCAGTGGTTGGCAGACTTTTGGTATTTCAGTACGATTCATATTAAGTGGAGGCATTCTATTAAACTTGCTGACCATGGAATGGGCATTCTAAATCCAAGGTCTTAGTACCTCTGGGAGCATCGGGGTCACAAAAGTAAAAAAAAAAAAAACGACCTGGAAAACGTTACCAGTACGTCTGCCTCTTCTATATGTTAAACTTTATGGTTTTTGTTATTCAAAAATAGTAGAGCTGACATTGGGTGAGTACTTCTATGAGTAACGGAATTTAAAAAAAGGGCTAACAAATTCCCAACATTTTATTTATAAAGTCAACAAAAATTACATTTTATGCACTTCAATTCATTTACATAACACAATAGTCTAAAAACACTTCTCGTCCCTACTACAGGCGACAAAAAAATCCTGCCAGACTTTTGATGATGCTTAAAACTAATTTTTTTTCCCGTTTTGTTTACAAATAGATGATTGGAATTGTTTTTAACAATTTGTTTTTAAAACGGTTAGCGGAAAGCCCTTGATTGAGGAAGAAAAAGGTTAATTTATTCATAGCGTGTAGTGAATTCTTTTTAAAACATGAGAATATCAAATAAAAAATCATAGAAAAAATATGGTAGAAAAGGACCGAAAAGAACCGTTTAGATGAGAGTTTATACTATCAATCTCTGATTCACACAAGTGTTGCCATGTACCTATTTTTAGTTTTAACCAAACTGTTGAATTTTAAAGTTTCTGAACTTGCACTTGTTAGTACGTTGTTGTTTGTTTTTTCATAAATTTTAACAAATTAGTTTTTTTTCCTAGAGTTCTTGTGTTTTCCCTTACAAAAAATCAAGATAAAACTTCAAACTTTGACTTGGGTATATTTTTGCTAATATTTTCACAACTGTGAAACAGTGAATGTGAGTAAAATACAAATGAATATGAATTGAATTTAGTCCCGTTTCACTTCTTCCTATAATCTCAAAAGTTTTTGAGAGAGTATTATTTCTGCGCCTACAACAAAAAATACAACAAAAACGGCTTATACCTGAACATGAGTTCGGATTTAGGAGTAAGTATTCGACAATTGATCAGGTACCCAGAATTACTAATGTAATCGAGAAAGCTCTTGACGATAAGAAAATTTATTCGGCGGTCTATTTGTGTCGCAAGCGTTTGACAGGGTGTGGCAAGAAGGCCTCAAATTTAAATTATTTCTAGCCTTATATTTAGAAAACAGTCTTTTTCGTGTAAGACACGGAAATGAGTATTAAAATTTCAAATAAATATAAAAATGGCTGGGGTAACACAAGGAAGTGTATTAAGTCCAGTTCTGTACCATTTCTTACACGTGATATACATCAAATAGAAAACACTATCGTAGCCACGTTTGCTGATAATACTGCAATACTAGCAGTAGGCAAAACGGTTAGCGAAGCTATATTTCAATTAAAAAATGCACTTAATAATGTTAATGAGTGGACAAAAACAAAGTCAGTGCACGCCACGTGGACTTTACGTATAAAAATATAAACAGGTTACCCGTCTTCCTTAATACCGCTAGTGTTACATTTGCCAATGAGGCAAAGTTTCTGGGAATGACTCTAGTCGCGAAATTAAAATGGAAGCCGCACGTAAAAATAAAATGCGAAGAATTAAAAATTAAATTAAGAGATATCAACTCGCTACACGGTAATTATTCAAAGCTTAGTATTGAAAATAAGTTGATTTTATACAGGCAGGTACTTCAACCTGTTTGGATTAAATAACTTACAAACATTTGAAAATAATTTGCTGAGGTCATTTGTAAATGCCCCATGGCGTATAAGAAACGAAGGTTTTCACAGCGATCTCGGGAATCCTACGTTGCGGGAGGAGCTAAAAAGTTTCACACGAACACTACTAGAACACGCTTATTCAACGATTACTGACATTCTTGACGATTCGAGTTTAGTTCACAATGAAAATGATCATTTCGGCTGAAGCACACCAAAATTCCATTTCCGTTCAGAACTATTTTGAGTTGAATTCAGATCTAAAAAATAGACTTTCGTCTTCCAATTTATAAAAAGTGAGTTGCAGAACATACATAATTGTATTAAAAGAATTTAGTTTTTGTTAGCTAGTTTCTAGAAAACAAGTTTTAAAATGCTTTGTACCAAAACAACTCTCGACTTAAATGAAGGCCACATTTAACATAACCTATTGTTGACATTTGATGCAATTTTTTTCATACAAATTTTCGAGCATCTTGTACGATTCATTGTTTATGTATTTATGAATCGAACTTTTTACTAATATTATTTCTTTGTTAAAAAGTTCAATATAGATTTAATATCTCAGGAGCTATACTCATTGTTTCAATATAATACTTTGTGAGTAATTGAATTATATTCATGATGTTTAAACGTTAAATAAACACAACTAAGTAATAACATTTCATTTGACTGTGAGTTACATGCATAATGTGAAATGTTGATAATTTCTTACATTTAAGTGCAACCACAAACTTTTTTTTTACGACACAGAGAAAAAAAAAAACTCACTCACTATGAAACCAGTATATCAGACGTTCAAACTGTATGTTATGAAAGGTCGTCAAGTTCTCTGAATCACATCTAAATTTAATTGGGAAGGCAAATAAAATCTCTTGTCTATTTGAGGCGAATTGTGTTGCACCCTATAGTGTTAGATTGATTAACTTAGATAGAGAATTTGTGAGTATCGCTCGCAGCTTGAAGAAATAGAAATAAAAACTTGCAATGAATGCTTTAATATTCCAAAACAGTTGAAGTATAAATCTTTTTGTTTCTTTTATTAATAAATGACTAACAACAATGTTTAGCAGTGAAATAATTCTCATAAATAAATATGCAACAGCCTACGAGCGGATAACTTTAAATTGTCATATTCTGCGTTCAAGGGACGGACAACTTTCTTAAAAAGACTCACGCACACATTTGTTAGAACCCTTAACTACTACTATAAAGGCCAGTATTTGACAAGTTTTCATTTACTAGATTTCCCATACGGAAAAACTTCCAAAACCCTGACTAAATAGCTCTGGGATCTAAGCACCTCATTAGTCAGAGGCCAATTAGTATCAGTAATTGGTAAGTGATAGATGTGTTAAAATGTAAAACCTCGTGGCATAATGGTAAGCGCGTTGGACTGTTCCAACAACACGCACACAGGAATGGTTGAGAGTTGAAAGTCACTAGGCCCTGGTTCTACACGAGCTGTTGCGCCACAACATTATTTTTTCTTACATATTTTTTAATAAATTGTTAATATTTACTTGTAGGTCCTAGAATTTGGTTACTTAAAAAAAATAAAGTGTTCCATATTTGAAAGGTCCCAAATGTTATGTTCATAAAAAGTCAACTAGTCATTGGTTATGCATATATTTTTTATGAATTTTTAATGTTTGTTTCAAGGTCACAGTTTGAATTGGTAACAAATTATGATGTGACCTTGAAAAAATTTCAGAAATTCATACAAAACTTCGATGTCTGATTATTTACTTTGAAAAAAAAAATACCTTAAAAAACTCATTAAAGAAGTCTATGGCAGAACTAAAAATGATTGAAACTAGTTGACATTTTATCACGGTATCATTTCGTTCCATATGCCATACTTATTTTGGGAATGTCACACATTTGCGGTGCTAAATAAATTTTTTCGAGTTAACAGAGCAATTTTATGGATATTATGGATATTAAAAACAAACCACAGAAGAATTTGGTTCAATACTTAGAACTAGCAGAGCTTTTTATTTAATTTTCTTTCGCCTCTGCCGAATGATAAGATTTGTTGAGTTGTGTTTTTTTTTCGTCGGAATTGACCATAATTACTTGAGCCTTAATCTGTTTAAGAGTCGACAGCAAATTTTGGGAGTGGATGTATAAGTAAATCTAAGGGGGCTTATAACATAGATAAAAAAATAAAAAGATGGCAATCCTCAGCTGTTAATTTGATTTGCTTGCAAGCTGAAAAGCGAACAGCTGATGTATTAGATTTGCAAAGTATTAGTGAAAACAGTGAAAAACGCATACATGAAATCAACTCGTCCATTCAGCACAGATCGTGTTGTTGTTGCAATTGACATCTATTCATCGACATGAAGTGAAATTAAAAATACAACGATGTTGACAAATGAGTTTTAGAGGGTGAAACGTACGAAAGATTGGCTTCTTGATAATTGATATTCTCTGGTATATATGTAGGTACATGCATCGTGATATCCAATACATAATACATACTTCGTCTTCAAGTGAATAATTGCCAGCGGAGAATGTGATTTTTTGAAATTTCTTACTGGTAGAGATGTGTTGTGAACGTTTGACGTTGAAAACCACAATGGTTTAAATGACTATTTAAATGTAAAAGTACGAGTCCATTAGCTAAAGAATTTTTTTTTAATTTTTGGGGTTCACAAGTGAAACTACGAACTGCAAAAAACATTTTTTTTCTTTTGTAATCGAACTGTCAAGAGTTCTTGTTCATTTTGCACGGAAATTGCTCGTGAACGAAAACTCTTCACTTTTATTTCCACAAAACTTTTAGCATCCATTTGGGTCATTTCAAAAAAAGGAGAATGTCATTTGAAAGACCATGTCAGGTCATTAAAGGTCAGCTATTTTCAGTAATTGGTCAACCATACATATATTTTATGAATTTTTAAAAAATTTTTAAAAAATTCAATGTCATAGGTAGTGATTTTTAGCAACTCGTTTATAGGAAATTTGTAAAAAATTAATACCACCTCAAAGGCCTTAAGATCTTTATAAATGGTCAGCTTGTTTCACTAACTGGTCAGCTATAGATTCTTTTTTACGATTATTTAAAGTATTTTTTTTTTTAAGGTCACGAAAGTTTTTTGGCTAAGGATAAAAACTTATAACAAAACATCTATGGCTGGGCAATTACTGAAACTAACTGACCTTTTATCTTAGATCTAATAACCTTTCACAGAGTATAATCTTTTTTCTATAAAATTACGGGAATGAACTGCCATAAATTGTTCGTGACCTTGAAAAAAAAAATTTTTAAAATCGTAACAAAGAATCTATTGTTGACCAATTACAGAAACTAGCTGACCAATCGAAATCGCAATGACCTTGAACATAAATTTAAAAATTCATTTAAACAAATCTATGGGTGACCAATCACTAAAACTATAGCTGACCTTTAATATACCTAGATCAAGAGATCCTTCAGATGGTATACAATTTTTGCAAACTTCCCATATATGAGTTGAGAAAATTCAACCCTTGATTACAAACTTGTCTGGGGCTGACCAATTACAATATAGGACTAGTTGACCTTTTTTGACCAATTATAAGGCTTTTTTTTCAAATTTCCCGTATATTAGGTGCCAAAGGTCCAGAGTCGAAAAATGTTCATAGACACTCTCTTTTAAGTACAAATCTGTATGGGAAAAAATTACCTAAGAGACACGGATTGATGTCAATGTTCTTTGATCAAACAAATCAAACTAATGTTGTTTAAAAGTTAAAACATTTTGATCACCTGTTTTGCTTTTTTTCAATAAATTTTTGTAAAAATAAAAAAAAAACAAAAAAAACAAAAAATTCTTAAAGAAAAGGATTTTTCACATGCCCAACCCCCAAGCCCATTGGCTTTGAAGCGATCTAAGTGTTTGATATTAGTAAGTAGATTGCACATTAGCTCCATGATTTGTGTTAATCAGGACACTATCTATATAGTCAAGCACGCAAAGCGTTTTGATGTATTCTCTAACGATTTGCAGTAGCTGTATGGACGAGGAAGAGGTAGAATCGATTCCTCATGTTCTATGCACTTGACAAAGGCTCGTGGAGATTTCTACTTTAATGATCTTAGTGATTTAATAAACGTAGACGTTGTTGGTTGTCTGTTACGTTTCATAAGAAGCTCCAAATGGTTGCCCAGTAGGGAAATATGTTTCCCAGATTCATGTGTTATCACAATGGACAAACCTATGTATGGTCAAAGTGTGTCAGTTTTTGTGACTGGCAGTCAATTTAACCTCACCTCTAAGAAATCGGCGAAATACATGAGATAGAAACACTTTTTCTAAATTGATTTGAAGAAAGATACATATTGTTGAATTGTTTGTTCGTATTAACGCTTTCATTATGGAAATTCACTTTCAAATGCGTGAAAGAGATTATTCGAGATTAACGCGAATCGGAATTAATGTGCAAGGGTGAAAAGTTTTTCGTTTCATTTTATGCACAGAACCAAAATCGATTCTTAGTTTCAATTGATTCAATTTTTTATTTTACTTACAAATTCAATCTTAAATAATGGCTACGTTTTACCAGCAATTAATGTGAACTGATCACCCACAACGGTTTTTAATTTATTTATTTAGTCGTATAAAGTCACAAACTAAAAAACTTACACCTCTTTTGCTTAATATTAGTCATATAAAATACAATTTGCAAAACAAAAAAACTGCATATCTAAATCTTAAATTGTCTCGAAATCTAATATAATTAAACGTGCCCATTGATAGTTTTTAACAATGTTTTGTTATACAGCTTGAAAAGAATTTGTCTGTCTCATAATTTTTCTTAAGCATTTAGTCATGTGTGACACAGTTAGGTTTCAAGATAATCACCAAAAATGTATTCATGGAATCTTTTGAGAAAACCCGTTTTCAAAATTTTCTATACCAAAACAAATAAACCAAATCACTAACTAATCTACTACTAGTCTACTTATTGAGAAGTTCATCAATTTGACTTTCTTATAAGGCATTAATTGATTTGATATTGAGTTCCTCTGAGAGTATTATGTAGTTTAAGGAAATAGCATCATGCAACTAGTTTAATGCAATATTTTATATTTATTTGTAATCAACAATATCGAAACATACCCTACTATACGTAAGTTTGTTTGCTTTTCCGAAACAAACTGTGTCTGTGTCTTGCATAGAGGCTTACAAACGAATTAACAAAACCACGTAAATTACATTAGCCTATCGAATTTCAAATTATCTTCTGTAGTGTCTTCAGTTTTCATTCGATATCCGATATTAAAAAGCGAATAATTATTATTGTTTACCAAAACAGACGATCAGTCTGGCGTAATAAATTTAAACTAAGTATATTATTATAAAATAAAAACAAAAAAATAGGCATGTATTTGGCGATGAATCATGGGTTTTGTTTCTTAGTCTGTAAAGCGTATGAATAATTATTAGGCTGCGTTTATTACAAAAACAAATGGGATTCGCTCCTATAGTGATTAATTACATGCGTACCTACATACATACATATAAAACTGTTTATGGCGTATCGAATTGAATGACTGTGAACGATGGAGAATTAAAATCAAAATAAATTATTTCCTATTTTCGTGACCTTTTTATAATTGAAAATAAAACCAAGCCCGAAACCTAACTTTCATAAATTTAAATACAAAAACTAAATATTGACCTAAAACCCACAAAAATCGTTTCACAAATTTATTGAACTTGTAGGTGAAAATCAACGTTTCTAGAAAAGTGCGATATATGCTGTCCCCGTAAGCAAAAAAGTTGTTTACTAAGATTTGTATAGCTTAATAAATTGCGCACCAGAACAACTAAGTGAATTAAACTACTCAAAACAAAATACGGCCCAAAACGGTTTTATGCTCTTCTTTGAAAAAAATATAAATAAAATAACAATAATGATGATCTGGTTTTCGTGTATAGGTATATTATGATTGGTCTAAGGAAACATGGTAAATTACATACAAAAAAAAGACTTGAACGAATTAACGCAAAATAATGAAAACAATTAAACTTTATCTATTACTATTTTGCATTTATTATTTGTTGACAGATGTAATAGTCTAAGAGCTAAGAGAAACCTTTTTGAGAATTCATTTTTGTATGGCTGGCTTTTTTGTATATGTTCGCTCTAGCTCTTTAGATTTGCGAAAGGGCAGTCTGGCTGTTAGTTTCGTTGTCCGCCATTTTGAAAAAGTTTGAAAATTATAAATGCAATTTTCTCGGCTCCTATTCGACTAAGAGTAATTTTTTTTATTTGATTTTGTAGATTAAAATACCCTTTAAATTTCTTGGTCACAAATATTTTTGACATTTCCTTCCTATGAAAAGTTATTGTCGAAAAACTGTCGAATTTTGATTGTAAAAATGCGTTTATCTCGCCTCTTGTTCGTCTGAACGAAAAAATGAGTTGATAGTTTTTTAAAGAATACCTGATTTCCTACATTTTTGCATCTTAAAATTTTACGTAAAAGAAAAAATGTCTTAAATACAGGGTAACAAAGTTGCAAATACATACAGCAAATAATTCCTTACGGTATTTTGCGAATCTTGCGGTGCTCAAAAAAAAAAAAATTTTTTTAAATTGTTAAAAAAAAACAACCGGAAAGCTTACAACAATGTTTAATAGCTCGTTTGAAAGCTTGAAAACGGTTCTTTAATTATATTCTTCAAACAAGTTTTATTTGTCAATATGCTCTTCCTGATCCAGGACCCATGTTCTGTAACTATTGCATCGATGAAATTTGTCCAGAAACGTTGAAAAATGAAGCAAAACTCATGCTATTTGTTTCAATTTCATCGTTTCTCAACGAATTTTATAGATACGAATTACAGAACATGAGTCCAGGTCTCCTAGCCACATTTTCGGTTTTGGAAGCGTAACCCAAACTGGAATTTGTTAATTCTGCGAGTGACAGCCTTGCCTCTGCCCACATATGGTGATTGGTTTGATGAAATTTTGCCTCTCGTTTTCTCTTAATTGTTACTGGAACACTAAACTCCAATGGTGTTAAATTGCATTAGCAGGCGGTCAATCAGTCTTCAACAAAATGGTTAGACTAAGGTTAAAGTATCGATTAAAGAAAAAAATATATGGTTAAAAATTTGTTACTTTTTAGGAATTATGGTTATATCGTATATCCGATTTTATGCATTTATCTTAGTTTTACTAAAAAAATTGAAACAGAAACTTGATTTTTTTTTGTTTTAAAAGGGTAAATTTTTTTTAAAATGGTTTATCTTATAGTTTGAGATGAAAATAGGACAATCAAGACAAAAATTAATTTTGTCCAGCTTTTGCATACAAATGCTTCTACGTGCGTCGTGTGAACTGCACTATCACAACCCGATTTGACATTTGTATGAGGAACAGCTGTTTATTAAAATTGGATATCTTATGCTGTATTAAATGTATTAATAGTTAAAGTTAATTTTTAAATAAAACCTTGCGTTGTATTCAGTTCAGTAATAACTGTGGCCAATTGCTTTAAATGATTTACTGGAAAAATGGTGGTGAATGGTGTTTGTCTTTTTTTTCAGTTTCACATAGAAAGTAGCCCAGAAAAATTACACTTTCACTTAGAAAGAATTCCGACAAAGCTGATTTTAGTAGAGAGCTTTGTTTTCACGTCTTAAGCATTTACTGAAAAGTTCCGTTAATTTGGGCCAGGGCTTAGTTTTTTAGGAAGTTTAAAGACGGGTAAAATTCACTTTTTCAGTTCAGTTCAGTTTTTTGAAAAAAATGTGAAGGTACGAATTGTAGCTTATGTCATTCTACACAAAAAAGATTAAATTACTTTTTTCATACAAGCAATAGATTCTGAGAAAATCAAGAGAGAACTTCATGGTGGAGTAAATTTTATTTAAAAATATATTAAAAATTTCATTTATTGATGTGCTAAAGTTTTTGTACGATTTGAGTTTGAAATTTTAATAAATTTTTTGATACAATTTACTCCACCGTGAAGTTCTTGCATGATTTTCTCAGAATCTATTGCTTGTATGAAAAAAAGTAATTTAATCTTTTTTATGTAGAATGACATAAGCTACAATTTGTAACTTCACATTTTTTCAAAAAAAAAAAAAAAAAAAAAACTGAGTTTTCGAGAAATTAAGAAAAAAAAATTTATTTTACCTAAAAAATTAAGCCCCAGCCCAAATTTACGGAATTTTTCAGGAAATGCTTAAGACGTCAAAACAAAGCTCTCTACCATTTTTTTTGCCATTTTTTGTCTAATTTTCCTAAAGTGTGATGAATAGAATGTCAAAATAAAACAAGATAAATTTTTCTCTACTTATTGTGTTGACTCTAAAAATGTTAATAAGCACAATGATGAAACAAAAACTAACTGAAAACTTCAATATCAAATGAAACAATGATGATTTTTTAATTAATGAAAATAGTGAATAATAAATTGAATTTAAATCGACTAAAAAAAAATTGTCAACAAAATAAAAAACTGACTGTCCAAAATGTATTATTTTTTTTTATTTGCAAAGCATTTTTATTTTATATTATTAAAATTTTTACTAGGTACAAAATTAAACAAATTTATTCAATAGTGTACTAATAAAAAAAATTTAATTTTATGTTATTAAACATTTTTTTTTGCAAAAAATGTTATAGCGTTAGCTACATTTGCTTTGCAAAACAGCCATTTTCGCAATGCTCTCGTTTTCTTAAAGGCTTTTTTCAAAATAATAGAACACCAAATATTTTTTTCCAAGGATGTCCTACAGAACAAGTTTTTCTTTCCATAGACACTTTAATCGTTTTCATCGAATAAGTACACGCTTCATAATCTTTTCATGAAATCACCATTTCACTCCGGAACACTCTTAATATGAAATGTTAAAAAACCCAAATTAATTGAAAACTGGTCAGAGATACAGCCATTCAAACTTAACAATTTCTTATTATTTTTCGCAGTTCTTACACGAGAGATTATTTTTTGGTACCACATGAAAAATTAAACATTCCTTGCACCGAGTACCAGGTCTTATAATTATCCAGGCGGTCAGTCTGCAGGCCTGGAAGTATTTTAATACAGCCGGAAATCAAAATTGCGAAATAACTCACTTCTTGTACGCCCAGGACTCAAAACCTATAACATTATTGTCTAATTCAAAAACTTCAAGAAAATATATTGTAATAAAAATGAAAATCTATAAAAACATTATTTTTCGATATAACTAACATTGGAATAACCATGTTATAAATTAATTAAAAATTGAGTTTTCCTTATAAATTATCGATAGCAAGTTATTCAAACCAGTTAAACAGATTTGTGCATACGACCTTGATTGCGTATCTACTCATCAGAAAATTTGAGAAATTAATGTCGTTTTTCACGCTTGGAGTACTCCTATTCCACCCCTTTTTCCCTCCCAGTACTCCAAAATGTCAATTCAAGAGGAATGGAACAGGACACAAAACCAAACGAAAACGGCATAATACTGATTGCCCGTTATACTCCAACGTTAAAGTAAAAAATTGCAAGAATAAATCCATCGTTTAAAAGCAATCTTAAGCGTAAAGAAAAACTGAACTACTTATTGTTATATGAGCTACTTATTATTGTTTCCTGCAGCACTGAACGTTGCCATCAGACACTCCAATAATCTTTCCAGTCAGTGCTGGAAAATTGGTTGGTTGGTGGGTGGAAAAACAAATAAATATCCTCACTCTCGCTCGCACTTATTACGCAATTTTCTTTTATTCTTTTTATTTTTTATTTTTGGTACAATTGTTCAATACATTTTTCAATTCTGCACTTCCGTGCAAAAAAACCCTTCCAACGCTATATAATTTATATGCCATTGGCTTTTGTGGACCGCGTAAATTGTATCACAAAATTCGTGTTTGTTGTGGAGAAATTGCTTAGTAAACACCTGAAATCGCCAAAGGATAAATAAGTATCAGTTTGTTGAGAATCACCCATAAATGTACGTAAATAATCTTAAAAGAGTATATTCACCCGAAAAAAACGCAATGCATATCAAGAGTGCTTTGTCACAGCGAACTTTAATTGTTTACTGATTGCTAACTATCTTAAGCATTAGAAAACAGTTTGAAGCTTATTAGATATTCAGCGTTTTCACTTTTTTTTTGCTTTCCTCTTTAGACAAATAACAATTTCACTTTTGTTCGTCTATACTTTTTGCTACACAAACATTTCACATTTGTTTTTTTTTTTTGTGTTAAAAGTCTTTGTTTAATTCTTTTTTTTTGTTCCTGGCAGTGAGTTCAAGGGCATTTATTTTAATTAATTTGAAGCCTGATCCAATGAAAGTTAGGAATTTCACTGAAAAAGTATCAAAAATTGGAACCTTTTGTCACAAACATCATTAATAACATTCAAATTCATTAAACATTTAGTTGGTGCTTCTTTGCATACAAATGTTCAACCTCCTTTCGCTTTTGTGATTTTGAAGAAAAGAATTGAAGCCGGGGGAATGATCTGGCGCGGCGTGCGTGTTTTGAATAAATGAAATCGAAATGCAAAATTAAAAGTCACAAATGGGTTTGAATACCAAAAGTGCTAGAAATTTTTGATCTTTTGTTGTTCCTTGTTTAATTTTTTTTTCTTGTTGGTATAAATAGTATAATTATGTATGACGTGATTAAAAAAAAAAAAAAAAATAAAAGGATTATGTTATTCATACGATGCAATTAAAATTTTTTGGTAGCGTCCGTTACTTAAATAGGTACCTATGGTTCACTTCTCTACAGCATAGAAGAGTTTTATTTAATTCATTCTTATTTCAGTTATCAACACATATGTACACCGGAATTATTTACTATATAATTGATTCACGTTGGTTTTTGTTCGACTTCCAAAAAGTATTTTTTTTTTTTTGAAGGTGCCCATTTCAAAGATAATTTTTTTGAATTAATCAAATGTAATGGTCAGATAACCTGTAAGTTCATCTTCAATCTAAATTTTTTTTTGTTTACCATTATCTTAGTAAAATATGACGTCATAAAAATTCAAGGGCAGTTTTGGAAATTTGAGTTAGATTTTTACATAATTTTTTTAAGATTTTGTAGAAATATTTTTTTAATCTTCACCGCTAGTTTAAAAAAAGTACTAAGAAAACGACTTTTTGTGGTCTTTCGGTAAATCTTTGTTGCTTTGTAAGTTTTGATTTTAGAACTTGCGTTGGTATTTAGATTTATAGACTTTTACAGCTTTAATATTTCTGTAAATTTTCAAATTGATTCACCGAACGGTTTTTCTTCCAAAATTTTCAAAGTCCTACATATAGCGCTGACCACGATACCAAACCAAACAACACTTTGGTAAGTATCGTTTCGGTTAAAATTGAAAAATTTCAGTATCGTCTCGGTATCGGTTTCGGTATCGGTCTCGGTCTCGTATTACTCAGTCTCGTTTGGTCTCGTATAGCAAAGTCTTGTTTCGGTATCGGTATCAGTCTCGTCTGGTTTCGGTCTCGTCTTAGTCACAAACAAAAATAAAATGCACGACTTCGTTACATGTTCTTGGTCTTGTATAGTTGAACCAATTATAAGAATTGTTTATTTGTATAAATTAATTATATTATTCATAAATCTATTTTTTTGACGATACCAAACGATACTACCGAAAGTATCGGTAAATTTCGGTCCCAAAAGTACGGTTTCTTATAACTCGGTTTCTCATAACTCAGTCTTGTTTGGTCTCGTAGGTATAACAAAGTCTCGGTTTGGTATCGTCTCGGTATCGGTTCGAATGCCTTGGAGCTGGTATTGTCTCGGTATCGGTTGGGTTTCCGATACCGATACCAAACGATACCTAGACTTTTCTGGTTTCGTGGTCAGCCCTACTTACAAACCAATTAAAGGCAAAAATTGTGTTGTTCCTATACATCGCATAGTCGTCATCAAAATGAATTAAAGCAACAATATTAGTCGACTTTTTTTTACAGTTTCGCATTGGTTAGATATTATTTTGACTTGAAATGAAATAAAAGTAAAAGTAAAAATTTTAAGTTTCTGTATGAAGAATTTTCGATTTCTTTTTAAATTTTTTGGAAAAATGTATTTTTTATTTTATTTCAAGTCAAAAAAATATCTAACCAATGCGAAACTGTGAAAAAAGTCGACGAAGATTGTTGTTTTTAATTCATTTTGATGACGACTATGCGATATATAGGAACAACACAATTTGTACATCTACTTGGTTTGTAAGACTTTGAAAATTTAGATAAGCAAAACGGTTTGGTGAATCAATTTGAAAATTTACAGAAATATTGATGCTGTAAAAGTCTATAAATCTGTATACCAACGCAAGTCCTAAAATCAAAATTTGAAAAGCTACAAAAGATTTACCGAAAGACCACAAAAAGTCGTTTTTTTAGTAGGTACTTTTTTTAAACTAACTATGAAGAGTAAAAAAAAAATAATTTCTACAAAATCTTAAAAAAAAATTATGTAAAATCTAACTCAAATTTCCAAAACTGTCCTTGAATTTTTTATGACGTGATTTTTTTGCTATGAAATTGGTAGTTAAAGCCAAACGTATTTTTTTTCCCCGTTTGGGCGGGAGGGGCAATTTTATGAAAAAAAGTACTAAAACTGAAAAAATTTCAAATAACGGTAATACCTACAATTTGGTATTATACCTTTTTTTTAAAGCCAATACTTTGTTCTATCAGCCAGTTTTTAAATGAAGTGAATTTTTTTCATAGTTTTTGAAAAAAAGAGTTTCAAAATCAAAATGTGGAAAAATTGTAGGTATTACCGTTATTTTTTAATGATTTTTTTATTTTGAGTACTTTTTTTTCATAAAATTGCCCCTCCCGTCCAAACGGGGGGAGATAGACCCGCTCCTCCCATGGTCATACTCGCACAGGTAATCTAACCATTACATTTGATTTGCCTCCTCAAAAAAAAAATTATCTTTGAAAATGGGGACCTTCAACAGAACACAAAAAAAACAAAACAAAATTTGTTTGGTGTCAGTTCTAACAATACCGCAATAACGGTACTGTAAATAAATTATTTGCAAACAAATATCGAGACAAAAACATACGACTGTATAATGATTTTTGTTTCAACACATCACAAAGATACAGCTCTTTAAAAAACACTGATAAAAATTGCAAAAAAATGTTGTTCCTTTAATTTTCGTGACTAATATATTTGTTAACAATTACAAAGTTTAACGATTTGGGAAAATATTGTTCTGCAATACTATTTGACGACTAATCAACAGTCTAGAGAGCTGGGCTGATTTTTTTTTCAGTGACTCTTCCAGTGAAATTCGTATTTTTTTTTACTTTTACAACAAGTTTCGCGTTTAATATGTCGCAACTACTTTAACACATAATTGTTAAATAATACACATTATCCTTCAGTTTTATCAAACAAAGTCATTATGACGTTGATATCCATTACGGAAACATTTGCTTTCACCACACTGAAGAAATGTTTCTTTTTCTTGTCTCACATTAATTTATCGCTTTTTCTATAAATAGTGCTAAAATGAAATAGTCAGATGCAATCCTCCCCTTAAAATAATTTTCGTGTAATAGATAGGTACTAGCCCCCTAGCTATGGAATACTCATCATCATCACTTTACATTGAGTCTAGGTCAAGACATGATACAAGGCAACCTTGTGGAAGTCTTTTTGTGTTTAAGCAGTCTTTCCTTTAAATTATAAGAACCCATCGGAGTTATTATATCCTTAATTCTATTCCTGTAACTATTTTTCTATCCTTAAATGTCAATAAAATGTTTATTCCTCTATTTACTAAAAAATATGTTAACCTGAAAACAACAGGAATAATGTTTACTACGTTACCCAATTTAATTATAATTGAACAGAACATAGACAATGCAAGTTATGAGAAAGGAGTGGTGACAAATTAAATGACTTAATTGTAAGGTAATACTTAGAGTAATGATACCGAACGGTGTACGAGTATGTTGAATTTTGTATTATTGTATTGATATAAATGTCTGTGCGATAGAAATTGAGTTTCTTAAACAAAACAGAATACGTACTGGCTCTTGGGTGTGGTGACAGATAATTCCCTTCTTAAATGCTATAATTATTAAAGAATAGTCCAATTCTTAAAATGTAGTTTTTTTATTAAATCTTTGGATATGATTTTTATAAATTGACACATGATTTTAACGATCGGGCTTTTCAAAATTAAACAAAATTAATATTTACAACTTCTATAAAATGAAAATGATAACTTATTTATTTTCCGTTTTTGACCCTTCTTCTAGTATTTTAAATTTATCAGAAAATCAGTTTTGTTCACTATTTCTTTAATTAATTAAGCATTCAAATTTAAAAGTTTGTCAACTTGCAGTCTCGATAAATTTCCTGGAATGTTTGTGGCCGATGACACATAATATGTGTGTTTGGTTATTTTTGAAGCACGAAGTTCAAAAAGTGTCAATGATCAAAAAAAGGGGAAACATCTTTCATTGAAACACGAATCGTACGATACCTAGCCGTCTTTTGGCGAGTGTTTTATATTATACGAGAAAAATATTGCTTAAATTTGCGAAACCGAAAAAAAATAGTCTTTCTTATCTTTGTGCGTCATTTATAAATATGGCTATTTTAGTTTGTAAGATTTTTCAAATTAGACTCTACACCACCCAGAAAATCTGAAAGAAATTTGACAGTTGATGGCTTGACAGATAGCGAACGAACTATATTTTGAAGGAAAAAGTGCATTTGGATCTAAATGTCACCCAATTTCCTTTACATCATCCTTTCCCGGAGCAGTAAAAAAATCTTCAATTTTTTTAAATTTTCTAGACATTTTTAATATCATCCACATTGTATTGTTCGATAACACTACAGTCAATGTCGTGTGATCGTCAACGTAAAAAATGATTCAATTTTGCTCTTGTCAACTCCGTGCCAAGGTTCATAGTGTTAGGGTTTGGTCAACACACGATCACACGATTGACACTGTCAAGTGCCTTGACACAGTCTACGTTGGCAGTGTATCGACGATGTTTCTAGAGACAATATCCAACTCGGATTTGAGGTCAAAGTCTAATTTAAGTGGGTTACATTGAGGAGATGAGTTGGAATACATTTTTTTCATGATTTTTCGATACGGGGTAAGTGAACTAGGAAAACCTCAAAAAACTGCCTATTACTTTAGCGCAAAGGTGATAGTGTTTCATATTTTCTTATTTCTATATTCCATACTTTTTTCAAAACAACTGAATTATGGTCCCTTAAATTTTAAATTATCGATTTCGCCGTGATTTTGCCGTGAAAGAGGTGGCGAAAAATATCGACTTGTGAGTTTTTTTTTCTATTTTGACTTGTCCATATTAGAACTTAACCCAAGAACAACGCTTTGCTTTAAATGCTTGAACGGAATAATAATGAAAGCGAGAATCATAAATTCTGTCATAAACTTTGTAAGAGGAACCTAACAGTTATTTGATGCTATGTAAGACTTTAGACTGTGTTTAAGACACATTCTTATTTATAATTGATTCTTCTAAAGTCATAATGTTGAATTTATTAAGGAAATTATTTATTTGATACTAGAATGCATTTTGTTAACCCATCTTAAAGCAAAACAAAAGGTAATATCACAGAAGCTCTTGTTCAACTATAAATAATCGAAAAACTAGTTAATAGTGATCAAAGCATAGTTAAGGAATGATGTTGACAAGCGCGCGCTTGTAAACATTGTTCCCCAATCAAAATCTCGACTTTTCAAAACATTAATTGTCCAAATGTCTTATTCACTTTATTTAAATTCTCTTACACTTATTTATTTTACAAAATAAAACACTTTACTTTGACAACCACAAAATAATTTATTGTTCACCAACATTACAACCAACTTTACTCATTCACGATTAAAAGTAAACTGCGTCCTCTGCCGGTCAGATATGTACTTATATACTTTTCAGAAGGTTCCCGAAGGAAGGTTCTAGTATTTGCTTCTAGAGCTTTCCATAGGGGAAATTTCCCAAAAATTTCCCTTTCCAAAGCTTTTATTCTGACGTTTAGTATTGGAAGATCTAAAGCTCACCAAAGCTCTGTAGGTTGGCTTGTATCATGTCTAAGCCGGAATTGGGTGTTTCTTTTATTCGAGAGAGTGATTATAGTCGAGAGTCGTTATAGTTCAAATGTGAGAGTAGTTACACTATTTTCTATTTCTTGATTATTTGGTATTTCAAACAGTCGTAAAATATAAATTGACATTATGGAGTCCATATTTAAAAAGTTTAGATATCGTACCCAATCCGTTATGGAAAAGGTTTAATAAAAAGTTATGGGTTTGTTAAAAAACTGACATTACTACTTTATGAAAGTTTAAACTGTTTTTTTCGTGGACATTACGACATTAATAAATAATGGCGTTACAACGCAATCTTGAGTATCAAACGGTGCTGAAGCTTACAAAATGTTAGGTATACCTATATTAAATTGAAAAACAACAGTTGTTGCCATGATTTGTGGGTGTATGATGAAAAAAACGTAGTCTTATTTATTTTCTCCAAATAATCTATATATAAACCAGACATTTCCAAAACAAATACCTACGAGCATGAATATTTTTTGTTGGCAAATATTTTGTTTTGTTTGCAAGAATTTAGTTTCAAAATTATGAGCTATCTTGTTTTTACACCGGATGCTTCAATTGCACTTAACTATAAAATACTTAAAACAACATAATAAAAAATGCAAAGAACATCAAATAATTGAAACTAAAATTTTTTATTTATAACAACACAGTTGGGTTTTAATTTTAGTGATCATTTTGTTTGCTTAGGTATTACTTCTATAAAATAAATATATGTACTAAACAGAATATACAATTTAAATCCTACTATTATTCTAAAAAGTTAAATCGTACATTGCTGATGATGCCTGTTGTTTAAAGCAAGTCGTACTACAAAAATTTTCTAAAATTAGAAAAATTCAAGGTCATTTCTAAAAAGCATGTAACAAGCTGATCACACAAGCGTTACAATAATCATTGCACAAGTTACACTACTGGCCAAAAACTTGGGATCACTAAAATAAAAAATCATGAAATTTCTATTGAAATTAATAAGATCCTAATGGTAGTAATTCATTTTGTGCTACTGAAAATAAATGTAAGAGTAAAATTCAGATTTGAAACTAATAAAAAAAGAACTGTGACTATCTAACATAAGATTTAAAAGAATAATATTATACATGCTTAAAAATAATAATTCGCCTAGACGAACATATTGTGTTGTTCTTGGCCAAAACACTAAGCAAACAAGCTTCTATCATCAAGAATCTTAGCTTCAATAGTCAATTATCCTCGTTTGTATAGCAAATGATACTACAGTTCTAAAGAAATAATCAAAACTGTCAAATGGAAATGTTGGCGCAATGTACATATGTAGCTTAATCAGAAAAATTCACTTTCCGTTTTTTTTTTAGCATAAAAATAAAATACAAAGTAGATCTAAACTTTTAAACATTAATGTACCTATTTTTTTTAAGTTTCGAACCCCATAATTAGCGACTTTGCTCAACGAACTTTTATTTCCCAACTAGGGACGTGAATGGTGTAGACTCGTAATCGATATAATGTACTATTAAATCTGTGCGCATCAAGTTGGTTATTGTTGTTTTTTTTTTTTATTTTTGTCATGCTTTTTTTCAGATTCTGTGACAAAAAAAATTACAATATAAGGAGGTGGTGCTATTATTCCAAATTGTTTAAACAAATAATTATCATCATCGAACAAACAAAATACTCACTTTCAAGAAAATTAAATATATTCTTGATGGGGACATTATTTTAAGAGACAAGCAATATTTTCACTTAAAACATTTTATACATGGAAACGCATCGAAATATAATTAGTCAAAAAATTGGTGATGTGGTTAAAAGTTCTTGGAAAAATCATTCCAACATTCGTAGTTTTCTACTATCGTAAAGGTTTATCATATTTAAAAGTTTTTGAATATTGTAAGTTTTTGAAGATTTTCGCAACTTACCGCTTTAAAATTTAGAAATATGTATTTTTTTTGTTGGTGTTTGGTAGAAACATGATAACTCCATGAAATAATTTGCGTCTTTATGTCTACTTTACATCGAGCTGGAACCAAAACGAGTCAACCGATTGTCTTAATAATTGTGGAATATTTATGAACACGTTCTTCTCTGGTACGAATTTAAAGAAAATCGGTTCACCCCTTTAGCTCGATGTAAAGTGTACAGTTGGAAGAAACTAGGAGGTTCGTCATTTAAAACAATTCAATTACCTTTTTAAGGACCACACTAATGAATATACTTATTTCTTCTTCCCTTCGCGCGACGTTTGGAAAAACTTCTATTCTTCGTGGACATGGGATTAGAATTAATGCCCGATTCTGTCCAACCTCAGCAATACCAATTCACAAAAAGAGGTGAAGTTAATTTCGCGATTTCACAGCATGTGACAATGCACAAAAATTATTGAAATTGTGTCTCTGAATTAAAAAAACTAAACTAAATAACTCTGCAAAATGCATTATTCAAACTTAAACCTTTAAAAAGTTCGTGTTAATCTTGCTTTAAATCAATTTTTATGTACATACATATTTTAAAAATCAGATCGGCAAAAAAATCGAATATGTTTAAAGGGAAAGCGATGCAATTAGAAATTTGTTCATAGTTGTTGTACATAAAACCTAGTCAAATTAGTCAAAACGAGTTTTTGGGAGTTTTGAATGTAGGGAAGAGCCGGTATCTTGAAAAGAGATTGGTTTTGTTTTTATTAAACAGCTGTTGCACATTTAATTTTACTACAAAATGTTCAACTTGAATATTGTGAAGGCATAAATTATCTACAAAATACATAAGTTATTAACGATCTTTGAAAGTTGTTTCATCCTTAAGTTATATTGGGTAAAAGTTCATCTAGTAGTCATGTATTAAGGGTGGTATGACGTTTCTTGTGATATCTGTCTTGTCCTTATCCGTCTCTCCTCTGATACTAATATTAACGTCTGTGATACCTTAAGCTGTGATATTTTGAACTGTGATAATTTTGACGAAATTGTCCAAAATTGCATTTAAAAACTTTCTCTTACAACATTACAAAGTTTATCTAATCTAGACCAGCGGTTCCCAAACTTTTTATTAAGTGGAACAATAAAAAAGACCCCATCGCTAAACGATAGCAAAAAATCAAAGACAAAACATTTAAAAAAAATGTTTTTTTTTCCGAAAGTTGAACTCGCATATCTGGGATAGCATCCACATTCAGTTTTTGCATAAGCTTATGTTGATAAGTCGTTTCACCAGCAATACGTTGTGATAAAAGGTAGCAAAATTAGAAAATGTAGCAGTTTTGACAAACCCAGGGTATTAATACCAACCTCAAATTGGTTTTATCATATAGAATCAGAAACATACTCTCATTACGAGTATAATGAAGAAGAAATGTCAGTGTTTGTAATTCTTATATATATTTTGATTACCTATGGAAGGCTGAATTTTCATTCAAATAGAAAGCCATCTAGTAAAGATCTTTCTAGGCTTACCAAGTGTTAGCGATCTCATTGCGAATATCAGCTCAGATCTACATCTTGTTTCCTAGCAAAATTCCTATAAATAGTCAACATTTTTTTCAATAAAAAAATCTTTCTAGCCAATCAGAAATTGATTTTTTTGAAAGCTGCCAGTTTATTTGTTGATTTTCCCATCAAAGCCCTAGCAGTTTTGTTGAATTTTCACAAATTGTCTACAAGATAAGCTAATTTTACAATTCATTGCTCATCCCGCGATACAGCAATCGCTTTTATATTTTTGATCCAGTTGAAAAACTTTCACCTCATCATGAATTTCAAATAACCTGATGGTTACAGCTTTTCCACAAGAAAGCCATTTAAGTGTAAAAATAAAAAGTAAAAATGATTCGTACTGAGTTCCCAAGATTTTGCACACTTTCTGGGCCAATCCTGGCTGGAGAGGACGCCTTTTCACGAAATTTACAATCTTCACATCCTGGAGCTATGATTTTACATTATACCTATGTATACAAAGACAATGAGAATTTTCACCTTAGAAGTTTTTATTTTGAAATTATTTCTTTTTCTTCAAGAATTTTGCGGACCCCTGGAGACTGTCCCAAGGGTTCCGCGGAACACACTTTGGGAACCGAGAATCTAGTGTGAGTCACTTAGCGTTACCTTTGTCCGCTTTTTTAAATTATCAGTGCCGTCTTGTGTATTTCCATCTATTTGGGAAAATTCTTTCATTATCCCTCTACAATAAGAAAGGTAAAAAGATGAAATCAAAAATGATAGACCTTCTGCTAGATTATCGGTTATTCCAAAACTTTCCGAAGCTATTATCTGTGAATCTTTATGTTTTTATGTGAAATCATTTATAGTTCAAAATTAACTTGGTTTTTCAAAAGGTCGCTAAATTCTTGCTTTTTTACTGGAATTAGCTGAAAATAGTATTGACTCCTTTTAGAACAAAAGGCAAGTAGATTTGCTTTCTTTGATAAAATCGCTCTTGGAGTTTTATTATTAGTCCAGTCCTATTGTATTTTTACCATGCAAATTGTGAGGTAGTTTTGATTTTGTCCCCTTTTTTATGTTTTCGGGGGTGCTGAGTCCGAATCTATGGCTTGCGAAGTCTTTGAGTCGGAAACCTCAGATTCAGATTCAGCACCCCGAAAACATAAAAAGGGGTGAAATCAAAACTACCCCACAATTTGCATGTTAAAAATACAATATGACTAATTAATTAATATGAGAAAAGTCAAGGAATAGAATAGTTGTTTATTGATTCCAAAAATTAAGGAACCAATATTTTTTAAAAAGCAAGACATGGGAGACATGCCAACTAAGATAGTCGTAACTGAAATGTAAGCGATATTCCTTAGGAAAGGCGCTCTTCTGGCTATCCTTCCGTGCAAATTGCCTTCAGCAAGTCTTCTGTGAACTGTTCTGTAAGAATTATTCAGCGTACAGTAACTCATCTTAAGGTTTTCGTTGGTTCGTTTGTTCGTTGGCCAAAGTGTTTTTTGATTCTTGGTAGATTGAGTTGACGATTAACTAGAGAGATCGTTGAACGCTTCTAGCCATTTCTCGTAGCTATGTTCCTTCTTTGCGCAAAGCTAAATTGACAGATTTTTCTTCTGGGGTTCATATGTGGAGCGCGACCCAGAATGCACTTCCTGTCTTTTGAAAGTATAATCTGCAAAAAAATTTTTTTTTTGACGCCAAAATTAAACAAGTCTGCGTTTTTATCTGCCTCTATTTTAATGGCCAAAGAAAAACCCCTATTCTGCTAAAGCTGCAAAAATGCAATGAATAAACGACAACAAACTAAAAGTTCTTTTATTTTTCATAAGAGAGTCTATATTTCCACCAAAGGTTTACCTCAGTTCACATTTAATAAATCCATTTGGGTGGTTTTCACCTAACAAAAAGATTTTAAAAAGATTTATTTTGATAGCACATTTGAAAATGGTAATGGTTTTTCATTTGTTCTTATGAAGTCGAAGTGAGAAAGAATGCTTCATTTGTGAAGAACTGAATGTAGCCATGAATGAATACTTTAACGCCCTATAAGAATAGGCTAGTTTGGATGTAAAAGTATTTACCCTAAGAAGATTTAACAAGATTAATTTCTAATCTTCAAGATTTAGCCTGATTACACCATTCGTTTTTTCGGACGTTTCGTGTTTCTTCTTTTGACACATTAGCTAAGGGGTGTATAAATATAAGGTGAATCAAGAAACGAAAACACGATGAAAATTTAAAGGTTTTTTCTGGTTGAACTTTGACATTTATGATTTTACAAACCAGTAGAGGCGGGAGATGCTTATAAACACTAAAAAATAAGCTTTAAAATTGTTTTTCGTGATTAAATAGATATAAATTTGAAAAAGAAGTGTTTATTTTCCAATAAACGAACCCCATATTTTTAAACGTCAGAAAAACGAATGGTTTTTTTTGGTTGTTTGTTATCACAAAAGTACGTACCTGTCAAAAAAACCAATGACGAAACGAACGAAAAACACGAATCGTGTATTCAAGCTCATTTACAAATAAATAAAATAAATTTGTATGGTAAATCTTCGCGATTTGAAGTAAATTTGAGATGAATCTTATTAAATCTCAGATTTGTGTTAAGTGAAAATGTACTGATGACAGTTAAAATTTGTTAACATACATGTTGTTGTTTTATTTTGACTTTACCTTAAGAATTTGAAACTGTCTCCATATCCATATCTGTATGAATAAAAATTGAATTGAATTAATAAGAAATTTTCAAAAAAAAAATCAACGTAAAGTTCTTTTGGACTCATATCATTGTATCAGAAAAAAATAAATTCATGAAGTTGCAACAATTTATTTTTGCATAATTGAGAAGTTTATGCTAATTTTCCTTCGTATTAAATGTTTTTTAAGCAATAAACATTCATATTCATTTTGCTCAGCATCAACCCAAGTTGACTTTAGCCGTTTTTCCCCTTGACCCTTATGTATGAACTTCGCAATTTACTTACATACATACATATATACATTCATGCATTTCATGCTTTTTTTACTTCACTTAACCCGGGTAATTTTGAAAATAGGAATCAACCGGATAAATTGAGGAGCACACGTTAAAACTGCAATAAAAACAAACTTCCCTTTCTGTTTACATGTGTATATTGTCTCCCTTAGGCTTTTAAGTACAAATTAAAAAAAATTTCATGACTATAGTTTTGAAGTTCGTCTTCGTCTTCCAATAGCTACACAAAAAATAAACAACAGTCTTTGTTTATTCAAATGTTGTACGTAAATCTCTGTAGTATTTATCGGTTTTTATTTCTTCTGTGTAAATTGAGATTTAAATTTGTATTTGTAGCACTGCCCTGGTTTTATTTCACAATTATGTATGTGGATCACGTTGTCTGTTCTTCCTATTTTTATTTATTTTGACTGGAATACTTACTTTTTTGTTGGGATGTAATTGAAAATCTTGTTTGTTTAAATATGGTAGAATTTTAATAAATATTTTGAAGTTTTATGATGCATTCAAATGTGTAGGTGTACAATGCATTCAATTCATTTCTTAAATTAGAAATACATGTGCAGGTTTTTTATAGTACAAAATTTTAAAAATTTACTATAAGCATTAAACTATCTATACATTTTTTTTATTGCAGTTTTATCACAACGACAATGCCAATTAGCAAAGAGTTTAAAAGAATTCAATTTCGAGTGCATCGGCACAGCACAAACAGATGATGAAATGGTGATAAGTGATAGTTTAAGACATTTTGGAACAATTATTGAAAGTATAGAAGATCATCGAGAGCATATGGTAAGAAATTATTTTATTTTTAAATATTTTATGTTTGAGTTGGCATTTTATTTTATTTCAGTTGAAACTTGCCAACGATCAAATTATTGAACGCCTTGAAGATTTTCGAAAGAAACAAATCGGTGGCGTTAAAGAGAATAAAAAGAAATTTGATAAAAAGACTGAAAAGTTTTGTCAGTCCCAAGAAAGATTCCTTAATATGTCAACAAAGAAACCAGAAAACACAATACAAGAGGTAAATTATTAATATTTAAGAAAATTATTCCTATATCAAAGAAATTATTATGTCTGTCCCTTTATTTTGATTGAATCACAGATATTCAAAGTAAAGGAACAGGCTTGTTATTACAAGACGTGTTTAGTTAATTAACAAGCCCGTGTAGAATCGACATAAGGTTTAAATAATTTACTTACATCCATATTAGTCCAATAAACTTGTCTTCTCGCCAGATACGGCAGTTCCGATTTTGTGGTGAGTTGTTTATATGATTGCCTTAGTGAAAAATCTAGCTTCGAACGCTACATTGATAAAAATAGAATTTCTCGCTTTTTTTATTTATTACCGATTAATGTCTAGTATTTGATTATTACTTCGCTGTACGAATTCCAGCTTATTGAACTCACTTAAATTCGAACCCTGAACCGTCTCTGTAGAGCCAAGACCTTTCAAGAGAAGGTCAACAAGTAGAATAACAAACAGCATAATAACAAATACAAGGATTTATACATTAGGTGCCCCCAAACATTAGATGGTGTAGGCTGGGTCAAAAAAAGGAAAAAAACAATATAGTTGGGTGGGGTATATATTCCCCCGTTCCAACGAGGGAGGCAAAACTTATGTTAATAGTAAAATTACTACAAAATTAGTAAATTAATATAATTATTGTAACTTCTGCACTAAGATCTTACAGCTTAATTTAAAGTCAGAAATCCATTCTTGAATTTTCTTTTAAAGTTGTTTAAGTCAAATCGATAGTTTTTGAAATAAAAATTAATTTTTAAACCCTAAAATTATTTTTCCGAAATAATTATTTACTAGAATTACGTATTATTTTTGATATAATCACTCAATTCTCTTATCAGTTTTGAGTCAAATACTGAAAACCTGTTGTCAGTGGGTTATAACCTAAAACTAGTCCTTAAGGGTTAGCACCGCTGCTCTGATAACAGATCACGAAATCCAAGATAATTTGAGTGTAAAGTTGAACCTGCCCAGACCGTTAAAAAATTTTTAACAGGTCTGGCAGAGGCAACTACAAACTCAAATGGTCTCAAATTCTGTGATCAGAAAAGCATTATTTATGGAGGGCTGAAAACTGAAAATGATTGCTCTCGAAGTTGCATTCATGTTTTGTGTTTGATGCCCTGAATGAATTTGATTTTTTGAATAAACTTTGGTATATTTTGTTTTATTAAAAACTGTTATTAACGGTATCTGCAATATAATAGTTTTATTTATTTTCAATTTTATCATTAACAGCCAAACCTTCTTTAAAATGCTAATAATATTGCATATCAAGATTTAAAAAAAGATAAAATTTTTCAACTTAAAAAAAAAAAAAACAACTTAACGGTACCCCAAAAAAAAACAACAATTTTGTTGAGATGTTTCGGGAAATTTTTAAGTGTATCGTTATTTTTTTGTTCCGTATTCTCTTTTTTCTAATTGCAATTTCCTCACCCACCTGGAATAATAATCTAATTTTAAACGAGATCGATTATCGATTTTCTCCAGGGCCTTGCCCGTTAGGTAACCTTTTGTCTAGAGAGAACAAAATAGAAAGTTGTCTCAACTGGAATTCGATCCTCCGATCTTCCGATTACCAGTCCAACACTAAAGTTACTGAGCTATTTCGCAATACAGTTGTGTAATGTTGAAAATGAGAAACTATATACCTACTTTAATGATTAAACTTGACAAAAACATACCATTTTTTCAAACGGACAATAGATAAGGGTTAGAGTTTTTCCTTAAATACTCCTATCAACAAGCTCTACAGCCCTTTAAAATCCCAATGCTACGAACTTTTTCTCAAATTATTAGTCAAAAATTTATTATTTTTTCTAGAAATGAAAATGTACGAGTATGTGTTGTGTACATATAAATCCTCACATTCAAAAAACATCATTAAAAAAAATTGTGATTCATTCACAAAAAGGACTTTCATATCTCGTTTAGTAAATTTGTATAAATATCGTGCATCTTTTTGTATGTACTATAGCTATGGCTATGCCAGAACATAAAATGTTTTTTTATGTGAAATATACCATATAATTCCATCCTGTGATTCACTTGTAAGAAAAATGCACTTTAATGTATATACACTTAAATGTATAAATGTTTCTTCCTTTATGTCTTTGATCTGCATTCAAACCAGAAACAAATTTGTATGGGATTTAAAATCGATTTTATTCTCACGGGATAAAATGGGAGTGAAAAAAGCATAGTACAGGAACGAGGAAGAAATCTTGTTCTATATTCAAACTTTAAATGGGAACAATTACAAGTTCTACATTTTTATGGATGAAAATACTAAAATGATGTTGAAGAAAAATTTTGAGGTTGTAGGGAGCTTGGGACATTTTATTTAGGAAGATTATCCACAAAGAGTAAGTCCACCAACTCATTTACCGTTCAGATGATGTGATACATCTTAACCTCTTAGTTCTAATAAAAGAACGTGGTACTTAATTTTAACACAAATTTAGTTTTCTTAGAACTGAGTACATTCCAATGTACAAGTAATTGGTTACAATCGCCCAATAAAAGACTTTAAATTAAAAAATATTCAAATGTAGTTTCATGTAGTTCTTAAGATATTTTAACAATGCATCAAATAGGAAATAATTGATTCTGTTAGTGAGGGAACGTAAAAAAAATTAAGGCAAATTAATTACATGATTGGTTTTTTCTTTTAAATTTCCTGCTATTTTGTTTATGTTTTGCATCAATTTATTTATTCATCTATACCTTCTGTATGTAATTTTTTAAAAAACTATTTCTATCAGATATTAAACTTGCAAATCTTAGAAAAGTTCAACAATTGCAAAAATACATAAACTCTGGAATCGATGTACTGATGAAAAAACTGTACTTTCTTATCCCTGAAGTAGAAACCCTTCAATAAAAAAAACATACATAAATTATCTGGAGTTCATCATGCATTTTTGATGCTGTTGGGGTGGTTTCATTTTTAACGCTTTTCAATCCTGTGCATGTGCAATTTACCATTTTTTTTTGTTTTTGTTGTTTGCTAAACTGAGTGGTAGGGTGGTATTCTGCCCTGCGCATGTCCAAGCTTTAGAGTTGTTTTGACAGAACTTATTTTTTTTTTACAATTTTTTCAGAATGCATTGACTTTCAGATGGCTATCAGATGTAGCCGAGACAATAACAGATTTCTATTTTGTGGACATGTCATTTAGACAAAAAGAGAATGCCATTTTTAAACCCCCTTCAATAACGTTCGGCTTTGGAATGGTCTTCCAAACAATCTTATATCCTGGTTGTTCTCAATTCGTTATATGAAATGGGCCAAAAGACAGTTAGCTTATAAATAAGTATAGTACATAATTGATATAAGTATGTTAAAAAATATTGTTTTTATAATATTATTGCAAAAATAGCAAAAGAAAATTTGGGTTAAGGACTGATTTTTAATTTAGTTCATCAACAACATTTATAAGTACTGCCGGAGAAAAGATTCATCTCTTCCAGACTAAACGTTAAGGTACTAAAAACTGAACGTAATGTTTTCACACAACCAAAAATGTTCAGTAATTTGGTTTTGTTTTGGTAAAAAGTTTGTTCGTTGAGCCTTGAAGTCACCCTGGAGTCGCCCCAAAGCGTTTTTTAAGAATCCTGAACTCACTTTGGCCAACAAATTCTGTTTTTGAGATCCAGAGTCGCCCTGAAGTAAATCAAGGTTTTTCGCTGGGGCGTGTTAAGGTTATGAATAAACTTTCAAAGTGGCATAAGCTCTGAATCTTTTTTTTTGGGGGATTAAAGTGCTGCATTAAGTTTTTTTGTTTTGAAAAAAGAAATTTAAGGAATGTATTAATTTACTTTGATAATAATAGTAGCTAATAGAAAAAAATCGGATTTCATATCCAATTCTGAATTCAGAATGAGCTTCGTTCGTTGAAGTTTACCCAGGCTTGGTTGACAACCCCAAGAATTGTCAAGAAATCCTAGATCTCTCAAAAAACACCAAAGTACACGAACAGACATTGAATGCTGTTGATGTAAGAAACAAAATGAATAAAAACAAACCATCAGTTTACATTAGGCGTGTTCAGGAAAATGAGACCTCGGAGTGCTCAGCAAATTTTAACCGTCAAAAAGTGAGCAAGCGAATCCAATATTTTCTTTCCTCTATAATTTGCCAGAAATTTTTCAGAGGAATCCTATTCACGAGACTGAGATTGCTGAAGACTTGGGATCTCATTTTTTTGAACATGCCTAATATAAACTGATGGTTAGTTTTTATTCTTTTTATTTCTTCTTTATCTCAACAAGATTCTATGTCTGTTCGTGTACTTTGGTGTTTTTTGAGAGATCTAGGATTTTTTTTGACATTTCTTGGGGTTGTCAACCAAACCGGGGTAAACTTGAACGAACGAACCTAAATTTAGAATTGGATATGATTGTTTGTCATTGTATTGGTGTATTATTTGTCTCCATGGAGCTGTAGAATTGTTCTGGTGTATAATGCTATTAGTAAAACGATTAGCACCTACATCTCCCGAAAAATTAAGATCTGCAAAATGTATTCCTGATAAAAAAAACACTATTTTTTGACCTTTTCGAAAAAAAACCCCAATATTATTGCCGTCAACTGTGTCTCATGTCTTTACATATGAGCGGGCAAACAATGCTGAGGTTCAATTCATCGAACATTCCTTGACTTCGTCGAAATCGGGAAGACGGAATTGTTGGCCTCTGTCTTCTAGGTTGAATGGTGCATTACCCGCCTGGCAGTGGAATTCGATCCTTAATCGCCGTCGAAATAAATTCCAAATCAGAGCCACTTTTCAATATACATATTTGGTATAGCTCGCAAACTAAACTCAATTCAACAGTTTAACACTTAGAAACTTTTTGTACAAAAATTAATTTTCTATGGAAATGGATGCTTAAAAAATTTCATAAAAAACTTAAGCAGAAAAAGTTAACAAAAACCAACCAATAAAAATCTAAAAACCAAAGATCAGAATATTGAAAAATATAAACATTTGAACGGTATTTTTCCTTACTAAAAAAAGGTGCATTCAATAGACCATTATAACAGATAATAGAGTCACATATGTAGATATTGCATCCAGTACAGTAAAAAAAATACTACTTCTTTCAATAATTTAAATTTTCAAGCTCTTTTTCTTCTTCATCAAAATCGAGTCGGTTGATGAGGAACTCTGACTTGTAATAGTCTATTGAAATAATTGCCCGGAAAATGAGGGTTATAAAGGAAGGTTACGTGCAAAGGTTTATATTGTTGAATATGTTTGTTTGACTCATAAGCATGCTAAAAACCGAAAATGCTTCTAAATTCACCTAAGCGTTTCCACAGAAAATGGTAACACTGGCTGCTTTTGAATATTTTTAATAAACCTCCGAAACTTAGCCGAATTTGACAATTTTGCACTTAGAACTTTTTGTTCAAAATAAGATTTTCTATCGAAATAGATGGTTTGAAAAATTATAAAAAAAAAAATTTAAGCTGGAGAATTCAACAAAAACCAACATAAAAAGAATTAAAAAAATCAAAGGTTTTTAATTTCTTTTTTTTTTCTTAATTGCACATAACTTTTTTCTAAGCAAAGTTTGGGTCAAGACATGCATGGATAAAATAAAGTAGAGAATAAAAGCTTTAATATGACATGATCAAACATCTATTTTTATTCAAAATTTGTAAAACTTAACCATTTTTTATAATTTTTGGTAGTTTTGACCCGAGTGTCCCTTTTTCGATACAATATGACAAGTTTGACATTATTAAAATTGTTCAAGATTTTTACGAAATATGACGAAATAGGGATTATAAAAAATATTTAAAAAGAATGCGTCCTGATGTTGTGGATTGCGAATAGGTGTTTGACAGTTCACAGAAAATATCTTGTTCGTCGCGTAAAAAATATTAAAGTGCTTAGTTTTACAAATTAAACTAATTTAATGTCGCGTTTTCTTTTTAAAATTGTAAAGAGGGTCGTTTATTCATTTTGTCGAAAAGTTAAAACAAGAATTTGTTGAAAATTGCGTTTGGAATTGCCTTAACAAATTTATTCGCATTCGCAGGTCGGAGCTCATGTAAAAAGCACATAAGGAATTGATTAAAAAATGTGGATTTAACAAAAAAACAAAAAAAAAAAAATAAGGATGCTAGGTGTCCCCTTGAATATGACAATTTTGGTAAGAAATTTTAACAAATTTGACAGTGGTGTAAGTGCAGCATAAATACATCTGGATCTTAGTTTTGGAAAGTCCTCTTTCAAATATGAAAAAAAAATCTGCCTCCATTCTTTCGTAACATTACAAACAGCAGAAATAACTTAACTTTTTAACATAATTCGAACTTTAAACTACAATTTCTTAACACCTTAATCTTTTTTGTTTTTGTTCATATAGTAAGTTAATCTGTACTAGATGATAACAAAAATGCATTGTGTAAAATCTAGCCTTTAATATTAAAAAGCTCATAAAAGCTCTTCCTTAAGGACTTTTCATTTTGTTCCTCAAATGAAGAACACTTGCGTTGGTGCAAAAGTATATGAATGTGTCCTCTTTTTATTACTCCTCTGTTTGTCTCTTTTTTCATTTTTTAAATCGTTTTGTATTTGTATTTTCGTCCTACGAAATTAAAACCCCGTATTTGTCTTGACAAATAAAAATAAATTTTCACGATTTTTGTGTCTTATGTTTCTATAATTTTGATTAATAAATCCATAAAGGTCTTTTAACATCTAAATAAAAACAACACAATGGAATTTGATGAGGATATTAAGTGTTGAAATTCAATGTTTAGTTTACTTCCTTGCATTATCCTGACGATGACCTAATCTGAAAACTTAATGTGAGGCTGTCCTGCAAAATAAGTTACCCATTTTGTTGGTATTACAAATATCGTATCAACTCCGGCAGTGAACATTTTTTTAACAAAATAAATAACCTATAAAGCAATAAACAAAAGCATTTCAATGTTAATATACATTTTAAAAATGTCGTCGGCTATACAGATTTCAAATTGACGGTGAGACACTACTTTGCTTATTGATTTTCACGCCTGAATCTATTTTATTTTTCTTGTGCTTGAACTGCTTATTCATTAAAAATATAACAAGAACCACCCTTTTTACTTTTTCCAAGTCAATTGCATTTTTTTGGTCAAATATTAGCAATTAATATAATTATATGTTTTTTTCTGCTAAACAATTTTGTTTTTTTTTTCGTTCTCGATTGTTGGTTTTATCTTTTTTCTTTGGTTTGATATATTTTTATTTAAATCAACAATCATGCATTTTCTTGTTTATGTTCTTTTTAGTGTTGAACTGCTGACTTCGCAATAATTTATTTTTTAAGAACTCTGATGAGTTGACAATTTTATAAGATATGAGCTGTTTAACTGGTAAAATAATAATTGTTAAAAAAAAAACAACAAATTTTTCACTATTTCCTGCTATTTGTTTTTTTCCGGATTGAGAAAATTGTATGTGCACAGGGGTAGATGTATTGAAAATAAGTCTTAAACATTACTTCTTCGTATAAAACTTCATCAAAATTAAAAAAAGTGTTTTCAACATTTGTAAAGCGAACATATAAAACATTAAACCTATTAACAGTGTCAAAATTAGTATTTAAATTTTTTAGGAGTTCCTCAATGAATTTGATATTAAAGAATAGCAAAAAAAGAGTACAGCGTACACCTACATCAATATGGCGAAAAGCTGCTGTTTGGTTATTTTTCTTTTTTCAATTTTAAGATGTTTAAACCATTTACATAGTGATCTGAAAATTATTTTGTTGAAACAGTTTTGGGATTAATGTGAAAAATTAGAGTTTTTCTTACAAAATTTTTTTTCATCTGATTTCTAAGTTTTATTTTGAAGACATTTTTATAGTAAAGGTTAGTTCCTTCGGATAACTGAGCCTTTAAAGTATCTAATCCTAGTGCCTAGTGGATAACAATTTTTTTGTGACATAAACCAGACAGTAATACAGTAATATATTGAATTAAAATCCGACCTCAGAATTACTGAATTATTATTATTATAAAATTCTTAATTTATAAAATATAAGATAATATAATACTACAAGAAAATAATAAGAGAAAATAGAATAGTGGCATTAAATTCCGTCTATCGAAATAATTGACGTATTACTTTAAAAAAGAAAAAAGTATTTATTGATAAAAAAAATTTGTTTGTTTGATTTGAGTTACTGTTTTCAAATATCTACATTGAATATTAATTTAAAATAAAGCTTAATAATGAATTTATTTGTTTATATTACAAAACTGTTCCTATATATTTAAAGGCATGATCGCAGTATCTTAAAAGAATTTTGCATCCACATTTACCATTCAAAATATCTTTAGCTTCATTAAGAGATAAAAAACTCTTTGAGAAGTACAGTTTTGGCAATTCTTGCAGAATTGATAATATCAGCTAAAAAGTGGTAAATATTTTCATTTTCGTTTATATTACAAGGACTACAAATAGTTTTAATATCTTTCCTATATGGCATATAGTTCAGATTCAATATTTCAACTCTAGGTCGCCTTAATATAAAACTGATTTGATAAGAAAAAAACACAATAATTCTCAACTCCCAAGTTGTGTTTTAATTCTCTATATAATAATCGACTTGATGAAATCTGAGCACTATAGATGCATTAAAGATTGAAAGATTCATCTTCTTTTGCGATATAATTGTTGAATTCATTACGTCAGTTAATAATTGACTTAATGGAAAAATCCAAATCTAACCCGTGGATGATTGCAATATTTATCGATTCTTTAAACGGTGTGAGCCTGCGTCGGTCTTCAGGCTTTTCAAATATGTTTGTAAGACGCCTAATTCCACATGCAAAGAATAAGTACATAGGTCTTGTCATTGGCAGCCTAAAAATTCTTTTGATAAAGAGACGCTGAATAACCTGGAATTCGTCAATAAATATCAATTTATCAAAAACTTGATTGACATAGCAAAGGCAGGTGTTTTTGTAGCATCTAGTACCCTAAATTTACAGGAGGTGTTAACTTGTTGATTAGTGGAAAAGCTGCTCCAGATGATGTTGATAGCTGTTTTAACGACTGAACATTTTCCTCTAATGTGATGATGACGTATATCTGGAGCAGTGTTTCCCAACATGGAACCCACGCCCCACAGGGGGGGAGGGGCAATTTAACATTCTGATGCTTCACATCCATTTTTGATTTCAATATTTAAAGAGTGCGAAGGATAAAAAGATCTCATTTTCGCACTAATTTATTTTCGAAGATATTCCAGACTTTTTTATCTTGGCTTGTTCAAACTTTTTTTGTGCCAAATTGTGAACGCTTTTTCCAGGTATCCTTTAAAGAACACAATGTGAGCATGAGGGAGTTATACTGTTTTAAACTATTTGTGGAACACTTTTTGTTTCTTTTAAGCAACAAACTGGAAATGAAAATTTGCAAACTGTCGATTTTAAGGCATTTGGGAGTCTGTCGATATTTTCGAAAAACTAGACTCATTTAATAAGCAGCTTCAAGAGAAAAATATAACTACAGCTATAGATGTGATTGCTTACCATCTGGAGAATTTATCGCTGGATTTAAAAATATAATTTTCTGGTTTTGGTAATTTCTTCCTAATTTTTAATAATTCAAGTTTTTTAGCGAACATTTTAAAATGTTTAATGTTAAAAATTAAACATAATGTTGGGGATAAACATTTTGGATATGTCTTGGTGAGGTATAACTATAAAAAAAAAAGTTTATATATAAAGGTATATATAAAAAAAGTTATGAAACACTGGTCTAGAGTATTTGATATTAAAAACACCAAAGGAAAGGATTGAGAAATTATCTCCTCATTCAATATTTTGTTTAAAAAACTCAAGCGGACATTCAAAAATGCTAGCGTGGAGTATTTGAAAAATTCAAAAGCCTTTTTATTTTTCATTCTTTCCAGAGTTTCTTACAGCTTAGACATTGAAATTGTATCATTTAGTTGGGCTATGTAGATTTCAGGCTGGGCATCATGAAAAGGAGACAAGGTAGACCCGGGGCTAAGAAGCTGTTTAAAATATGCTGCCAAAGAATCAACATTCAAAGTTGGTGACGAGCAGTTTTTTCAGCCCCCCAACATTCTTACTTTGGAAAAGATCGACCTTGAGTCCTTGCATTCTATCAGACTTTTGCCAACATTGTCTAGGTACTCCTTTTGTTTTGTTGTACATAATCGCTTAAACTTCTTATTTGTAGTTAGATGTAGAGTTTTGACTAAATAAGAATTTTGTTTTTCTAAAAAAATTCAAAAAACCTAAAGATTTTGTAGTCTTTAAACTTTTAAACTTAATACTCCTACCACTACTACTACTACTACTACTACTGTGGGTGGAAACTGCAGATTGTATTTCCAGTATTTTTCCGCCATTTGCTCACAAGAAAGATTTCAAGGTAAGAAAGTTTTCCAAAATCTTAAAATAAATTAATAATACGTCTACCACAACCGTTTAATTTACTATCCAATTAGCCCCAGTGAAGCTGGGTTTTGAAAATTACTTATACGAGCGTTCAGATCACCCAAAAATCTAAATGTTTTTAAGACATTCATTTAAGAACTCATACAATTCATTAAAATCATGATTCCAATTGGTGCAGTTTAAATACGTTAGAATTATATAAAAGCGATTTCGCCTGTACATTATTTCAATTAAAATCTTACTTGCAACTGATTAAAAGGTTACATGACTACTAATTCAATTTTTAACTGCATAAAAAATGCCACCACTCACCAAAATTATGATTTCTTGTGGCTGGAATACACTTAACATTAAAACCCTTTTAATATTTCAATATGTCGACTTCTTTGTCTTTTCAAGAATAGTTTCAATCAACATCAAATTGTAAAATAAAATTTAAAAAATCTTGAATTAAAACATAAAATTTTATGACTTACAAAAAAATTACAGACGGCAACACTTTCTTAACTATTATTGACATTACGTGCTGATTTCTACTTCCGGTCTGCATTCCGTTTTGATTTGAGTTGTTGTTTTGACGTTTTGGTCCTTTCTTTTGATCTTGTTGCTCATTTCGAAATAACCTAGTTTCAAATTTAAAATAAGACATTTTTAATCTATTTTGATGTTAAGCTACAGCACCAACTAGCTCGCATACGGATTTGCCATGCATAAAATAAATTGAATGTGCTAAGAAGCCTCCAGCCATATTTTTGAGAAAAACGAGAGATTAGACAAATGTTGGCAAGAATTGTGATTTCCATACAACACATATTGCAAAAAACCTAATGGTTTATGAGAGAATGACATTTTACCTTAAAAAACTTCGGGCCACTTTGTTTTTATTTATTAGAGTTTTTGAGAAATTGAAAATCATCAGAGTGAATTTTTAAGTTAGGACTTTTTTTTTAATAATCACCTCCTGAAAAACATTAAAACTGCTCATTTTGTAATGCATTTTTGAATGTGTAATTATATGAAAAAAAATAACGTAACTTTCCCCAAATTTGTTTTATTTAACAAAATAACGGCGAAAAGTAACTTATTGCTTAAAAAGGCATTTTATAAAAGTCTTTTTTTTTCAAACAATAGTCGTTCTTTACTTTACTATCAGTTTTTAGTTCACTTATTTGCCACAAAGAAGTTTTTTTTCGAAAATGCATTTTTTGTTGGAACATGAAAAAAATACAAAATAAAGTATGGCATATAATATTTTTATTTGAAATTCGGACGCATCTTCTGAGTTCGACATTTTGGGTGGAGGGCTCTTAAAGCAACGGCTTCTTCGTTGTCAAATGGGGTAAAGTTTTCATCCAGGGTGTTCATTGCGTTTGCTGTGACGTACCTTAATTGAGGTAGTCGCGATTGGGTTGTCATCCTTCTCATAAAGCTAGTTTAGGTGGTTGGTTGTGTTTCATATAAGCTTCTCTGTCGAAAGTACGAAGAAGCTTCTTTTCCAGTGGTATGACTTTTCTCTGAGTATAGATTTTATATTTTTTGCATGATCAACTGAAGGTAAAAGTTTGATGTATAGTTCCAAAAAACAACAAATTTTCTTAAGCAAGAACTATCTATGTAATTCTCGGATGAGAACTGATAAGCGGTCAGAAGAAAACAAAAGCTATAATACACGGAAATCATAATGACGCGGCCATAATTGCAGACTGAAACGTTTCGTTCAGTTTTGCTTTCGGAAGTGAGGTGCGCTTTGCTAGCAGTGAATGTGACTATAATACAAGAAAGAGATAAATGATATGTCTGTTCGCGTACCTCCCAAAACAACGAATTTCTACGAATTTAGCCCAAAGTTCTGTCAAAGCTCCTAAAAAAAATAAAACTCGCAGAAATTCGTTTAAAAATGTCTACTTTTTCAGTTCCTTACGTCTTCTGAACGTACCAAAAGTCACCTTTTTAGAGCCTGATCTCATAATTCCTTTTTGTCATGCGTTTCGTCATTACTTCTTTTTTTTGACAGAAAACTTTTTTCACTACTACGTTATTCGTTCTTAGCCGTCTGCGGAACAACGAAGGTCTAAATGAAAACACGGAACACGAAAAACGAGGAAATTCAAAGCCCTTCTAAATTTACGATGAGCTCTCTTCGTTATTTGTTTTTCGAGTAACAACATTCACCGAATGAAGATGGAAGGTCAATTTGTTGGAAAATAAATAGCAATAATAGGTCTGTTCGTGTACTTCCCAAAACTACGAATTTTATTTTTTTTTATATGAGCTTTGACAGAACTTTGGGCTTACTTCTTAGAAATTCGTAGTTTTGGGAGGTACGCGAGCAGGCATATTAATAATTAAAAATATTTTGTTATCACTTCTTGTTCAGATATTTACCTTTTGTCATTTTATGAACAGCCCTTGCCTCTACTCGTTTGTTAAACCATAAACGTAAAAAAACGTACTCCGTCATCCCAGGTTTTTTTTTCAAGCTAATGGAGTTTTTTTTGGTAAATTCAGATTTCGATCTGAAATTTGATTTTGTTTTCGTCGTGAATGGTATACGCGATTGAGGGTTGATTTCTCTTCATTATTGTATTGGTCTATAATTTGTGTCGGTTAAGCTGTAGCGATCAAAACTTGTGAAGCTGGCAGCTGGCTGTCAATTACTCTGTTGGATAATAATGGTGTAGGTAAAAAGAGGGGTAAACCTGACAAAAAATCCTGATCTGCAAAACTGATTTTTTATAAAAAAAATTATCTTTAGCTGTCAAAATTAATTTTGTTTACCTAAAGAAAACCTCATTATATTGTAAATCTATGCAAATAAACCGAAAACAATTTATTTAGTCAACTTTATCAAAAAGCAGCCGGAGCTGCAAGACGGTGTTCACATTGGACTGAAAAACTGGATTTTTGTTTGACGTTTCAGTATTTACATCTTCCTTTACTGAAGAAGTGGGAGCGAGATGTGAATACTGAAACGTCAAAAAAATCTAGATTTTCAGTCCAATGTGAACACCGTCCAAGAGTTGAACAAATTTTAACTTTTACTGCAGTATTTTTGACACCTATTCCAGCTCCATCAACCATTTTGTTCAGGCAGCCAAAATGGAGCGTCCTTTTTGATAGACCGTTTACATTACATTTGAAATTAGGTTTGGCTTTGCTACCATTTTCTTCTTTTGATTTGCTTAAGCATTCAAAGGAGCTTGTAGTATTTAATTTGCAATAATTTTCCTCTTTTAATTTGCTTATGCTCAGTCACAGGAGCTTTGCAGTATTTAATCATTGAAATTGGAGTATTCTCCATATATTCATTCATTCACTAGAGCTTACATACTTACTTACATAAGGTGGCGCTACAGTCCACCAACAAGCTTCTCCCAATCGAGCCGACCCGGTTTCTAGCTAGCTGTCTCCGGTTTCGCACTGCACCCAGGTCCTCTTCCGCCCACCTATACCGCTGTCCTCTTTTACTGCGCCGTCCCACGGGGTTGGATTCAAAAACTTTCCGGGGCGGAGCGTTCATTGGGTCTAGGTGACCCAGCCTGACTGAGATCAGTCGTTGGCTTTCGTGGATACGTCGGTGTCGCTGTACAGTACAGCCCATACAATTCGTTATTATATTTTCCTTTCCATTCCCCATCTATGCAGACGGGACCAAAAATCACCCGGACAATTTTCATCTCAAAATAGCATAAAGCGTTCTCATCTACCGTTAATAGTGTCCATGCTTCTGCATCATACATCACACTACAGCGGAGCCTAGGTAGACAAAGTCTGTGGCCATCTCAAATTAATAGCTGTCTACAGTGACGTGCTGACTGTGACGTCGGTGTTGGGTGTCCTTTCTTGTTGGCAGCATATATTTGGTCTTGCCTTTGTTCACCGTTAAACCCATCTTCTTGGCTTCCTATTCAATTCTCACGAAAGCACCACTGACATCACGCTTTGTTCGTCTGATTATGTCAATATCGTCGGCGTAAGCGAGTAGTTCGAACGACTTCTGAAAGAGAGAGGGTTTTGCATAGTTTTTTCAAGAACACAATTCTTGAAGAAGTTGCATGGCAGCGCGTCGCCTTGTCTTAAACCTTTTTTCATCAAGGGTATCAGTGAGGTCTTTGCCAACCTTAACGAAGCAGCGTGCATTCTCGATTCATCCTGCACAATTGGATGAGTTTGGGTGGGATGCCAAAACTAGACATAACTCTGTGTATAGCTCGTCTCTATAGATGCTGTCATACACAGCCTTGAAATTGATAAAAAAGTAGTGATATCGATTTGAAACTCCTGGGTTTTTCCAAGATCTGCCGTAGTCTGAATATTTGGTCGATCGTGAATTTTTCTGACCTAAACCTCACTAATATGGACCTATAAGGTTGGTGATAAATGTCTTAAGTTGTTCACAAAATACGGCAGAAAAGATCTTGCGATATTAAAGAGACTGATGCCTCTGTAGGGATCACATTTCTTTAGGATCGGGCAAAGAATGCTGAGGTTCCATTCATCCGGCATGCTTTGAAAAGGACCTGGCGATTTCTTGCGACTGTAGCCGTCCGACTTCGAACTTCCTCAAAGTATTCCCCTGTTTTGGCTTTGGTCTGGACATCCGTAGCATTAACTTGACTACTAAGAGGTAGTGGTCATCGTTGGCTCCTCAGAACGTTTGTTGACAGTTACGTTCGTTCTGTTCTGTTCGGTTTTGGCCATGAATAGAAACAAGATATATTATATGCTTATTAGGTTATTTCATTTGATTATTGATAAATTCAAGTGAATTCAATTTGATTATTATAGTTTCATTTAAATATTAAAAAAAAGATGGTAAAAGATGATTGTGACGTCACAAAAACACAAATGGTGAATTGGGTGTATCTTATGAGCACACCTTGCTTCTGTTTATCGTGTGCCATGTCTATGTATCACAAGTTTAAGTATTTCTTCTGAAATTATAAATTTTCGTATTTGAGTCCATAAGTCTACATTGTCATTTTACTGAAAGTCGTTGGCATGATCAACTTGTCTATATGCTTTTTCCTTTGTAGGTGGCGAAGTACTTGCAAGTACTTTACCAGCTTTTTTCAATGGAACACATCAAACTGCTTCCCCATGTTAAATGTATCTACTCGCACATGAAAGCATGTACAGTTGATAGTACTAGATTAGGGTTTTCATCTACTCACAACTACTTTGCCACCTCCAAAGGAAAACGGCTTATATTGAAGCAACAAATCTTTTCACTTCCATAAACTTATCTCACGCAATCAAACTACATGCGTCTCTCAATCGCACAGAAAAAATGCTTAATGCATGCTGCAGAGAGTTATTTTTTAAATTGGCGAACCGGTGGGTTTTGTGTAAAGTCTCTTTTTATAACACTTAAAATCTACCTATCTCGCTGGATGCACCTTTAAAGGCAATAAAGACAGACAGAGTTTAGTGTCTAGTGTTATGCTGGATACTGGAATATGCAGGCTCTTTGATAGATTTAAAGATTTCGGCAAAAAAAAGTGTTAGGTGTTGCAAACATTCAACCCTATCACGAACTCCATCGTAATTGTAAACTTTTACCATATCCCGAAAAGAGCTATCACCAATTCCGTTCGTAATGGCTTAGTTTTTTCAAGATGTTTAACAAGTTTTCGATTGCGATGGAATTCGTGGTAAGGCTGATTATTTACCATTACTTTGCATCATTCATGAAGTGCTAAGAGTTTTCACTGTTTTTTTTTTTTTTTTTTTTTTTTTTTTCTAGGCTGACGCTTGTTTGGGGATGCATGAACGTGAATACATTCAAGAATCACTAAGTTATGTCCTTCGAATACAAGAAGTTCAAGAACGGATAAAATTTGAATTCGTTGAAATATTACTGGCATTCATATCAGGATGGTTAGTGTTCTATCATACGGCACACGAGCAGGGCGAGGATAATAAGGATTATCTACAAGATTTAAGGCATAAAGTTCAAAAGGTAAGTTATTAATTTATATTTACTGAATTGTTTCTTTATATATATATATCTATTATATATCTATTTCATGTTCCATGATTGAATTTCTAGACAAGAGAAAATTTTGAAGAAGCTAGAGAAAAAGTCAATGAATTAAAAAGCAAATATATGGAAAAGAAAACGGTGAGTTTTTTTCTAAACAATATGCATAATTATATTTTTAATTACTTAAAACTAGTTATTTAAATGCTGAAAAAAGGGTGGACTTGCTTTTAAGTGTTGCTTCTTTGTATGTCATCGTATACCATATGAAAAAGCAGTTCGTAAAATTGATGACCCATGTTATCAGCTGCTTGTAAAATAGCATCTTTAGTAGTTTTTCTTTTTCTCGAGCATGTTGAGCTCGATAATGGGCATTTTTTGATATAAGAGTCGTCGGTCTTATTTTGGATCCTTGATTTTAAGAGCAACCTTCTAAAAAGATTAAAATCGAAACGCACTTCCAAAAAATACAATATATTTTATAAATCAATTCCACCTTAAATAAAAATCCCATCAAAAATTCATTTCATCATTTCTCGAACATTCATTTTCTATTTTTGATAATTGATACTTTATAACGTCCGGCTTACAAAACCTGGAAATTCCTTATATGACATTTTAATACGTTTTCGCTCAAAAAAAATTCACTGAATTCAAATATAAATACCCCTCAATTCTTTCATGGTTTCTATAAACCAGTTTTTACATAAATCTTGAACCCCCAGTTTCACAGTCTCGTTTAAACCTTGAACTGAGTTCAATTGTTCTGCTGAACTAAAGTTTAAACCAAAAGTGGAGTTTAAACTCCACTGTGTACTGGGGGTGTACTGGGGGTTAGTATCTAAAAATTAAGTTTTTTTTTAATTTTAAAGTGGGTTTTTGTGTCTCCTAATCGATTTTTAAATTTGGACTTACGAGCCGGCGCGCGGTAAATTTGATTTAGATTTTCTATAATTTTCTTATTTAGATATGATTTCCTAATACTTACATATTTAAAATAGCTATCAGTTAAAAAATAAAAAAGCAAACAAATTTTCACTTTCTTAAACTTCAAGTTTGAAAAGATTCCGTCTTACCCTGAGGCGTCGTAGCGAATTCGTACTCCGAATGCAGAACAAAAAGCATCACAGCTCTCGTATTCGTATTCGTATTCGTAGTACAAATTAATTACGACGGGGGCTGTGATGAAGTCGAATGTAATAATACATAATTAACGTAACTACTAACAAGTGTAATACTAAATATACGTGTAATATTATATCTTAATCTATTTATATAATTTTTTTATAGAAACCAGAAGAGAAGTTCACTAAACGTGGCTATTTATTTTTAATGGAAAAGAGTAAGTCTACAAATAAAATAAAACTCATAAAAAACTTGGAAGACTCTGAAAAAAGGTTCCATTTTGAAAATATCCCTTCTAGAGCCTTTCAAGGCAACATGGACCAAATACTACTGCACATACAAAAAACAAAAAAAGGAATTTACAATGTTGCAATTTAATCAAATATCTGGTAGACCAGAGTCTAATGATGAAAAGCTCACCCTAATTTCGTGCCAACGAAGAGCATCCGAGTTCGAAAAACGTTTTTGTTTCGATTTGACATTCAAAGAAAAACCAGGAATTGTATATACATTTCAAGCCCTCAGTGAAGAGGACCGCAAAGCGTGGATAAACGCAATGGATGGAACGGAACCGGTAAGTTAACATGCTATATTTTTATTGTTTTTAAGCCTGAAACTTAAAGTTTCCTTTGGTATATTTACAGACTTACCTAACTCCTGGCAAAACAAAAGGCTCCGAAGAATACCAGTTAGATGAGACGGGCTTTGCGTTCGTTCGAAAATGCATTGAAGTATTGGAGAATCGGGGACTGGAAGAGGAGGGTATATATCGAAAAAGTGGTGTGGGTACAAAAATTACCAAGTTACTCTCACTGGGCATGGATAAGAAAAAGACTGATGTAGTATTTAGTGAGGAACAATATAAAGATCTAATGGAGAGTAATACAATAGCAAGTGCACTAAAGACATACTTGCGTAATTTAAACGAACCGTTGATGACATATCGATATCATAGCGGGTTTATAGAGGCGGCAAGTAAGTTAACTAAAAATTTAACTATGATTAATAAATTAAATTTTATTTGAGAGAAAAATTTAAATACTTGAAGCGTTTAAAAGATGAAGGTGCTAGCGACATTTTCAAAATTTTAAGTAATCAGCATCTTAAGTTTTTGGTCTATAGTTTTTTTCTATAAAAATCATATAAGTGCTTGTAATGTTAATTATCTTTTCCGTTCCGACACAGGAGTTACGAGACATTTACAGTTTGGTGTATTTAATCAGAATCACAAACTTTGTTGTATTTTCTTAATTATTTTTCTTATAGAGGGTTAAGTGACATGTATTACTCTTATGATTTATTTATTTTGACCTGTTTTTTTCTCTTTTATTTTCATCGCAACCTGTGGAAATAGCATTGGAATACAAATATTTATGATCTGTGAATGAATTTCATCTGCTTATTTAAATCAAAAATTTTGAAAAGTGAGAAATATATTGATTTCACTTAATATTCTTCATTTGCTCACATTTTGCAATTTAAATCAACGCTGAATATTCAAACTAATTATTCATTTGATTAACATAAATTAAGTTGAGGATAATTTAAAAAAAATTAGGTTTTACATAAAAAGATTTCTTGGAGATCTTAAGTAGTATTAAGTAAAAGAAATCTTCTTTCATTTTTTCAATGTTAAGGCTGAACATCGCATGAACTTAAAAAATATCTTGGAGAACGAAACTCAAAGTTGCGTTCTGCCATGATGGTATCCATTAGCAGCACTTGCACTGATGTAACTGACTCGGAATATGCATCAAGTCTTCTAAATGTTATGTTTACGTATATTCCACTTTCAGATTAGAAGAAATAATTGAACAAAAAATGTAATGTCAAATATAACTGAAAGTAAATATGTTAACAGAAACGCTTATTAACCTGTATTAGGGCAAAAATGATAGTTAATCAATCAGAATAGCCAACAAAACATTTTGTTATTAAATTAATTAATTAATTTAGAGAGGTAAGGATGAGCCAGAAATTTTAGTTCTAATAAAAGACCTTCATATTTACGAAAAAACGATTTTTCAAAAAATGTCATATAGCTCCTTCATCTTCTAAGCGCTTCATTTGTCTTTAAAGGACGTTCTGTGACTTAGGGCTAGTCTTTCAGTGCGAGATTATCATAGTCTGGGTGTTAAATCTGAGTTACCTCCAGAAACGTGTTTTTCAGTTTAAGTTAACTAACCTGCTTTGGTGAGTTAACTCAGGGACCAAATTAGTACCTTTTCAACTGTGGTGCTATCTCGATTTTGATAGTGAGAGTTATTGTAGCGCCATCTATATTCTCATGCGTGAATGGCGTAGAAGGGTGATATCCATAGTGTCGCACATCGATAGCCCTAGATTTTTGACAACTGAAATTTAAAGTCAATCCTGAACTGAAAAACTCTATCTGAGTTAACTCGGGGTTAATTTATTTTCAGATTTTATATTTTCTGATTTAACCCAGAGCTAACCCTAAACTGAAAAACTGTCCCTAAGAGTAGTATTAGGCCTGATACAAGGAGAAAACAAAATACATGTAGGTATTATACTTTAGGTTTGATAGATCTTACAATTAGTTAAAACTTGAAAATGGAACTTGAGAATGAAGGAAATATAAAAAGTGGATGATGAGATAGGTGGATATCCAAACTGCCCATGTCAAATACAATTACCTCAGAATTTCAAATTGAATGGTCATTGACACTTCCACACCAGAAAAATTTGTACGTAGTCATGCCATAAATTCTGCTACTTGGAAAACACTCAATAAAAACATAACTAGTATTACTTTTTTAATTTTTTTGGTAAAACAACAGCTTAATAAGAGAGTAATATTATTTTATCAAGTTCATCCAAATTGACCAACGACAGCCTTTACACAAGCCTTGAGTCTAAGGCCAATCACGTACCTAATTACACTGCACTTCAGTAGGAATAATTGGCCACCGGTTTTTCCAGACTTAATTTTAAACTTTTTTTATTATTGTGCAGTTTGCGAGAAACTATGAGCTCTAATCTGGATTAATTGACTTAATCCGGCAGACCTGCTTCTCATACCACTTTTGATTGAACTTTTGCTTTGGGTGGTGGAGCCAAGTTCGTCTGAAGTACCCAATGATTTTAAAAGAATATGCCATCATTTAGGAGCTGAAATTTTTCGTCCAGAATGCTTTTTAGATACTATTTGGCTCTTGTGTAGTTTTTTTTTGCCTTTAGAACTTTCATGGTTTGTTTCCCCCTTAACCATCAAAAAGTCCGATAATGGCTTCTCTGGACCCTAGCAATCTTATTCTTAGCTTCTTAAGAGTTCGTTACGTATACTCATTCATTTCATTTGTAATATTTTTTTCTCACACGAAACAACATTTTGATCGGAAAAACTCGTTTTTCGAGAAAGTGAAGATTTGGATCTTTCTAGGCTTATTTTTCTTAGATGTACTATGGAAGGCTGTTATCCCAAGGTCATTTGTAATAACTCTGATCCTTTGTTTATTCCTATTTCCCTGGCCACCACTTCTTGCTGCCGCGAGGGTTTTCTTCTTTTTGTAACTTAAAGTTCTATAGCTCTAAAAAAAACACCCTTTTTAACCAAACCCAAAATTCAGAACAAAGAAAAGGTTTGCAACTTATTCGTTTCTTCCGGATTACCAAACGAAGACGTTATGTATTACATTCCACTCAACTTTCCAATAAAGTTGCCTTAATTGAAAATAAAATTTTTGACATCTGGCCAGTCAGAGACCAGAAACTTGGCTTAATTTCTAATCCCTTGGGTCGTCTGAACGTCACCAGATTTAAAAGAAAGGTTTTCTAGTTCTGGTGATTTTTTTCTAAATTTTAATCATTCCATTTTTTTTGTAAAAATTTAAAATTTTGCATATTCAAAAATTGTTTAAGATTAATGTTGGATGAAGATAAGAATTTGGGAAAAGTTTTTTGTGGGGCATAGCACAAAAAAGGTTGGGACACACTGGTGTATAGGCTTTTTATAAAATTATTATGGTTATTTAAAAATGGATGTGTAAGGTTTTTAATGAAGTCGTCATTAATCAAGATCACTTAATCCTTAGGTGCTAAAATTTGTCTTAAGACAAAAATTTATTTATTGTCTACGCTCAAAGTAAAAATAAAATAAATATTTTATTCATCCAATATGTTACATATATAATATACATATTTTATTTTATTTTCAAAAGAACAAGACAATCTTAAGCAACGAGTTCATGAAGTTCATAAATTAGTCCATAAACTGCCACAGCCAAACTTCATAATGCTGGAAATGGTCATAAAGCACTTAACTGAGTATGAACAAATAAATTAATAATCCACATTGATCATAATGTTTTAAATTGATTTATTAAAAACAGGGTTTCCCGAAAATACGAAAAGAATAAGATGTCCGTATTTAATTTAGGAGTTGTATTTGGACCAACACTTCTGCGACCGCAGGAGGAGACTGTAGCTGCCATTTTGGATATCAAGTTCAACAACATTGTAATAAACATTCTAATTGAAAACTATGAATTGATTTTCAACAATCCACCGGGAACACTCGCTGGCATCACAGCGAACTCCAGCCCACCAGCAAGAGTTCCCCGAGCAAATCAAACAGGTGCACCAAATGTGGGGAACCGCCCTACAATGTATTCACCCCAGCAGCCGGTCTATCGTATAGTTACTAGTTACACAGAACAGCCGATGTCGTCTTCGCTACAAAACATACCCAATGGAATGATATATCAACCCAGCAGTAGTGCTTCTGCGAGTAGCACTAATGGAACTTCAAATACAAAAGGTATGGCTCCAAGTATACCAGTTCATCAACATAAATCCAACCACCATCAGATGTCACATATGGCATCATCTGAGAGTGACATAAGTGTACGGCGGGATCCGTCCACATATGCAACTGTCGGAGGTACTGTGTTACCTGGCACCAACTGTCCACTTATAGCACATCATGCAACACCGGCGAATGCGACAAATTTACGCCATGAATATCCCACTCAAGCAGGAGCTGTGCATGCATACAATGGTCCAAGCCCACCAAGCAATCGCGTCAATATTTCTCCACCGCCGCTAGCTTTGCGGCCCGAACAACTTTACGGAACGAATCCCGCACATGGACGCTCCCATTTAAGCTATGCTCAGACTAAGCACTATCCGGGATCTTCTCGGGGTGATTCCAACGATCGAATGCATTCGACCAGTAGTTCGAATGAATCTGTCTGCGATTCGATATCTTCGTCCAGGGACAAGCCGAGGGCATCCATTGATTATTCTATGCATCAGGGACAAGTAGGTGTTGCGGGTTCGGTATCAAATCTCTTGGCAGGTGCATCAAATGCGAACAGCTGTGATGACGTCGTTGTGACTTCTAGTAGTAGTGCAGTTTCAACAAACCATACAGCGAGTGATTATGTGCCAAAGAAAGTCCACCGGACAAAGGATTTCGATCAAATTAAAAGGGATCTAAGTGCAGGAACGGCGTAAGTTTTACAATCATAAATATAAAAAAGCAGAAATTACATTTTAATATCAAACGATATTATTTTTCAGGCGAGTACGTACCCTATACGCGTGTTTAGGCGAAAGTGAAGGAGAGTTGTCTTTTGAACCAAATCAAATTATTACCAATGGTAAGTTTAGTAGTATTCATTATCATAAAAGAATGTATTTACAAAAACAAACATTTCATTTAAACTAATACCAAATCACATAAAAAAAAGCGATCGATTCTACGAGTTGTAATATGTGAATTTATTTTTCTTGAGTTGAAATATTTTTGTTCACACTATTCAAGCATTGGCGGCCGTTAGCCGAAAAAAGAGAGAATTTTCAATATTTAAAGTATAAAAGAAAGATCTTAAATTTTAATGTTAATCACATTAATAAATAGGAAAAATGATATTTAGAACGCTTCGTTTATTATTTGTTAGCGATAATTGAGGGCTGTTTTTATGTAAGTGTAGAGGTACTTCCAGTTTTCTCCATTAAGAATTTGTAGGACATCTTCAGCAAAGAGTATGGGTTTTCCCTAGACTGCTAATCGTATCGCTTTAAGTATTGGACATCTTCTCTCTCTCTAAGATTGCATAATGAGCACGTTGAATCTATATCCGTTCTGTACGGCTTGTAGTTTAAGGGTAGAAGTTCTCCTCTAGCTTTGCAAATTGTTGATATCATATCTAGACTTGATCTATCGTAAAAATAATTGTTTGGCCCAAGTACATGTTGTAGTAACTTGTAGGTATCTCTTGTTAGACTCTCTTGAACCTGTCTTCGACAATCCTTTACTAGGGCGTTCTCGATTTTTTTGTTGATTTTTTCTATTCCAGCGCTACTCTTTGTAAAACAACTAATTTGTTCCCTGCCGAGTCTCGTCCCTTCACTGAAATGCTGTGTGTTTCGACTTTGCAGGTGTTTGGCGATTTTATACGTAAGATCGTGCGTTGGTTGGATCATCATCTTCCGGATATAATCGAAATGAAGTTTTAATGTGTACATGTGCAGTGGGGACATACTAGTTTCAGTATGTAGAATGTAGTTCGGGTGTTGTATGGCAGTCTGAACATTTTTTTGGGGATGTATCTCAGGAGTTTCTCAACTTTTTCAAGCTGCCAACTACCCCAAACTTGAGCCGCATAACACATAATTGACCTCATTACTGCTTCGAAACATTCTATATTAAGCGCTAGGTACAACTTCTCTATGGTTAAGGTTCCACTCCAGCTGCAATTTATTGGTCGTTTTGCCTCCTTCAATTTTTCTTGGAGGTGTTTCCTAGAAGAAAGCTTTAGAGAAATGAGAAAGTCCAGGTATCGGTTCTCTTTTACCTTCTCAGCTGCGTCAGCTGCATCGTATTTGGGATGTCGGCCAGTATGACTATGTCATCCGCGTACAGTAGGAGTTTAAATATCAAGTAAGGTCATCCAAGAACAGAGAGAAAAAAAAAAAGTGGGCTGAGGAGGCAGCCCTGGTTGACTCCTGTTTCCGTTTTAAACCATTCCGATAAAATATTTTAATCCCAGACGGCAAGGTTTCCAACGAAGAGTTTCTGCAATACTTTAAGCTTTTCTGAGATTTCTGAAATTTGTAGAATAACACTTTTCTGTCTATGGCATCGAACGCTGCCTTAAAATTCTCAAAGAATGCATAGAGCTTTTTTCCACTATTAAGATGTGACCGGGCAATGCTTGTGAGGACGAAGATATTATCTATTGTGGAATAACCCTTTTGGAAGCCGGCTTTGTAGTCGCTGAGCAGGTTGTTTTTTTGCACCCAATCAGTGAGTCTTTCTAGGAAAACCCCTGTGAAAATTTGTGTCACTGTGTTTAGGAAGGAGATACCTCTGTAATTACTGGGTTCCGTTGGATCACCTTTCTTCAGTATAGGACAAATTATGGTTTTTTTTAGACTTGTTGGTACTTCTTCATTTGAGGATACAGTTAAACGTCTTTGTTAGTTCTTCATAGAAAGCATTCGCCGCGTTTTTGAAAAATTCGTAGGGTATACACTCTTCGCCAGTGGCTTTATTTGAGGTACAGCGGCTTATAACTTGGACTACATCCAACTGAGTGATAGGTCGATCTAGGGTGCCAATTTCAGGGATTGGGACTGCATACTGTATGGGGTCTCCAGAAAGGTTCATATTTAAAAGATTTTTGGAGTATTCAACCAGAACAAGAGCTTCCACTTTAATGCAGCTTTCTAAAAGTTGGTTTATTTAATGTCTTTGCGATCTTCCAGAACGCTTTACTATCATTTAGAGTATTGAGCCTCGCTGCTAATTCTTGTGCATATGTTTTTTTGTTTCTGCAAGCAAGTTGCCTTATACAGTTTGTTTGCGTCTCGATAAAAATGATAAAAAATAGTGTATTTTTGCATTGATGGAGCCTTTTTTCTTTGTAGCCTTAGATACGCGAAAGATTTTTTCCTTGCGGCTTCACACTCCCAGTCATACCACGGTTGTTTTCCTATGTTTTTTGATCCTGTTTGCAGTGGCCCAGCAGCTTCTACTATGAGGGTATCCCTCTTACTGCCTCGGCACTACTTTGGGCTAACCGATTTAGTGCATTGTTAAGATTTAAAGTGAATCTTTCTTTATTCCTTTCACTTCATTTGAGTTTTCTTCAATTCAAATAAACAAGTTAAGAATTTATGTCGAAATCTACAAGTTCATTCCGATAATTCTCAAAAACAATTGAATCGATGATAAGAAGAACAGTACAAGTACAAGATGATAGGTGTGAAAAAAACAAAATACTTTAACGATTTTAACAGAATTAACTATTTCACAAAAAAAACAATTACTTTATTATTTTTATACGTAGACGTATATATATTATACATATATTTATGTTCTTTGCGTCGTGTATTTGTGTCTATACCATTGATCTGACAAGCTATGCTCGGTTGTTATCACAAATCCGAACTCTTTAAATTGAATCGCTAGTTGGAAGAAGGGAATAAATCCCAAAATTTCCAAAAATTATTTTTTGACGCAAACGTAATTTTTATACGTAGACGTATCTGTTCGATCTAAGAAAGTAGTAAAATTTTTATATATTACGGAAATATTGGGGATTTTAAAAAGCATACTTGCATTTCATCCCTACTGAATTCATTTTATTCAAACTAGATTGCACCAGAACACAATCTTATTTAGTAAACAATTTTTTTCACACAGGGATTTAAAATGACTCATTATAGTAACATGGTATCTATTGTAGTAAATAAAAATACCTTTTAAACGATATATGTCTTGTCGAAATTTATATTTTCAGTTGGAAGAAGGGAATAAATCCAAGCTTTGTAACGCGGTATTCGGTATATCTAGCTACTAAGAAGCGTTAGAAAAAATCTTTCTCATTCAAATTAAAACAAAGAGAACCTTATTATTTTTTATATATAGAAAATCTTTAAACCGTCAAATAAAAAGTTATGAAGGTGTTGCGTTTTCCCAAAAGTAAGGTCAGTTGGATTTATTGCCTTCTTTCAAGTGGCGATTCAATAAAGTGTATTCACAAGGTTTTGAATTCAATATTATACTCTGTATGCCTTAAATATGTGAAATTAAAATTGTTTTCATTTCTTCTCTTTTAGTTCGTTATTCCCACGAACCAGGATGGCTCCAAGGTACTTTGAATGGAAAAACTGGTCTGATACCAGAGAACTATGTGGAACATTTAAAATCATTTCTCTAAAAAGTCAGCAGCGCAAGTAGTGATCTTCGAAGTTGAAAAAAACCAATAAATTCAAGTGTAAACCATACATATGCAAATACATATATAAAACAGATACAAATTTTAGGAGAAAAAATACAACCAACAAAAATTATTCATTCCCTGTAATTTTAAGCACTGAGGTGATGTAATTTAATTAAATAATCTTATTTAAGTGTATCATATATACATATATTTAATATGTAACTATTATAAAAACGAAGGATATTTCCTGCAATTACTGTGAATTAAAATGTAATAACAAAATAGAACGAATACTGGGACTAGATGTATTCAAGTAAATAAAATGTAGCATAAATGATTTTTTAATCTTTAAAAATAACTAAAACAATAGATATAGTTTTTCTTTTGCATTCATTTGTGTTGCTCTTTTCCAATTTTAAATATAATTTTGATAGAAATGCAAAATGCATAACATTGCTTGAACAATAACATTGAAATAACTGTTTACATGTGTTTTGAATTGAATAAAAAAAAAAAACATTTTCAAAATCGAATTAAAAAACTACTATTGTATCAGATTTAAATACAAATAAATACAAAGCCTAAAATGTAATAAAATGCATTGGGGGCAAAAAACAAACTGTACTTCAAAATTTTAAGTATAATGTAGATACAAGAGTACATGTTTAATTCTTCAGTTTTTTTACTTGTGGAATAAGTAAAAAAGTAAAAGGGAATTTTACTTGTGCTTTAAAATTTATAAGTCTGATAATGTTTTGGTTACTCCTAAAAGGATTCATAGCAGAATGCAATCATTTTAGACTTCGTTGACTCATTTTCCAATCTATGGCATTCATTACAATACAAGATTTAATATAACAGTAATCCATTTTCAAGCCGCCAATTTTTTAATATAACTCCCAATTTTAACTACATAAGAATGTGTACTTGATATTATTCCGACAGTGTAGTAAAAGTTTTGTGAAAATTGACTAAAACACACAAAGAAGTCTTGTTTTTAGGGATTTGGAGATTTTTTTACTTAACAAAAACAAATATTATGTATTATGATATCTGAGAAGAAAACCCAATAGTTACATATACATAATTTTTTGATAAATTGCAAAAAGTCAAAGTCGCTCAAGTAAGATTTATGTTATAAATTTTAAAGATGGCTTTAAACTTTCGTTAATTCGTTAAATTCAATGCCACTTTAATTAATTATTTCATCATACAGTTCTCATCCATAAGATCAATTTTGTTTTTCTCCCGCAAATTTCATGAATAAACATCACTCCAATTGAGTAGCATAATGAACAATTAATAATTGGAGTACAAAAAGTTTCAAAACATATGTGGGGGAGGCTTAACTATAAATTTCTTCCACGCCATAAATAAACAACCTCTTGATGAATAAATTCCGATGGTTGTTTTTAAGCGGAATGCACTCAAATTTGAATTATAAAATAATTTCTGGTTCGAACTAAATGTTGTATGAACCTTATTTCAAGTGTTTTTTTTTTCTATTAGTTTTGGATTTTTTTTTTAGCAATAAAATTTTATTCCGATGGACGCAAGCGCAAAGATTTATGTATTTAAAAAATAATAACAGTAAGCAGCTCTGCATTTGTTGTATTTTATTGAACGATATGTTTTAAAAGAAGTAAGTTAAACGAATATTAAAAACACTAAAAAAACCACGCACGCATTTGCATTATAAATTAAATTTATACTGATTTATATTTTTGACAATAGTTTCCTGATTATTTCATTCCATTTGTATATTTAAACTACAGAGTAGAATAACCTGTAATATCCCATCGTAAGGAAAATGATAAATTCCAAAAGCAAAAACACAACTAATAAAAAAAAATTAGAAAATTATCTTTAAAGAAAATCCAATATGTATACACAATTAATTAAGCTTATACATATTTTAAGCTTTTAAATATAATGTAATAAAAATATTATAAAACAAATTATACATCAAGTGTATTATTTATGAGTAAATCGTATTTGTACTTTAATTCTTCCTCTTTTGCAAAAGAAAAATAAAACCCATGATATGTCCTTTTATGTAAATATGAATTATTTATTATTACATGATTTTTGTTAGAAAGTTTGTTTTTGTTTATTATTATTATTATTATTATTTAAGTTATATTGTTATTTTTGTTAAACACCATTAATCCTCATTGTAAAGTGAACGAAACAAAAAATGCTAAATAAACCATACATATAACAAATATAATGATTTTATTTTTCTCAGAGTTCCACAACTACTTGGTGAAAAACACTTTTAAAATTTAAATATTTTTCCAACTTGCTTTTAATTACCTTTAGTACTTAAAAATTGGCGTTTCGTCTGGCAAACTAACTAGGACTCATCAGTGACATAGTGACGGCATTGGAAACACGCGATTTGTATTAAGTTCAGTTTAATACGTGGATGTTTTGATAAAAAACACTGTAAGCTATATCCAACAAGATTAGAATACCTAAAAAACTATATATTGTCGAAAGGGCACTGAAGCTAATGTCAAAAACCGATGAAAAGCAGCTTTCTGTATCGTCAAAAGGGGAACACACCCGTTCTGTACTTATTATGTATCTCTTTATGGCATTCCTATTTCACGAAATGCCAGTTTTACTTAAAAGAGGCACACCTCACTCCCGTAAGGAAAGTTGAACGATGTTGTCCGCGTCATATGCTTTTGTGTATCCGCTTGTTTTCCTTTGACCACTGAAGTGCCCCTCCGAGCATAATAGATTGGACTTGAAATTTCAAAATTATGCAATGTTTAGGTTAGGCGATTTGTTTGGAGGTTTTAACAGCCGCAGAGCAGGCGTTTAATTTCCATTTCTTCGACATCCTGACAGGTCCTATAGAAATGAGTGCTAATACACCCATTCTGTCGGCCATTGTGCCAATGGCGCACTGATCCGTTAGTACAGTTATCAAGATTCTAATATTCTTTTTACTCTGCGATAAAATGTACTGAATTTTCTTTTCATTAATTCTAGGCCATATACTTCTAGAGATAACGCAGTCGTTCCTGGTCCTCAGGAGTTATTGATTTGCTCTTTCGTTATTGTGTCTAGTTTACGCCGATGGGGCTTGGTTAGTGTTACAAATATTATTCAGTATGCCTCGGCATTTTGTTCTGCCTTGGATCTTGTAGTCTCACTGGCTATTGTTTAGATAGCTCAGCTTGGTTGTCCACGAAAATGTGATCTCCGGTGAGCTCAGTTTTTTCTTCTGTACCATTTCTGCCTCATCTGGGAGTTTATATGGTTCGTCAAATCAAGTCCGGCCATAGTGTCATACCTTTGCAACAGAGACCCATGACCATATATGCTGTGCTTCCAAGAGCCCAGTTCTTTGAGTCGAAGTGCGCTTTTGGCTGCTGTGCATCTTATGTGCTTGTCCAGGACTGGAAGATTCAAAATATTTCCGGCCCTGTTTGTGGCCTTTTATTCCTAGATAGCTAACTGTTTCAACAGCTCGCCGTGTATATCCACTGGAGGACCTTCGGTCGCCTACCCCGCCGTGTACCGAAGGTTTTTTCATGTGTAAAGCATAGAGTGCTCTTTTCATTCTGTCCTCTGTGTTAGCTTGCAATCAAGGATTACTCCGAGCTTGGGGGGGGGGGGGGGCTAAAAGTCCTCCAATTTCATTTCATTCGTAAACAGAATTAGTTCAGTTTTTAAAGTGTTAACCCCGAGACCGTTTTGTGCTGCTCAAGAAGATAGTTCTTTAAGTGCGAATTCCATAATATTTTTGATAGTGTCGTCTGCATAGGCTTCAGTTTTAATGCCCTGACTCCTAAATCTTGTTAGAATTCTGTTAACAACGAGCACCCAAAGGAGAGGTGAAATTACCACTTCCTGTGGCATAGAGTACTTATACTATCAAGAGAACTGACTGGTACCCTTCTTGCCTAAAAGACCCGCAAAATTTATTTGAGCATACTAACAAAAATTCTCTTAAACTCCGTGTCTGTGAATACGTGTGAATTGTGGACGCAAATACAAAATGGCTTAGAAAGATGACTTTTTTTTTGTACGTCAAAATACCAAAGAAGAAGTAAACGAACATATGTCGTGGAAAATGTGAAAGGGGTAAATCTGCCGAAAAATCCAGATCTGCAAATTTGATTTTCGATCAAAAAATAAATTGATTTTTTTTACCATTGGAAGGCTTTTAATGTCAAAATCTGTGTTTTGACAAATCGGAAGGGGAAGAAATTCAACTTTTGTTACCAAAACAAAACCCCATTAGAAAAGAAAAATGATCAATGAGATGCTTCTGTCATTTTCCCGAGCCATAGGAAAGTTTTTAAATAATTAAAATAGTGAAAAAGCTTGCAATATGGATGTGGAATTAATAATTAATTGCAGTATGGTTTGAAGAGGAAGAATGTGTTGAAAAAATCCTGTTTCAAAAGAAGCACAAGATATCCCTCAAAACCAGTCATTAAAAAAGCAGATGGTGAAGAAGAATCTTTTTTCTTGTGCAATTGGTAAAATTATATTGTACAATTCACTTGCACCTGTGTATTTCTGTTGTTTAATCTGCTTTGCATGTATTTTGCTTTGCCAATCTTTTGTTTAGGAATTTGGTCACATGCAATTTTTAATCGAAAACTTGGAGCACAAAATAAATGTAACGATGCACTCCCATCTTTGAAATTCACAAATAAGTTCCTTACTTTTATAGTTCTTTAAAACATCACGCATTGGTTAACTATCTGAATTCAAATAGGTTAATACACCTACTTTAGGTTTTCCTTTCGTCCGCAGTAATAACTTTGTGTCAAAGGAGTATGGGCATTTTTGGGTGTTAGCTGCAATTAATAAAACTTATATCAAATGAAAGATATGCCACTCAGCAACTTTCACTTTGCATTTAGAAAAGAAGATCAATTTTAATATAATGCAATTACATAGAGCAATAATCGCATAGTAATTATATTTATTAGGTCTGTTTCTTTACTTTTGGGATAAAGTTTGGGAAAAAGTTCGGGCAAAAGTTTGGTGATGAGCTTTTTGATGTTGTTGTAATGTTTAACCAGAAATGAAAAGTAAAGAAATGCATTTGGGATGCTTCTGATTTGTTGCGGTGTAAATTACCCATTCGACTTCATTGCTTGTAGGCTCAACGCATACAGAATTATGCAATTTCAATTCTATTAACATTTGCAATTATCATGTTGGGCTCTATTTATAGATACCAGAAGAAATATTTTAATTTACATTTGTCTCCATCGTATCATTTTCATTTAATTTAATTAAATTAAACCGTTTTATATACGCTGCTTGACAAATTTAATTTCAAATTTTTTAATCAGCTGATTTCTTGTTTGTCAGAAAATAGTAAAAGGTCTGTTTCTTTACCAGCCTGCGGGTTCCCAAAGTAACCCAAATCTACCCAAAACGTGTTTCTTTACTATTTTCTGACACGAAAATGCTAGAGCTTTTGACTTTTTTTCATTTCCCCTTCAGCAAGAATCTACCCGAACGAAATGAAAAGTAAAGAAACGCATTTGGGATGTTTCTGGCTCGTTGCGGTGTAAATCACCCATTCGACGTCATTGCTTGTAGGCTCATCGCATACAAAATTATGCAATTTCAATTCTATTAACATTTGCAATTATCATGTTGGGCTCTATTAAAAGATACCAGAAGAAATATTTTAATTTATATTTGTCTCAATTGTATCATTTTCATTTAATTCAATTAAATTAAACCGTTTTATATACGCTGCTTGACAAATTTAATTTCAAATTTTTTGATCAGCTGATTTCTTGTTTGTCAGAAAATAGTAAAGAAACACGTTTTGGGTGATGGGGTTTTCTTTTGGTAAAGCTACGAGCTTTATGTCAAAGGTTTACACTCCTCCGGGTTTTCTAAAAAGACCTGATAAAACCTGGACAGATTCCTGCTCTGAGACCTTAGAGTCACTTTTGAGCACTCACTTCCCAGGATGTACTACTGATTCATCGTCTGCGGATAGAGGCCCTGACATAAGTGTAATCTCTAACATAGGTAACCAAATCATAGATAGCAGAAAGGTGGCTTGGGCCATAGACTCATTCTCAGCATACAAGTCTGCAGGGCCTGATGGAATAATTCCTATTATGCTCCAAAGCTCTAAAGACATAATTGTTCCAATTCTAGTGGACATTTTTAGGGGTTGTATTAACATCACCTACGTTCCTTCTAAATGGAGAGAAGTCAATGTCATCTTTATTCCGAAAGCTGGCAAGCCCACCCACACCGAACCTAAGGATTTTAGGCCTATAAGCCTATCCTCTTTTCTTCTCAAGACTTTAGAAAGACTAGTGGAGACTCACATTCGCCTAAAACTTAATGACGGCATGCTCTCACAGGCCCAACATGCATATATGAAGGGCAAATCTGTTGAAACAGCGCTTCATGAAGTGGTCGGCACAATCGAAAAATCGATCCAATTCAAGGAATTCACACTGGTAGCATTCCTTGACATAGAGGGGGCATTTAACAATGTTGAAAATAATGCAATTCGACAAGCCCTCATCTCGATCCCTTACTGATAAACTGGATTGACTCCATGCTTCAAACAAGACTCATAAATGTAGAAATGGGTGATACGAAGTTAAAAGTCAGAACATGCAAGGGGACTCCGCAAGGTGGAGTTCTATCTCCTCTGCTCTGGCTCCTTGTAGTCAACCAGATATTGGTTAAACTTAATCTGAATGGCATCAAGGTCGTTGCATACGCCGATGACATTGTGTTGATGGCCTCGGGAAGATTTGTCCCAACCTTATGCGACCTCCTACAATTAGCCCTCAACAAGCTCAGTAATTGGGCCAGTAGTTGCGGACTTAGCGTTAACCCTCAAAAGACAGAATTGGTGTTGTTTACAAGGAAACACAAAATTCCCAACATAAACCCGCCAACCATCAACGGAATTCCACTTCAAGTTTCGGATACCGCCAAATACCTTGGTGTTGTACTTGACCGTAAATTGAACTGGAAAAAGAATATTAAAGAAAGAGAGAAAAAAGCCTCAGTAGCATTCTATACGTGCAGTCGAATTTTTGGTAGAAGATGGGGTCCCAGCCCTAGAACCATTCATTGGGTGTACACAGCCATTATAAGGCCAATCCTAACGTACGCATGTATGGTCTGGTGGCCAGCCTTAGATAAGGAAACCAATCTAAAAACCATGACTAAAATTCAAAGACTAGCGTGTATCGGAACAACCAGTGCTATAAGAACCACACCAACGGCCGCCCTAGAAACATTCCTTTCACTTGCCCCACTCGATCTGTTTACGAAAGAGTTGGCGGCAAAAAGTGCTTTACGACTGCAACAATGTAACAATTGGAAAAGGGGCCTTTTCGGTCACAGAACTATAATGAACTTTACAGACATTGACATTCAAACGGACTATGTTTCGCCGCACATTGATTTCAACCCAGTAACCATGACAGACATCCCCACCAGGGAACTCTGGAACGAAAACAGGGTCATAAATACAAACCATGTTTCGGTCTTCACCGACGGCTCCAAAACCTTGGAGGGTGTTGGGTCAGGTATCTATTCAGATAACCCACCCATATATAGATCAATGAAGCTTCCAAATTTTTGCAGTGTATTCCAAGCGGAAGTGCTGGCAGTTTGTGAGGCCGCGAAACATCTTGCTTCACGTAAATTAGTCAATAAAAATATTGACATTTTCATAGATAGCCAGGCGGCAATTAAAGCCATTTCCTCAATCACCATAAAGTCCAAACTGATCGATCGTTGCCGAAATGAGTTAAGAATACTCAACGTAGCGAACACAGTTACCCTAAAATGGGTCCCAGGACATAGGGATATTCACGGAAATGAAATGGCAGATGAACTGGCCAAAAGCGGATCATCTCTTGATCCGAGCCTAATCGTAGCCTCGGTGCTCATGCCACTGGAGGAAGAAAAAAGTAGAATACACCACTGTTTCTTGGAAGCTGCAAATGTCAGATGGTCATCTATCGACACCTGTCGGGTTTCAAGGAACCTTTGGCCGAACATTTCGAAGAAAAAAACTGAATACCTACTCAAGCTAGGCAGGCCTCAATTATCACTCATAGTTGGCGTCCTAACGGGGCATAACTCTATGGGAACCCATATGAAAAGAATGGGCATCAGCTCATCTGACTTATGTAGAGGGTGTCATGATGAAGAGGCGGAAGAGGGCTCCCTTCACTTCTTATGTGAATGCCCCAGCCTAGCTAGAACCAGGAAAGCAGCCCTAGGAGAATATTTCTTCGATGAACTGGGCGACATCTCTGTATTGCCACTGAAAAACATCCTAAAATTCATTCAGAACTCAGGATGGTTCAGGGAGGCCCCCTACAACTAATACTCCTCATCAAACCCCTCCCTATCCCTCTTCACCACCCACCTTTCACTCTGGGGAGCGCAATGGATCCACTGAGATCCGAGTGAGATGATGCGGCCCTCCGTATCATCACCTCTTCTAACCTAACCTAACCTAAAGCTACGAGCAGACGATTTGCGATAGTCGCAAATCTTTGCGAGCACTGACGTCACAAAAAAACTCGCAAATACACTGCAAATGCCTTACGTTTGGCAGTGCTCGCAAACCTGCAAATACACATGTTCAGACGATTTGCGAAGGTTGTCCCAAAGTTTTTAAATACATTTGCGATCAAGGTGCTAGCAAATGACATGCTCGCAAATAAGATCACAAATTTTGCAGCATATTTGCGAGGTGTTCACACGATTTGAAGCAACATTTGTAGATATCATATTCTTACTCATTTGCAGATTTGCGAGCCTGACATTTCTCTATTGACAAATTTGTTTATTTGTTGAGTTTTGTCATAGCTATAGTCTCAAAATACTATATAGGTAAACATATGTACATACAAACACACATGGGTATTTATCTTATATGTATATATTTTAGTGATGTTTTATGGGTTGTAGGCCAGTTTAATTTTTTTTTAACTACGTACAGTTTTTTTTCATAAAAAAAACGAAAAAAAAATAAATTTAAGTCATTAAAAATAATAATAAAAATAATGAAGGTACCCACATACATACATACTTAAAACCACAGCCAATTACTTCAACTACAACAGCAAAATTCATCGCAAATGTCCGCATTTTCAGTGTTCCATTTTCGTGTTTTCGCATGTAACGAGTTTCTTGTCGTAGAGGAAGTGCTGGCACCAAAAAAAGACTCCCAAGCTAGCTCTATATCATGGGTTCTTTTTCCTCCTCGTTAGCAAAATTATTTAGATGCCAGGCTTTACCATCTAGGTGTCATTGATGCGCGAGATAGTACGTCACCTTCCCACCCTACCTGGTTGCTCTCTCGCTGAACAACCCCTTTTAAAATAACCGTTCCTTTCCCTCGACCCTTCTACCCCGATCTCCTCATCTCCTCATCTTCCCCTTTCTTAAAAAAAAGCACTAGCAATTCATGTTTTGCATTTTAACTGACAATATTTATTTTAAAATTTCTATTGATTATAGAAAACAAATACATTTTACATTTTACTTTGATAAAATTTATGATATCTGATCATGATTTTAAATTTGAAAATTTAAAATGATTTAGGTAAAGTACTAAAAAAAATGGTATAAAAACAACTGATTTAAAAGAAAAGTTTAGTGGTTTAACTTTGATACGCACAATTATAAAAGTTTTGTGCCGATACTGGGCATTACTTACAAGGGTACTGGTACTGTCAATATGACATACAAAAACAAGAATAAACTCACCCCAAAATACTCGGTGTAGTGGCCACTCCCTCGAAGAATCTTGGATCGATGTGGCGACCTTTGTTACGCCTTTTCTTAATTGATGAACAATTTAGCACTTGTAAATATTACCACCTTTTCGACTTCAAACCACATATAAAAGTACTTAATACATATATTGTATTTATATGTATATATATATGCAAGTATATATATATATATAATACACCACTTTTGATTACTTTGTAATTAAAAACGAATCAACTTTTTAGTACTTTTGTAATGTAAATGATAATAAAGCAATATAAAAAAATTAATTTAAAATGGATGATAAAAAAAATTTAACTTTAGATTTTAAAAGATTAATCAAAAAAAAATATATATAAGTATACACTTTTATGTAATACAAATTGACTTGGCTTTTTCTCCCTTTTTTTTTTTGCTTCCAAACTATTTGATCGATTTTAGAGAAGTTTTCTAGTAGACGGATTCTCAGCGGGACTTCGTACAACGGTTTTGAAAATTCGGGATTTCTGTGTCCCTTTTCGTTCACTTTGTCACTTCTTCCTGAATAAAAATCGAGGCCGTCAAAATAATTTTTTTAACGGCCTAAACACAAAAGAAATCACTTTTAAATTCACTTTCTATCGAAAATTTTCTATCAAAAATTACCTTATAAAGCAGATTAAACTGCGTATATAGATATATATATATAGTACGTATAGTTATATATATTGATTTGTGATGTTCCTGGTCGGTTTTATATTTTATATTTTATACAGGAGTATATATATATATATACTAAAAAGGCGAACCCTGCGCCGACGGATAATTTCCGAGCTTTTGCGGATTTTTTCTCGATTTTCTTTTAAAAAAAACTATATATAAAAAAAACACTGAAATTCTGTTATATACTTGGATGGAAACTACTTACATCTCGAAATCTTGAATCTGGGTTCCTTTGATGGTCAGCCGGTGGTACCTTCTTTAATTTATTCTTTAAGTTTATACTTTCGAACAGGCTTCCGTAGTCTTAAGTGGATCTTTTTGAAAAGAAGGTACTTGCCGACGGCTTTGACCAAAGAACCCCAGTTCTACCTAGCCCACACTCAGACATACAAATTAGGATTTTCCAGCCTTTGTCTTTTCCCGTTTCACACCCACATAATTACGCACTATAAATATTAATTTTATATTAACGCGTTAATCGTTTTATGTGGGTGTGAACATTGGTGGGCGTAATTTACGCACTTGTTGCCAACATTTTTGGATGCGAATCGGATTCATTAATGTCATGACACCGATCGCATCCAACTTGTTTCCTGCAACAAATGTGCCCTTCTCCACCCTTCGCAACATTCTCAGCTGAAACATTGTTTGCCGAAGCGCCCCACATTTAAAAATTATGGCAACCTGCTGACAATCACTCAATTTGTGATTTGGCAGCCATCATTTTTCTCTTCCCAGAAAAAGAAAAACCCTATAATTTTATGCTTAACCCTTACAGGTGGGAGCGAGGTGACATTACTCCTGCGTAGATTGTTTACAATAATAACATATTGTCAACATAATAATAAGTGGCTAAGCTCGTCAAGTCGTCGTCGTCGTCGTCGTCGCGGGTTCCGTCCTCGTTGGTGGTGGGTTTTGTTTATTTATTTTTTTTTTTTTTATTTATTCTTTTCTTAAATATTTTTAATAAAACCCATTCGGTTACAGGGCTTCGCGTTTTTCAGATAAAACGTATCTGGAATATGCGAAACGAACCCACCTATTCTTTCGTGCGGCCGGGTGTGAATTGTGAATAGTGATCGGAGGTAAACAAATGCCTAGTGAAAATTTAAAATTTTGCCGGAATGAGTTCGGCTCAGGCATTATTGTTTATTTTAAGTGTTTGTGATAAAAAAAAATCATTGTTAAGAGGAGAAAAAAAAATCAAATATTAAATAATTAGTGCAACAAAAATAACTTAACGGCAAAAAAAATGGAAAAAAAATCATATATTGTAAATATGAATGCCGTTTGAATATTGTGCGACAAGGACGAACATAATAGACGCGAATGAGATACACGACAAAAATCCGCTACATTAAACAAAACATACACAGATGACGTTAAACTGAAAGTTGAAGCTTAAAGTTAAAAAAAAAACAGAGGTCGTTCACCTCAATTACCTACGATGGTATTCGTGGCAAAAAAAGTTATTTTGTTGATCGTGATACGATGCGTTTTGCCGACGGGGTTATAAAATTCAATTTTTCGTCGTGATTTCTTATTTAAGAAAATCGTGCGTGAGTTTCAATATAAAAAAAATAAATTTTTAAGTCGGTTCGGTTTAGTGTTTTAATTTCCGAAATCTTTTTAGTGTGCCAGCTGCTGTTCCAGACGTGGGGCGCGAACCCACTTACCAGATCGAAAGGATGACGTCAGATAAGTTCAAAAAAATTTTATTTATTTATTTTGAAAACGATACTTTGTGTGTATTTTCTTTTCATTTCAGAAATCATTGTCGAATGTCTTTGGCGTGGAAAATACCAAGAGGTTTACCTGCCCTGGATTCCAGTTCGTACATGCAGTTGCCAACTACTTTTCGTACGCGGGATTTTAGAAATTTTGGGAGCAACTTAGCATTAATTCCTTGGGCGAAATTACTCTGGGCGAAATTCCTATGGAATACCTCTTGACCTTCACGGTAAGTGACGTTCTTAGACCTTTTATTATAAGTGTTTCGCGACTTAACGTATGCCCTGTCCAAATTCTCCGACAACTTCTGCCTGGCCAATGTCAATTTTAGTGCGCGGGGTGTGACCAACATTTCGGGATCGTGTAGAGCGTTTATTTTACGTAATATCGTGTACGTTGAGCCGTGATTGATCATGTTTTGTCCGAACAAAGCATAATAGGGTTGACAATTTAGAGAATCGTGCACGTCGGAACGCAACGCGCATGCTATGCTGGATAGATGAATATCCCAGTCGTTTTGTTGTTTCGAAATCAGAATTCTCAACTTACTTAGTAAGCTACGATTAACCCGCTCCGAAATGTTGGCCTGAGGCGAATACACCGCCGTTCGCACATGTTTGACGCCATAATTGTCCAGAAAGATTTTAAAGTCTTTGGACACAAATTGACGTCCGTTGTCGGAGTGGATTTGTTCAGGGGTCCCGAAAGTGTGGAAAATTTCTGATTCGAGATATTGAATCACACGATTTGAAGTGGCTTTTGGTAAAGCTTTGAAAAACATAAACTTCGAGAAATGGTCAACCACGATAAAAACGTATAGGTTTCCTCGCTTTGTGCGCGGATACGGACCTAAAAAGTCAACGTAAAGTCGTTGCATAGGCCTTTCGGTTTTTATCTGGTTGACTATCGGCGGACGAAGAATTACGTTCGGAGCCTTGGCCATCTTACAGGCTTCGCAATTTTTCACAAAAATCTTAATATCTTTTATCATTTGCGGCCAATAATATTTCGATCGTACGCGAGCATACGTTTTGTCAAAACCGCTATGACAACTAAGTTTGGTGTTGTGGCACATTTCAATGCACTTTTGAGTGAGATTATCGGGAAGCCATAGGCGCCAAAGAGAATCTTCTTCGTCTACACTTCCGGTTCTGAATCTCACTCTTCGGTAAACATATTTTTCAGAAACGACAAGGTCTGGAAGAGTTGCCTGATTTTGGGCAATGTTCTCTCTCAAGCGCGTATATTGTTCCGAATCAAACTCAGCCGAATCTAAATCGATATCATCGCATATCATTAGCGAAGAATCTCCACAAATCCCATTATCCACAGTAATTTCCTCCATGTTCATTCGCGATAGACAATCTGGCACTACGTTTAAGGACCCTTTTCGATGTTCAATCGAGAAGTCGTACCCTTGGAGTTCCAGGCTCCATCTAGCTAGTCTACCTGATAACTCCTTCATTGACATGAGCCATTTAAGACTAGAATGGTCCGTAATGATTTTAAAAGGCAATCCGTCAACATAAGGCCGAAATTTTCGCACGCTTAGCACGGCTGCGAGGCATTCCTGTTCCGTGACAGTATAATTCTTCTGGGATTTGTTGAGTTTCTTCGACATGAATGCGATGGGCTTCTCATTACTGTTCTCATCCACATGAAAGAGAACACCGCCTACTCCTTCAGACGAAGCATCGCATTGGATGACAAAAGGTTTTGAAAAGTTAGGTTCAGCTAAAACTGGAGCTGAAGAAAGAGCTGATTTAAGTCTCTCGAAAGCTTCGAGTGCTTCGGGAGTGAATTCAAATTTAGCCTTCTTCTGAAGGCAATTGGTTAAAGGCGCTGCCACATCAGCATAATTTCGAATAAATCTCCTGTACCAACCTGTCATGCCTAGAAACCTTCTAACTTGCCTAACGGTAGTTGGCACTGGAAAATTAACCATGGCTTCTACTTTGTCCGGGTTGGTTTTCAGGTTTCCCTGACCTACAATAAAACCTAGAAATTTTATTTCCTTCATGCAAAATTTACTTTTTTCGAGGTTGATAGTTAAATTTGCTCGACGAAGACAGGCTGCTACCTCTTTAAGGATGCGTAGATGCGACTCAAAATCCGAAGTACAGATTAGTAAGTCGTCTAAATAGACAAACACGTTATCTCGGAGATGACTAGGAATAACTTGATCCATTACTCTACACAGCGTTTGTCCAGCATTACTCAAGCCGAATGGCATTACTTTGAACTGGTAGAGCGGTCTACCAGGTACAGTGAATGCTGTTTTCTCACGTGATTTTTCGTGTAACGGAATTTGCCAATACGCGTCCTTTAAGTCTATCCCCGAGATAAAGTGAGTGTCCTTTATCCGACTTAACAAACCCTCAACATGAGGCAACGGATACGCATCCTTAACCGTGACAGCGTTGACTTTTCGGAAATCTAAACAAAGACGGACTTTACCAGGTTTCCTCACCAGCACTACTGGACAACTCCAGGGAGAGTTACTGACTTCTATTACTCCTAGTTCTAACATGCGGTCTAGCTCCTTATAAACCTCGCCTTGCCGAACCGGCGATAACGGGTAATGCCTAGATTTTATCGGAACGGCGTTTCCGGTGTCGACGATATGACAACCTAGGTCAGTTTTTCCTAAACCAAGGACGACAAAATTTGGAAATTGTCTTTTGATATTTTCTAGTTGAAAAGACTCTTCAGCTGAAAGTTTCATTAGCTCCGTGTTATCTTTAAAATCTTCTTCTTTATCGAAATCTACTTTTATTTCACTTATTTGAGGTAACAACTGGAAGCTACGCCAAAAATTCATACCAAGATATAACTTTTGTGTCAAATTTGGTATGATATAAAATGTTAAGTTTTTTGAAATACCATTGTATTTAGTTTCTATCTCGCAATACCCAACTATATCATGAGATTTACCATCTGCCGTACGTACTACGTTGTTGTAGGGTAGTATCTCAACTCCTAATTTTCGGACTAACTCCCAACACCCATCACCTAATACCGAAATAGATGCTCCACTGTCGAGCAGTCCAAACACTGACTCATTATTTAAAAACACATTGGCGTACATACGACCATCCGTATCCGATGATATAATCGTCTCGATTATTTGTTTTCGAAACTTTTTTCGATTTCGAAAACGAATACGCGCTTTCTTAATTTGATGGCTAATTGGTTTAAGGTCGGTCCCGAAAATTCGGGATCGAACCTTTTCGTAATTGAGTTTTCGCTCGTGAAGAGACTTAAGATTATGTGATTCCATCGGATGAAACTGATCAACTTCAACGTTGGACTTTTCCCTTTTCAAAATTTTTATCGGGAATGAATTGTTGTCAGCTTCATCGACGGAATTCATTAAGTTGGTAGTTTTTAGTTTTGAGAGTGGTTCGTTGGATTCCTTGAGGAACGAACCTCCCCACTCCTCGTTTCGTCCCTCGGGAAGTTTCCCGCTTGGTGTTTACCGCATTGCACCGTATTGACACCTTTTGCTCCACACAGGAAACAAAATAAATTTCTGGTTGCCGATGGGCAAAAGTGATATGCATGACCTTTCTGGTCACAATTCCAACATATATAATTCGCGGTTGAAACTGGCTTTCTTGAAGAATACATAGCCGCGACTTCATGGTTTTCAAAATCAACCTCGGAAAAATCGTTATCGACTGCGATCTCACTTACGTTTCGATGACCGACTGCTCTCTTGTTTAAAAACCGCTCAGCCTCGCGAGCTTTTTGTCGAAGCTGCTCTAAGGTCTTCACCTCAGCCGACAACAAAATTTCACCTAGCTTCTCCTTGGTATTACCCCTAATGATTTCAATCAACTTTTTATCATTAAAAGGTTCTTTCAGATGATCGTTTAAACTGGCAACCGAAACATAAAAATCATCGAAGGATTCTTTCGGCCCTTGCTTTCTACACATGAGTTTCATGTAAATGTCGATTTCCGACTCCATTTTGCCGAACTCTTTCTTCATGGCTTCTTTTATTGAAGATAAATCTGCGTTCGGATTTTTCTTCACATAACGCCAAAACCACTTATTTGGTCTACCGTCAAGCAAGATATGAAAATTTGCTGCGATTTGTTCATCGCTATACGATGACGACGATTGCACCCTTCCTATCTTCAGAAGAAAGTCGGATACATTGTCGGAACCATCATATTTGATGTTCCAACGATCCAATCTACATGGACCTGAAGCACTAAACGTAGTTGAAGCAATTGAGCTTCTTGGTGGCACAGCTTGGGTCATTGTAGAATTTTGTCTTTCGACTTGAGGAGGATTAATTCCTTGTTGCGAAGGTAAACGCAAATCTTCCAATTTTTGCAGAACATTTCCCATAAAAATGTCCATTTGCTGGAAAATCCTGACTTGGTTCTGAACCATACTTCTTTCTATCCTAGAAAGTAGTTCTTCACTTCGACCAACATCATTTTCAGCACGATCTACTGGCTCTCTAACACTGCCCTCAACTATGTTACTTGGGTTATTTTCCAAACCTTGAGGATCTTCTTGATCCGCCATGTTGGAAGTCGAATTGGAAATAACCGATTCTAATTCTTCTGAGAAACTAAACGAATTATCTAGGTTAAACCTATCTACTGTGTTACGGAACCTTTGGAAAAATTCTTCAAACGTTGCTTCGTTGTGAGCGTTAATAACCTCAATGTCGTCGTAAATTGACACTCGACGACTCTTGCTCATACTTAGTTCGAATGAACCAACCTATTTCTATCACCTATCCGCAAGCAAAAAAAACTTTCGATAGAAAAATACCAACAAATGTTTGTCAAGAAACGATTGAGTTTAAATTTAAAACTTTCAATTTATTTGCAGCTTCAAACGCAAATGAGGAATGCAAAAAAAAAAATCCAAATCAAATAATGTATATAAAAGTGTTTTGAAATTTAGTAAAAAAATATAATATACAAAAATATAATAAAAAAATATTTTCATAAAAAAATAAAAAAATGTTTTTTTAAAAAAAAATGTAATATAAGAAATACAATTCAATAAAAAAATGTTATATAAAAATAAAAAGCGAATACAATTTGATTGAAATTGTATTTCAAAAATTTAAGTTTAAACAAAAATTTTTTTAGTGTAATGAAATCCTTAAAATTTCAAAAAAAACTATTCGAGTTTGAGTTGTATCATAAAAATCAAAAAGGGAAGACGAGGTATGAATCTGAAATCGGGATATAATTGCAGAGATTGAAAAAGGAACGTTAATTGATTCAGCAAAAAATGTGTGTATATCTATAAAAAAAATGACATAAACTAATGTTTGCTATTGTTTTTGGAATTTATGTTTTAGTTTTCAAGATTTTCCAGGACAATACTTGACGATCATCATCATCAACCAAGACTCTGGAGAATATCAAAAAAAACTAAAAATTGAAAATTTGAAAAAAAAAAAATATAAATGTTTAAAGGACCATCCAAGACAGCTTCTGTGTCAAGAAGTCTCTTTAAAATGTGGTGGTATATAAAAAGTATACCATATCAACTTGCAATTTGGGTGTCTTTTCTTCAGATGCCCAAAGACTAAGTTTTTATGGTGCTTTTGTTAAGTACTTAAAAACCAATTTCAACATCTTTGTTGCAACGCGGTACCGGGTAACCGACCTAAGGAACCGGGACTCACAAAGATATTGAGATCGAAAATAGTTAAGTAAAAAAAATGAAAAATAAAATGAAAAATTTATAAAATGTTTTGAAAATAAAAAAAATTTTGACTCATAATTTAAACAAAACATTGTTAGCTTCACCATCTTCCGATAGTGAAACAACACGTTGGGCGCCATTTTTGTAACGAGTTTCTTGTCGTAGAGGAAGTGCTGGCACCAAAAAAAGACTCCCAAGCTAGCTCTATATCATGGGTTCTTTTTCCTCCTCGTTAGCAAAATTATTTAGATGCCAGGCTTTACCATCTAGGTGTCATTGATGCGCGAGATAGTACGTCACCTTCCCACCCTACCTGGTTGCTCTCTCGCTGAACAACCCCTTTTAAAATAACCGTTCCTTTCCCTCGACCCTTCTACCCCGATCTCCTCATCTCCTCATCTTCCCCTTTCTTAAAAAAAAGCACTAGCAATTCATGTTTTGCATTTTAACTGACAATATTTATTTTACAATTTCTATTGATTATAGAAAACAAATACATTTTACATTTTACTTTGATAAAATTTATGATATCTGATCATGATTTTAAATTTGAAAATTTAAAATGATTTAGGTAAAGTACTAAAAAAAATGGTATAAAAACAACTGATTTAAAAGAAAAGTTTAGTGGTTTAACTTTGATACGCACAATTATAAAAGTTTTGTGCCGATACTGGGCATTACTTACAAGGGTACTGGTACTGTCAATATGACATACAAAAACAAGAATAAACTCACCCCAAAATACTCGGTGTAGTGGCCACTCCCTCGAAGAATCTTGGATCGATGTGGCGACCTTTGTTACGCCTTTTCTTAATTGATGAACAATTTAGCACTTGTAAATATTACCACCTTTTCGACTTCAAACCACATATAAAAGTACTTAATACATATATTGTATTTATATGTATATATATATGCAAGTATATATATATATATAATACACAACTTTTGATTACTTTGTAATTAAAAACGAATCAACTTTTTAGTACTTTTGTAATGTAAATGATAATAAAGCAATATAAAAAAATTAATTTAAAATGGATGATAAAAAAAATTTAACTTTAGATTTTAAAAGATTAATCAAAAAAAAATATATATAAGTATACACTTTTATGTAATACAAATTGACTTGGCTTTTTCTCCCTTTTTTTTTTTGCTTCCAAACTATTTGATCGATTTTAGAGAAGTTTTCTAGTAGACGGATTCTCAGCGGGACTTCGTACAACGGTTTTGAAAATTCGGGATTTCTGTGTCCCTTTTCGTTCACTTTGTCACTTCTTCCTGAATAAAAATCGAGGCCGTCAAAATAATTTTTTTAACGGCCTAAACACAAAAGAAATCACTTTTAAATTCACTTTCTATCGAAAATTTTCTATCAAAAATTACCTTATAAAGCAGATTAAACTGCGTATATAGATATATATATATAGTACGTATAGTTATATATATTGATTTGTGATGTTCCTGGTCGGTTTTATATTTTATATTTTATACAGGAGTATATATATATATATACTAAAAAGGCGAACCCTGCGCCGACGGATAATTTCCGAGCTTTTGCGGATTTTTTCTCGATTTTCTTTTAAAAAAAACTATATATAAAAAAAACACTGAAATTCTGTTATATACTTGGATGGAAACTACTTACATCTCGAAATCTTGAATCTGGGTTCCTTTGATGGTCAGCCGGTGGTACCTTCTTTAATTTATTCTTTAAGTTTATACTTTCGAACAGGCTTCCGTAGTCTTAAGTGGATCTTTTTGAAAAGAAGGTACTTGCCGACGGCTTTGACCAAAGAACCCCAGTTCTACCTAGCCCACACTCAGACATACAAATTAGGATTTTCCAGCCTTTGTCTTTTCCCGTTTCACACCCACATAATTACGCACTATAAATATTAATTTTATATTAACGCGTTAATCGTTTTATGTGGGTGTGAACATTGGTGGGCGTAATTTACGCACTTGTTGCCAACATTTTTGGATGCGAATCGGATTCATTAATGTCATGACACCGATCGCATCCAACTTGTTTCCTGCAACAAATGTGCCCTTCTCCACCCTTCGCAACATTCTCAGCTGAAACATTGTTTGCCGAAGCGCCCCACATTTAAAAATTATGGCAACCTGCTGACAATCACTCAATTTGTGATTTGGCAGCCATCATTTTTCTCTTCCCAGAAAAAGAAAAACCCTATAATTTTATGCTTAACCCTTACAGGTGGGAGCGAGGTGACATTACTCCTGCGTAGATTGTTTACAATAATAACATATTGTCAACATAATAATAAGTGGCTAAGCTCGTCAAGTCGTCGTCGTCGTCGTCGTCGTCGTCGCGGGTTCCGTCCTCGTTGGTGGTGGGTTTTGTTTATTTATTTTTTTTTTTTTTATTTATTCTTTTCTTAAATATTTTTAATAAAACCCATTCGGTTACACGCAAATGGTTGTGACGGTCGCAAATAATCGCAAATTGTCACAAATTATTTTCGTGAGTGTTCACATGATTTAGCAAAATGTCACAAATGCATTTGCGACTTGGGCCTCGCAAATCATACGCAAATGATTTGCGAGCATTTGCAGGCTGTCCCAAAGTTGTGTTCAGACGATTTGCGATCAAAGACCGTAAATTGTGACGTAAAAATGACGTCATACTCGCAAATATTTGCGACTTTTGCAAATCGTCTGCTCGTAGCTTAACAAAAATTGATTTTTTCCCCTTCCGATTTGTCAAAACACAGATTTTGACAATAAAAGCCTTTCAATGGTGAAAAAAATCAATTTATTTTTTGGTCGAAAATCAAATTTGCAGATCTGGATTTTTCGGCAGATTTACCCCTCTTTGACTAACACCATTACACACCAGAACAATTCACAGCCATCAGTTTGACAAGACTGGATCGCTACAGTTTCACAGACACAAATTATACACCAATACAATAAAAACGAAAAATCAATCTGCAGCCGTATACCATTCGCGACGAAAAAGATCAATTTTTAAATCAAAATCTGAATTTACCAAAAGAAAGCCCCATAAATTTGGGTTACTTTGGGAACCCGCGGGCGAGTAAAGAAACAGACCTATTATTAGTATGAGAAATGCTTTTTACTTACTTCAAAGTCTCGCGACACCGTAGTAGTGTGGGAGTTATCAGAAACCTCCCAAGGTGCCGGTACGGTTTTAAACAGACCCAGTAGAGCTATGAATATCAACAGATTTTTATTTTTTTTAACATATTATTTTAATTAGGATTTAAACCTCATGTTTGAAGGCTTTAATGTATCTGGTTCGCTGATTGACGCTTTTTTAACCCCAATACATGATAGCGTTAACACATTCACATTTTAGACAACTAATTATGGCCACTTAAAACGACTTAATCACTTTATGGGCTATGATGTTCGCAATAATACGAAAAGACAAAAAGGAACTTCCCAAAGTACCACTAATATTGTCATTTTTGACGAAAACCAAACGGAGGACATTCGATTACATGCAACGAAATCAAGCTCGATTTAGAGTTTGACTATATAGGTATATTGCCTTTTTGTATACATACAAACATACTTATCAAACATTTTTTTTAATATTATGTAGATTGTAATATTGTATATGATATTACGGTAAATGTATTAATTAATGATGTTAAATGACCATTTCTGTAAATAAAATGATCTTGAGAACGTTTAGATTTCTTATTGCACTCTCCTTTTCTAATTTTTTTTTATAAATATACAAAATATCAACCAACTAATGATATTGATCATGTATTCTTAAGTTTCGTCAAATAACACTGTTTTATATAATTTTTTCTAATAAATATTATATTTTAACTTCTAGAAAAACTTTTCCGCATGGAAAAAAGTTAATGAAATTTCCGAAATTCGAAAGCAATTAGCAACGATATTAGAATTACAAAGTACCAAAGTTTCCGAATTTCGAACAAATGTATCTAAACAAATGAAACTCGGATAGCACAATCCGATTTTCGCATTCCAGGACCCATGTTCTGTAACTATCGCATCGATAAAATTCGCCGAGAAACGATAGAAACTGAAACAAATTGTATGAGTTTTGTTTCATTTTTCAACGTTTGTCGACGAATTTTATCGAAGCGATAGTTACAGAACATGGGTCCAGGGTACAAATTTTCCGAATTCGAATTTAACTTTCGGATCGGATTACAGATTAAGGCCCATGTAATTTTATTCTACTTTCGAATCCATTAAAAAGTTGTTGTCAATGCTTATTTTGGGTGGTAATATGTAGTAAAAAGGGATCAATTTTTTTTTGCGTCCCACTTTTTGTCACTGAATCTTCAATTATCGCTGTTTTATTTCCGTTTATAAGCGCTTGCTAAAAATTAGCGAGCGGACATTTGACGAACTCGAACGTATTTATTTTAGAATCGAATTACATAGTTTGGCCCCGATGAGTCTCAACGAAATCACTCAATTGAAGTATATTTTTATTTTCAATCAATTTGCTTTTCTTGAAGCAAATGCTTAGAGAAGCAAAATTCTTAATTTGATACATACTTTTATTGAAAAGGACTTAGAAAAGGCAATTTTACTATGAACTACTAATATTTTTAGTTTTTGAATTCAACGTATCCATTTTTTTAATATCCTAACGACCTATCCAATTTATTTGAGCAAAACTGAGCCAAACCATTTAGTTACATTTAAAATGCATTGGGCAGCTACAACATACTCAGCCTTGTGGAGGAAATCCTCTCAGTGCAGCTTGTAGGGTCGGTTCTCTAGATAATATAGGTACTCTATGATTATCAAATCAACTAATTACGTCGAAAAATTTTATTGTACATTAATGGTTTTATTTTTGCATATTTAATTTATTAGGTTCATCATAACAAGATCTTATTAGGTTAAATCTCAAATTAGAATAAAATTGTTTTAAAGAACATTTGGAACAATGGAATTAAAATTACAAAAAAATTGAGGTTCAAATGTTTTAGATATTAAAAATTATTTAAATTTTTAAAAAAAGGTTCCTTTAAGATTGCTTCCAACTTTCTTTCGTACAGGTCATCCCATATCAAAACGACTAAAATGAAAAAAATACCCAAACTTTGTGAGAAACTTTTTAATGGTTCTAAGAAAGAAAATCCACCGTTATTTTATATTCGCATGCGTCAGCTCCCTTTTGGCCTCCTGGGGCCTTACTCTGTAATCCGATTCGAAAGTTAATTCTGTTCGAAAGTTGTTTCCGATTCTAATTTGAAATGGCACTCTGTATGACTTTCGAATCGGAAGAAAATGTGGCACAGAATCCTTTGCAACATTCGAAAAAATGTTTCGAGACTCGTGCTATTATGTCAAAAATGACATTGAGATTCAATAAGTCAAGTTTCAAGTTTGTGATTATTTAAAATTGTTTGTTGGTCAATACATTCATTTTTTTGAAAACATGGATATGGATTCATTGGCACTGTGGTTTGATGAAGAAGAATATGCTGAAGAACGAGTACAAAGGAAAATAATCAGAGATAATTCCAATATAATGGGTTTAACAAATAAAAGGTTTGTAATAAAACATAACCTCGTGACGGACTAATCTTGCAAATAATTTTTCTAGTTTTATACAAAATGTTCGTCTTTCGAAAGATGCCTTTATGTATGTCTTGAACAGCATAAATGGTGAACTAACAGAAAGAACAAGATCATCCTCAATACCTGCCATAGTAAAACTAGGTGCAACGCTTAAATTTCTTGCGCAAGGTGGATATCAGCATCAAATTGGTCAAGACCGATTCAATGGGCTGGCGCAGCAGACGGTTTCATCTGTGATTTCTGAAGTCTGCAAAGCTATTGAAAAAGAACTATGTCCAAAACATATTAGTTTTAACTTGACGAATGCTGAAAAGTTGGAATCTAAAAGACATTTTCATTTGAAATCTGGCATACCGGGAATTATTGGTATCGTTGATGGGACACATATCCAGATGATCAGACCCAGGAGTAATGAGCATCTATTTTTCAATCGAAAACTAAAGCACAGCATTAATGCAATGGTGGTAAGTTCACATCCACCTTTAAAGTTCTGAAATGAATTCTTGATTTTTTTATAGATAACTAATTCTGCTTTATTTTTTGTAGATATGTGATCATCGAATGATTATCCGTGCTGTTAATGGACGATACGGTGGAGCGTCTCACGATTCACACGTTTGGAATCTTTCAAACGAGCGGCAATACCTTGAGAACAACTTCAAAAACGGAGACAAATCAACTTGGATCATTGGTAACCATATTTATTTTAAAAAATAAATAAAAATCTGAATTAGTGTTTATATTTCTTAGGTGATTCAGGATACCCATTAGAACCATGGATGCTAGTACCATATCGGAGCTGCTCAGAAAATTCAATGGAGTCAATATTTAATGACAAGTTTTGTAAGGCAAGATCCACCATAGAACGTGTATTTGGTGTTCTGAAATCAAGATTCCGCTGCCTTCTTGCAGCCAGAGAACTCCATTACGCCCCAGAAAAAGTATCTGCAATTTTAAACGTATGTTGTGCTCTTCACAACATTTGCCTAATTTACAACGTTGAAGATCCCCCTGAACTATCACCTCAAGAAAGAGAAGATGAGTCCATTTTAAACAATGTGGCTACCAACCATGATGTCCCAGAGTGCAACAACTATTTAAATATTGCTAAAACACTTAGAGATAATATTAAAAATAACTTGACTCAATAAATAAATTAAATAAATAATTCATTTTATTATTTAAAGGAACAGCTATTGCAAAAAAATAAAAACAAAAGAAAGTCTTACATACTAACATCGTACTTTTAAGTTTATATTATTTACTTTTTGTTTGGGTCTTCAACTGCAAGATTTGCTTTTTTAACTCCAGTTTGGTTATGTTTATTTTGGTTCTTTCGATCTCATTTTTTTTCTTGAATTCAAATTTTTCTTTTTCCAGTTCAAATCTCCTCTCGTCAAGTTCAAAATGTTTCTTTTTGTACTTCTCATCTAACTCGAATTGCTTTCTTTTGTACCTTACAATGTTTTTTAAGTTTTCGTTTATTTCCTTAAACATATTATGCGAATTTTTTTGATATTCTATTTGGTTTTCCACCTGTTGTTTGTGTAAACTCTGTTTTGTTTTTGGTGTATTTTGTGTTTGCGAAATAGATGGAATGAGATTTTCTTTGTGGGCTTCCGTGGCTCGCATTTCCGCGTCCAATAAAGTGGCTTCATACATCCGCTCAATCTCGTCATCGGTTGCTGTTTCATTTCCGGTTTTTGTTTTCGATCCAAAATCTTTCGTTCCAATCATTCCATTAACAGCCTCTTCAATATGCAGCAACTTTATCACTTTTTCCTCCAAAGGGGTGAAATTGCAATACTTGGAAGGGCCACCTCCTGTTCCGGATAAACTGCTTTTGTTTTTTCGTACTTTTGCCTTTATATGATTTTTATAGTCGGCCCAAACCTTATTAAAAAAATATTTATTAATAAAGTATTTTGAATTGGTATGAGCAACTTACTTTTTTCCATGAAAATTCTTCACGCATTGGTGGGCCAGCCGCATTCAAATCGGCAGCTAAACGCTTCCACAAATAACTTGCAGTTCTCCTTGCATCAGCAGTTTTTAAATATCCCTTAGATAAATCCTGGTGGGAACACATAAAATCAACAAGAATTTCAAACTGATTCTGCTTAGTATTTATATTTTTGGTTGAGATTTCCCTACAAAAATAAAATATTTTATTGAATTTCAAAAAAAAACATCAAATTAATATTCATTACATTTTTGTATTTATTTATAAAATGTTTTGGCAAAAAACACTATTTATTTTAATTTTTTTCAAATAAAAACTTACATTTTAACTTCCAGCTAGACTCTTCCGCATAACAAATAGATATCGAATGAAATTTCCGAAATTCGAAAGCCATTAGCAGCGAAAATAGAATTGCCAAGTACGAAATTTATGATTTTCGAATAAATGTATCTAGACTAAATGAAATTCGGATAGCACATTCCGATTTTCGCATTCCCGAGTTCAAATTTTCCGTATTCGAACGATTTAACTTTCGAATCGGATTACAGAGTAAGGCCCCTGACCTCATTGAAGCATTGAAAATTAGTTGTTTCCCGGAAAAATACTTTAGCGAAATACGTTTATTCCTGAAGCATAAAAACAAAAATTGGTCGGTATTGAAGCCCCCAATTGTCAAATTTGGAATTCGTCCCGAATTCGGAGTAAAGTCGAAATGTTGGCTCTCATTGATTCTTACTTTCTTGAATGATTATTGTTTATATCCAAAGCACTTTCAGGAGACCAAATTCGTAAGACGGTAATGATCGAATAATATCGTTTGAATGTTACTACATATCTCTATCATATTATATATGTATTGAAAATTAGGGGCACTTGATATCGTTCGATCGTTTTCGTTTTACATAATAAAAAAAATATTTAAAAACTATCAAAAGCAAGTGAATACCTGGTACAATTTCGCATATTTTTTCATATTATACGATTTATTTATTTTATTTTCTCACAATTTCACTTACTGTTTAAACAATTTTATTATTTTAAGTATTCTTCAATTGTTTGTATTAATTTGCGTTACTACTTTACTGGTATTTATTAAAATTTTATTTTATTTTAACTGTTGATGAAATGCGGTATGAAGAATTTCGAAAATTGATTGACTTATGAACAACAGGTGACATTTTGAATTTTAGTATCAATAAAAATTTAACTTGAAAAAGTACTCTCGCGGCAAAAGATGACATTTAATTTTGTACCTATGTATTTAAATATAAAATTCGTTTTTCTAAATTTCTAAAAAAAAAAAAGGAAAATGTTTAAATGTCACCTTTTGTTCCTAAGCTCCTCATGTATGTATACATTTTCCAACAATAACAAAGCCAATAAATAAGCATTAAATATTTCAACTTTGTTGTTTACGTTTGACTTTAGAAATCGGCGGGTGATGTGCACAAAATAAAAAAAATATATATAAAATTGTCTCCAGCACCGATTAAAAATTATAACGAAGCAAAGAATAATAGGCAATTTTTTAATAAACTTAATAAAGCGGAAATATAAATGCTGATTGAAATATAAACAATTGAAATCTATAAATATTTTATTTTGCTATCATTAAATAAGGACAAAAAAGAAGACATTTCACATAATAACACTAAAAAATAATCAAAACATTTTTGTATACCACTCACAGAAGTGTTTTTCCCACCATTTCTTTCTATCTACATTATATATTGTTTGTAACTATGTATTCAATTAATAATTAGAACCCTATTTTTCATGCAAAAACAAAATATCAAGTAAGTAGAATAAATCACAACAGAAAATTGATTTTTTATACAGGTGTAAAATATTTTGTTTGTTTATGTTTAAGGTAATCTTTTGTTTAAATAATATATAGTTAAATCTTATTTTGATTTGCCATTAATGTATTCAAAAATAATTAAACAATTCATATTCTCATAATATAATAATTAATCTTTTGAGGTCTTAAATATTTCTTTCAATAGATTAGTTGAACAGCCTATTTATAAAATATTAATGGTTTTCGATCCACATTAACATTTGTTTGATTTTTGTAGGTTACCAATTTAGATATCAAAATTTTACTGCTGGTAACCACCGAATTGATTAGGATTGTAGAATTGAGGGCCCCCCTTAAAGAAAATTAAGAAAACGAAGTTTTATTTATTGTATTTACACTTTTTTAACCGTTACAAACTTACTTCCTGTGTAGATTGTTGTTGCTGTTGATATGGACCATCACTCGGAGCAGCTCCTGGCACAAAGAAACCTCCTGATGGAACAGCGGCTGGCGGTACGACCGGTGCTAGAACTTGTTCTGTCACTTTGGGTGGTGCACCAGATGGGTTGAACACATCAACATAAGAGTTTTTTAGGGCTGTACGAAATAAAGATGAAAAAAGAATTATTAAGTTATTTTTTTTTTTTTTAATAAAATCAGCATCGATATAAGAATGCCAACACGAAATATAATAGCGTTTTCGTTTGGTAATACGGAAGAAGCCTCCGATCCAGAGTGCCAAACGAACAGGTTGCAAACTTGTTCTTGGTTCTGAAGTTTGGGCTTGGTTGTATTTTTGCACTTGGCTGTTGCATTTGGGTGATGAAACATTCAAATCTGTTTCTCTGAATATTGATATTTTTCGCCACTTTCGGATTTTTCTGAAATAAACCCTTTACCTAAGAAAAATCTCACAGCATGGTATGAATGATGATGATGGAAAGGATGAAATGTTTGGCCTATCCATTTTTTTCATAAGAGTTTCCTCTTAACACCGAATTTTGGTATAATGCACAGTCGCAATTACAAAATTAAATAAAAAAAATACAATTGTAAAATGTGTGTGTGTTTTTGATTCTTTATTCAACTCTACAATCGTTTTTTATTCTTTTCAGAAGAAGAATAGTCATCTAGTCCCAAACGAAGGTTTTCAAAAGCATTCAGAATGCTTTCGGACGACCAAACGAAAACGCTATCCGCAATAAGAGGTTCGAAAATATAATCGATAATTTTCATTGCTAGGATTGCAGCTCGAATCGTTTATCGAAACTCCTATATAAGCACTTTATAGGAAAAACGAAAAACTGTAAACAAGAAAGAAACAATTTCAAATCTTTAATCAAAACATAGCGCGAACCGTTAATCACAGCTCCAACATAAACACACCCTAAGAAAACACGTTAATCGAAGCTCGTATATGAAAACTAAATAAGAGCCACTTCTCAGGCTTTGATTTCATCGTTGCTCGCATTGCTGTTCGGATCGGATCGTGTAACGCATCTTCAACATAAGCCACACGGGATTTGAGCAGTGATGTAAGCAAAGCTGTGAATGAACATAAACACTAATAAGAAAAACAATAAAAAGATTTCGAAGCTTTAATGAAATCGCTGCTCAAATCGTGTACTTTGGGGTTTTCGGTTCCTTGGGTTTTTCAGTACTATGGGGTTTTCGGTATTTTGTCTTTTACGGTACTTTGGGGTTTTCAGTACTTTGCTTGTTCGGTACTTTGGGTTTGTCGATGTTTTGTGCTGGAATTTCGGTACTGTGCGTTTTTAAGTAATTTGTCTATATTATGGGGTTTTCGGTACTTTGGGTTTTTCAATACTTGTCATTTTTCTGATTCAAGTTAAGAGTTCAAATGAGCTCAATTCCATTGCGTTTCGCCCAGGTATGATAGTTGAGCTCATTTGAACTTTTAACTTGAATTATAAATTCATTCGCTCCATATTAACAGACATTTTTTTTTTATTGTCTTCACATTTACTTCTTTTTTTCTGTACTGCGGGTTTTTAGGTACTTTGTGGTTTTCGGTACTTTGAATTCTTCCAATATAAAAATTACGAAGCTTTAATAAATCGCTGCTCGAAATATTTAACACAGCTCTAACATAAACACCAAAGCAGGGGTCGGCAATTAGTTTCAGATACTGTCCTGAAATTTTGTATACGAGGGCCCAGAAAAGATCGACATCGTCTGCAAAAACTATCTCTTTGGGATGGAAGGGGTTCTGCCCCCTCTCTCTACGGATGTTTGTTGCTAAATTAATTATTTATCCAATATTGTCGTCACATTTTAGCTGACTATTAAGATTAAGAGAAAATTCTCATTAACTCAAAATGATTAAAGAATACGTTTAAAAAATTACATTTATTTATATTTGATTTTGTCATGAGGTCATTCAAAGGTTGGAACATGTCTTGTTAATGGTCCGTGATTTTAAAAGCCAATATTGCTAGCAACTCTTCTATCTACCTCGAATGTCAAAGACGCGAACAAAAAGGGACATCTGTCAAGTTACTTCAAGTGCAAAGGTGTATTGTTGTATTGTTTTTGTCGATACCGAAATGCTTTGAATTTCTGCAGAAATATTCAACGATTCTTCAAAAGTACCTTGCTTACTCCAAACATACATTTACTAAAGATCTCAGTCTGAAAACGGTGGTAATTAAGTGCCCGGCATACACACAAGAATGCTTTAGCAAATTATTTCCTAACGGGGAATCTACCATTCCAGTATCGTTACAAAGCCCTCCAGTAAAACGAACATTTAGACCGGCACCAAATTTTGGCGCTTCACTCAATTCTTAGGAATATACTACAGAGGGTCGAAACTAAGACAACAATTGTTCAAAGTTGCCAGTGGAATATTTTTTACATTCACTCTTTTTCCTTCAAGAATAGGTATTAAAATAAATAAAAAGAGGAAAGGGGAATTTTATAAAACTCATCAATAAAACAGGTAATGTGCAATGGGAAAGAACCAAAGAATTGAAGTACATATTCTTCTAAAATATTACATCGTTGAAAAATATAAATTAAGATATACTTACTTCTATTTCTTTGCATCTTGAACATATTCGATTGTAAGCTAGGTGGTTTTGCCGGCTCTCCAGGTATTGGGGCCGAAACAAAAGCTGGTGCCGCGCTAAATGTCTGCAAGGGATCGTGACTTTGTGTTGGCATTGTCTGTACAAGCTGCTGCTGCCCAGCGTCCTCACGAGGCAAGACTTGTTGATGCTGCTGCTGCACTTGTGGCACTAAAGAATTCTGTGGTACTCTGGGAATAAGATCACTCATTTTTGGTGGTGGTTTTAAGCTTTCTTCAGTCTGCTCTTCACCATCCGTGTTCACCCATTTCTTTTTTTCTGAGTCCCACACAATAGCCGGATTTTTGTCATCAGGCAAAATCATTTGATTTTTAGGCTTTAAGGAAAGTTTATTCCAAATGCCACCAAACCATCCAGAATTTTGGTTAGAACTAAGCCCACTATTGTGATTTTTTTTATATTTAGTAAACAAAATATTGTTATTATAATATTAATTTCTATACAAACCCTTTTAAAGCGTTTTTCGAATCAGCCTTTGTTCCTGTAGCAGTACCCTGATTTCCGGACTTCTTTGCATCACTGTTTTTGGAATCACTTGGCTGTGAGCCTTCATCATATGAACCAGGTTTTTGTGATTGTGAGTTCGGCATCGATATTGTTGGAAGTGCGGTCTAAAGTTATGTTTAATTGAACTTATTCTTCGATTCTTAAACAATCATAATGTTTTGAAAATCATAAAAACTATCTTAAAATATTTTGTTAACAAATTTCTCGCTTTATTTTATATCAAGCTTTTAAGACAACACAAATTAAGGTACGTAAGCATAATTAAAACAAAACAGATACGTTAAAGATAAGATTGTTAATAAAGGAATCTTCTTGTTGATTTTGTTTGTAAGGATAAATAGAAAAAGCAAGATAGACGTGTACTGGTAAGGTAATATATTTTTGCATTAGTACTAAAAATATAGCTTTTGTATTTTAAAAATAGTTCCTTTATGTTTTAGTGTGTGCACGTTAAATACAGTAATTGGCATGTGTGGAATACATGTCAGCGGGTTAGTTTTAACTTATTCAAGTCAAGAGTATACTATCACAAATCATACTACGAATTCTCATCTTAGAAACTTTCAATTCGTCACAAATATTTCACGTTTTTGTAAGGTACAGTAAACGTTGTGAAGAACCATGAACGATAATAAAAAAAAAACATTATCGTCGATGAAACGTATCCGCTATAAGAAATGTAAGTCGAGCTGTCAAAATATTGGAAATGAAAATGTAGTATGTATTTCTTGTTATAAGCCCAGTCATGCAAGTGCCTTTTGCACTTTCTAAAAGCTTTGAACTGTATTTAAAAAAAATATATCGAATTTTATTTTAAAGCTGTGGGACCAGGTACAGCAAAAAATCTTCTTTTTTTTTTGAACTTCTTCACTATCGTAATGGTAAAAAATTGTTTTTTTTTTAATGAAACTACGAGTCCAAAAACAAAATAGTTTCTAATTCTTAGATTAACTTAATTAACTCAATATTTTTGCATCTATATATAAGGATTTATTCATTTAAAGTAAGAAAATCCAAAAAAGAGAAAGTTATTTAAATGAAGTAATGATATGGATTGATCCTGCAAATTAATATACATAATAATGTTATATAATTTTGGTTGGTTGCAAAATGATACGAGTATATTGATCAACGATCAATTTTTTTATTTTACCATGTGAAACGTTGTCTTTGTTCTTAATATCTGCTTTTAAGCATCGTGGAATTGTATCAACTTATTTTTGACGCTCTTTGCCACAAACGAATTAAAAAATATTAGTAACTTTGGTTCAAAAAATCTTAAAGAATACAATCTGGTTGTTGTCGCTTAATTTTATGCCAAACGTTTTCGTTTGGAGAAAGGTAAGGGCTGCTTGATATTCATTTCGTTTAATAAATTGTTTTAGCAGATAACCACGATGTATGGAAGGTTCAGACATACATATATACTAATAGAGATCCTGGGAACTTTAATTGTTTGTTTAAGATATTTTATAGGCGTTTTTCTTTTTTAGCTCTGAGCATATCTATTTTTTTAGATCAGAACACTTAGAGCGCTCAACTTGTTTCTTTTTTGAATCAGAGCTAGCTCGGAGTACGCTCCATGAGCTCAGAATAAAAAGACCGAGCGAATGGAGTCAATAGCTGAGCGCAGCCAACCGAGAAAATGGAGTCAATAGCTGAGCGAATGGAGTCAATAGCTGAGCGCAGCCAACTTCGCTCCTTTTTTTGACTCATTTCACATGAGCGCGTTCAACAAATCAATTTCAGTTCACATTTCATTTCTTCGAGATTTTGATTGGGTAGCTATCAGATGATAATGAAAAGCCAGTACTAAAGTATTGTTCGTTAAACGCACTGCAGTCGTATGACAGTTAAGTGCTCAGATGTGTTTCAAGATTATATCGAAGAACTCTGGTCATACTCTGATCAGAGCTAACTCTGATAGATCGAGCTCTACTCTGCTCAGAGCTAAAAAAGAAAAACATCTTATGTGAACGGTTTCTTTTGAATTCCTTATCATCCGTCGCTTACAATCAATCTATCTTCGAATCTATACTTATCACTCCAAAACGGACCACCATTAACTAAAATTCCAGCTTTTGTATTGTTTGAAGTAGTTTTTTTCTAATAAGGTGTCAATTGTGGTTTTTCTATCCATTGGGTTTTTAACGAAACTTTAGGAAAGTAAAAAATTATTCATCTGTTCTTACAAGAAGAGCTGACAGAAAAACGTTTGAATTTGTTCTCAAAGTTATTGCAGCTGCTGTTTGGGGTCAATTTGTTAAGTATTTTTCTATTCAACACCTGGAAAGTTTTGAAATAAGCAACAACAGAAACAGTTAGTTAAAGTAATTATTTAAGAGGGATTAATGAGCTTATTAATGAATTGACTAAAACTATATGAATTTATTTCGTCGGCGACCTTTTTTTGTCAAGAAATTATTGGTAGAGTAGGAGAAACGCTTGACTTGTTAAAAAAGTTTTTCCGAATCGTTTAAGAAAATTGTTAGCGAATCAAAAGCAGATATTTTTTGTTTCAGTCGATAGGATTCCATTACGGAGTTTTTTAGTTTTTGAATATGGAAATATAATAAAGGAAATTGTATGATTGAAGAAACAGTTGAAAAAATTTAATTCTTAAATTAAATCTCCTCAAAACGCAGATCACTAAAACAATATTTGATACTCTTGTCCCCTTTTAAAAATATGTAGTTTTCTTCACATTCGAAGGAAATCATTTGATAAGAAGAAAAAAATAAACTTCTCTAAAACAAAATAATCATCAGAGTTCATAAGAGACATATTATATTATATTTTATATTTGTATACTTTAGTTTCATAAAGTTTTTTATTAAATAATTTTTTGTTCGTTTATTACTAAAAATAAATGAGCGGCATATATTTTGTTTTCTAAATATGACACCGAACTTAAGCTTAAAACATTTTTACAAACAAATATGCATTTATATTCAATAAATTTATACAATAAGTGTATGTATATAAGATTCAAGTTTTAATATTTTTTGGGGCATTGAAACAATGATAATAATAAAAATTTAAGTTTGTAATCTAAATTTATTATGAACGACAAAATGATATTAAACAGTTTACATTTTAACGTACGGAGTACGTTCTTTACTAAGGACTTTTTTTCCAAAGTTACCATTTTCAAGCTATTAATCACAACGGAACAATCAAAGCTTCAAAGGCAATTGGACACGGTGAATTTATTTAGAGATAGGTTATCATAACTGGCAACCGCTATAAAAATTATACTACAAAGCACAGTCAAAATTGGAATTATATCAGAAAGCAAGAAACCTGAGAGAAACAAAAACTCTTGCACGCACGCTTTTATGAAAACAATTCGGAATATTTTTAATTAAACACCTAGTGAAGCATCCACTTTTCATATAAGTGTCTAGTTTTAGTCTTCAAGCTTAAGCGTTTTTAGCTCAGAATTTTTTCAATTGAGCTAACCTACCAAAACGTAATTTTAACTCAACTTTATATTAATGTTACTGTCTTTAAATGTCTTTAAAAATAAAAACATAGGCAGGGGAAAAAAAGAAGGACAAAAATACATTAGGTCTGTTTCTTTACTTTTGGGATAAAGTTTGGGAAAAAGTTTGGGATTGAGTTTTTTGATGTTGTTGTTGTAATGTTTAACCAGAAATGAAAAGTAAAGAAACGCATTTGGGATGTTTCTGATTTGTTGCTTTAAGGCTCAACGCATACAAACTTATGCAATTTCAATTCTATTAACATTTGCACTAATCATTTTGGACTCTATTAAAAGATTTCAGAAGAAATATTTTAATTTATATTTGTCTCCATTGTATCATTTTCATTTAATTAAATTAAATTAAATTAAACCACTTTTAATACAAATTTAATTCCAAATTTTTCGATCAGCTGATTTCTTGTTTGACAAGCAAGAAAGTACAGGCTGCAGGAACTAAAATGTTCGGGTAGATTCTTGCTAGAGGGGAAATGAAAAAAAGTCAAAAGCTCTGGGGCATTTTCGTGAGATACTTTGGGATCCCGCGGGCGAGTAAAGAAACAGACCTATTGTGTATGAATGTAAGACACATACATATGAAGTTCTTTTTTAAATTTAGATACAAACAAAAATTCTGTGACATATCCATCCAAAGTCCCTATTTCTTCAATAATACATACAATTCAACCGAAATTTTAAATTATTTTTTGCTATCTATATATTTTTTTTCTCTTCAATAATAGGTCCATCGATATCGAAAGTACGAACTTCCTTTTCTCTGACTACATTTTTGCTATCTAAAAATTTTTCAAAACTTGTTAAACTAGTTTCCACATCGGTACACATTTTTTTATAGTTTAAAGGTATCGCAGGGTCATTATAAAGTTCTTGCATTGTCCAAGCGGCATGATGATTTTCATCATATTCTTCATCCACGATATCGTATTCGCCATCGTCATCGTCATCCTCATCGTAGTTATCATCATTGTCGTCATCTTCATCATAGTCGTCATCATCATCATCATAAAAGTCCTTTTTATTTGCCTCTTGATCATAGTCCTCGAGAATTGCATTGAACCGACTTTTAAGAGGCAAATCGATGGGGTACGTTCCATTGAAAACAATATTTTTATAGCTCGTAGACATCTCTAGTTTACGCTTCATCAATGTTTGGTTTGCAAGCTTACTGGAATTAATTTTACTACTAACAATTTTTTTACTACTAGTCGAACTCACTAATGAGTTTGCTTTTTTCTCTCCTGCATTTTTGGAGAGGTTAAAATTAACTCGTTTACTATTCGCAACAACTTCACTACTAGATGGACCATAAGTTAATTTAGATACTGCACAAGAACTTAAAGAGTTTGGGTTATTAAGGTTAAGTTTCGTTACTAATTGCTGATCAGCTATATTACGAGGAATAAGTGAAAGCGTTTGGCTCTTACATTGGCTCGTTGTTTTATTCGAAGATGCAAGTAAGTTTTTGCTTGGTGCAAGTTCGTTTTTACTTACATCTGTGGCTTTATTATAAGGCTGCTGCTGTTTTTGTTGATTTTGTTTTATTCCGGAACCAGGAGAAACTGGAGAATTTTTCTTACGCACCGTTGGCAAGTTGTTTTTCAATGCTAAATTTTGTTCAAAGCTGATGTTTTTCAAATGTTGCGTTTGCTGCAACTTCGTTGATCCCACCACTAAATGTTTTGGGGATTCCGATTTATTGGTTTTTGATTTCGTGGTTAATTGATTTGATGGGCTTAATGCGTTGTGAGGACCGTTAATGTATAGTGGTTGTGTTTTTATGGTACTACTCATTGAGTCGGAGTTATCTGATTGTGAAGTTGATTTTGAGTTACTTTTGTCCTCAAGCTGCGTCCCAAGTGTAGTTTAATAGGAAAGGCCAAATATAATTACTTAGAGTTACGCTAACTTGTTTTTTGTTAGCTTTATGAATAACGAAATATAGTATTTTATTTTTCAAATACAAGTAAAAATCCAATAAAAAAATGGTTGGTACCGTTTTCAATTAAGAAAAATTCCAAAGTTTAAAGACACATGTAAGAGATTGACTGTTTACAAAAGCTGCGAAAATAAAAATAATAAATTAAAAAACTTGCGAAGTCGACACCTGGTTAAGACATGCAAGTAGGGTTAGCTTGCGCTGAAAAATTTTCGTCAGTCAGTGATTACTGTTGTCGAAAAAAGTAGGATAAGTATTATAATTTTAGTTTTGGGAATGTATGTGTGACTTATAACTTATGATGCCTTCTGTTGTATAATATAGAATTTCAAAATAAAAACTTATCAATCATGTAACAAGTATGACATCTGTCAGCTTTCCCGTATAAAGCTTTACTAGTTCACCTAAACTCTACTAACTCTACTCGCTTTTCTAAAACCAGAGTTACTCAACAACTTTAAGCAATTTCAAATTTCATAATTGATTTCTTTTCTATTTTGCTTTTAAATTGTTCAACTAGTATTTACTCTGGAATTTTTCTTATTCTTCTTATTGGACCTTTGGACAAAACAATGAAAAGAATCAGATGTACACCACACTCTCAGAGCTTTAATTACATTTTTTTTAAGTTGTCTAAAAAATAAATTGACTCACTCAAGTTAATTTAAAAATGATTCCCTTGAAGAAATTTGTATTGCCATATTTTCTTAGGTTAGTTAATTATAACGTTTTATTGCGATCTATCGTGTCAAGCCTGATTCACATTAATGAGATGTCGTTACACTTGTTTTCTCTTAAAAACGAATTTAAAAGGAAGAAATAATGCATAACAAAGCATTTCTTGTCTACGCGTTGCGCCTTTTTTCAATTTTTCGAAAATATGACGCGACGTGACGACGAGAAATGGTTTATTATGCATTATTTCCTTGTTGTAAATTCAATTTAAAGAGAGAGAGAGAACAACAGCAAAGAGATCTCGTCACGTCGTCGTCCCGTTTCATCGTCGCACTGTGAATCAGGCTTAAACTGTAAGAAAATAGCATGTTTATTTTTTATTTTCATGCCAACAAATTATGTTTGTGCAAGATTCTTGTCTCTTATTTATTAAGATTTTTATGGCCCGACTATATAAACATTATAGTATGTTATACTTTACATGAATCTCTAGCTGTAAGCTTAGGCTAAGTTCAACTTAACAAAAACAACGAAGAAGTTCAAAAAGCGTTCGATATTGTACGATGGGTATTCATTTATATAATGATGCAAAACATGAAAAAAAAACTCAGATGCATTGGGTTCGGCAGGCCTGGTAGGAGTCGGAATGGAATGAATTGAACCATTTTGGTTACTGACTGCTCACTCAAATTTTTATATTTCTTGACTAAACCTTTTTCTTTCCACCTCAACGATTTCACCACCGAACTGTCCGCATGTCGTAGTAAAAACCAACAATCTAAACAGGGGATTTGTTCATACAACTTCATATTGTATTTTTACAATTTTATAACAAAATGTCATATTCTAAGAACGTGACGTCAGCATATTTGTTTCATATATTTGATTTATTTTTTTGTGAATTTCACAGATCTGTAATAATAATGTGTAATTGACTTCTAACTAGTTAAAAATTTACTTATAATTATCTCGAAATCTATTAGTTCACAAGACTTAAAAGAGCAATTATGAAAGAAATCGCGCCTTATGAACTCAGTCTTTATCCAGTTTTTTAATTTAATTTTATTTGATAGTTTATTAATGGCACAAGTGCGTCTCAAAATTAAATAAGGGAGCTCTTATTATACCTACGCGCACTTAAGATACACATGAAAAGCCTTTACTTCTTCCGGCTCTACTAAGAAAATTGCTCGGAGATAAATATGAAAAAGTATATGAGATACATTTTTTCGGTGGTTCTTGCAATTTTTCATTTGCTATACGAACCAAAATAAACTCAATTTGATTGATAATTTGCTAGTTTCAACAATTATTTCTAATTTCAATAATTATTATTCTTTTAAGCAATGCAAAATCATATGAACCCAAAAACAAATAATTTGAAATATTTTTATATGATTCATGTGAAATAGTTTAATTTAAAAAAAAAAGCTCTGAGACGGGTACTATGCAAATCATATTTCAGTGTTTCTTCCCTAACTAGTGTTGAATATTGTATTTTTTTTATACATGTTCATACATGTATGTATATGAGAACAATATTTTCAGCAAACTTTAAGTAAAGTTGAAATATAAAAAAAAATATTTTAGCGTACCTCATCATTTTGTGTATGAGGCTGATTTGCCCAAAAATGTTGATGTTCGCCTTGACCATAAGATGAATATGCTTGATTATTATCTTGATCGTACATTGATTGTGTCGATGGTTGTTGATAGGATTCTTGCGGAGGCTGCAAATATCCATTAATATTCCTTATTCCATCCGTAGCAACATCATGTGTTGTTTGACCATCAATTGGATTGTAGAACTGTGGATACATCTGTTCATTTGTTTGTGGGATTTGGTTTCCATCTAGTTGAGGATTATATTGCACTTGCGCTGGATCTGCTTGAGATTGGAGTTGTTGTTGCTGTTGCGGTTCCGGCAATAATGTGTTCGCACTATCATATTGCAAATTCAACTCATTAAATTGTCGATTAATTTCGGCAAATTGTTCATCAATTACATTCGATGTTTGCTGATAGTCTAGATTTATATCTTGAGAACGAGATTGTACCTATTTTTAAAACATATTTAAAAATATTTTGAAATTAGTTTCTTTTTATTTTATACCGTGTTTTCAATAGCTAACAAACGAAGCTCCTGTAACCATGGTTGTTCATCAAAAGGCACGTCATTATTTTTATTTGAACTTTCGTCTGCAAGGATTTCATCCATGGACTTTTCGAGAACCGGATCGTAGTACTTTAAACGATCAGCAAGTTCATACACCTACGTTTGTAACATAAACAAAAATTAAATTTAAAGAACGCATTAAATTAAATGTCGATGGATATAATTATTTTCTCATTCTGAATACATTTAAAACAATGAACAAAATTAACAAAAATTATACCTGGTTGATAAATAATGGCTCATATTTCGATGGATCTCGTTTAATATGCGAAGAAATTTGTTCCATATACATTAAACACTTTAATTGATACCCATAATCTAGCATACGAGTAGCAAGTAAGAATTTGTATGGCTGAAAAGTAAAAGTATTTTCTTCAGGTTTTATTTTTCAATTTAATAACTTTTAATTTAACCTGGAACTCCACAAGAGAAAATTTGTCGTCATTCAAAGAACATGCATATTCGTAGACTTCCGTCATCATAATTGATTCGTTTGTTGCAAATTCTTCAAATTCTTTTTGATGAGAAGATCCCAAGAGAACTAATCTGTAAACATAGAGAGGAGTTTGTTTAGTTAAAAACACATATGTACATAATTATTATAATGGAAATATATTGTTTGGTACACATTTTATTTTCCAAAAAATAATTTGCCTCTTCACGTCCACGTTACATCGAGCTATAACCTTAATGATGAATAGATTTTCAATACAATTTAAGGAACTGTTCTCACCTAACTGAGTTCTGCGACAAAAGTGTATCATTCCGTTCCTCTGGATATTTACTAAAACCAACTTGTGCCATTAGATAACAGAAATGTGCTGCAAACAGATCTCCACGGCTTTGTAATGAATCACCAAGCGTGGTAATTGCTTTCCTATCCAATTCTGGTTTTTGTGAAGTATTTGATAATATCATTGACAAATGAGGACGCCAATCCCCCCATTTCTCATCTAAAACACTTGTTACACTCGATGGCGTACGACCGCTCATTAATTGGTACAGTGTTTGGAGTGGATCATTTAACGACAGTTTATTTGCGAATTTCATCATAACATTTGCATGTGAACGTCTATCAACTTTTGAAGCTAAGAACAATGCATGTCCCCAAAGGTTTTTGTCTGTTGCCCATTCTAAAGCTTCATTAACATTTCCATATAGCAAATAGTTTCGGAACTTTTCCGTTATTTCATCTTCACTAAGCGAAGACGTTTTTGATGTTTGTTCATCCGATTCATCTGCTATTGATTCATCTATTTCCGGTTCTTGATCACTTGGGGTGTTCTCTTTTGATTTTCTCTGTTCATCTGACTGTAGAGATTCATGAACATTAGAATTGGATGTTATAGAGTTTTGTGCGGTTTCATATGGAAACTGTTGCTGGTTTTTAATCAGAAGCTCTGCTATATCAGTTCCAACAACCATCTAAAAAAGGAAATACAAACAAATTGTTTTTAAAATATTACTGTACATATATCACATTTAAAAGAACTTACGCCATTTTGTCGCAGTAAAAGAATCAATAAGTTCCACATTAAAGTAAATGAAGGTTTACTAGCTTGTCCTAATGCAGACAAGCTGTTTGTTGAACTTTGTCTGGAACGATTTATAGCCGAATATGGTCCTAGACGAATCTGGTCTTCACAGAATTCTATTATGGTTTTCTTGTGAGTAAGACCACGAAGCAAAGGTCCAGGAAACGATTGAAACAACTTATTGGTAGCATCGTTACTACCCATTCTAAAAATCTTCACAACGTTTGATATCCCGTTATGAGAGTAATTTGGTTTAACAGTGACCATTAAACCTGGTCCCAATGAAACAATTGGATGATCACTCGTAAATTTGTGTGGCGTAAGACGTTGAGGATCATCTTGAGTTGATGAGTTTACCGCATCAACTAAATTCAGTGACAAATTCTCTGGCCTAATTTGTATTAATCGAAAACACATTAAAATATAATTGATATAAATTAAGCAAAAATTGTTTTTCTGTTTTTTTTTAAAAGCAAATAATGTATCTAGTCATTGTAACCAAACAAAATAAAAAAACACCAAACTATAAATAGGATACTGTACAAATAGAAATATTAAGCATAATATAACACATGAGGCGAATAAGGAAGGTTTCTGAAAAATGATTATAGTTACTTGTTTAGGAAATATATAGTTATATAACACGATTAATGAATTTAATCTAACGTTAGCTTAAAGTAAGCATATTTTTATTTTAAATCTGTATATGAAGAAGCTCCTATAATCTACTACACAAAACGAAAAACCATTAATTTTTAAGAACTAATAAAACCTGTAAATTTATACATAAAAAGCCTTAAATAAATGTTGTGGTACCACTTCCTCAAAAAGTACTAGACCGATTTGTATGAATTTTATATGGTTGGAAAGCCATAATCACGGGGAGTGTGCGAATGACAAAATCAAACACTGAGGGTCCATTTTAGTCAAGTTCCAATTTAAATTAATAACGATGACTAGTGCATTTAATTCGGTCAGCTTAAATAGTCTCAATTTGCAAATTTTATCTATGGAGTGTATAAAATGTCTGTAATTTTTATCGAATATCATGAACTTATTAGATGAATTATAAATACACAGATAAGACCAAAAGCTTTAAATATAAAAATAACAATACAGTTTGTTTTTAAATCTATAAAAAGATATTTAAAACAATACTGTATCATTACTTTTTCCCATATTGATTTCAATCTACCCATGTTGGCAAAATCGTAGTCATATATAAACTTTTGTCGGCTACTGTATATAAACTTTTCAAAAATCGTTAAATGCTTCTTTTTATATATGCAAGAAAAATGCATTGGTAAATTGTTAAATAATTTATTATTATTAATATTTGTACAAACGGAATCAGGCTTCAAAACTTCCTTATCTCGTCGTCGCAGTATATTTTCTCTCATGGAAATCATTATTCATTGCTTAACCCTACTTAATTCCCTAATATGAACACCTCATAAATTTCATGTAAGTATTTTACGAGGAATAGAAGATAAATATTGAAAAACAAAATTCGATCGCATTTTAAAAAGGAAGATCCATGCTGTTTAGATTTAAATGTTCAAGAAAATTGTTTCATTAAACTTTAGGTTGCACTCATAAAGAAGGTACATGCATATAGGTAGGTAATTTTAACGTTAGTTTTCAGTTAGTTCGGATTTTAATTTCGGAAATTTTACGCCGTCATCAATTTTAACCAAGTTCGGTTATGAAACTTCAATACTAGACTTGTTATTTCGCCTTTTGGTGATGTTAACTGGCACCAATTATGTGAGATTTGACGTTGTTCGAATAATTTTTGTGGGGCTATGTAAAAGATCGTGTTTATGCACACAATCCGTACACTCTTTATGTTTTGAAAACGAATATTTGTCAAATAATAGCCGAATTTTTACCCGATATGTGAAAAACTCATTGAAAATAACTATACAAGAATCGAGTCCTACAAGAACACCCGTAGAGGACATTTTAATGATGTTATATTCCATTCATAATATTGGAAGATCCAAACAATATACATAAATTTAAATATCAAACATGTGTTTTATTTAAATATACTTTCGGAAACAAATAATGATAACACTGTATAATGGGAGGAGAGGAGAAATACTCTTTGACTCATACAAAGACGAAGTTTAATCAATCAGGTTTTGACATTAAAAATTAAACGACACAACTCGAGAACAGATCTATTGGTTACAATAATCAAGGCTAATAAATAGATGTTTTGATAGGTAACATTTCGCCAAAGAGAGATACATATTGTAAACTAAAATATAGAAAAAGAAAATATTTGTTAATACAACATGAACACTAAATCTTCCAATCTTCTTATTACTACGACTTCTATTTTAGCTTAAGTTATAATTCAAGATATAAAAAAAGGCCTGTAACACAACAAAAATATATCAAACTTCCGAACAAGTAATGATTTAAAATATAAAGTTAGTAAATAAAGTCAATTTCTGTACCACAAATTTTTACTAAATTGTGCTGTTTATCAAATTACACACTTATTAGGAAAGATACTAACACAGGTTTTGGCGGTAAAAGATTTTTTAAATTATTATTTAAATAAATTAATCTTTCTTTTTTTTGTGTTACAAACCCCAAGGTCTGCGAGAATAATATGCTCTAATCGTACAACAGTAAAGGAGCCCTGTTGCTATTACATATTAAAATGCATCGCATTTACAATTTACTGATTTGGCTTTTTGTTCTGTTTTAACAAAATAATTTATTGTAAGCACCTTGATTCAGTGTATTCACTTCGAGCATAGTATGAACGTGCCGTTGGCGCATAGTAATCGACCCCAGATAATTGATTTATTTGCGACAGATTCCCAGTTGATGGTCCTCCACTTAGACCATAGTATCGCTTGTTGTTTTGCTGCTGCTGCGATTCGTTCATAGTTGAGTTCATAGAAGCAGACGACATATTGGCCGTCATAGACCCAGTAGGAATAAAATGTCGTTGATAATCGCTTGGATGTGGAATGTATTGATGATGTTGGCCAGTATACCTAAATTGATTTTTTTTCAAGGAATTTATGTTTTTGAATCCTAATTATGGAATGTTTTATGTACATAATGTGAAATATATTAAATTTTCATAAGTTTTAAACTTTTAGTTATATAATTACTTAATCCTATTTATTATATTTTAAATATTATAACTGTTAATCTTGTTTTGATGAGTTTCAATGAAATAACAGATTTGTTTGTATAGAAATGTTTTGATGAACACACAGGAAATGGTAAAAACATAAACAGAAATTAAAACAACCAACGCAGTGTCCACTCAGAACAGATTTTGTGCAGATTAAAAACTTTTAATATTTTTTAGCAATTTTAGTCATTAAAACTCAATTTCGAAGGATGTGTGAAGATATTATTTAGTAAACTTAATTCGGTTGAGATGTTCTGTAACCATATACGGCTATGATGTAAGAAGCAAGAACAATGTAGGAAAACTTTTATGTAGTACTTGATGATTATTTACTTGTAAGAATTTAACGATACCCATAAAATCATTAGTTGTTTTTTGCTAAAAATGTTATCCGCTTTTCCCGACTCTATAAAGTAAAATACTCGCATTCAAAGTACACAAATCTATGTGTATACTCTGTAAGTAATTTATTTCATAAACAATCATCACCGCAAACGCTTGACGAGTTATAAAACTCGGTAACAATTTTAGTTTGCTGGCAGATGGAGCAAAAGATTATAAGGAGGTTACCGCCAATAAACAAGGTCGGAACAACAGGCCTTATAAGCCGATCAGTAGAAATAAGTTCAGTCAAACCTCACTCCATACCATACAAAATTCACATACATTTTCAATTTACTTGAATCTAGAAGGAAGCGAAGTAGTCTTATTTGGTTTAAATTTAATTACCAGTAAAAATCATAGTCCAAATAGACCCGAGATCTCACCCCAAATTTTGGGAGTGGAGGTATAACAAACATTTTACTTTCAGCTTTTCGCCTCCCAGACGACTCCAAATTATATTAAAATATAACCATTCTGCTAATCGCATGAAAATATTCTCAGACAAATATGGTTTTTTTTATGTACCTCCACTCCAAACAGGTTCTGCCTGCTCTTAGACTAAACGGTTTAGTAAATCTAAGCTACTTATCTCAGGGTATTCAAGAAGCATTAGGTACCTCATGTAGTGAGTTACCTAAACTACCAAAACATCTTCACACATCAATCAAAAAAAAGAAATCCTATGGCTGCAACCAAAATGAACCATTTTTAGGCCGTATTTAAAAAGAAAAGTTTTATTGAATATCTAATCTACAGCCACAACTACCACTGTATTAAAATGTTTTTTTTAGTTGTCGAAAACTGTGAAAATGTACAAAAGCATTTTAATTTACTCAATATCAACATCAAAATATAAAACTCACCGGTCTTTGTCATTGTTTGCCGAGCTTCGCCCTGAATGAACCGATTCCCTTCCGTTGTTCGTAATCGATTCGGGTGCAGGCGCTTGTCCGTAGTACTTTTTGTACCATTCGGAATATGCCTGTGGATTTGTACGTACCATCTGTTCATAATAGTAAGCTGCATAAGGATCGTATCCATATCCAGAATATCCACTGTACATGCTATGGCCAGCATAGCGGGGATCTTTTTCGCGTATGCGGGAATCTTTTTCAATATCACTTTCGCGAGCATTTCGGCTGCTCACCTTGCGATATTCTTCATATTCATTTCGAGGTTTTTCGCGGCTTTCCTTGTGACGCCGTGTATCGCGGTCTTCCCGGTATTCTCTATCTGTTCGACGTCTATCTCCATCTACCCGAGGTCCTCCGCGTCTCTCGTGGCCTCCACGTTCTTCACGGGGCTCGTATTTGCGATATCTTCGATACTCCTCGTATGCTTCACGGTCAACGCGATCACTCCTTTCACCACGGTCTGCACCTCTTCGGCGTTCATGACGTGTGGAGCCTTCTGTTTCGTATTTTGAATCCGCATCATATCGGCCACCTACGTACCGACCACCCTGTTTAGCTTCGCGATCGCGGTAGAATTTTTCCCGATATCTATTTTCACGCTCATCAGCTCTGTAACGTTCTCGATCGCGCTCGTTACCGACTTCTCTCTCACGTTTGTCGCGCCTTTTGCGTTCTTTACTATCCCTTTCTCTATCGCGATCACTACGCACGCTGCCCTCGCGAAATCGTCGCCGTTCTCTATCACTAGAGAACTCCGATTCTTCGCTTTCGTATCGGTTTTCTTTTGATTCGTGACCAGGACGTCGTTTTTTACTGTCGGTTTCAGCGCCTCCACGCCGAGTTTTGTTGTAGTGGCGATCACGTTGATCACTCTCATCATTTCCAGTTGATATGTTGGAAAGATCTTTTAAATTCGTTTCCTGAGTAGTACTTGATCCAATTTCTTGATTCTTGTTTTGGCTACCTTGTACTTCTCGATCGAGGCTGTTGGCTCCTTCCAAAGCTTCATCACGAACATTTTGCACAGGGCTAACGGGACGATGTTGATGGGAATGATGATGCTGAGAGGATGGTAGAGGCTGCTGCGGCTGATGTTGATCCTCAATATTTTCTCCATCTAATTCTAGTTCTCTCTGCTCAACTTGAATAGGAGGAACTGGAGCTGCTGTTGAAGAAATATTTTCTAGACCAGTAACAACTCGCTGTTCATGAACGTCACTTTCACCCGGCACTAAGTACAAGTTTCGATCGCCTGTTATGTCAATTTGGTTTGGCAAAACATTACTTTGATTATTATCGGAGGATGACGAAAAATTAGATCGTATTTGCTGTGTTGGATCTGTATCTTCCCCATCAGCCTGGCGTTCAATATTAAGACTGCTATCGTCTTCTGTTCCAGGTACCTGGCGTGATTCATTCTCAGGCTGACCTAACACTAGTCGGGATAGGCCTGGGGGAGGGAAGTCATCTAATTCATTATATTGCTCATGTGCTGTAGTATTAAATGCAGAATCAGCATGATCACCACCGATTTCTGACAAATGGCTCGTCTGAAGATATTCGTTCCGATCGTTGTTGGGAGCGATTTCTTGGTTTTCATGCAAAACTTCAGAGTTATCCGGAGCAATTACCTCGTGATTTTCCACTGAAGGATTTGCAAAATCTTCGGGTGGTGGCGGTGGGGATGCATAAAAGAGAGCAGGCGAAGCTACTACATTTGATGGTTGCACATTTACTGGTGGTGCAACGATTCCGGCTCGGTTGTGTAGGGGTAATCCAGTCCTTTTGAACGGATTGTTTGATACCATGGAAGACGACGAAGCACTACTAAGCATCGGAGGAGGCAGTGTCGTTGGATTGGATGTTGGTGTCGAAACTGTTGCAACAGTAGTTGGCTGGAGTTCTGGTCGGTTTTGAAATGCGTGTGGGGGAGTTGTGGGTCCAATTGAGTTAACAGCATCGTTCAATGTGCCAGGAGGACTAGCAAATTGGCGAGGTGGCTTTGGAACGGGCTTAGCTTGGGAAACATAAACTGGACTCGGTATATTATTGTTTGTCTGCGTATTTTCTGGTAAGCTTGAAACGTCGTTAAGAGGAAGATTAGTTGGTTTAACTAGAATTTTTGAATCATGTAGTATAGGATGTTGCGGAATTGTTACCAATCCAGGCTGTACGCTAGGGTTCTTTTGCTGTGGTGGTAAAATTACTCCAACTGGTCCCTGAATATTGGTTGTTGGAAGAGGATCGTTTTTTTCACATTGTCCTTGCACTGGAGGTTTTTGAGAATTCTGATGTAGATCATTATTATTTTGTTGGGTTGTTTCTTCAGTTTGCCCCCATTGCCAGTTGTCATTCGATTCGATGCGAAAACTGTCATCAATACTAATTGTATTGGTTTGCAAATTCCCTGTTATAGAAGTTGCAACTGCTAGTGATTGCTGCAGGTGTTGCTCTTGTTGTTGCTCTTTCTCTTGCTGCTGATGCTGTTGTTGTTGCTGCTGCAGTTGTTGTTGGATTTGTTGATGATGTTGTTGTTGGAGATTGTTATCATTCCAGTCCCAATCACCCCAGCCTTCATTAGTGTTATTAGTTTTATTATCAAAATAATCGGTGGCCTCTTGGACATTATCCATTTGCTGTGTACTTTGACGAGAATAGGTAACAGGGGCTACAGGAACTGCAGAAATCACAGGAGCCACAGAAACCACTGGAGCACTTAGTGGCAATTCCATAGGTTGCTGAACACTTTGCTGTTGGTACTGCTGAGGGGGTGGATACGCCGGTTGCAATATTGGGTACTGTTGTTGCGATTGGTTAAAGTTGTCTTGATTCAGAAAATATCCTGAAGTAGGTACAGCTGATTGTTGCTGTCGTGGAAAGTCTTGCTGTGTCCAATTATTATTTTGATGTTGATGTATCTGTGGCGTAGGTGCCGAAACATTTTCTGGTTGTTGATAGGCGTTGTTTATTGGGTTTGGAGCCCAATTATTTGGTGGAGGTTGCTGAATTGGTTGCATGAGTTGTTGCTGGTTAAAGTTTGGTTTCCAAACCGGCTGAAAAAATATTTTTTTACATTAAATTGATAATTATTATTATCTGATCTTATTACTTTAAATGAATTAAACTTGTTAACAGATGGTTCGTATAAGATGTAAGTTTTACCGTTATTTTAAAATATTTTCCCTTTTATGTCAATAGAAATAGACCTCCCTCCCATACGATTTTATCTTGTTTTAACCAAACCTACTTGCTCTAGCTTTTTGGTGCATCTTATACGAATCACCCTGTATATTTACATTAGGGTGGTCCTTATATTGGGTTGGAGATGGATATGCATCAATTTTACATAGAAAAACAAATTTTTCCCAATTTTTTCAGATTTTTATTTCACCTCCCTGGTCTCCCTAATAATAATAATAATAATATCTTCAAAACGGATATAGTGATTAAATGGTGAAATTTTTAGAGATTTTTTCAATGTACCCGAAAAAAATATAAAATTTAGTTTTGTGAAGTCTACCCACTGACACGCCCTCTTCGTTTAATATATAGAAAATAGATAAAACGATTTGGGTTAAATTTTCAGAGATTATTTCAATGCATGGGATTTTTGAAATTGAATTTAGTAAAATTAGCTCACTGCTACGCCCACTCTTGTATTTGTTTTTTTAAATACCTCTAACGATTTGGATAACATTTCAAGGCAAGAAAAAAATAATTTATGTAAAATCCCTGCACTGTTGCGTCCACTTTCTTTAGTTCTTGGTTTATAGAAAAAGGCTTTATTTTCTCTTTCTCTTGGAATCCACTGAAATAATTTGAATAGTATTTTCAGAGATAATTATTAGAAAAAAATTGGTTTCTGGAATATCCGCCAAGTGAGACGCACACCCTTTAATTATTTATTGGTTTATCGGAAGGACTTTAACTATTTATCTGAATTTTTCAGAAATGAATTTATTAAAATACGCCTACTACCATGCCCTTTTTCCCATTTTTTGGAGACACTTCTAACGATTTGGATGCAATTATAAAGGTTCGTTCATATAATTGAAAAAAAAAAATAAATTTAAGTTTTTCTGAATCCACCCACTGCCTCTTTGTTTCTCTAAACGAGTTTATTTCTTTTTATTTTTCGGAACGTCTCAAATGATTTTTATTATGTTTTCAGAGATAATTTCCATGAAAAAACAAAATACAAATGGTTTCAAGAATATCCCGCACTATCACGTCCACTGTTATGATTTATTGGTTTTTCGAAAACGGCTATAATGGTTTAGGTGAATTTTTCAGAGTTTGTGTATGTGAGCAGACATTAAAATTAAAGTTACTTGAGAAAAATGTCTAAGAAAAGAATCAAATGATTTGGATGATAAGAAATAAAACACGGTTTCATTCATTATTATTACTTATTGATTTCTCGGAAATTATTATACTTTATAATTTGTTCTCATAAGCAAACAAAAATTGGCATTTGGTTTTAGTAAAAATCACCTACTGCCGTCGTGCCATGCTCACTTTACTAATTCATATTTTTTTTAGAATTTAGATGAATTATTCAGAGCAACAAACAAATTTAGAAAGTTAAATTTCAGAAGTTTTTGGTCGAGCGGAAACGGTTCCATGGATTTGAATTAATTTTTTGTATTAGATCATATTTTAAGTTATTCGTTTAACCAAGTCCATAGTTCTCAGAAAAAAATTGGAAATAAATATTTAGCAATTTTCACTGGGGACATTTTTATATTGGGGTTTGGTACAATAATTAAAGCAGAGACATTACTGTCATATTGATAGGAGAAAGAAAGATGTTCAATGATCGTAAAGATAACGTAAAGCAAATAAAATTTAATAATAAAGGTAGTTGTGGCCTTTACTCCAATGAATGCGTTTCGGCCAGACATGGTGGTGGGCTCATCACTTAGATGCCACCACACCCAATCTAACACGCATTATGTTTGTCGATGGTTACCGATGCATATCACACTTAGTGAAAGAACTCACTGAGAATTATATGCGTGTCTAAGTAACTTTTATTAAAGTTATGCACTTAGACTTGTTGTTGTTATACCCGTGACCAGGCGAAATTAATTAATAAGAATTATATCAAAGAAAACATAAAGACAAAATTATAAATATTAAAAACTATCAATAATAATTCCAAAATATATTCTTTTTAAGGAGTTTCACGAGTAAAGCAAATATATGATCATCAAATCGCTATCGTCCAAATGGTAGTTATTTTCAATTAACTAAAGTTAAGAAACAAATAAAGCTTGAAATGAAAAATGGTCACTTTAAAATTATTAGCAACAATTAGTAGCTTTTTAAATCGCGAAATGAAGTCATAAGAAATCAAAAACGTTGTGTTTTTAGTGAGCCGAAGAATAAGAGAATGTGTAATCCGTCAACGCATAGCAAAATACTATAGCAAAAAAAGACCAATTTGATTCGTATTATGTTAAATTTAGAAATATGTTTTGCGTCAAGCTAGACAAGACGACAATCCGTCAAGGACGGATAGTACAAGTATGGAGAGACTAACTCAGGGCGAACCGAACTTGAGGACTGCTCAAGGAAAGGTGAGGATAGGAAAGGACGGCCTCTTGTCTCAGCCTAACTCTCACCCAACTGCGAGTGGCTCCAAAAGACCTAGACAGACGACACACGTCACCAGCTGTTCTCTCATCGGGGAACAAGAAGAAGAAAGCCAAATTCTCCCGGGGGACTTTGGATGTCCAACAGACTGCGATTGCAGACTTTGGAAACCCTTCAAGGAAACTGACAGATGATCAATGGCAATTGATAGAACTTAGAATTCTGGACGGGGTAAACGAGGCTATCGTTAAGAACAAGCCTACGCCGCTCTTCGGTAACCTCAGCACTGTCCACGGATTCCAGGTGATGACATTAGAAGACGGCAACACTCTCACATGGCTCCGAGAGTTCATCGAGAAGACTGAAGCTCCTTGGCCGAACGCTGACCTTCGACTGAGGAAACCTGTTTTCGTATTAGAGAGGAGTAGGAAAACAACCAACCTTTCAGTAATGAATCTACAACAATTGTCTTCGCTAATGGTTCTAAGATGGACACTGGAGTTGGTGCAGGAATTTTCTCGGAAACTCGCGGACTAGCTAGTACCTTCAGACGTCCGGACTTATGCGGCGTCTTCGAAGCTGAGGTCTTGGCAGTGACAAAAGCAGCTACGCAAGTATCAATGATGGCGATACCACGAGCTAATATCACCCTCTTTATTGATAGTCAAGCGCCAAGCAGCAGTAAAAGCAATTTCTGCTACCGAGATATATTCGAAGCTTGTAACTTGATGTCGCGAAGATCTTAGGGTTCTTGACATGCAGAATAACATTAGACTCTGCTGGGTTTCTGGTCACAGTGATGTACAGGGAAACGAGAGATCTGATGGGCAGGCGAGAACGGGTTCGTGGCTTGATTTAAGTCAAGCTGAACAATATATTAAAGTAAGAAACTGTAGCATCAAACAGGATATTGGTAACAAAATATTAGAAAAACCAATGAAAGTTGGAATCTGCTTGAAACATGCGGCACAACTAGAGAGTTATGGCCAAATTTCAATAAGCAGAGAAACATCTCCGTTCCCTTTTCAGCATAATCACCGGACTCAACCTTCTGAGTTACCACAAAAAGAAAATGAGGCTCAGTACTGACGACTTTTGCAGAGGGTGCAGCGACGAAGGCTCACATGAAGATACCTCACATTTCCTTTCCCACTGCCCATTACTCTGTCATTTGAGAAAGAAACACCTAGGACGACGACTTAGAGGAACTTTTTTGAGCTTCGACTAATAGCCTTCTGAACTTCATCAACGCCTATAAACGCTTGACTGTTAACAGATCACATAGGTTTTTATATAAGTGGAATACAACTTCCTAGGGTATCACAACGGATCTACATAGATCAAAGTGTGACGGTAACAAGATCAACTGTCAGCCCTCTTACCAAACGTTACCTAACCTAAGTGAGAGAGAATTATTTTTGGAAGTCTTCAATCATCCATCTCTAAAACTTTAATGAAATAATCAAAGTGTAGCTTTAGTGTTTCCAGGTAAACAGGTGGTGTTCTTGTCTCCAGATGAATCATGTAGTTGAGTGTGCTTCTTGGTAACTTAAAAACTCTTTGAATGCAGTATCGTAGAAAACATTTCTATGTTAGAAAATGAGCGGTATCCCAAACTTGAGCTCCTTATAAAATTATAGAGGTCGGGTCGCAGTCGCTTGTATGTTTTTTCGAGTCGTGGTTTAAAAATTTTACTCCAATACATCTTCCCAATACTGAACCGATTGCCCGTTTATCTATCATAACTCTAGGGTGAAAAGGGTGAAAGAGGTGCCTATTCAATAATTCTTTTTCTTCTGAAAGGTTTTATGTACTAAGACCATGGGCATACATACATAAGCTTGCCGATCCGCCGCTTGCTGCTCACTATGTGACAAGGAACTTAGGGCTCCGATTTAACATTATTTTTGTGTTTGAAAGGTTATGTTTAGAGGATGGACTTTAAGAATCACTGGACGTACATATAAACAAATATACGTCCATACATTTCGGATTCTTCGTTGCACTTACGCGCATTTATAGATATCATAATTTTTTATAATACACACTGGTTGCCTGGGCCAGTAAAAGCAGCTTAAGAAGTTATTACCATGAATAAATACACAAATAACTTCGATTATTTAAGCGAAATCATGCCCGCATAGGAACTAAGTGAATATAAAAACAGAAAGCGAACTAATACTCATGTAGGAGGTCGGTAATGGAGTTTGTTTGTTCATTTTTATTTTCAACGAGAAAGCCCACCTATTGTCCGCAAGACACATACAGACTTATTGTGAGTTTCGCCCGAACAACATTCTACCCGGAAAAATTGAAATTTCACTTTTCGGCTATTGTGAGTTTCACCCGAAAAATGTTTGATGTTCAAAAATTGCACTTATTGTGAGTACTAATTCATTTTTGGCGAAATGTATTGTAAAATTTTCGCTTTTTTTCTAGCTGCAAACGAAAGAAAAAACAACGGATATCTACTGGCGCTTTGTGTTTATTTTAGGGCCAGAAAACTTCGAGCGAAACTCATAATAGTTTTTCAAATTCCAATATATGTACAAAAATGATTTTCGTGTGAAATATTTTCCGGGTAAAACTAACAATAAGACTAACTGCCATATTATTTACTCAATTAAAAGTAAGTTAAGTCTCAATAGTTCAACCCAAACACATAATAATATTTGCGATTTGAATTTTTTTTTTAAATCAATTTATTATTCAAGCACGGCAAAATAGACAATAATTTCACAGTTTTGATTTTAAAATATAACAACAAAAAACAAAGAAACAGGAAAATATGCTGGAATATGTCAAATTATTGATATTCCGTATGTTTAAAATCGGTTTTAGTAAAGCTTAAACAATTTTACATCCGGTTATAATGTATTTTTAACTCATTTAGTTAAATGCGCGTTTTGAGTTAATATGAAAAAAAGATAAAATTGAAAACTTTTAAAAAATGCGGATTTATATCACAGGTTTAAAATACAGAAAATGTTTGGAATAAACCAGTGGGTGTTTAAAGAAGTTTAGTCTAAATAGATTTTGCGCTTTGCAAGCAACTTGCAAAAAGGAGTTGGTACGTTTTACACAGAAAAATAAAAACAATCAAATGAGTTTGAAAATAAAAAAATTGAAAATACTTTTGTCAAAATAAAATTAGAATAATTACACAGTCGAAACTCGACCATCCGGCACTCAATGAACCTAGTACCCGATTTTAAAAACGAGATTTTAAAGTGCGGTCTACCTTATGACTTATGGCCAGTTGTACAAAAGTGCTTCGATTTTTGTTCCGTGATTCAGCAATTTTAAATAGCTGATTTTGTCGGATTTAATGATTTTCGACGATGGTTCAAATTAAATTTAAACACTTGAACAATAGTTAACTACAGTTAATACCCCAAAGTTAGTAAAAATTACCGAGCCACGGATTTAATGTTTGTACCACTGTTCCTAAGAATAGGCTTAGTACAATGTGAATCAATAATTGATTCAAGATATTTTTGTAGAATCCAAGATGGTTTTGCTAGGGACAACAACTGTATTACAGAATTTCTAAAAATATGAACGAATTCCTTTTGAGTATTCTTATTTTCTCAAGAAAAAAATTAGTTTCTGTCAATATAAGGATGGGACCAAAATTAATTGTGCGAATCTTTTCTTATAAGTAAAAATTAATTGTTGTGCGTTAGGTACTGACCAGTGTGTTTCTGTAAAGTTTAGTCAAAATCGATCTTACGGTTTACCAGAAAGATGTAACAATTCCCAATCAGTACCCGTTTAATTTAACAAAAATCAATTGAGTTTTAAAGTAAATAAAATTTGGATTTCTTTTTGAAAAAAATAAACTGAAAAAATAGTAATACAGTCAAATTTCTTTCCTCTAACATTAAAAAAAACCAGATTTTAAAGTTTGGAATGGTTTGGTATAATAGGTAATGAATTAATATAGGATACTTTTTTATAATTGTTGTTGGGGGGACATTCTGTGCAATCTGAAAATTTTCCAACAGTCTTGAGTCTTCATATTTTATCACAAAAGAATCACACAAAAGTAATATCGTTTTCCACAGTTTCCGATAACCTTCGGTATTGGTCCGAAATTAGATGGAAATTAAATTAAATTTGTCAATAGAGGAAAGAAACGGGTTCGGATGCCTTAAGTTTGTTTGTCTCTTTGTTAAAATCAGAAACCACACCGGTCGTTTTTGAAAATTGCTTTTTGTGGTTAAAAACCGTTCAATAATTTTGCTACCGGTTTACTTAAAAGTAACTTTGTTTATTTGTATGTGTGGGCTTATTTCTTAAAACATTTGGATTATTGTAGTTCTGAAAAGTTTAAAAAAGAGCTTTTAATAGGAAAAATTGGCGTAAAAACAACAAAACAAAAACTAAATAAAATTTAAAAAATGGTTTAAACGCAGATTTATAGGTATCAGATAAGTTTATATTTGTTTGGTTAAATATTTAGTTATGTATATAAAAGATGAAATGATTTCTTTCATGGCAGAAATCTTTTAACTAGGTATATGGCTACTAACTTTTAAGGTGCTTTCAGGGTTAAGTATCTGCCAAATTAATTATTAACAAAACTTAAAATGGCTAAGACGATACAACGTTCCCCGGCTCTAAAAATAAAATAAATTTGGTGGCACAACAGCTCGTGAAGAGCCAAGGCCTAGTGACTTACAACGCTCAACCATTCCTGTGTGCGTATTTTTGGCAGGAATGGAGGGGACCTAAATTTTTTTGCCGAGTCCGAACGGCTAGATGAGAAAGCACTTATTCATGACAAGTATACTCTTGGAGGATTTGTCAGTTCCTCGCAAGAGGCAGTACCTCGCGAAAAAAACATTTCTGTTTTTAGGTGGCAGCGGTTGGGAATCGAACCCAGACCTTTGGCATGACAGCCTTACGTTCTTCCCCGGCTCTGCTTATTAATAAGAACATGAAACATGAAGAAAATCACGCAAGTAGTCCAATGGCAATACAATTCAGGCAGGATCGCTTTGACAATTTCCCAGACTTTAATTTTGACAATCTGATCATAAGATCTCAAGATTTGAATAGGTTTAATCATTTCCCCCACTATTCTATTTCTTCCTTAGTACTTACTTAGTAAATACTGTGTAATTTAATAAAATACTGCTCAGAATTCATCTTATCATCAAATACGTACAGAGCTTAAATGTATTTATCTTGAACAATTTTTTGGTAGAGATAGGCGAAAAGTTCAAAATTATTTTGAACTATAGGTACCTATAACATATGATTATCATGTTTTTTTTCTTTCTTTTTGTACCCAGTACATTTTATAATATCTGTTCACAATTCTGCATATTGCGAGGAAATGAATAACCCTTAAGGGTATCTCTTGTACTGTATATGTGCTTCAAAATATAAAATTTGGTTTTTCAAAAGCTTGATTGCGGTTCTAGGCTATTTGCTTACAAGTTTATTTTTATTAAGATACGTTTCACATTCAACCATTGAGTTACTGAAGTTCACAAGTGCAGTTTTTGTAATTTGCATATGAAAATTTGGCTAATGTGAAGCATTTCTTTCACATTAAGAAGGGCAACAAAACACGCCCACTGATACATTTAAAATAATTGGTTGTTTAATTTTCAAGATTTGAATAGTTACATTGTGTGAACCATTATTACTGCTTTGCAAAAGCTTGCGGTAGTTTTTTGTATAGTTTTTATCAGCATTCTATAACATTACCAGTTTTGACGAAGGAAAACCAGGTTCATTGCATTTAAATTACATAATTTTTAATATGAATATACTCGTTCTTACTTTGCAAAAGAAACACAAAAAAGCAAGAAACTATCTACTTCCTGAACCACTAGGTACAACTACTATGTACATAAAAAATATCATGAAGAGACATTTACCTGAGAGCCAAAAGGTCCCGCAATACCATGATCACTAGAACTACCATCAGCAACACCCACCTGCTGCGGTGGTGGTTGTTTGGCCATATTCACCGGCTGGCGACTAGGGGCCCACGACATGTCCGTCACTTTTGGTAATTAATTGAATAATCGATATTTCCTTCGTGTTCCAGTCCCGATTTCAATTTTTAATTATGTGCACTCGAACTCGACTGAACCTACCCCCACTATTATGTTTGAATAAATTACCTATCGAGCATTTTACAAAAATCTCAATAAACTGGATTTCACAGTTAATTTATTTTGTATTTGTTGATTGTGCAAGCTAATCGTAAAAGCGAATTTAATAAATATTCTGTGAGGTGTTGACGTTAAACGACTAGTTTACGTGGATGTTTTCCTTTGGTTGCTCGCTGATGAAGTTGCTTTGTGAAAAATTTACTTTTCAATCCGATTTTCCTAATTTATGAGCCCAACAAACACAACAGACACATAGCTTTTGTTCGATTAGAGCAACAAATATACACAACAGACTATTCAATTAAAATAGCTAATTTAGTTAAGTTTTTTTCTCAAAATTTTAACACCACACAATAAAATTAAACGGCAGAAAATTTTGTGAAAAAACACTGGTGCCAAGTTGACAGTTTTAACCTGGTTGTCCCTTTCTAATCGGATGGTTGCGAACTTTTTTATTTTGTGTGACTCCAAAAACAACAAGACAACTCATAAGCACAAGCCTATAGCTTTATCCTTTTCAAGCACAAGAACGAAGCGAGTCGGCAGGTTTCCAGCACAATTATTTTCGAAATAAAAACAAGTTTTTTTAATAACTTTCACCAAGGAAAAACACAAGATTATTTACCTATATGTGCACGAACATATATTTCTTTAACAATTTATCTGTAAATTTTACATAAAATTTACTTATTTCGTTTTTAAAAACACTCAGTTTCGAAGGGTTGAGAAATTTTACGATATTAAAAGTATTTTTAGCTTTTTAAAGAAAATAAACCCAGATAAATTAAACTGCAAAACTTCAGCCACGGAATTTTACTGCCAACTTGGAAGTTTAACTTTCGTTTTTTTTCCACCTGTCATATCAGAAAGAAGCGGAAGGGCAATTATTTGTATTGAAGTTAGAGCAAGAAGGCAGACAGTAGACAGGAATGTAGATGAGGAATGAACAATTCGGAATAAAGGTGCAACCGCATTCTTAAAACGCATCGCGAGTCGAATCCCGAGTGAGAAATTTTTTGTTACTCACTCCTTTAATCCAGATTAAAACTTAAGTCCAGATTTAAGGTAATTTGAATCCGAAAACTATATCCTATTTCATAGTGCTCTATTACACGACGACTCTTAAGTCATGACTTTTTTCAAAATTCAATGAGTGTGAACGAGAAAAAACATCTGATCTCACCTTCGCACTCATTTAATTTCAAAAAGTCATGACTCATAAGTCATCGTGTAATAGGGCACATATTATTCATTCGTTAAATTCGCAAATAAATTCAATATTTTCTATGCAATCGAATAAATGTGTTTTTGTAATGAATAATATTGTCTTAAATTTGAGTGTTTGTATTTGATAAATCCGTTTGAAAAAGTTGGATTTAAAAATCACTTTAATCCAATTTAAGACCAGAGTTAATAATATGGCTGTAAAAATCAATACAATCCAAACATTAAATCCAAATCCATATTAGCTGCGTTTTATTATCGACCAAGATCCATATAGATCTTCATTTGATAATAAAACGATCCGGATCCCAAAAAATTTTACTTTTCAACTGTGGTATGCCTTACTAGCTCAGAAGCTATTGGACAATTGGAGCCGACTACTTGCATCTAGTAGTGATGGAAGTGTATTTGAAAAAAAATCAAAGTTAGGATCACTAAGATCCTTTAAAGTATAGAAAAATTATTAATTCTTAATCACAGAAATTCAAATCAAGGGAACACACATTTTATGTAAACAAAAACATATCTTTATTCTTTTCTTAAATGGCATTTCACTTTTTTTGTTTTTTTTTTTTGCACAGTGCTAACAACATTTATGAAATAAAATTGTCACCTGGTGTTCAGAATAAAAACTTATTCTTGGATCTTGAAATAGATCCCGATAAAAAGCAAGATCCTAAATTGTTTTTGTATTGCGTGTAAAAGTAAATCCAGATCCAGATCCGGATCCCGATAAAAGATAATAAAACGCAGCTATTAGCTGTGTTTTATTATCAACCAAGATCCATATGGATCATTCTGTGATAATAAAACGATCGGGATCCTCAAAAAAATTTACTTATGAATTGTGGTACTCCTGAGTTTTTTTGACGTTTTCAAAATATAAAAATGGAAATCGCAAGTAGAGAAATTTTCTTTTATTTATAAAAGATACAAATTTGTTTATAAATCTGTTTAAAATATGTTCAAATACATTAAACTTTCTCTTTCATTTTGAACAGTAAATTTTTTTTTTGAAGCGTGCATTCAACTTTTGTATGTTCGCGATAAAACAAAAGTTTCTGCGACAGTGGAATTTTTATGTTGAATCCAACTTTTAAAACTCTATAAAAAAACTCCCACTCAGGATAAGCATTATGAGCGTTTTTTAATAGAGTATAGTTATATACTTGAAATATTGATATTATGAGGTACGTCGTGTTATTCCAGTTATTGGTAAGTTCGCATATAACCGAAATTATTCTCTCACATCTTGCTTTTTTTCAGGTCTGGTTGGGATCCATGCAATCCAATTAGTTGGACTGCTAGATAATGTTATACGAGATCAAGAAATCTTCTCTGAATGTGATTATTCTGAAAATTAAATTACATGAATTTTCAATCGAAAAGTGCCTTTACGAATGATGATTGCCGTCATAAACACTACCAAAACTAAACAAGCAAGGGGAAAAAGTATCTCCATTAATTTCTTGGAAAGAGTTATTGATGTTTAGGAAAAGCTTCCTTAAAAGTCCTATTGAACTGATCCATCTATTTTAAAATATGACCAAAAATGCATACGTAGCTGCAGAAGAATCTCAATCTGGTTCTGAGTCACAATCTGACTCATCTTTAGTCTTTTTAAAGCCTTCCTTTGCATGGTTCGTAGGAACCATTTTTTTCTCTTCTGACTGTGTTGCTTAAATCTTTTGTAGCTGCTTCTTTCATTTTTAACAATCTAGTGTATTTTCCAAAACAGATTTATTTCTCCGAACCAACTAAATTTATTTACTTATTTTCCAGTTAAACTAACTTAAACGTTTTGAAGGAAATTAAAATATGTACCGAAATTTTAAAATGACATACTTAAAAATAATCTTTCAAGTGACTCTTGATCAAGTGGCTTGCCACCTGTCACAGCAAATACCCAAATACGAATATGATATGTTGGCCAGTACTCGGGGTAAAAGTTGATTACTTCATTTTCGACCCTCTTAGTAGAAATTGCTTGGGCTTTTGGTACCAAAGGATCTTGACGTCCAATCGATGACTATGCCCCTCTCAAGGGTTCACGAAACTACAACCGATGCTATTTTGATTATTTCTTCATTTGAGGAACTAGAAGCTACAGATGGTAATTACAAACGTTGTCTCCATCCTTCAGTTCCACCAGCAGTGCCACCAGATGGATTAGTAACATTTGCATGACAAGGTGATGAATGATGATACATCTCCTGGACCAAGAACATAATTAAAATTGAAAAATAAAACAGTAGATAAATTATGTTATAGAAATATATTTAAAAGGTTTAAATAACTTGCAGATCTTGCTAGAGTTCCTCATTGATCAAAGTCATCAACAGCTCATGCTCCAAGTGCTTGATTTGATATATTTGTAGCGGCTAATTTTGGGGGGTTATTTCCTTTGGGCTGTGGTTTAATTCTGCAAATATAAATTTTTATAGACACAATAAAAAAGTCCCGCTCCGTTTCAATCTCACTATGATTTTCATCTTAACATAATTCCAATCGTAAACCGAAACACTACTACGATGTTTCGCCTCCTCTTGTTTGAAGTCTTCTCTTAACATCGCCATGGTCAGATGGAATTCAAGTCTTCCTCAACAGATGTTTTCTGTGGACATATCCTGGCTCCAAGCCTGGCACAAGCTTTGATTCTTCTTCTACGCAAAACACTAATAAATTGTTATCTGAAAATTATTATTTTGATTAGTTATTTTTTGGCACTTGACTTTTTTTAATTTTTTTTGCACAGTGCTGACAACATTTACGAAACAAAATGGTCATCTGGTGTTCAGAACTAAAACTAATTCTTGGATCTTGAAATAGATCCAGATAAAAAGCAAGATCCCAAATTGTTTTTGTATTACGTGTAAAAGTTAATCCAGATCCAGATCCGGATCCCGATAAAAGATAATAAAACGCAGCTATTATTCACTCGTTTATTCCAAACTTAAATCCAATTTTTTAAATCCAATCTCCATTAATCAATTGGATTTAAACTGCTCCCGGAGTTCTATTTAACTACTTAAATCCAGATTAGGCGTGTTTTATTATCATCGGGATCTGGATCTTAATTAACATTTACACGTAATACAAAAACAAAATAATGGCAAATTTTCAAAAATTGTTTTTATAGTAAGTATAATAAAACACGGCTATTATAGCCTTACCCCGAGGCCACACGCGCAAGTACTGGCAAGCAAGTTGGCTACATACACTGCCTGTCAAATTCGTAGTTTGTCAGCATGAACGCCTAATTCAACTATCCCAGACTTTTTCTTTTGGGGCTACTTGAGGTCGTGGGTATATGCGAACAAGCCTCAGAAAAGCGCAGCCCTAAAGGAGAATATTCGACATGAATGTGAACTTTTATCACCGAAAGTCTTGAAAAAGTCTTGCAAAATGCCATAAAACGTCACAAATGTGTGTCAACACTGGTGGCAGCCACTTATCAGATATAATATTTTCTACTGAACAGAACAAATTCTAAAGGTTTAGATAAACATATCCATTAACCAAAATCAATTGTTTTTATTTAGGTAAAAAGTTTTTCAAAAACAAAGTTGGGTGACTAATTTTGTGCCACCTTGTATATGTAGTTAGGGTTTAAAACTCAATTTTATATAATTGGCTTCTTCTTGATATTAAAAGTTTCTGGAAATAAATTGTAAAACCCTAGTATCATGAACAATTTGTACTAATTTTAACTTGTCTAGTCATCCTGAAAACAGAAGTTCAGGCTTTCGAAACTCAACCATTAATTTAACATAACCTTTTATTTTTGATTTACAGTCATTATTTTATTATTATATTAGAATAAGTAATTAACTGAAAAATAGCCTAATGCCATAGCTCCTCCCCACATCGTTTTCTCTTTTGTTCCAAAAAATAATTTGAAAAATATTTTTTTTTAACTTTACTTTATTTTAGTGAACAAAATTTAATAAATAATTTTTTCAAAAACGTTTGCAAATTAAATTTGTTTCATACTGATTTTCTAATTCAGGGTATAAAAACTATAAGAAAATATACTTTCCATGAACAGTACCGTTATTAAAAGTGGTGCATTAGTGAATTTTGGGTGAACTTTTTTTCTCTTGCTTTCGTACATAAAATCTACCTTTCTTACTGGATGTAAGTTTTAGTAGGACCCCTGTATGAGTCGTATGCAATGCTCTCTCACTTAATTCTGATACGTGTTAATACTCCGTGAGATAGTGTAGAAGCATTTTAAAAGTGCGTGCTCGAATGGATTTGTAAATACAAATCCAAAAGCAAAATTGGATTTTGCGTTGTTTTTTTTATACATGTGTTTCCGTTTGCAAATCCAATCCAGATCAGATCTGGGGTAAAAAAAATGATGCAACAGGCACTATGGGGTCTAACTGTTAATCTGTTTCCACCTTATCAAAGCTCTTCAACGAAGATAGCGCCATACGGCCAACATTGTTCTTTAGCGTCAATTTGACATTTGTTGTTGTCGTGTTTTATTCCACGATTTTGACGCAGCTGACGTGTTGCTAGAAATTTGCTATTTGCTATCATCGTCTTCGTAAAATAGTATTTTCGAAATAATTTTTTCCTTCAATAAAAATTAAACAAATGTTATTTTCTGGCTAGTCAAAACTTCTATTGTATTCCAAATTTGTGTTAAAATAGAAATAGAATTTAAAAGATGGCACTCCTAACAATGATAGCACGAGTAATTGATGGTCTTCCACTGGTCGGTACGATGCAAGATGATGAACAAGTAATGAATATTATTTTTCCAGTTTATTCTTTTATTCAAATATTAATAAGTTAATAACTTTCATTCCTTCAGTCTGGTCGTAGTATATTAGAATATCAGAATCAAGCTAAAATGCTTTTCAGGAAACTAGGATCACACTCTCCAGCCCGATGCAGTATTGAAACAGGACCTTATCTATTCCAGTAAGACTAAACATCGTATATCATGATAATTTAGTAAGATTCTCATTACTATTTCTGTATGTTTAGCTATTTAATTGAAAACGATGTATGCTATCTTGTTATGTGCGATAAAATGTATTCAAAGCGATTAGCATTTAATTACCTAGAAGATCTTGCCCAAGAGTTCCATGGCACCTATGGGAGACGTGTTAATTCAGTAACACGTCCCTATGCATTTATCGAATTCGATGTCTACATCCAAAAGGCCAAAAAACAGCTAACAGATAGGAGAAGAAACATAAATACAATCAACACACAGTTGCAAGATGTCCAGAGAATAATGGTGAGTTGTTTCAAATTCTAATTTGATTGAAATGAAATTTTAGTTAATATTCAATTATTGCAAATATCAAAGGTTAAAGTTTATGTATGTTAATTTATACACAATTATACTAGTTAAGAGTTTACAAAATTGCTAAGTGCTCATGGATAAGCGGGAATTAAATCAAATCATTTCATTACACAATTAAGTTATTTATGCAAATTGAAAATAAATCAAATTAGTAGTTTTGTTTAATGAACCTGAGCTGCACAGAAAATAACTTTGTTTTGTGTCCCATAAGAAAAAATGTTTTAGTAAATGCAGTCGAATGCCCCTATGTCGAATTAGCACAGGATATTAGAATTATTTCAAGTTAGGGAGTATGAATTTTAGAGGGGAGTACTAAAATATGGTAAAAATTAGTTAAAGGGAAATTTGACTTAGGAGTCAAGTGTTCTAAATTATGTCATTTTGCTATTAAATTTTACAGCTAGCTCGGTTAAGAAACACATTTTCTGCACCTTTTGAGAAAAATCAGTCTTTTAAAATTGTCATAGCTTATGCGGCTTTTCGTTTGGCATGACGTAAATCTGAAATTTATTAAAATTATTTTCTAATATTTTTTAGATAAACAAATAAAAAGACAACGAATAAAAAAGACTGAAAATTAAATGAAACATAAAATTGAGAATCTTAATTAAATTCAATTTAAAAACGATTCCAGAAAATATTTTTGAATATCATGTTTAACAGCTGAAAGTTAAATGTCAATCTCATAAAACACAAAACTCTACTTTTCTGTACTTAAAAAAAAAACAAAATGTTTGTTTTCTTTCTTCTTTGGTTTAAATACTTTGTATAGTTTAAATATTCTTTATTTGTGAATTGTAAATACATAAATATTTTTTATAAAATTAGTTCTTTAGTTGTTGCTAGTTTAATTTTGAATAGTTCATTGCTATTATGTAAGTCCACTTCTTAGCTTTAACACGATGTAAATCTTAAAATCAAGCTATTATTTCAATAAAATAAATAAATAGAAATCATGTAGATTCTTATGAGTACTTTTTGGTATAGTTTAGGTCTCCCCACAAAGGAATTTGAAAACTAGCAACATGGCACACTTTCTAAAAGACTTGTTTGCACAGTTTTGTTTTACTCTAAAAATTACATAAAACCGATATTTAAAAAAGTAAAAATAATGCCTACATTTGATATGTCAATTAAACAATTAAAAAAAATGTATCCGATATGTAAAAATATGTACTTCCAGCCGAAGTCCTGTCTAAAGAATTGAATTTCAAAAAAGGTCCAATGTCACGCTTGTGTAAACTACATATTATACTTTCAGACTAGTATTTTAAAATTCTGAAGATGTTTGAACGAAAAGTAAAAAACATTTTCCAATTATCATCTCCTGTTCTTTCAAAAGAAATTTTCGAGGGATAAATTCGAAATTTCGGTTCCATAGGCTCCATTTTGACTGATATAAGCGTATCAGACAAATAAAATCAATATACGCACTGGCATAATTTTAAGTACTTTGTGATAGATAAAATAATAAGGGTATTCATGCAACTTCGTAAAACCGTAGATAAGTTAACAAATTGGTTAAGTTTATCTTTTGGTTAATGAACTGTCAAATTTTGTATGGGAAATGATTTACACAATTTGGTTAAATTTATCAAAGGATTTTGTTGTGTAAAATTAACCAAACTGGTTAAACTTATCCAAACGTCACTGTGACTCTTACTCTGATTGAATTACCTAGCATTTAATCAAATGTATAAAAGCGGTCGTTCATGCAAACTTCGCGTAAACTTATAATTTTACACAATCTTTGAACTTACGACGTTGCATGAATACCCTAAATATGTTATTTTCACTAATTTTCATTTGAATGAAGCGTTGTTTTAGTATTAAATTAAAAATGTAATTTTTCTCGGAATCAACCCAAGTGGACTTAAACCGTTTTTCCCATGGAACCTTCACTTGTTATTTGCTATATAATGGCGTTATTTATCTGCTGTCCAGAATCCTTCTGAGCCTCACAAAATAACAGTTCTTCTTCTGAAATTCTTTTAGATTTCATTTCCGTTTCAAAACAAGAAAGGTCATGGACAACGAATGGAAACACATAAATTTCTTTATATTAGGTTTTTTTTGTAATTCCGAGATGGATAGACATGAATGGCTCTACGTAGAAAAAAACAAATTTCCTAATTTTTTCAGATTTTTATTTCACCACCCTGGTCTCCCTATTTTCACTTTAAGGAACTAATTATGGGGTTGGGGTGATTCTTATAAAACGCGAAAAAACAATCTGAGGGTGAAGATTAAATTTCGACGAGAGGAGGGGTAATTTTCTCAAAATTTGTCTCAAAACAAAAAATTATTTAAAAAAAACGGGAACACTTAAAAGGCCTCGCCTTAGCTTTTTCTAAAGCCACAATTTCATTCTATAATGTGCTTCCTAAATAAAGTTTTTATTTTAAATAATTTTTGAACACTATTTTATATTATATAACTTTAATATTAAAAAAAATAATAATAATTTTTTAAGATTAAAATATATTTTTTCAAAAACTTTTTAAAATAAAAACTTTATTTAGAAAGCTAAGGCGTGGCATTGTAAGTGCTCCCGTTTTTTTTTTAAATAATTTTTTTCTGTTTATAGCCAAGTTTCTAGAAAATTACCCCTCCCCTCCAATACAATTTTTTTCTCGTCAAAGTCTAATTTATACGTTCTGATTTATTTTCGCGTGTTATAAGAATAACCCTTATCCCATAATTAGCACTTTAAAGTGAAAATAGGGTGACTAGGGGGGTGAAATAAAAATCTGGAAAAATTAGGAAAATTGTTTTTCAGTGTTTTAAATTGAATGAGGGTTATCCAAGACTATGTCCAATTTAAGGACCACGCTAATGTACATAAATGCGTGCTACCAAGAGCTCATAGAGACTTTTGTTTGGCATGGAAAATCGCGGAGGTAACAAAGACTTTCCGAGCCGAAATTTTCTACTATGGCTTTGTGTGACACATCTGCAACGCCAAATCCAAAATTGGACATGAAGTTATAAAAATGAAAAATTTATTTCTCCCCTGTCTATTGTTATCTGAAAAGAAAATGAAATTATAAAAAAGTTTAGCCCTACATTTTTAAAATGAAAAGTGAAATAAGTAAGGTACTGACTTTTTGTAATGTGAGTTACAGACTTTTAGTAATGTGAGTTACCGACTTTTTGCAGCGTCAGCTACCATGTATTTTATTAAACAAACAAGTTTAGCTTCAAAGTACTGCCACAAAACCCGTGATCGAAATTGGAACTTATGTAGAGGTTATATTTTGTTTTGTTAATATTCATAATATTTGTTTTGTTTATATTCATAATAAGCTAAAAATAACTCTTCCAAATGTAACGAGAATTCCAATGGAATTTCCCTCTTTCACTGTTTTTAAGGCCATAGACTTTAATTTCAACGATCCGACCAAAAGTACTTAAGATGTAAGCTTTTTATACATAAATCATATGGAGCCAAATTTGAAAATACAATAAAATTAATACAAAAGTCTCCAAAATAAAGTCAATAAGGATCATATGCATTATGCAAGCTTTTGCATGTAAGCTTTACGCATTATATGGAGCGATTTTTAGAGATATATAGAATAAGAAAAAAGTCCACAACAAAACCGATGAGGATTATATGCATAAATACACAATGTCTATTTTTTCATGGTAATTTTTTGAGTTATGACCGAAAACCGTGTAAAAATTTAACTTTATCAGACTGTTGTCGTGATCATATTCATATTTACATAAGTAATCAATTGGCATTATTTATTTATTTATTTTTAAGCCATTTAAAGAGGTGTTTTTAAAATTGAAGGAATGATTTTTATACATCATTTAGAGCCATTTATTCACTATTGCTCAACTTGAATTGCAATTTTGAAGTAAGTGTTAATTTATGTGAATTGTTTTTTTTAGACACGTACAATTTAAAAACAATACTAGAAAAAAACATAAAAGATGTCAAATAGAAGAAATCCTTGTTTAGATTGTTGGCACATTTCCTTAATTTTGTTAGTATCTTGTCTTACATATGTATCTGTGGAGTTTGGTAGGAAAATAATAATTCTTGAATAGAAGAATTTGACACATTACGTTCATTTTAAATTTAGCTAGAGTCTAAGCGGGTGAACCGATATTCCTCAAATTTTGAATACATATAATTTTTAAAGTACATATTTAAAATTTGAAGGATATATCTGGTTACCCGTTTAGGCTGAAGCAACAAGAAAGGTGGACGTAAATACGAAACTTATTCTATGGAGTTTCCAGGGTTTCTACCAAACAACACAGATATGTATGTAAACATACAAATCAAATCTCAAACCCAAAAAATCAGGTGCGCACTTCCACGAAAAGTGCATACTGCACTTGAAGAGCTAACTCCTTCTGAAGTTATAATTAAATTTGGCCAGGGCTATTGCAGGTGCGAAGACGAAACGATAATATTCTGACCAGCATACATTATGTAGGTACATAGATACATCTATTACGTGCGAAAAATGGATTCAATTTAAACTTTTACACCCCCTCTCGTCACAAGGAAGTGAATCTTTAATGAAATCTAGCAACATCATTTTTGTAGACTTCGAAAGACGATAGTGATAAATAAATGCACGGTTATAAGTACCGCAATATTTTTTCATGGAAGAAGGAGGGCTGAAGGAGCTGATGGCCAAAAATAATAATAATTGCTTCGACACATTATAGTCTTTCCTTAATTTTTCCGTTTTGGATAACCGAAAAGCAAAAACCTCTCAAGCAAAATGTTTGTAGGTATGCATTTTCAAAAAAAAAAACAAACAAACAATATTTCTATGTCAACTCCCAAGTTTACTCTCCCAACTTCTCTTTTTTCGGAAGCTGAGAAAAACTCAATTTGATCAACTCTAGAGTTTAAAAATTGAAAGTTGAAAACGTCAACTTTGAGTAAATAGAAACAAATTCACAAGTTGAAAATAAAAATCCTCAAGTTATGTTCAACTTTGACTGAAAAAATTGTCCCTAATTATTTTGTATATTTACTTCCTTATTTTTTAAGTTCCAAGCAACTTCTACTTAAACATTCAAGTACCAAAAAACCAATATATATCAATTTGTTCATAATTATCAATGTAATATTTGTATATTAAAAGTGTTAAGGTGTATAAAATACTATATATGTAGCAATATTATAATACTTTATAATAAAGCGTATATAATAACATTTGTTCATATTCTAGGTTCAAAATATCGATGATGTATTACAAAGAGGAACAGTCTTATCAGGTAATTCAAAATACCCCTCTTTCATGCATATTCATTTGATTATAATAATAATGAAACTTTCATTCCAGAACTTGATACAAAAACTCAAAACCTGTCAATGATGTCGCAGAAATACAAAAAGGATGCAACCTATTTAAATCGTAAATCTATGTATGTTAAAGCAGCAGCTGCTGGAATTGTTGTTGTAGTGTTTATATTATATTTTTGGGTATTATAAGGAGAATAGAAAAGAAAAACAAAGAAGCTATATAAAAAACGAACACACTGTGCATAAATTATTTTTAAAAAATATATTAAATTAAAAATTCAAAAAATAAAAAAAATAAAATTCTTATAGATTAACAGCAAACCTGATGTAAAGGAGGTATTCAAGTACGTTCAATGAAACACGATGTACCTTATGAATATTAATTAAAACTATTTTTTTTTCGTAACTTCATTTTCACTTAAGTTTTGTAAAATTGTGTTTTTTCTGAGTAAAAACAAATGAATGTACAGTAACAATTTTACGAAGAAAGATTTCATCTTTTTCTATAAGCAGAACTACAGTTGGGCATTTCTTCCTCTTCAGTAACATTTCCAGCATCCGAATCTGATGAAGAAGAAATCTCATCCCAAAGTTTTTCATCGGAAAAAAGATAATTGCTTGGCTCCTTTTCAAGTTGCTCACGTTTAATGCGTCGCTCGGCGCGCTTTTTCTCAATCAATTTTTTTTCTAGACTTTCTTTGGAATCCATTTCTGGATTGTCTTTTTTGCAAAGCTTGTCCATAGTTTTGCGATACGAACTATTTTCTTCTTCAAGGTCGTCATCTAAAATGAAATAACAGAATAAAATAGTCCGTAAATTAAGTGCACAGATTTCGGATGGATTACAAAACAAGATTAATTTTGTGTGTAAGCAAAACATTATTTAGTTATTTAGATTGCTCACAGCTGTACCGAACCAAGTCATAATTTTTTTTTTTTTTTGCAAATTTGTGTGAATATTTTTCACCTCGAGTTTTTCATTTTTAATAAGAGAATAATAATAATAATAATAACTTAATTTAGAGAATAAACTTTACCCTTGTCCTATTAACGAGTAAAATATTCATTAACTCATGGCAGTTCATTGACTAAACCTCATATTACACTGGTCAACAAGGTTTTTGTTACAGAAACCAAATAATACTTTTCTGTAGGTTTTTGGTGTGCTGAACTCAAATCTGAAGTCAGAAAAATTCTATCGGGCTACGTTTTTGAGATATTCCAGTTAACACACGTTTTTTTGGTGTTTTCAAAGTTGTATTGTAACGTGAGGTAAATTGTTTCAAGAAAATTTTTTAATGGTTTCTAAAAGAATTTATTTTCTACCTTTAAATTCTGTTTAAATCTTCCCGATATCTCTTTTCGTCTCTGAGTAATCCTCGGTTAAATGAAAGCCTTTCATTTATGATATTAATACAATGAAGGGAGGATGGGCAAAAATTTGTGGGAGCTGGTCCATTTCTCAACATTAATGTGTCATACATCGCTGAAAAGGTTATTGTGAGTACATTACTTCATTTTGTAGAAAAAATCTTTTATGGAAATTCTGCCGTTTTGCGAGATTTTAAAGTTGTTTGTGGATGGAGCTGTACTACTACAAGATATCATCATTACAACAACCCTTATATGGTTGCTGCAATTATTACACAACTCAGGCTAGACTTGTAAGATCTGTTCGTAATAATCGATATTTAGTTGTAACCAAAGTCGTTAAATCCCTTAGGTATTTGGAATGTATGCTTTAGTTTTGTTTTTCTTGGTAAAATTTTAAGAAAGATTTTTCGTTTTATATCAGGTCCAGAACGTATCGGTACAGAATGAATGCGTAGATTCAACAAAGAGCTGTAATTGTTTTACTAGACCTTGACTTAGTCAATAAGCTAAAAGTACAGCGGTTGAGATGGCTTAGTCATGTAAAGCTTAAGTAGAGGGACGTTCCCGCCCGACGAGTCTAAAAATCTAACCCTGATGGACACGCAGGAGGAAGACACCAACTTAATGACACGCACAAGTGGAAATGATCTCTCCCAAATTGTGTGGTGGGTAATACTGAAGGCAGCGGCAACTAGCTAGAGAACTTGTTGGGTTGTTGGTTGAAGCCGCGGAGCACTTTGAAGAAAAGTTAATCATGCTTACGAAAATTGCAAATCAAACAAAAAGATCGAGGCAGAATATATTGTGCTAAACAGGAGAGCGCAACTTTACCGAAAATAAAGTTTTAGAATGTTGGTGTAAGATTTTTGATCATGGAGAATATTTTTGCAGCTCGAGCTAATTAAATCCTGTAAAATACGCAATTTTTAATATTCATAAGGCCCAAACAAAACAAATATTCGTAAACACGATTTAAATAAATAGAAGTGAGACTTTAATAACTTACCACTATCAATGACATCCAATGCGATTGCATTCTTGTCGTAGATAACATGAATGCAAGGATATTCAACTAAAACTTTTCCACTTAGATTATCCTTCAGGGTTTTTGAACAATCTAGTCGGTAAAATCTATTACGAGATCTCTTGACACCCTCTGCTTTTAGTAATATTGTTAAATTTCCCAGTCCTTCACTTTGATAATATTCCAAACACTTCTTCTTAGGCACAACTTCTGGGTTCTGCTCATTGACATATTTGTCCAGCAAAGTTCCCAAGGTTTCATCTTCGCAGCACTCCTTATCAACGAATACCATGTTCTCAGCATTTATAAATACCCAGTCCACGCGCCAGTAAATAATATTCGTTTTACAATCCAAACGCGATGTATTTTCTTTGCGACGAGAGAAGTTCTCTAACAAAAAACGGATAGTCGTGTTTCGATTAGCGGCTGCGCTTCTCAGGCGAAATAGTGCAGTTGGAAGAATTTTATTGTAACGGGTGTAACGTTTGATTTGATCTCGCTTGCGATCTTCCACGAACCTGGTGCATTCCTCCAAAAAATAATAATCACTCATGAAATCCATTTTTGTCATTTTTTTTAATGGAATAAATTTGGTGCGGTCTCGAATGCCGCAACATTCCAGCTCCTTCTTATGGATCTGTAAACAACCAATACAACAAGTTTTAACCTCACATTTGGGACAAGTGTACTTGGCATCGTTAGCTCCGCAAACTTCACATTTTCCCAGGCGTGTACTATAAAATAATAAGTTCAAGTGTGTTTTAAAATACTTAATAAATTTAGTAAGAATTAAGGACCATGAAGAAGGTAGGTTCTTCGATAATTTCAGTACAAAATTTAAATTTACCTTAAAGTGCCTGATGACGAGAGAGATGTTGTCGAATCTGTGTCACTGTCCATTTCGCAATGACGCTTCATTTTGTGTTTTCTAGTTTGATAGTTTATTTTCTATAACGTTATTGCTGTTTTTATTTTAACAGTAACTAACTAGAGGTTTATTTTATTAAAATAATTTGTTGGTTTTACTTTTGATTGTTTTTGTTGTTATAGATTTGTAATTTTGTTTTCGGAAATTGTATTCGATTTCAGAGTTTTAACGTTAAGGGTTCCCACTTCTTGTGCTTCCTAGACTGAAAAATTAACAAAGATCTTTTATCAACAAAAAAAAAATCATTCCCAGTGTCTAATTTTTAAAAAACATGCATATACTTTTACTTAAATGGCTGAATGTTGTGAAACACAGGTTTTTGGTTTATTTTATAACTTTATTGCCAGAACTTGCTCGAGTAACCACCAGAAAAATTAGCAAAAGCGACTAAATAACATTTAAGAAATAAATGATTTAAAGTGGCATTGTTGTATTATTCGGAGTTCCAGCTGATAGTTTTTCAAATGTCAAAAAGCACGTGCACTCGAGGGAACAAAATTTATATATCTGTCTCATTTTATATTAATATATTTGGTTTTGTTTAGTACGGCAGAAGTAGCATTTTAAGGGATCTCAGGGTAAGAGCATTTTCAAAGAGAAATTTTAGTTATTTTTTTTTTTACAGTAGAGGTCAATCAATTAAAACTTCAAATGTTGCTGCCAAAAAGTGATTAAATGGACGATAATTTTTAAACTATTCTTGTAATTGATAAATGTAACGAAAGAAATGTTTTCCTTGTAATAATCCTGCGGTTTAGTTCATGTCTTCATCTAGCACCTACAGTTAGTAATACTTGAGTACAATAATACTTTTCCGTTTTCAATCTATAACAACAAGACATATTTTATTGAAAAGGTATTTTTATGCATTACAATAGTTGGTGGAGCAGCTTGTTTGAAATTAACCACGTAACATTAATTTTTTCTACAAAAATTCACTGAAACCACACTAATTTTAAGTAAGTTGTAATAGTAAATATTATTGTTCATAAAAATACCTTTTCAACGATATAGTTTTTATTGGTATTTGTTAGATCAGTTTTCATAGTTTTTTTTTATGCTAAAATGCTTAAACACAGAACTTTCGTTGGCGAATAACTTTTTTCACACAGTGATTTGAAATAAGCTGTCATAGTGACTATTGTAGCACATGCGATATATGTTTCATTGTTATTGTCCTAGACCACCTTCCATACATTTTTGCCGATTGTCCTTTGAGTACAATTTTCACATGATTTTTTAAGATCCTGTAGATATGTACTCTACTGTCTAAACCATAAGATCCTTGCATTTTTTGGCTATTTAATCATTTTCTGCTTTTAATTTGCCTGAGCTAAGCCTTGCAGTATTTAATCGTTAAAATTGGAGTATTCTCCTTATATTCATTCATTACAGCTTACTTACTTAAGATGGTGCGAAAGTTTGGGTTGGACCAGGGCCTCAACCAACAAACTTCTTCCAGCTGGGTCGGTTTTAGGCTAGCTGTCTCAAATTTGCCAAGTTGGTTGAGGTCCCCGTCCTCTTCCACTTAAGAGTGCCAGCTGTTGCGTGGTCCTCCTCTACTGCGCTATCACACGGTATTGGGTTCAAACATATTTTTTTCTCATACCTTATTTAACTTTTTTTTGTAAAAATTTAGCTTAAACTAGCTTATATAAGCTATTCTATCTTACAGCTTTAAAAAATTACGAAAAAAATAAAATAAAAATAAATAAAAGAATTTCCGGCTAGGTTGTTGTTGCTGTACAGCTCGTACAGCTTCACAGTTCATTGAGAGAAGAATTTTTTTTAATTGTTACATTTATTTTAGTCCAGTCAACGAAGACTCAAAACTATCAAATAAATAGAATTGATCATGCTCTCTGGGTTATTATTTTGTATGGTAGGGTTGACCTTCTCAGCTAAGAGCCGTAAGCTTCAGGTCCCCTTTTGTAATTTATCGTGAATATTTTGAAAATTAAGAGTATTAGCAAAAAAGTGTGCACTACAAAATGAAAGTAAACGTTTCATTCATATTTTCGACAACAGCAAGGTTAAGAAAGATACGGGGAGTAGACTTTCAATATCTTGAAAAATTATGTTAATGTGTTACATAGCCAATTCATATTTTTTCATTAATTAACCTAAAACTACCGATAAAAAGTAAGAATATATTAATTCATAATCATTTCAGTAATGCCTTTTTAGCGGTATTTTTAGGATCGTTATCATGTTGGACGATTCATCGAAACGGTATAGTAACGTTTACAAAAGAATCTCCCAGTACATGAAAGGATTCATTACACCATATAACCTTGTGAATTGATCTGAGTCCTTGACTGAAGAACATACCCAGACAATAATTTTTCCTTCCCCATATGCTTAACTATTCCCTGTGTGTATACTAAGATTAAGAAGTATTCCGTACAAAATCGTTCAGATCCCTTCAAATTAAATATAGACTGATCGGAAAAGTGGACCGATTGCTATTTTGCCACAGTGCAGTTTAAATACGCCTTGGCAAACTCTAGTCTTACACGTGAATTTATCTGGGAAAAAACTATCTTTTTTTTTATTGGTTGGTAAGTAAGAAACCTTTTTGATATCCCTGATGATTATTTCTACTTCGCGACTTATTGTTTTTTAGGAACTATCGTCACTATAGATCGTTTTAACATATCCTAAAGCATGAAATCGAGCTTTCATTTGCGAAATCACCGTGCGACTCAAAACGAATAAATGTTATCGTTAGTGCAAACAGACACTAGTTTTTCTTTTAATCCACTATAATATTTATTTTGATGCTTTTTAGCACTTTTTATGTCAATTGTTAAAGTCTGAAAGGGACCCGAAATATACCACTTAATAATTTTTGTATTACCTACTTATGAATCATGCTTAAGAAGAAAGAAACAGTTTAATTTGAAGTTGGTGTAAAATTGAATTAACACAGGCGATTGCTTAAATTAAAACTGCTTAAATAAGTTAACATGTGGTTTAGTTTTGTCCACCTAGCCTTTAATGAGTTCTGATTTATTTTGTTGGCTATGAAATAAGGTATGAGTTAAAATAAAGTTAATAATTGTTTTTTAAAGTCCAACACATTCTGATTAGAAAAAAAATTTAAATCATCAAATTATGATGAGATTTTCTTAATTTTCTATATATTTTTCAAGGAGTTATAATTCCGCTACACAGGAATTGTTATGTTTGCATTTGGGAACTGTTTGCTTAGCATTTTGCGCATGATATGCGTTTAGAAATAAGCCTTTTTTGCAATCGCTTCTTCGTGCTCGAAATCACTTTTTTAATAAATGACAATAATGAATTTGACACCAAGAATATGAAAAGAAAATACTTTTAGTAAAACCAACTTATATACAAGAAGAGAACAAATACAAAACAGGTTGTGCTTGTATCCGATATTGAATAGTTGATATGTCATACGAAAAAATGTATTGAAAGACAACAAACAAGGAATAGCTAGTCTAATTATGAGTTGTGAGGAAATTGTTCGAATAAAATTAATGAATAAAATCACAAGAAACTGGTTTAATTTACAGTCAAAACAAAATTATTTTAATTAATTTATTTGTGATTATAGCCGATCAATGTGTATGAATATGAGACAAAATTACTAGAATTGCGTGATTAAGTGGAATTTGCTTAAAATCGATAGGCTAATAAATGGTTTGTTTTGTTTCTAAATAATAGTTAAAGGCCAATAGCTGTGGGATAAACATATAATGGGCTATTAAAGTACCTCTACACTATTTCACAAAGTACTAACAAAATGTCAGAAACACTGCTTAAACAGAAAGGAAGACGGAGCTGGAATTGATGTCAAAAATGCTGCAGCTGCAAAGCTTAACAAATTTAAACTTTCACTGCAGCATTTTTGATATCTGTTGCAGCTCCATCTCCCATTCCTGTTCAGGCCAAAAAGCAGAAAAGAAATTGTGTACTGAAATGATTTTCACATTTTGCTTCCACAGCTAGTCTTGCTTCCAATCAAATAAATTTTACCATGCCTCAAACACAAACAGACAATAAAAGAACTTTAATGTATAAATACATCAAATTGTATAGCTTGACTATCAAGTTGTGTAAGAAGAAATTTCATATAAAGGCGGCTTACATGGATCAACATGTTCGACAACATTGCTTAAACGGAACAAGACATTTTGAAAATCATAGAACACAGTTGAACAACTTGGTTATTTTTGTGTTTAAATAATCAAATATCGATGGTTGTCAAACAATGTTTAACAAGATGTTGTTCCATATGTAAGCCCACCTATACTGTTTTTCACATGTATTTCAGTGAGATAGTTTTATTTTAAGCGGGTGCTACTGTATTATATTTTTAAAGAACTGAAACCACTTAAAATTGCAATTTGTACACAAAATCGATGCCTGCGACCTCTACTCCTCTAGAAAAAAACATCTGGAAACATTGATAATATTTTTGCGACCTGGATGAAATATTTATGTAAATTTATGTAATTCTTTTATTTGTGCATTTATATTTTATCTGTGCTTAGTTTTTTTTTTCAATGGTAATTAAGTCGACTAGCATTCCTGCGTTATCCATTCTCTACCCTTTATACAAAATTATTAATTAAAACCTATGAAACGATTTTCGATTTTTTCCATGAATTAAAATTAAATAAGATGACGTGGTTTATGGACTGAATTTCAAACTTAACATTTAACACCAGAGTGAGTTCATATTTCACAAGACAAGTTTTGGAGCGAACAAAGAGTGAGTTCAGGGCTCAAGCTCAACGAACAAACCTAATGTGCTTAAGAACATAAGTTACGTAATATATTCAGTCTGCATTATTCGTGTTTATTTTTAACTGAAAAGACAAATATTCATTTTACTTTTTACATAACTTGAACATTATGAGGATACGAATTGTATAAAACCAATAGAAACCGAATTACAGTTTTTATACTTTGAAAAAACAAAAATACATACTGGCACAAAAGTTAGAAACTCTACTGTGTTTGACTAAAGAGCTCATATGCTTCAACTCTCTTACATTTTTTGCTTCTATGAAACAAGGTTCATATTGGGTTTATTATTATTACCATGACCATATGCTTATTTATCATCGGAAATGAGGAATTTATTTTCAATTTTTTTACAGATAATAAACACAAATATTTTTTTTTCTATACTAGAAGAGATGTGAAGATTCATGACCTTTTGACTTAGGCTTTAATTTCAATCTTCTTTAATTACAGTAAATCGGGGGAACTAGCTTTAGCACTATAGTAAACGCCTGTCTTATCTACAAGTTATATTGAGCAGGTATAGCTTCTCTGGTTATAATGTTCCTGCAGTTTATTTTACGCTCAGTCAGAAGCTCGCAATCGCGTCTAACATTCAATATGCTGCAAAAAAACAACTTTTGTAATGGCAAAACAACTCCATCGGGGGAAACTGCGTTTAAAAATGAAAAAGATACAGATATTGTGGAATACGAGGTCAGTGTTAATAAATTATTTCAAAAATAATTTTTTACGTTATGTTAAATCTGTTTACAAATAAAACGTGTTTTTAATTTTTTTTTGTTCAAGAATGCGATTAAAAAACTGAACACATTACAATCGAATGCTGCAAGTATTCGTCAGTCTATTATCAATAAGAAAATGCTTACAAACTTGGATGACACTATTAAATATCTAAATCGGAGTGGAATTTCCTTAGAAGAACTAGATAAACTGTCTGTGATACATGTTTCCGGAACCAAAGGAAAGGTAGGTACGAATAAGAAGTAAGCATTGAAAATTTTTATTTTGAGAGAGAGAGAAAGAATAATTTAATTCATGAATGTACTGTTGGTAGAAGAGAACATTAAGTTGAGAAATAAGGTGCTGCCATCATGCCGCATCCATTATAAAAATCGAAAGTGTTAGAAATAAAAAATCGTAAATGCAAAAGAAACCGTTTATTTCTAGAGAGAATATTTACTACGTTTACAAGCATGTTTGAGAGCTCGAGTTGAAATAGGGTTGAATATACGACCCAGGGGGGTTATTATGAAAAACGATACTCGTTCAAAATAAGGCGTATTCGTTAAATTGCGATTAGGAAAAACGATTATAGTAGCACTTAATCGTCAAATTGCGATTAATAGAAATGAGAATCGTAAAAATGACGATACTAGTATTTTTATTTACGAGTGCCTCCAGCTCTCGTTCAGCATTTGTTTTGGGGGTAGTTGTCAAATGTAATTTATTTTTTATTTTGGTTTGGTTGGGTTTTATTTTGTTAAGTGAGCGAAAAAAAGTAAGTTAATAATAAATACAATCGTGAAACACATAAAAATTGACATTTGTTAATAGGAGTGAAGTAAATTGCGTTTTAAAAAAATTTATCATTTTTCGTTTTTGTCTGGAAACTTTTTTGCTTTCTTTTTTCGTATCTTATAATCGCTCTTCACCATGACTTTCGTTTCTTCGAGTTTCGTTTTTTCTTCCGTTCGTTTCGTAATTCATAATAAGGCCCAGGTTTTTCTTCACTTGGGTTGAGTGCTCCATTTTGAGTTCAGTTGAAATGGTATTGAGATTCTAGAAAAATGAATGGCATTAATGTTTTTATTTCAATGGAAACCAAATTGAATTGAATTAACACAATCACTTACAACACTTATATATTAAAACAAAGATATATTTGTACACAAACATGCAAGTAAACAGACCATATTGCATGATCAGTCAAACCAACTCCTCCGCCCAGTTTTTTCATCACAAATTTCAACTCGACTCCGCTCCTCGAGTGCAGTCGAGTCGAGTCAAACTCATTTCAACTTGACCCAGGTATACAAGGAGTTAAAGCGAGCTTCAAGCTCGCTTCAATACCATATGTAAACGTAGTAATAAGCACATAACTATAGTATAGGTATCGCATGCAGAGCAAATAAAACTTACTGCTTTTTTTTATCGTGTGACGTCCCAGTAATATCAATTTTGTGTGAGCTATAGACTCAGGGTTGCTGATATTTGACTTTACTCGTATTTTGACCCCCTTTTTTTGCATGACTCCATTTCTAGAAAATTTTGAACACGCACCCTCAGTGGAGTTTAGTCAAAAACTTGCTTGCAACTAGATATTTCGATTCTACATACATATCAACTCTGTAGTGGCGTAGCTACCTTGGGCAAACTGGGGCCAGCGCCCTTACTTATTATAAAGTACAGATTCCTGCTTTGAAAATAAAGATCTGTTCGTGTACTTCCCAAAAACTACGAACTTCTACGAATTTTATTTTTTTTTATATGAGCTTTGACAGAACTTTAGGCAAAATTCGTAGAAATACTTAGTTTTGGGAAGTACCCGAACAGACATTAAAAGTTTTAAATTAGTCTTTTCAGAAAAATATGTAGATATATTATATCAAACAATACCAGTGTTATAAGAAGTATTTTTTTTAATATAGAAATTTTTACTACTGAAATAAATCAGTCATATAGAAGACTTCTATTTTTTAAGGATTGGACTTGTTGAATTATTTATTCCGTGGCCGCTGCCACCTAAAAACAGAAATGAAATTCTCCAAGAGTATACTTGTCATGAATAAGTGCTTCTCATCTAGCCGTTCGGACTCGATAAAAAAATGTAGGTCCCCTCCATTCCTGCCAACAACACGCACACAGGAATGGTTGAAAGTTGTAAGTCGCTAGGCCCTGGTTCTCCGCGAGCTGTTGCGCCAACAAAAAAAAAAAAAACAAATTATATTTATTTATGGCCCTTAGTCTCGCAGTACACAAATAAATAGAAGGTATTGTATTCCGGAGGTTGTCAAAATTGGAATTGTCAGAAATAAAAAAATTGAATGTGAACGTGAGGATAAAAACACACGTAAACACAAAAAAAATTGAAATTGTCAAAAATAAAAATAGCTGTGAACGTGAGGAAAACATACACGTAAACACAACAACAAATATTAAAATTCTTATGATATTACCTGTAATATGTGTACTATGCCTAAGTCCTACATGGCCTTTCGTCCGGTAATCTCACTTACTGTTTTAATTTTAAAAATGTGTCAATAAACAAATGTCAGCCTCAGTGTCAGTGAGGATTTCGACTTGTAAATAAAATTCAGAAATTAGTGCTATTTCGGAAAAGTGCAACGCTATCTAGAAGAAATGGGAAATTAATTTGAATTTGAAATGAGTTTTTATAGATCTTTTAGTATTTTTCATGTCATCAAAAAAATAAATGATTTTGCTTTCTAGATGTCTCTAAATCAATCATTAAAGTTTTCAATGATAGCTATAACTGGCGCCTTAGAGGCGTTTTAAAGTCATCAGAGTAGGTAACTTTACTCCGACGCTTAATTGAGTTTATAAATAAGGCTGAAATGTCTAAGAGACGGTTATTGGCCACGTTCCGCTGGCTATCGGATAGGTTATCCAAGATAACTGAGTAGCCGATACTTTTGTGAACGACCAGGAACCAGATAGGTTAGCTGAAAAAAGCTGACAAAGAAATTGAATTAAAATTGTTTTTAATTTGCAAACAAATTTTAACTTTTTTAACGGAGTTTTATTCCATTTATATTTACATATTGCGTAGAGTCTAAGGTATCGCAAATAACCATTTTCTATCTGCTTCTAACTTATTAATTTTCCTTTAAAAAAACCCGACACTGCAAAACTCAACATGAACAACTCAAACTTCTTGTCAAATATCAGCTGTTTTAAAATTTCTCTTTGGTTTGCTGAGTATCCTAGAATTTTTGGGATAACTTTGGATTTGTTTGTTGGTCACAGATGATTTGTCATCAGCTGTTTTTTAACAAGGGATTACAACAACACAAAGCTATCCAGATAACTGAGAATTAACATCGGAATGCAGCCATTGTTGGAAATATGAGGAATAAAAACGAAAATAATAGAAAATTTACTATTTTAGTTTTTGCTTTTGTGGACTTTTCAATATAAATTCAAAAGAAAAAACGCGAAATGCATTTGGACTAAAGGTCACAGAACTTAAAATTAAATTTATATTCAAAAGTCCACAAAAACAAAAACTAAAATTATAAATTTTCTATTATTAACGTTTTGATACTTCATTTTTCTACCAGCCAGACTGCGGGCTTTACCATCATCAATATCTAGTCGTCTGAATTTAACCAAATTCCACTAGATAGTTAGGGTATTCATGCAACTTCGTAAAACCCTAGATAAGTTTACAAATTGGTTAAGTTTATCTTTTGGTTAATGAACTGTCCAATTTTGTATGGGAAATGATTTACACAATTTGGTTAAACTTATCAAAGGTTTTTGTTGCGTACAATTAACCAAACTGGTTAAACTTATCCAAACGTCATTGTGACTCTTACTCTGATTGAATAACGTAGCATTTTATCAAATGTTTAAAAAAGGTCGTTCATGCAAACTCTGCGTAAGCTATCATTTTACACAATTTGTAACCTTACGACATTGCATGAATACCCTTAGTATAATTTACAGTGCATTTGTGCTGTTTATTTAATACGTGTCGGTAACCATCGACATGCGTCTTAGAGAAGTACAGCAACATTTAATTATTAGAAATACATACATAAAACAAATATTTACTGAAATTTCATATCTTTTTAAATCAAAAACGAAACTTCTGCCCCAAGGCCCTCACTCATCTAATTACGCTACTGGTTGTATGTGTGTAGTGTAGTGCTTAGTGTTTTGAAATATTGATCACATTTTGTTTTATAATAATAATTAACCAATTATCTCTGTTGCGTTTAGTACAAACATGAATTTGCTTCTCGATAAGGCTATTCAATACAACGGGAAATGAGGGGAATAGAGGGACAACTACGCTCAATAGTTTTTATTATTGAATAACAATGTCTGTTTGGGGCCGAATTTGACAATTTACGCTTGAAAAAGTTTGGTCAAAATTAAATTTCCTATCTAAATGGATAATTTAAAAAGTTTTATAAGAAGCAGGAAGAATAGCAAACACCAACCAAAAAATCCATAAAGCAAAGATTTATAATTTTTTTAAGAATGGCCAGTGGTTTTAAAATGGCCAGGGTGACCATTCTCTTAAGCAGAGCTATAAAGTAATTACCTTGCACTTGAAAATTTTAAGTACCAGTACAATTCCTTGGTACTTGTACTTAAAATGTCCAAGTGCCAGTACTGGTACTTAAATACCTCAAAAGTACTTAAAATTTGTGTATTGGTTACTTTTGTAGATACTTTTGACTTGTACTTAAATACTTTTCATTTCCTTTTTAATTCCAAAGTACTTATAATTCCTTTTAATTTCTTTAGTATTTTCTATTCTTTTTAAGTATAGAACTCATTGAAATTCACATTTGTCATGTAAAAAAAAAACAAATTATTAAATTATAAAATTAATAATGCGAAAAAATAGTGCAATAAACATTCTCTTACATATGAGGCTGTGAGTGCAAAAGTGGTGTAACCCAAATTTTTTAAATCATATTTTTCATTTTTAATCGATCTTAAATAGTTTTTTTTTTGAGATTTAAGAACGATAAGTTACATATTTAGAAATATTAGACATTTAAGAATATAAAATTTTGAATTTGATGACTTTTGATGCAAACATTTAAAAATATGAGGCAAGAGTGCCAAAAAATGTGTTACACCACTTTTGCACTCACTGCCTCATACATATGTATATGTATACATATATACATTATGTATGTTTGTTAGGGTGGTCCTTATATTGTTTTTTTTTTTATTCCAAGTTAGATAGGCATCAAAAGACTCCAAACAGAAAAAATTCCAAATTTTCCAATGCCATGCATTATTTTTCTAAAGTCAAATATCCATTCTATAATATGCTTTCTAAATAAAGTTTTTTATTGTAAATAGTTTTTGAAAAAACTATTTTCAAACTTAAAGAAAACAAATTATGGGCCTTATTGCGAGAGTCTATTTGAGAAAATTCGAATAGAAAAAAATTCTTGATAGATTTGAAATTTCTATCAAATAGAAAAATATTTACAAATAGACTACCGATAGTCGATTTTAAGTCTATTCGACTTAGAGTCAGTTTTGAATAGACTGTCGCAATAAGGCCCTATAGTTCTTTAAGATTAATTTTTTTTTTCAAAAACTGTTGGTAATAAGAACTTTATTTAAAAAGTTTATTATAAAATGGAATTGTGGCTTCAAAAAAAAAAATAAAGCGTGGTATTGAAAGTGTTCCCGTTGTTTTTTAAAGATTTTTTTTCCATTTTGAGTTATTTTTAAAGAAAATTTCCCGCCTGAACGGGGGAGAATAGACTCCCTCAAAAACAATTTTTTCTCAACTGAATCTATTCTTTAAGTTCTGATTTTTTTCGTAGTTTTTTGTGCTGCCCTTAAAAAATTGGATAGGTACTATAATAATTATTTATTTTCTGATAAAAACTCAATTGAATTTTCAATGAAAAAATGTTTGTAATTCGTTTACAACTTCCAATGCACAACGAAGATGATTTTGCTCTTTGCCGCCCTTAACTCCTTGCTGCGGGGTGACCACCACTTCACCCTCCTAGTTACGCTGCTGTTATTTTTGTCTTCAGGGATTTTATTTTGTTACACTTATTTTTTGGTTGATTTTTGTAAGTCGCGTGGTGAAGATCATTGCTTGTTTTAGTTCGATTTGTTGTGAAAACTTAAAAAAAAACGATAAAAAGCACAAATCCGTCACTTCCCTTCAACCAAACGAGTTCGTTTTGAATACGCAAACGTAGTAAACAACGTATGAAAGTTAATTATTAGCTGGCTGTTGTATGTTACTTAGAATAATTATTTTTATTGATAACAAATAATAAAGATTATGTTCATTCATTTCGCGAAACACTAAGAACGTGTTTTTCATCAGGTTATGAGCACAAGCGACGCCGTTGAATAAAGAAAAATAGGAAATGGAAAAAATTAGCTGATTTTGAAAAATTAATAGGAAGAGAAAATTTTCATAAATGGAATTTTTCCGTGGAACATGCCTTAAAACTTTAGGGCTATTGGAAATCAGTTTTAGGAACTGAAACCGTGTGGATACGATTGAAAAAGCTGCATCAAGACTAGTATTATACATATCATTAAATCTTTATGGGCATAGGTACTCATTATTCAAGGATGTATGTACAACGGCTAAGAAGATATGAACTAAGCTTAATTCAACCTATGACGATTCTGGTTCGACGAGGCGTTGTGGCTTGCTTAGAAAACTGACAACGACGCAATTGGATAATTGTGCAAACATTGGCGAATACGTTAGCATCAAATTGGGATGTAAGTCGATGAGCAATGGGTTGGAAGTTTACTTCTCAGTGGTTTGCCAGAACGATTCACACCTATGATAATGGCAGTAGAGAGCAGTGGTAAGGATAAATTACCGGAGATCTTGTGAAAACTAAATTATTGCAAAATTATGACATACAAGCGATACAAACGAAAATGGTAACAGTCTATTATACTGTAAATATAGGAGAAACAATTATCATTAAGTTAGCCAAAAGAAGAAGATAATTTGTTATAAATGTAAAAAAGAAGGACACATCGCGAAATATTGCAAAGAAAAACCCAAGATGGACTATAAAAGAACAATGGCACTATCATTTGTTGCAGAGTTTGATATTGAATCTAGAGATTGGCTCATTGATTCAGGGGCATCTACACTGAGAAGATTTCGTTAATTTTAAGGAATTTTCAACTGATGAATTTGTTACTGTTGCAAACAATTCAAAATTGAAAGCAGTTGGAAAGGGTGATGTCCCAGTTTAGGTTCTCGTGAATGATACTGATACTGATACTACTGATAAATTATTATTCAAAATGTTTTACTGGTACTAGAGATCTGTATAAATAAAAATTTTATCAGTAAGCCAATTGACTAGAAAAGGATTAAACGTTAAATTCAGCATAGAGAAATGTGAGATACTCGTATACTAAAATAGATACATAATTGCAGAAGGAAATGCGATAAAAAGTATGTATAAATTGAACATTGGGGCATACAACAGATGCCAATATCAAAAATCTTAGTTCATGAAAGTCATATGAAGTAGAAATTGATCAAAATTCTTCAGATAAGAGATGTGTTTCATGTATTCAAGGAAAACAAGCAAAATTGCCATTTAAAAAATCGGAGAATGTTACAACGGAAATATTGGAATTGGTTCACACAGACGTTTGTGGTCCAATGGAACAAAAATCAATGGGAGGAGCGCTCTATTTTGTTTTATTTTTGGATGATTTTTCAAATAAAGTTTTTGTGTACATACATGATGAAGCATACATCTGAAGTTTTAAATATTTTCAAGAAGTTAAAGCTAATGGCAGAAAATCAAACAGGCAAGAAGATCAAGAAATTGAGATCAGACAACGGATTAGAATTCGTAAACAAAGAAATGAAGCAGATATGCATGGAAAGCGGAATAATACATCAAACGTCAGCCCCGTATAGTCCACAACAAAATGGTAATGGCAGCATACATTTTGAACAGGACACCAAGAAAACATCTCAACAATAAAATCCCAGAAGAAATATGGACCGGTAAACAACAGAGTTTGAAATACTTAAGAGTACTTGGATGCGTAGCCATGGTTTTGATACCAAAATAAAAGCGTAAAAGTGGGACTCAAAATCAGAAAAAATGTTTTTTGCAAGGATACTGTGAAAATACCAAAGCCAAAGCTTACAGACTTTATAACCCAATAACAAGACAGATAAATACCAGCCGAGACGTAATATTCCTAGAAGATCAAATGTATTTCCCAAATTGTAAAAATAAAGAAACAACAAATAATGACGAGAATAACGAATTAAATAATCAGGATTTAGTGAGGATTTATCTAGAGAGAAGTCCTATTATTGCTAATGCGAATCAAGAAGATGATTATACTGTTGAAGAAAAAAACGCTAATATTGACAGCTCAAATGAAGAAGATGACGAAATGGTTCAAGTCGAAAAACAATTACCATAAACATCTGATTCAGATACTTTTGAATCATTGGAAAGCAGTTCAAGTGAGGATAACATTGAAGATCAAATTCAAAATTTTAGACGATCAATAAGACAACGTAAACCACCAGATAAAATTAAAGATTATGTCAAATCAGAATATTGAAAATCTTCCTATGAATTTTGATGAAGCTACTAACAGTGATTACAGAGAAGAATGAATGGAAGCTATTAAAGATGAACATCAATCACTAATTGAGAACAATACTTGGAATATCGCAGATTTACCTAAAAGTAAGAAAACTCTAACTACGAAATGGGTTTTTAATATATAGCATAATGAAAAAGGTGATATATTGAGATATAAGGCAAGATTAGTTGCGCCAGGTTGTTCGCAACGAAATGACTTTCAAGAAACATATTCACCCGTGATGCGATATAGTTCGTTAAGATATCTTCTAGCTCAAGCTTTGTTATGCATATATTTAATATGCATATAGATCATTTAGATGCTACCACAGCGTTTTTACAAGGCGATCTTAATGAAGACATTTATTGACATGCTCCAGATGGTATTAACGTTCCACGAGGAAAAGTTTTAAAGTTAAATAAACCTATTTATGGCCTTAAGCAATCCGCTAAAATGTGGAATATTAAACTAAATCAAGTTTTGTTAGAATTCGTATTAATTACATTGAAAACTGACTGATGTATATATATTTTTATAAGAATCCAAAGGAAATACTTATTTTAACGGTCTATGTAGACGATTTGTTAATTTTTTGGAAAAACGAAGATACACGAAATTCATTAGAACTTGGAGAGGCAAAATCGTTTTTGGGATTGCATGTTTAATATAAATACGGTAAACAAATTTCAATAGGTCAAAAACAATATATATTTAAATTAATAGATAAATTTTAAACGACCAATTGCAATCCAGTATCGTCACCAATGGATGAAAATATTAAATTGTCAAAAGAACAATGTCCGAAAAGTGTCAACGATAAATTAAAGATTTTAAAATTTCCCTATCAAGAATTTATTGGGAGCTTACTGTTTGCAGCTCAGTTAACGCGACCAGATATATGCTATGCTGTTAATTTGTTGAGCAGATTTAATAACAATCTTGGACAAGAACACTGGTTAGCAGCAAAACGAATTCTGAGATACTTAAAAGAAACAATAGACTTAAAATTAACTTACGATCAAAATGGCAATCAAGATTCCAAAGTAAAGGGCTATTGTGATGCTGATTTTGCAAATGACCAAGACGAAAGAAAATCTGTACGTGGATATATATTTTTAAAACAAAATGGCGCAATTTCCTGGAGATCAAAAAGGCAAATAACAATTGCACTGTCTACCTGGGAAGCAGAATACAAGGCAAAAGGCACAGCTGTCTAAGAAGCACTATGGATCAAAGGGTTGGAAGAAGAAATTTTTGATAAACAAATTGAAGCTTGCAATCAATGAAAACTATCATCAGCGGACAAAACATATAGATGTCCGGCACCATTTTATTAGAGACACTATTATCAATAACAAAATAAAACTTAAAACTGTTTCTTCAGATAAAATGATTGCTGACATTTTAACAAACCTTTTCCTAGAGCTAAAATTACTATATTTAGTACATTAATGGGACTTTGTTAATTATTTAATTTTAGTGAGGATGTTGAAATTGAAAATTAAATTTGCTTGTTTTTTTTATTATTAGCTGGCTGTTCTATGTAACTTAAATTAATTATTTTTATGATAACAAATAATAAAGATTATGTTCATTCATTTCGAATACCCTAAACACTAAGGACATGTTTTTCATCAAACGAAACGAAATTAAACTAAAAATAAAGGAAATAAAATTAATTAATGCAGTTACAAAGAATATGTCGGACACCGCTGTCGGGTGGATTCCCAAATATTTCGTCTACCCGATCTCGTTGAATTGAAGAGATCTTTAACTTAAGTACCTAAGGCCTAATAAAGCTGTTGAAAGCTGTTGGATCTGATGATGATGAAGTATGCCCAGCAGCTTGTCTGAAAAAAAATTATTGGAAAAAAGGTTGGTCGGTGAAAAGAACCTTAGCTCTGTTTGTTCGATTCCCGTCGGACTGCGCTAACGACAGAACAGACGCATCAGTTTCATGCATTGCCTACATTATACAAGCTATTTTCCAATGTGTAGTGTGAATGCCTAAAGACGTTTGTCAACAAGCTGATGGGGCCACACCAGCAGGCCGTAGACCGTATAGGCCCACCAACAACCAAATATTCAGATTTGGGCAGATTTTGAAAAAAACTGGTATTTCAAATTGACACATTGACACATACATACCTACCACCTTTGCTTTAATTTGAACTTTCCGTATGCTATAGAACTTATAAAAAGAAGATTGATTGATCAATGTCTAGTTCTGAATAACGTATGAAACACTCTGCTTCATAGAGGTCGTCAAAGTGATGTCTTTGATGTCAAACAGTGCCATCTTAAACCAATCTCAAACTGAACTAATCTGAAACTGAACTCAAACCGAACTTAAGCCAATCTAAAACCGATCTCAAAACGATGTGAAACCGATCTCAAATCGATCTATAACGGATCTCAAACCGAACTAAAACCGAATACAAAACCAAACTCAAAGTGAACTCAAACGAATCTTAAACCCAACTCAAACCATACTTAAACTAAACTCAAACTGATCTCAAACCCAACTCAACCCGATTTGGAACTGATCTAAAATTGATCTCAAACAAATCTTAGCCCTTTTTTAAATCGTTCTCAATCTGATTTCAATCTGATGTCAAACTGATTTCAAACCGATCTCAAACCGATTTCAAAACGATCTCAACCCGATCTAAAACCGATCTCAAACCTATCTCAAACCAAACCCAAACCATCTCAACCCGATCTCAAACTTACTTCAATCAATCCATCTCAAACCGAACTCAAATCAATATCAAAGTGATTTTAAGCCAATCTCAAACTGAACTCATGTCGATCTTAAACCAATCTCAAACTGATCTCAAACCAGTCTATACCAATCTCAAATCAATCTTAAACCGAACTAAAACCGATCTAAGACCGAACACAAACCAAACTCAAAGTGATCTCAAACGAGTCTCAAACCGATCTCAAACTAAACTCAAACTAATCTCAAACCCAACTCAAAGCGATTTGGAACTGATCAAAAATTGATCTCAAACAAATCTCAACCCAATTTCAGACCGTTATCAACTCGATTTCAATCTGATGTCAAACTGATTCCAAACCCATCACAAACCAATTTCAAACCGATCTCAAATCAATCTGAACATGGATCTCAAACCAATCACAGACCAAACTCAAACTGATCTCAAACTGAACTCAAGTCGATCTCAAACTTTTCTCAAACCGATTTCAAACCGTTCTCACACCGATTCAAAACCGATCTGAAACCGGTCCCCAACCGAACTGAAACCTATCTTAAACCGATCTAAAACCAATCCCCAACTGAACCTAAACCGAACTCCAACCGATATCAAACGGAACTCAAACCGATCTCAAACTGATCTAAAATCGCAATCAAACTGAAATCACCTCGACTTGTCTCTACTCGACTCCAATCGACTCAACTCGTATTCAATCGAACTCAGTTCAAACTCGAACCGAAATCTTCATAGACTCCCCTTTTATTCACAAATCGTCGCCTGAGACTTGGTTTGTCTTATACTTCACTTTTGCTGGTTTTGAGTTTGGTAATTTTGAATGCTCTTTCATAACATGTGATCAGATTTTGGCTATATCCTTCCGATCCTGAGATATCGAACTTTGATTATGTTCCATAACCAGGAAAATCGACTTTTACTAGTATTAGGCGTTTGGCACAAATTTTCCAATTTTTGTTTTTAGAATTGTTTTGTTCCGCGTGCATATTATGGCGACAAAAGATGGGAAAATGCTAAAATGGCTGAAATTGAACCAAGTGCATTTGTGCGACACAAAAAAAAAACAGTAGTAGTTTGTCCCACCTCTATAACAATAGTGCAGATATTCGAACAAAATTGCGCTAATTCATTCAATAGTTGTCGATTGTGGAAGCGAGGAATGTGAACCAGAAAATGTTAAGGCGTAATCCATTTCTACTACAATAAAATGAACTACAGCCAAATTCTCTTTCCCAAAGTTAAAATACTACCTATACTTTATGAAAAAGTTTTAACTTTAAAATTGAATACAAAAAACCACCATAGGAAAAGAGTTCAAAACTGTTACCTTCATCAAACCAGCCATCTTAGGCAAAGTAAAAAAAATGCTTACTTATGAAGCACGTGTTAAGCTTTTTAAATGGAGCATCTGCTCTGAGCACTGGATCCATTTTATTCATATAGATAAAGATCCATAAAGGTAGTTCTATATGAGTCACATAGTCACTTTTATTTATTCACAAGACCCAAATCGGTATCTCACATACATGTACTTGTACGTATTATTGGAAAAAAATCATTTATAACACATTAAGATTCTGTATGAAGTATCAAATGATAACAGAGGTTAAGAGTTCAAATCAGAATTTTTGATAAATATTAGAAATAAACTTTAATGTTTGTTTACATCTTAACTTAACAACGTAGAAAAATCATATAGGTACATAAGGATGGTTCTTAAATTGGGCAGTCTTGGATAGCCCTCATTCGATTCAGAACATTGAAAAACAATTTCCCTAATTTTTTTTCAGGTTTTCATTTCACTCCCTTCGTCTCCTTCTTTTCACTTTAAGCTGCTAATAATGGGCTGGAGATGATGAAAATAGTTTTTGAAAAAATTATATTCAAACTCAAATAAAAAAACTTTTATTATTTTTTATGTTTATTTAAAAAGCATATAAGGGAATAGATTAATGGCTCAAAAAAATGCTACAGAATAACAATTAAAGTGTTCCCGTTTTTGTTTAAATAATTTGTTTCTGTTTTAAATCAACTTTTTACAAAATAAACCATTTTGCTTGAACACCTGAACGGGGGGAAATAGACCCCCTCTGTTGCGATTTTTTTCTCATCTCAGTCTAATGCACTTTGATATTTTTTTTCCCGAGTTATAAGAATCAAGCTTAACCCATTCATTAACTTAAAGTCAAAAGTAGGAGACGAAGGAGGTGAAATAAAAATCTGCAAAGATAAGGCAAATTTTCGTTTTCTTTTAGAGCCATTTGATCCCTATCCAGCTCGAAATAAAAAAAAACCTTAACTCAGGATCACCCTAAGGTATATACACAAGCTTGACAAAAATCAGCAAACTAATTCAATATTCGAACTCATTATTCACTTGACCTTGGTTACGCACGCATGTTGATTTAATAAAAAAATAGGGTAAGCAACTAATAACTAGGGTTGCAACTAATCAAATTGAAAAGGTCTTATTAAAATAAAAATCGAGTAGGATAGGTACCTACATACTAAAATTAGGGACCGAGTTTAAATGTTGTTGAAGTAATTTAAAAACAATAACACTACAAAGAAATAATTAAATAAATAATTAAACATTCGTGTTTTCTGATATACATATGTTCCAATTTAATGTTTGATGGATTTTGCAGATTATACCATTTATTCTCAATTACAATAAAATATGAAGAAATTCTTCTTAAATTTAAAAAAAATATAAAAAGTCTTTATTCTACAAAAAGTTCTTAAGATGAAGGTAGAGCTATAATTGGCGAATGATCAATTAGCGCCTTATTGTGAGAGTCTATTCGAAAAAAGTCGATTTTTTTTTTCTATTCTATTAAGCTCAAAACTGCTACAGGCTTATTTATTAGATATTTTAGGCGGCTGTTGACAAGTTGACAGTCTTTAATAATTGAAAATACGCCTTATTTAATTAAATAAAATGTCAAGTGAGAAAAATCTGAGACAACCGATGACGTTGTACAAGTTAGACAACTTTAGGACAACAGCAAAAAACATTTATTAATAAGTTTTTTGAGTTGGGCGACTTTCTAAATTTAGACAAAGTTTATAAATATGACTGCTTTTGCACAAACAAATATTTAGCTTGCAATTTTGCACAATTGTTGTCATAGGTTAAACTCTCTGTAGTTAGTACCTAAGAAAATAGAGAGCAATGAAGTTTCAAAAACCACTCAGGATTATGTACATACTTACGTGATTAATTTTTGGAAACTTCATTGCTCTCTATCTTCGGCTTCTTCTTGACTGTCCGAACAGAATGGAAACAAAGCTGCAGCTGGAATAACTGTCAAAATGTTGAATACACACAAATTAAATGATACGAACGCAACACGACGCAGCAGCAGACGGACCTCCAGACGCATCTGGACAAGTTGGCCAACTTTTAACTTTTGCATTCAGTTTTTTTGATATTTCAAAATTATGAGTACAACTGAGTGCCTACATGGGGGTTGAAGAGAGTTTTAAAACTCATTTTAATCTCTGATAAAGACGTAAAGTAATTTCAGCTTCCATTTCATCACTATCCATTTTTATTTTTGTTTTAATTTTTATTTTTGTGTTGAACTAAATCCGCACAGCCGGCATGAAATGACAAAAATGTTAGTCAGGAAGGGCGAGTAAAAAAATCACGTACGACATTTTTTGACAGCTAATCCAGTTGTAGCTTTCTATTCTGTTCAGGCAGTGATCTTCGTTCCAAACATCTACAACAATTACAGCAAACATTCTTCACAAACAACAAAACCGCAATAGATAGAGTTAATGACAGAGCCTTGGTAAAAATCAAATACAATAACAGCCAACGCACAATCAACCTATTACTTTAGCCAAACAAAAAATTAATTGCAAGTAAACACCGTTTTGTAAATTAAAAAAAATTTTAGGTTTTAACTTTGACTAGTAATTATTAAAAAATGTTTATTTAGTTTTTTTTGAATAGGAACTGTCACTGTGGGCGTGTTCAGATAATTGTTTTTAATAAATACTAATAAGAAAAAAGTTTAAAAACTTGGAAGAGCTAGTACTTCTGTTCATAACTAAATCTTTAAAAGATTTTTAATAGTCCATTTAAGTCATATAAACTTGTAGCCTCGGAAAAAATGGCGGAAAGCTGAATTTTGGTATAAAGCCTCCTCATGGCATTCTTATCAAACTGTAAACTTTTCCCATCGATATGAGTGTCACTAACAATTTTATGGGGGGTCCAATGCCCCCCTAAAGGTTTTAGGGAATATCTTCCCAACGGTATCTCTTCCAGGAAATATGTCAAAGACTGGATGTTAGCTTAGAAAATTTCCTACAAAAAAATTACAGGAACATTTTTTACAAAACTTACCCTTTTCAAAATAATTCAATCGGCAGAGTTATGGATTTTATGTTTCTGTACAATATGTTCTCTTTCACACCACCTTTGAGGTAAAGTACAAGATACGTTTTTCTTGCGTGGTATCGTGGTATATAATTAGAAAACAGTACTATAACAATATATCCAGGGATTAATTTAAAGGTTTTGGGAAGGTTCCCCATCGATTCGGACTCCTCTACATTAATCATACGGGGTCGAAGGCCACGAAACATGGTATTTAGTTTATACAGAATGATTCACATTAAATGTGACAAAAAGCTAAAGCGTGTAGGGTGGGTATAGAAAAGAAAAAATCAAACAACGGCAATACTAACAATGCTATGCTATACCTTTTTGTATAACCAAAAGCCATTTCTTTTATTTTAATTTCAAATAAAGTTATTTGAGTAATCAGTTTTTGAGAAATGAATTTTCAATCACAAAATTTTGAAGAATAAAATGTGGTGTAAAGGAGTACATTTTGTACAGAAACATAAAATCCGTAACTCTGCTGATTGAATTATCTCGAAAACGGTAAGTTTTTGTAGAAGTAGTATCGTTCGGGAAATATTCCTTAAAAACCGTTGGGGAGGCCTTTGACCTCCCATAAAATTGTTAGCGGTGCTCATATCGATGGGTAATTTCCTTATAATGGCATGGGGAGGTTATATACCAAAATTCAGCTTCGTGCCATTTATTCCATTATTTGTCTGTTTTTTCGGCTAATATGACTGGATTATAACAAGTATCACGCTAATTTCTTATCTAAAGGCTTTAAAATTTTGCGCCAATGTCATTAAACACAAAAATATTTGTGAGGAACTTAAGTAAGAAGGCCTATGCAAATTATAGATGTTAAAATCTTTTTAAATAAAAGAGAAGATTTCACTAAAATAAATATTTAAAAATAAATTCAAACATAATAAATTAACTTAAAAGACAATTAGGATATTCTGGCATTAAGAAAAAGTGTATTCAACGAAACAACAGGATTTTGTTCAAACATAAAATGTAATTAATTTCTTTATTGCAGGGTTCCACTTGTGCCCTTTCGGAATCAATTTTGCGAGAGTACGGAGTTCGAACTGGATTTTTTAGCTCACCACATTTGGTTTCAGTTACCGAACGAATACGAATTAATGGAGAAGCGATTTCAAAGAAAAAATTCACACACATTTTTTGGAAAGTTTTCAACAGACTGGACAAATATAAAGAGTCTGACAACGACTTGCCAGCATACTTTAAATTTCTAACAATTTTGTGTTTTCATGTCTTTTTTGAAGAAAAAGTCGATGTGGCTATATTGGAAGTTGGAATTGGTGGTGAATACGATTCGACAAATGTCGTAAGGTAATTATTTTTGTCACATTGAACATTTATTTTCTTTTATGGTTTATGTGTCTTGTGATTACTTTTGGAAACAAAAGAAACCCATCACGCATTAAATAAAATACAAATAGTTAAAGTGGAAAAAAGGATACAAAAATCATTATTATTCCTTCTCAACAATGTTTTTCGGACCTTCTCTCAAGCAGAGTTAATAGCTTACTGACTTTGACTGTACTCAGTCATATAAACTCTTAAGCTAGAACTATAATGCTCGGTGGGGCACTTCAGTGGTCGGATGAAAACAAGCGAATACATGGAAAGCATATGCTAATTCTTTAATTGTGAAGTGATGGATCGTTTCATCAAGTTTTGTTTAACTTTTCTTACAGAACTGACATGTGGTGAAATATGAATGCCAAAAAGAGATAGATGATAAGTACAGTATGGTTGGGTCCCCTTTTTGACGGTGCGGGAAGCTACTTTTCGTTGATTTTTGACATTAGCTTCTGTGCCCTTCCGACAATTATAGTTCTGCCTTTACCGAAGCATGTCTTTCGTTAAGTTACATTACATAAGCTTTTTTCTTCTATAAAAATACATCGACTGCCGAGCTTCACATTCATACGGTTCGATACAAGTAAGATAGACAAGGTAAAAAACTGTAAGGCTGTTCGTCAAGGCAAGAATTTCAATATTTGATGTAAAATACTTGTTTGCAGAGGCCTGGAGGGCTTAGATCAGAATCAGCTAGTCAAAAATATTCTGCAATGTTTCCAAGGTATAAAAAATAATTTTAATACTATTCTTTTGAAATTATTTGATTGAAAGATTAATCTATCGAATTTATTATAAATTAAATAATTTGAACATTTAAGGTCCTTCAAGGTTAACTCCTCAAATACTCGACAGAATCAAAAATAATGTTAGGTAATAGTTTTAATAATGTTGATTTTTTCTGGTTGCATTATTTAAATGTGAAGTTGGGCTTTGAATTCTGATAGTTGAAAGTTGGAGAAACCGTTAGATTACTATTATTAATGAAACAATTATTAGATTGATAATCATTTTAAATATATACCTAATAATAATTTAACAGTTTTTCCAACTGTCAGCTATCACAGAGTAGACATTGTGTGCTTCTTGACTGTGCCCAAAAAATAGAAATGTTCATTTTCCATGATTGCTTTCAAAATTTCGTTACAAACTCCATAAGTATAAGGATTAAATAATTTATTTTAGTTTGTAATTACTCAATGATATAAGTCCTCCTAAAATTTGAGCTTTTTGAGGTCTCGGATCGCAATTTTCGGTTTTTCATACAAAATGTGTCTCTAAGGTCATACTTTCTCCGCACAAATTTGAATGGAAATTTTACACTTTTTACGTTACAATTTTTCAGCCTCGAATAAAAGCTTCTGTTTTCTAAAATGAAAAAAAAAAAAAATAAAACGTAAAAAACGATTCATTTCTTAATGCAAATATGTATGGGAAAGTAAAATCAATAAAAGGGAAAAGGCAAGCAATTACAAGCTCGGGCAAATTAAAAATTGCTACATAATGTTAGAAACTGGGAGCAACTGAAAGTTGATCGTAACTTACATAGACCCGTTTGCTGATATGAAACTTAAGTACGAGTATATTTATGTTCTTATTAAAAGCTCTATACTCTACTTTTTCCCCTGGGTAAACTGTCACATAAGCGCTAATGTTTATGTTCTTATCGAATATTTAATTTTCGTATCATCAAGCTGACACCCCATTTATGTGGGATATTCAACTGCTTTCCGCTTTTAAGAGTATAGTCTCGCATTAACATCTGTTAATTTCGCAAATAGCAACTAAAATCTCACAAATTTAAATGCAAAATATCAAAATTCGCAAACTCTTTCACAGTTTCATTTGCTGTTATTATTTGGTAAAAAAAACTGAATTCAATTTTTATTTTTACAAATAAAACATTTATTCTATACTTTTATGAAAATTTATAAATGAATCACTGGATATACATACCATTTTTATGTTGTTCTCTCCTACTCAATAGAAACGGTAACAATTAACAAATAATAATTTAGTCGGAAAGAAAAGGATTTCAATTTTTTTCTTGTAGAAAGGAGGAAATTTCGTAAGTTTAATTGCATTAACAAATTCAGTTTTTTTTTAATCGAAATCTCGCGCAAGATTTTAATTTGCGAGATTTTGATTACAAATATGTATTTTTGAAATGAAATTAAAGTCAGCGAAATCAGTCAGATTTTAGTTTGCAAGATTTTGTAATTGCGGGATTTCTTAAAGCAAGATCCGCCAATCGGCTTATAGACACGAGGCATAATATCATCAAAAACGGTTTTTTGTAGCACGTAAAAATTTCTATCAATTTAATATAGTAATTTTCCAATAGACCAGAGTTTTTGAGATACACATAAGAATGAAAAGTGAAAAGCAGAAAATTAAGATGTGCGATTCAATCAAAATAACAATATTTAGGAGTCTCGAAATTTTTTGACTAATCATGAAAATTTAACAGTTATTTTTGTTTGCCACCAGCCTACCTAATACTAATAAGGTAAAATTCAAGAAAATCGGTTTAGTCTTGATTGATAAGAATCAGAGCAATAGACGAACAGAGAAGTTTCTTAAATGTATTACAAAAACTTTTTTTATTGGGTATTTTTGTATGTGTTTCGTTATTATTTTGTTAATTTCATAAAAATTTGCAGAAATACTTCGATTGCTGGTATCACATCTCTTGGATTGGAACACACTAATATTTTGGGTGATACTTTAGAAGAAATTACCATGCAGAAAGCTGGAATAATAAAACCCTTTTCAAAGGTCTATACAAATGTCAAACAACCAGTATGTTTACAAGTTCTCGAAAGGAAAGCTGCCGAAAAAGATGTAAGTTTGCTTTTTTTATAAAGAGGTACGTAATTATACTACATATTAATGTACATGTATAATCCAATAAAATTTGGGCTAGGAGTCTAAAGACAGATCTCTTAAAACATGAACCCTTAACATTACATTTAATAAGACATCATTAATATTAGGAATATCTAATCTTATATAAAATAAATTTCAATTGAGAGCATTTTTTTGTAATTTAATATAAACAAGCGTGAATGACGAGTTGCAAAACAATATTTGCCAATCGAAACCCCATTAGGTGGATAATTTGCCAATCAAGGTTTTATATGTTCTCTTTAGCTTTTATTAAGGGAATTGCAAAGCACCTTTTCAAAATTGGGTTATTTGATTATTAATTGCTTCATAATTCGAAACTGTCACAACTAATTAGTGGTTAACTAATGGCAGATTATGAAGAAATCAAAATTAATAATTAAAAATGTTAACCTTTTTTCGATAAAATGCTTTGCTGCCTGCATGTCAATTAATTAAAACAACAAAAACTATGAAGAAACTAAAATATACATTTTAAATTGTCACAACTAATAAATGATTAATTATCGGAAAACTAACCACCTATAATAGCTCTTTCGATCAACGAATGTTCTAGTTGCTATGCTTTTGAAACATTTATAAAAGGCTCATGATTTTAGTAGCTCTTCGAAAGGGACCAACTTTTCTTGTTTGTGAGAAAAAAGAGTATGTGTATTTAATTTATACAACATTATAGAGTTTTTTTTAGTAAAAATTGCCCTCGAATTCGATTCGAACTTAGCACATCAAAGACCATTCGAAAAGTATATCTTGGTTTATGTTTTAAACAACAAATAAATAATTTCACATAAAGTAGTTACTTAGTGCTTTGAAGTGGATTTTCGAAAACAGTTAAAATACGTCTATTTTCAACTAGCGCTTGAGTCCAAATGGATTGTCGCAGAAAAAACCATAAACAGAGATTTATTAAAAATTGTGTTCACTTTCAATGGTTCTTTGGTGTAATTTTCGAATAACTGGTAGTTTTCGACCCATTAGTGAAAAACTCCCAGTAAATGAATTTTCGCATAATTTTTTTTTGCATTTTTTTCAATGTTTCGTCATGAAATTTTAGTCGCAAACTTCAGCTTTGGATTCAGCACCCCCGAAAACAAAAATCAAAACTACCTCACAATTTGTTCTCTAACAGCCTTTTTGTGCACAAATTGACTGGATTATTATTAGAGCTGGGCATTCACGTTGAGACAGTCGTAGGGACGGTTGCAGGGTTTGTGGTCCATTCACAATAGAACTTGTCAATTTTCCATAGAAAATCTCAACGATTCTTGCGACAATCCTTACGACGGTTTCAACGTGAATGGCCTACTTAATTTATATATTTATTTACACGAAGTAAGCAAGAGAGAGTGGGTAGTAGAAGCCATAAATTACACCCTCAAATAAAATGCCACCAACACCGACAGATCGAGATCATCCGTGAATACTTTGGCTAAGAAATACATTTTCCGTACCGATGAGTCCACACAGTCCACAAGCATTTTCAAGGCGGAAAACTCTAAAGAAAATAGTATTATCAAAACATCGCCATCATCCAAGCTGCACAAGCACTAGGTTACTATGCCACCAATTTTAAACTAGTTTGGGAGTGCGCAGGAAGGTTGATTGAACTTGGCGAAAACAACAGTGTCACACTGTATTGGGTACCAGGACACATTAGTATTCATGGCAACGAAGGAGGCCGACGCTCCGGCTAAAAAAAGTAGCAATAGACCCTCTTACGTGGCCTGAGATCTACTATTGCAGTGAAGGCGAAAACGTGATCAAATAGACCATCAAATCAGAAGAGGAGGAAGTCCGTTCACATCCTGCATTAGTTAAACTAGGTCAACCTAACAATTCAAACGGGCATTGCAAACTAAGAAGACACCTCAGTCTTTTCGGTCTAGTGAGTAGTGCAATTTGCAGGTCACACAGTGCATGCGTTAATCCCCAATTAATTAATTAATTAATTCATCCATCCAAGTTTAAGGCAGAGGAAACACAAAGCCTAATATTTTACGCTATATCGCCGTTAAAAAGACAACAAGGAGAATTTTTGTATGTATTTTAGAATAGATGCCAGCACCTTTGAATGATCCTCACGCCTCACCAGATATTATAACGAGAATGCGAGATACATTCACACTTTCAATACCAACACGCTCTCAAACAAATCCAATATTCAGAGCGGGAGTGTATCGGAATGGTAACGATTGTGTGAATATAATAATTTTTTTTCGTTTAAGAATATTTTACTGCGTCGAGAATTTACTGAGACTGTATCAGTATTAGAACTTTACAGTGAATAACGCTTTAACCTTTTTTGTAGAGCGTTCAATTTGCTATAAAAATATTAATTAGTATTAGATAATTTATTAAATTCCAAACACAAGCAGGTGTTTTTCCCATAAAATCGTGTATGGCAAACCGAAACCTGTGGTTCGCTTAAGAGCCCAACCATTTTAAATTCAAAAATGATATTTATATATAGTTATAAATTCTGTTTTTTTTTTCTTACTCAGGCTAAAATTATGCAAGTTCCTGAAATCTCAGAATATCATTGGCCTCAAGGAGTGGCAGTTGACAACTTAAGTAGAATAGTTCAGTTGAATGGCTCCCTGGCAATTCAGTTGGCCTACAATTGGCTAAAAGACTCTAAAACCAAAAACCTCAATGGTCTCTCTGAAAAAACTAAGTCCGATGATATTATATTGACAGTATCTGATCGAGTTATCAAGGCATTTGACAGCTGTGTTTGGCCTGGACGTTTACAGATTCTGAATTTACATAATTTAAGGTTTGTTTTCAAAATATTTAATTTAGTAACTTGAGTTTGAATGCCTAATGACGTCTGGTAATAGAATTCATTTAGATGGAGCGCACACTCTTGAAAGTATGGAGATATGCGGAGACTGGTTTAAATCTGTCACCAAAGAAAGGTTCAAACATTTTTTATAAAAAATAAGGAACTTGATAATTTTTGAGCTGTTTATTTTTTCTTTGCAGTCATAGTATTCCAAAAATTCTGATATTCAATGCAACTGGAGAACGTGACTCGAAGGCTTTGTTAACTATCTTATCGCAACGAGCTAGTTTTAATACTGCACTTTTTGTTCCCAACATACCATTCACTCAAAATGCTGTTGGTGATATTCATTCTGTGTATGGTCATCAGGATCAGATTCAAAGAGCTGAATTTCATGCGGCAAATTGGCGAAAACTAACAGGAAATCCAATCAATGAAGAATCAGAAAGTCGAGTTTTTGGAACTATTTTAGAAGCCTTCTTGCATTTGAAGAAACATTTTGAGAACAGAAAAGTTGACGTTCTTGTTACAGGTTCCATACATTTACTTGGAGCAACGATTTTAGCTCTCGAAGAATTTGAAAAATATTGGGAAAAACAAATTTTTGAAAACAAAGTTGAACCCAATAAATAAACGTATTTCCTCAAATTGAAAATTTGAACTGGTTTGTTTTTTTTTTGAATTTTTAATTATTATTAATTATTTTATTAAAAATTATTTATTCGTATTTTTTATATATTTTTTAAATTTTCAGGCACATACTTTTTTCTAAGTTAACGGGTGGAAACTCCACATTTTTGATCATGATTTTTAATATTTTGAACATGAAAAATGTTCAGGAAATGCCAAACTCTTATTGGTAAATAAAAAAATATTTCGGAAAATATGTAGGTGTTAAGCAGGCGCACCTTCAGTTTAAATTTCAATCTTCCTTTTTGTAAGTCAAATAATGGTATTTCATCCTTTTTGTAGTTTTTAACGTGAAAAAAGTTGCGAAAACGCCTTCAGATGTTAAACGTGTATTGTAAAAATAACGATTGATAACTGAAAAAAGTTTTCAAATTTAAAATGTGACTGTCGTAACTTTTTTATTCCAAAGAGTGGAACTTTATTTGGTAATTTTGAACATGAAACAAAAAAATACGGAAACGCCTGCAGACTCCAAGCGTATTAAATTAAAAATAATTATCAAGAAATTGTAAATCCCACCCTTTGAAATCAATTAAGTTTGTTAATAAAAATCGAATGTGCTTTTACTCAACACTTTTCTTTTAAGATGTAAACCATTATTTTTCCAATATGTGTTTTGCATCTGAAGACGTTTCTGCATTTTTGTATGTTGAACAAATTAAAAACTACCAAAAAAGTGAAAAGTCCCAATCTTTGGTATAAATAGTAGGTTTCCAAAAAGTGGCAACACTCACATTTTACCCAAAAGTGCAGCTGCTCAATAACTTTCTTTTAAAGGTAAGACCGCACTCGACGGAACTGCACATCAGCGGAACTGAACCGCAACTGAACCGCAACTGAACTTCAAAATATTTTTTGTATGAAATTGTATTAGCTATATCGTACTAAGCGAAAGCTGAACTTCGCGGCGCGGCACCATGCGGCAAAGTTGATAATCTGACCAACTTTGCAGTGGCCAAAGTTCCGTTCCTTTCTGTTCCGTTCCGTTGCCGCAAGTGCGGTATAGCAAGCATCACGAAACGTTGTGTTTTGGCTGTGCGCTTTATTTTCTTCTGTGCCACGTGGGAAGTAGAGCCTACATTTAGAAATATTTCGTGCTGAAAAAAAAAAGAGAAATTATATCGGTCAGGAGATAGAATAATAAACAATGGCACTACTAATAGGTTCACTAATAGGCACAACTTATTTACCAGTGAAGCCTATATGTACTGTAGCATAGTGCGGTATATCAAAAAAGTGCCGTAGAGTGACGCTCTGTGTAGCGCAGTTTCGCTGAAGTGCAGTTCCGTCGAGTGCGGTCTTACCTTAAGTCATCAATTGATATTTTTGCAACGGACGTTTGACGTCTGAAGGCATTTCCGCAACTTTTTTCAAGGTAAAAACTACAAAAAAAAAGGAGGAGTACCACATTTTGACATAATAAGTATGTCACGGAAAAGTGGCAACATTGAAATCTAAACCAAAAGTGTGCCTACTCAACACATATTTTTCTAAATTATGTATTAATTTTTTAGTAGGGTTTTGTGTGTAAATTGAAATCCACAAAGTGCAGTACATGCTGCAAATTACACTTACATCAATTTATGTTGAATAATTCTTAAATGGACAACAAAAACTTGTGTGTATTACCACATAAAAGTTGATTTTAATTTTCATCTCTTTTTAATAAGTAGGTAAACGGAAAAATTAGAAATGATATGCGTTTTTGGTGGTTTTTTGATATTATCTTTTTAAAGGGTGAATGTAAGGTGTTGATATATGTACTATCTGAAAAGTATTTTTGATTGAAATTTGAGTTGTATAACTAACTTCCCTAAGTGCCGTTAAGTGAAAAAAAAAACGGTCATAGCTCATAACTTCTCAGTGCATGCTTGTATTACTTTGAGTTTTCTTAAATCTAATAGTTAGTTAAGTTTACATTATTTTGATATTTCCTTAATTATCCTACGACTTATACAAGCGTCAAAATTAATTATTCAAATCAACCAAAAAATTGATAAAATTGGATTGAAATTAACTGCTTGGACCATTGTCCACGACCATCCACCAGCGTGGAAGATCCCGTTATCTAGTACATATATTATTATTAGTATTAGAATCTGATATGAATGGTTTTAAAAAATTATATCTCTTACTCCACTTATCGGATCGTCAAGCTTTTTAAAGAAAGCTGAAAGGTTACATTGTGCTAGAAAACCATTGAGGAGGGGCAAAAAGTTTCATACTAAAAGGGTTTAAGTGCCCCCAAATTATCGATTTCTTTAACTTTAAATTAGAAAGTTGATGAAAATTTTTACAAATTTGAAAATGTAAGAACGCATATTTAGCATCTCACGCCTTGACCATACAACAGAGGTGTTATAGTTTCTGTAAAAGAATTTTTACAAATAAAATTAATTTTATTTTAAAAAATTGATCGAAATGAATTCTTTGAAAAATCATAGCTCCCGTGCTACTTATGGGATCTTAACGATTAAGGTCTTAAAAGTTGTAATTAAGAAAACTATTCCATTTTTGAAATAAAATTATAAACTTTTGCATTGAAAAATAAAAATATCCTCATTTTTACTCGTTTGGGTAAATACCGGGTATATACCCAGGGTATAAACCAAATCAAATAAAGATGGCAATCTTCAGCTGAAACGAACAGCTGGATTGATTAAAGTTGCAAAGTATTAGTGAAAACCTGTGAAACACGCAAACAAAGAATCAACCCGTCATTCAGCACAGGTCTTGAAATTTGAAATGTATTTACAAATGGAACAATGTAAACAATCGAGGTGGCACTCGTGAAGTAGCTTTAACTCCAGCCTATATATTTGGCGGTAATGCACACAAGTAGTTGTTCTTCATTCAAAAATTATTCAATATTAATTTTTTATTTCCCAACATGCGTTGGCATTTACAGGCGTTTAGGCAACTTTTTTCATGTTCAAAATAATAAAAATCATGTTCAAAAATGTGGAGTTTATACCCGTCGCCTTAGAAGAAAGTATGTTCCCAAAAAGTGAAAACATTGAAATATTAGCGGAAATAGCGTCTAATCAAAACGTTTCTTTTAAGATATCAGTCTTTATTTTGAGTTTGGAAATTTTCCAAGAAATTTAATATTTTTATTTGATTTACTGTTTTCCACAGGTTGGGCACCATTTTTGAAAATGGCATCCAAGCGACAGGATTACAACAATGACTCTTTAGCAAAATAATATCCTTAGCAAACCACTCGCGATTGAAAATACACGGAAAACATAAGCGGAAAAACAGGGTTGCGTGAGTGATATAGAGGACTCAAAATTCTTTGAACTCGCGAGGAGCGTTAAAGGGTATCTACCCATTTTTACTTTCGATATACATAGGCACCATAGGTACGGTGAAAAGTATGAAAAGATATAAGTCTTATTCAAATTATCTCTGTGTTTAATTCTTGTACTTTTTTTCGCAATGCATCTTTTCAAAGATTTTATAGCGATTTTTTTGGAAATTTTTTAAAATTTGCTCATTTGAAGTCGTAATTTACTGCACTTTGTTTTTAATATTGCCTGTAGTTTCTATGTTATTCTTTTTAATGGCTCCTTCTCAATCTTGGGTGTCAAAATGTCATTTGAAGTTTAACCTTCATACTGACGTAAGCAGGCTTCAGGTTAAATTTGACCCATTACTAATATATTAGATTTTTGTTAAATACTTGATCAATATGAACATTGGTATGGTTTATAATTAAAAGTTTACATATTTTTAATGAAAATAAAAGTAATTTTTATTCATATTTATGGCAATTCATTGCATGTTTTAAACATGTTTGTTATGCATAACTATTGAAACAATACAACAGTATTTTTCTCTAAATTATTGATGATTTGATAAAAATAACCTATTTGTTTTAGTACAGATTAAAATAAGCTAAAATTTTTACCTACCCCCCGTAAAAATATTAACTCCAACCCTTATTTAGGGTACCTTTTTTTGAATGCTTGAGACTTAATAACGAATCTCCCCTCAAAATTCGGCTTTGTCAGAATTTGGATTCATAGTTAGGAAAACTATTGAAACTTGCAACAAAAAAGGACATTTTAAATATGTAATCGATTTTGTATGCTGTATTGATCTCAATGAAAAATGTTTAACACACACAAAGTCTTTCTGTATCTTGCCGTATCACTGAAATGGCTGAAACCGCTGTAGCTTCGCTACTGATAATAAGCTATATACCTATAATGAGTTCAAAACTTTCGAAAATCTCATGAAATATCAAGCCCCTAAAAACTTAAGTGTTTGAGAAAACCTATTTGTTTTTCTAAGATGGGTCAAAAATGAACTGATGACCTCCTAAAGGTTTAAAAACTTTTTCAGGTGTGGCATTTCGAGCGAAAACTCTACTGGATTGAATAAAATAAATTTTATCTGCGAAGTCGACATCTTCATTCGTTCTTGAGATATGTTGAATGAAAAAAATCGAAACGTATGAACGTGCGTACAAACACAGACATCTCTCTAGAAATTATAGATTTCAATTCTAGGGAGCTCGAAACGTGAAGATATGTAAAAAATTTCGATTTAACAAATCGGACCAAATAACGGATGATTTTTTAGCTGGTTTGGTTTTGGCAACACTCGTTTTGACAGCTGACGTGGGTTTAGTACCTTGTGTCACTGTCAAACAGCTTCAGTTTGGTTTGCAATTTAACCATGGATCGTCTTACAAATGAACAACGCTTGCAAATTATTGAATTTTACTATCAAAATTCGTGCTCGGTTCGAAATGTTCATCGCGCGCTGCTTCCATTTTATGGTCGGCATTCTCGACCTTCTGAGCAGTCTATTCGGAAGATTGTGACCAAATTTCACACCAAATTTACTTTGTTGGACATTAAACCACCAACACGTTTACGTACTGTGCGTAGTGAAGAAAATATTGCTGCCGTATCAGCTAGTGTGACAGAAGACCGCGAAATGTCGATTCGGCGCCGTTCCCAGCAGTTAGGCCTTTGTTACAGCACTACGTGGAAAATTTTGCGGAAGGATTTGGGCGTAAAGCCTTTTAAGATACAGCTGGTGCAAGAACTAAAGCCAGCCGACCTACCACAACGCCGAATTTTTGGTGAATGGGCTCTTGGAAAGCTGGCCGAGGATCCGCTTTTTTATCGAAAAACTGTGTTCAGCGATGAGGCTCATTTTTGGTTGAATGGGTACGTAAATAAGCATAATTTCCGCATTTGGAGTGAAGATCAGCCAGAATGATTGCAACAGCTACCAATGCATCCCGAAAAAGCCACTGTTTGGTGCGGTTTATGGGCCGGCGGCATTATTGGGCCATATTTCTTCAAAGATGATGCGAATCGCAGCGTTACTGTCAATGGTGAACGCTACCGAGCGATGATAACAAACTTTTTTTTGCCCGAAATGGAAGTTCTTGACTTGCATGATATGTGGTTTCAACAAGACGGTGCCACATGCCACACAGCACGCAAAACAATGGCGCAATTGCGAGGCGAGTTTGGTGAACAGTTAATTTCACGTTTCGGGCCGGTCAATTGGCCGCCTAGATCGTGCGATTTGACACCATTAGATTATTTTTTGTGGGATTATGTCAAGGCTAATGTCTATAGGGACAAGCCCGCTTCGATTGACGCACTGGAAGCCAACATCCATGCATTCATTCGTGAGATACCGGCCGATATGTGTGAAAGAGTATGCCAAAATTGGACTCAGCGGATGGGCTACCTGAGACGCAGCCGCGGTCAACATTTGCCTGAAATTATCTTTAAACATTAAATTGCAAGGTTCAAACTATCGATTCAAATAAATATTTCATTAATTTTTTCGAATTTTTTGTGTTTTTTTTTTTTAAAGTTCTAAGCCTCTTAAAAAATCACCCGTTACAATAACTTCCAACGGCGGCACAAGAACGATTTAAATCCTTTTTTGCTATTATTTCTATAATAACTTGCATATTTCAAAAGGCGTGAAGTTCCAAGCTTTTTTAACATAAGAACGAGTACGTGCGACCCAGCCGAGCATTTTATTTCTTGTCTCGACCCAACGTACACGCTCAGACTTTTTGTTACATCTTATGTGATTCAGCCTGTATACTCGTTTTCTTAAATTTTTAATGCTTATATGGCGAGCGGTGCCCTAACCAGAACAATCTCTACAAAATTAATGTCTTCGTTGAACAAAGCAAAATGCTTCTCAGTTTATTTAAAACTTAAAGTAAGACGGCTGTCTAAAGTTTTACAAGGTCTATAATAACGAGTGAAAATTGTTTATTTAAAAAGTACGAGTATGTATCACCCTGTGAACTTTTTTCCTTTGACAATTAAAACACAACTCCAAATTATAATAATACATAATTGTTTTACACCACCTCCTTTCTCCTAATATTAAAGACGACACTAAATACTTTTTTACAATACCAACCAATTTCCTTATACGCAAGCATGTTAACAACAAACACTCATTCCAGTTAACCCTCAAAACACAGTTGGAGTAGCAGTTATAGGTCCTTTCGGGATTATTTTTAAAATAAACAAAAACAAAATACACTCAAAGGTAAAATCATAATTGTGTAGAGAAACACAAATTACACCATTTTTCTGGGGAAGCTTTGGCTCTGTGCCATAAATATCATCTCTCTTTACCTCGTCCAAAAATATAAGGATACCGTTTATAGAGCATAGCCATAAAATTACGGAAACCAACAGGGGTTGTTAATCGCTCAACCAATCAGAGGAACGATTACGCCACGGAATACCACTCCCCCACTTTGAGGGGGTGAAAATGCAGACAAACTCGCAAATGTGCAAAAGAGAAACAAATATACATGATTGTACGGGAAACTTCCGTTTTACAAAATGGCTAACGCGCAAATTGAGGGTGGTTGTGGTTAAATGGGGGTGATGATGGTCTTGAGTCGTGACGTCTGACATCATTGCAATTGATTTAATAAGGATAAACGTGTCGCACATGACATACTCTTTTACTTGTCTATGAATAACTGTATAGCATCGGTACATCGAGAATCATATTAAAATCGTCTGGCGCTTCATTCGCATCCGCTCGTTAGTGTTTGTCGTACGTAATAAATTGATAAGGATATTCAACGACTTTTATCCTTTCTTTCTTTTAAATGATTTGACGCAAAAATTATCTAATAGACGCAGTTTTTTCTTGCGATTTTTAATATATATGTAAATACCTTTACGGAACATATATAAATACACGATTAGAGACAGAAAGTTTATTTTGTTGTGTTTGTGAGTGTCTGGATATAAAACGGTTAGGTAATGAAATACCGATGTTGATGTTTTAGTTGTTGGTATTTATTCGTTCAATTCGGTATAACCTAATCTGATTGTCAATTTTCTATATTCGGATTAAAAGTTAACTCAAGGATTAAATCTTCATATTTCGGTGCATAATTAAATAAACAAAGTGAGATCATAATTATAGTTAGTTTTTGAGGATTCACTTATCCGTTATAATGCATCAGCAAAGTGCAAAATCTTTTTTAATTCGAGACCTGCTTGGGGATTTAATAAACAGACATCAAAATCACGTTGACGACGGTAGGTTTACCTTTTTCTAATATTTTTTTTTTACGGAAAAAATCCAAACTTTAAAAATCCTCCATTATATTTAAAGTTTCAAACATACATGGTTTAAATAAATTTGTAAAACGTATTTTCTACATTATAAGTTCTCTTATCTTATTGTTTTCTTAAAGTTTTGGGCATGTGTTGTTTATATTTGTGATATGTGTTTGTGTAATTTTCTACGTTAGACAGAAAATACTTTTCGCACGTGGGACAGCATCAAAAACCGTCGGATTTCAGTTAAATACAATATTTGGGATAGAAAGTTTCAAATATAAGTGTTCCTGCAAAACTAGGCACAGTGATCAGTTTTTTAATCTCGAGGCCAATTTTGTAAATCTACAAACAGACGTCAAAAACCTTTAAAAAAACTTCAAATCAACTGTTTTTTTTCAAGTAGCGAACCATTTAAAAAAAACAATATTTGCATGAACCGACAGAAGAAAACTAACAGAGGGTGCCCCATTGGTCTTACGTCTCGTGGTTAAATGAATCAAACTTTGAAGCACGCATAACACTGAAACTCCGTACGTGTAAAAATTAACAATTGTTCACAGTGGTCCCTTCACTTATTTTAATTTAAGTTTATAAACAGGTGTTTTTTTTTAACTTGAGTTATTTGGTAATCCTGGTGTTGTTTTTGCGAAGGACTGGTGAAGAGTTCATCCCAGAGTGGATGGTGTCAACTACTAAACACGATGGAGGAAGCGTTATGGTCTGGAGCTGCATATTTGCGGAGAGAATTGAAAAATATTCGTTTGTGAGGGTCGTATGCATTGAAGAAAGTGATGGAGAAGATGTTGATTTCATCTTTCGGACATATTTTTGATGCCCCTAACATACGGAACATCTTATAAATACAAGTAAGATAATGCACTCTGTCACTAGCCCACCCATTCAATGTGAAGATTTGTTTAAAAACGGTATTGACCTGCTTCCATGGCTTCTGCAGAATTAAGGGATCTGAACTAAATTGGGCACCTTTGAGGAGTATGAAAACGGAACATCTTAAAGCGGCCCAAATTATTGAAAGAGATGCTCAAAAATACTTTAAACCAAGAATAAAAAAAATAGAAGTTCAGTTGAGTGCTCTTAGCTGCTAAGGTCTATGCTAAAAAGGATAACAGCAGTATTCAAAAGCCAAAGGTAGCAACACTTAATACTATTTTTTTTTTTACCAAAATATAATCCCCTGAACAAGGGTAAGACCTTATATTTAGTTAGCACTAAAACAACATACTGACAAGTTGTATCAATTGTCCTTGAGACACCAGTAAGATATAGTCGGTTCGAAGGTTAAACTTTTTACTAAAAAAAAGAAAACAAATGGAGTGAATTTGATTTGACCATTTATTTTAGTTATCAAAATTCAAATTTTGTAGGCACAAAATTGTTTTAATTTGAATGATTTTAACTAAAATCCACCCAAGGATTTGACTCAGTGATTTCAAATAGTATATTACTTAATTAAAACATTTTTACTTATGTATGTTTGCATTTTTGTTTAGAAATAATAGTTTATGTTTTTAGTCAGCTAAGTAAGCGCTCTTTATGTTTTGGCTATGAATTGAAAGGCCCATATTCGTACCACAGGACAAGTTCTTCTGGTATTATATGCCCTTTTGCAATAAGCTTTACTAAATGCTATTTATTACTTTTTATCTACGGTATAGAAACGTGTTGTTTTTAGATTCTTTAAATAATAGGTGTCAGATTTTAAACAAACTTATTATTAGGAAAAGTGGATCCTGCATTTCCCTCTGTGTGTTTGTATCTCAACCTATACAGACTTTACCACTGAAGCGATTTTCCATTCATTTTGAACTTAACATTTGTTGGTGATTCTCTAGACTCAAGGGAAAATTGAAATGTTCATTAAGCTTCAAAAATAACGGTTGATTATTACTATACAATCGTTTAAAAAAAGCTTATTTATCTCAAAAAACGGCTATACGGTTAAAACGATTTAAAAAATAAAAAATGCTGCACTTTGTCAAAACTTTTATTCTTTTGAATGCTGGAAATAGAATGCACTCAAAATCGAAAATTAACCAGAATAATGAAAACTAATGACCTTAAGATGCACTGCCGGGATAGAGGGATGTTTGAAACATTCAAACAGGGAGGAGTTCGTTTAAAAACAATTGTTCCATAGATCAATACCATGCGGCCAAATATGGCGTCTATTCGGAATGATAATTATCATACAAGAATAGCGCTTATAGAACAGCTTATTTAATTACGTAATGTCACTCAATTGTTGGTAATTAAGGGACATACACGGCGTATACGTAACATTAATATCAATTCTCGTTTGAGAATTTGTTAATTTTTACCTAACCTTAAGTTTCCGGAAATGCGCTAAACAGGGCGCCAAATACTTCTTATCCATTACTGGTTGGATATTGGAATAATTAAAAGCTGAAATGAAGAATGAACGAGAGGAGTAAAATATCCTGTTTTTAGGTTTTAGGCTTAACTTAATTTGAATTAAATTTCGTGTGAACACTGCTGTATAGAATTCATTACAAAAATATATTTTTAGTCCATGAACACAAACGATATACCTACGCCAAATTTTAACTTTCTTTTCTAAGGACCAACTGTACAAACTTTGCTCATACTACAGGTAAAATAGTACAAAAAGTCTTTGTAATAATACAAAAAAAAATCGTACCATAGTGAAACTTGGTGAAAACGTTTCATGAAAGTACCTTGAGAATGAAGAATCTAAAGAGTCTATTAAAATATATGACATGGAAGGGTGTTTTTGAAGGGGAGAGGCGTGAAAGTTATGGACATGTTAAGTGATTTATTTATAAGGATTAAGTATTAAGTATGTTAAATACTGAATCAAAGCCCACAAAAACCAAGTTGATTTGGCATCCATTTGTATGCACGCGATGAATATATTTTCAGTATAAAAGTTAAATATTACCGAAAACCAATTGAAAATTATGGTTCGTTTATGAAACTCTGCATCAGAGATTTATCATGAAAAGTTATAACTAGAAGAATTCATAAAACTATCTGTGGTGAAAGGGTGTTTTTATTGGGGTTGGATTTATAACCATAAAACCTGTGACAGAAATGGTACCCCCACGAAACTTGGTAAAAATGTGTTTTGAAAAAAAGCATCACAAGAGACTATACAAATATTTATTTCGCATGGAAATGTGGGGTAATTTTTCAAAAATGTTTAAAACGGATGGTATGGTCACGAAGCTTGGTAAATCAAAGAAGTTTGCAAAAATATGTAGACTAAAAGGGTGTTTTTGGATATTTGTTTAAAGGGTATTATTGATTTTTTGGAGACAATATTTGTTTTGGAAAAAAATATTACACATTCCTTTACCCACAAAAAATGGCCTTTTACCATAAATATTTGATTATACTCTTTTGATTTTTCATTTTTATAGTTCATAACACATTTTAACATGTTTCATGAGGGTCCTACTTTTGTTACAGGATTTAAAGTAATAATCCCTCCATAACCCCAACCCCCGAAAAACACCATTTTACCACAGATATTTGAATAGATTTCTTAGATTATTTCTTTTCAGGACATACAAATTATTAACGCCAAGCTTCATCGACGAACAATTATTTTCAATTTGTATTCGGGATTGTTTAACGTTATACTAAATATGTACAAACTTTGCTCATACTACAGGTAAAATAGTACAAAAAGTCTTTGTAATAATACAAAAAAAAATCGTACCATAGTGAAACTTGGTGAAAACGTTTCATGAAAGTACCTTGAGAATGAAGAATCTAAAGAGTCTATTAAAATATATGACATGGAAGGGTGTTTTTGAAGGGGAGAGGCGTGAAAGTTATGGACATGTTAAGTGATTTATTTATAAGGATTAAGTATTAAGTATGTTAAATACTGAATCAAAGCCCACAAAAACCAAGTTGATTTGGCATCCATTTGTATGCACGCGATGAATATATTTTCAGTATAAAAGTTAAATATTACCGAAAACCAATTGAAAATTATGGTTCGTTTATGAAACTCTGCATCAGAGATTTATCATGAAAAGTTATAACTAGAAGAATTCATAAAACTATCTGTGGTGAAAGGGTGTTTTTATTGGGGTTGGATTTATAACCATAAAACCTGTGACAGAAATGGTACCCCCACGAAACTTGGTAAAAATGTGTTTTGAAAAAAAGCATCACAAGAGACTATACAAATATTTATTTCGCATGGAAATGTGGGGTAATTTTTCAAAAATGTTTAAAACGGATGGTATGGTCACGAAGCTTGGTAAATCAAAGAAGTTTGCAAAAATATGTAGACTAAAAGGGTGTTTTTGGATATTTGTTTAAAGGGTATTATTGATTTTTTGGAGACAATATTTGTTTTGGAAAAAAATATTACACATTCCTTTACCCACAAAAAATGGCCTTTTACCATAAATATTTGATTATACTCTTTTGATTTTTCATTTTTATAGTTCATAACACATTTTAACATGTTTCATGAGGGTCCTACTTTTGTTACAGGATTTAAAGTAATAATCCCTCCATAACCCCAACCCCCGAAAAACACCATTTTACCACAGATATTTGAATAGATTTCTTAGATTATTTCTTTTCAGGACATACAAATTATTAACGCCAAGCTTCATCGACGAACAATTATTTTCAATTTGTATTCGGGATTGTTTAACGTTATACTAAATATATAGTCATATTTGCATTGAAATTACAATAACTTTTCTTACGGATGCCACATCGATTTGATTTTCGGCTCCGTGAAATAACTCCCCAATGAAATAACTCCCCAAACTGAAAATAAAATAATTTCCTGATTTGGCGATTTTTTGCATTTTGAAACAAGTCTCAAACTTCGAAGACGAAATAAATTCCCAAAAAGGCATGAAATAAGCCCCCAAAGATTTCTTACGAATTTTCTTATTTAACATAACAAAAAATTAAATTATTACTTCTATAATATGGATAGCTAACAAATACAAATAACAAAAGAAAAATCTAAAATCATAAATACAGGAAAATGAAAATCAAAGCAACTGCGTGGGGGCACCTGTGATGTGACAAGTGAATTTCAATAGTACTGCGCGGGGTTGAGAGGAAGGGTGGCGCAGTAGTAGCACCAGGTAGAACGTGCCAAGGGCAGTGCCAAGGTCTGGCGGTGGTGGTGGCACGCGCTGTGGCACCTGGTGCGGCAGTCCGGCAGTGGCGGCAGCACCGGATAGAATGCGCCCATATCGCATAAATCGAAGAGAAATATAATTCATTAAACAGAATATTTTTGGGGGCTTCTTTTGTTGCATATTTTTGGGACTTATTTCATCATGAAATTACCTCTCAATTTAAAAATGAAAAGGGTCCCCAAAAAGCCATAAAATAGATACCCAATTTTGGGGAGTTCTTTCATTTGCAAAACCTTCGCATTTTCATACAAATTTTATGGAGTTATTTAATTTTCAATTTGGGGAGTCATTTCATTGGAGAGTTATTTCACGGAGCCTTGGTTTCCATGTCATTTGATTCAGCATTTAAAATTACCTTAAAAACATGTTTCATATGCTTGTGTTGCTCCAAGATATCAACATTAACTTTTCTGTTTGATACACCACAAATTTCCCCCCTCTTTCCCTCAAATAAAAGAAATGAAACGTTTTCACCAAATTTCATGTTGGTACTAATTTTCTTGTTTAATTTATCCTGTTTTACCTGTACTATCAACGATTCACAGATCAGAGTTGGGGATATTACGATTCATAAAAATGGAAACGTTTAGATTTTGGAGTAAATTATATTACTAAAGCATTTTTTTACCTTAAAAAAGGGAGTCTAAATCCCCCTCCTATTATTTAAAAACAACACAAATGCTTTCAATGTAGTTTCTCTTATGTATACAATATATGTTATGAAATCTAAAACCCAGAAAACGGTTCTCTAAAAATGTATTTTTAAAACAAGTTTCTGTATTAATTTAATTTAATTTTAAGTTTTTTTTTTAGAAAATTGTCCCTCCTGCTTGGACAGGGGAAGAGGCCGTCCCTTCTCCCTAGTTAAAAGATAAAAAAGAAAACCAAACAAACTAACCTTTACATTTAGTTAAATAGTATTTAAAGGTTTACGACAAGTGACAAAATTCTGCTCTGTGCGATTTAATTTTTAGATATCTGGTAGCAGTTTTTTATTCAATATTTAGCCAGTATTTTTCCTTGGAATTACATAGTTCCAAGACCTGTTAATCTTTCTTGAAATTGTGTCATAGTTGTAAGACGATACCTTAATTTCTGTTTATTTTCCATGAGGAAATACCCTTAAAAAATTATTTTAACCTTGCCTCAACTGTTGAAACAGGAATTGGGGATGTGTTAGAGCCACTGCATGAGGTAATATTTTGTATGATATTAATTAAAGACATCTGTTTGATATATTATACCTCCCCTCATCCCTCATGTATACCGCCTACTAATAGAACGAATCATTCAACCATTGATATTTATTTGAAAAATAGGCTGGAAGTTTTCAGTCAACCTGTTACAATTAATGATTCAAAATAGCTTTTTATGGTCTTTAGTCCTTCAAATTGGCGTTTTGTCCGGCTTACTCACTTGGACTCATCAGTGACGTAGTGAGGGCCTTGTCATACTAAAAGCCATAAAAAGCTATTTTGAATAAATAATTCAACAAGTCCAATCCTTAATGCTAAGCCTTCTACTTGGCTGATTTATTTCAGTAGTATATAGAATTTGTATTATAAAAAAACCTTCTTATAGAAACTATGCCTCACTACGTCACTGATGAGTGCAAGTGAGTAAGCTGGACACGAATTTGTAGGACTAGATTTAATATTGCAATATTCATTTTAAAATCCTAACACCATACATTTTCTGTTTAGCCAGTAAAATTATTTTTCGAATACAAAATATGGCTCACTGGGGCGTATGTGGAACATAGTTTTACTCCTAAGGAACAATATGTACCCTTCATTTTAAGACTGAAAACTTAAAGTCATGAGCATTTTAATTTAAGTAATTTACTGTGGTAGGTATGTTTGGCTACCATTTTGTAACACCCTCCCTATATTAAAAACACATTTTTGAGTTATTTCGGGCTACAAACTGGTTATCACAACTCTTTTCGTGTAGGGAAAGTGGAGGTAATGTAGAAATTGTAGGTTATATGGCCTGCAAATTATTTCTTACGTCACACGTTGGGAGTTTTATTTTTACAAACATCTCATACAGTTTATACGTAAGATACTGGCTTTTGGTGGCATTACATTTCACACTTGAAGTGTTATGCCTAAACTATTTTATTAGTGAACTAAATTGGGTGTGACGTGTAACGGTTTTTTTAATATAAACTTAAAAATGATCAAATTTGTTAAAAAAGCTAAGTTTGTTAAAGTTAAAAAGTTAAATGCAAGTGTAGAAATTAGTCATGCAGCCAATATGTACCCCTGTAAATGTGGCTTTTATGTTCAAAAACGATTTACAAAAACAACTTAATTATTAGATTTTTTCTTTAAAAAAATCCAAAACATGACAATGTACATACTTAAATTTTGCCATATTTTTTCTATTTAAAGTTCATTTCCGCTGCTGAAGTGAAACGAACATATTCTCTGGTCTCCAAAATAAATGAAAAAAAAAAATGTTCAAAATCTTAAGTCAATTTTTTTTCCCGTTTGCTGTGAATTCTAATATATTTTTTTTTGTTTTTGTATCGTCAGTTGTGGTGTTAAGGGTTCCAAATAATAGTGTGGTCTATGTTCTTAATTTGCTTCTTTGTTCATTTTCCGTTTAAAAATAAAATCCAACTAATAAGACAAACTGCCAAATTTTCGTCAAGAATATTGTGTCGGACAATTTACTGTGTGTGAAAAATAAGTGGAGACTTGTTATATCTGAATCTCAGGTTTATAACTACAATTTTGCGACGCAATTTAGAACAAAAAGTGCAAAAAAGGCATTTTTTGGGGAATTTTTCACTTATGATTCGAAAACTTTCAAATCTCTTCTTTTCCAATTTTGAGAATTTTCAGTTAAACGAAGAAAACTTTTAAGAGCTAGAAAAATGATATTAGCAATTAGTTTTAACGTTAAAATATATAAGTTTAGGATAATCTTTAATAAATTGTGTATGGTTTGAATCTATATAAGGTGAACCTAATAATTACAAAAAAAAAATTTTAATTTAAAAAAGAAGAGTTTCGAAAATTACGTTTTGAATTGTAGCGGCAGCAATATTCTCGACACTACGGAGACTTCTTTGCCTCACTGGCACAGGAACATTTTGTACTGTGCCTGTGGATTCAAATTTTTCCACTAGACGCTCAATTGTTCATCTGCTAGGACGATTATGACGACCATAAATTGGACGTAGCGCTCTTAACGTTGAGGCCACTGACTCCGAATTTCGGTAGTTAATTTTAATAATTTTGGCTCGTTGTTGGTTCGTATATCTTTCCATCATGAAGTGGCAAACCTTACTGAAGAGAAATGTCAAAAGAACGGCAAGAAATATGGCGTCGTTTGCTGTCTCTGTCGCTCTACTTTTGTAGCGTCCCTGTTGAAAAACCTTTTATAAGAATAGGGAAGTTTTGAAATCAAAGAAAGTTATCTTAATTATTAAAATACATAAAACTTAAAACTTAAAATAACAGAAATGTCCACGTTTCTCAATGTCATTGGAATACACGAGATCTTAAAGCAACAATGAAAATGAAGAGTTTTGGTGCGGAATTTGTTTGTATGGGAATAGATGAGTTTTGAATTGAACGACTGAGTGGAATAGTGTAGTTTTGAATATAACACCACGTTTCAAGCACCAAAAAGTAGGAAAGGATATAGAATTATTCGTAAATTACATCTACAAGCATATTAAAACTACCTACATACACACTATTTTCAACAAAACCCCGTTTAAGGTTTTGTCTCCGACAACCAATGTGGACTCAAGCGCTAATTGAAAGAGTTCTAACAAGGCTAATGTCAGTTTTTAATTTTATGAAGAGACGAACATTTTGCTACGTTATTTCTAAAAATTCTTATGAGGTACTTTTGTAAAGATTATTGGCCTTCAATACAGTCGCCGAACATCTTCCACTGAATCAAATAGTGAGGTTAAATCAATATTGTTAAAAATGGACATTGGCCCTTAGAAGCTGGATTCATTCGCAAGACGTGAAAATTTTGCCATGGCTACACTATTCATTGGACTTAAATAAATCAAAAACGTTTGTCATGGTCGTATTGTGTTCCCGAGCAGGATTTCTGATGGTGTATGTCCTGTTGAGCTATGCACTTCGGACAGAGACTGTGACAAAACTTGAATTTTTGTCTCTCACTCTAACATCAACTAAAATATACTTTTCTAATAGTTTTTGATGCTCTGAATTCAAATTTGTCACGTTTTTGAAATATTCGAATTTAATATTTTGAAAAAATGCATTTTTTGGGTTATATTCTTGCTTGAAATTCATTTTCAGAAATCATTATAAATATATTTATTTTTTGTCTTAAACTACCTAATGAGGTTTTGTGGAAACAAAAAAAACCCCAATATTCAATTAGCTCTTGAGTCCCAATAGGCGTTTTCGCGTAATATTTTAGTTGCAAACTTCAGATTTGGATTCGGCACCCCTGTAAATATAAAGCAGGGCAAAAATAAAAACTTTCAAACTAATTTTGTGGTAAACATACAATATGACTAAATTTTTGTGTATGTAATACAAAAATTATTACAAGTATATACTCGAAATCTTCGAATTTTAAAATTACATAACTAATGCAATTCAACGATTTTTTTATCAGCAAGAAAATCGATTGACATTTATTTAATTGTGTCGCACAATGATTGTTTATTTTTTTGTGTCGTCTGTGAGTAGCAATTGTCACCTTTGCCCCTCCCCCGTAGTTACGCCACTGCTTCTTATAATAATTTCATTTTCATTTTAATCCTTAAGCCTAGTTTATACTTCAAAGCGAAGTGAAATCAAATATGAAATGAAATATCAATAACGTATGCACCAAAGGGCTATAATAAGCTTCCTAAATAATATTTCTATTATAAATACTTTTTGAAAAAATGATTTTAATCTTAAGCCAATTTCTTCACAGAGTCCTAACCCTAGCACCGGTACTAGTCCCAAAGTCACGAATTATCGTCGTTATGTCAAACGACTTTCAAACAGTAGGTGTGTTTTATTATCATTGGGATCTGGATCTGGATTAACATTTAACACGTACTACAAAAACAATTTTTGGAAATTCCCCATTATTTTGTTTTTGTATTACATGTAAAAGTTAATCCAGATCCAGATCCCGATTATAATAAAACACGGCTAATGATGGCATACGAGTGTATACACAATGCAGCGTTTCTAGTCGTCACGTCACGCCTAGGATTCAAAAAATTTAAAAAAGACTCGACGAGACGACGACGAATTTAAATAATGGGAACAAAATTTATAAGAGAAAGACGATAAATTGAGATTAAAAGATAAAGCAATTGGTAATCTATTGTCTTGAATATTTTTTGTTTAAATTTGTTGACTTTTTTTTTACAGAAAATCAGTTCTCGTCGTTAAAAAACCCGCCGCATTGTGAATTGGGGGACAATTTTATAACTAGAAGAAGATGACAGCGTTTCACGTCACGCTCTCGTCTCGTTTCTTCGTTGCATTCTCAGGCTTCATACAAGTGCTAAGACCTAGTCCTGTCAGCTTAGAACAGCTTAGCAAGCTTCTTAAGATCAGCTAGTACCTGGTTATTTTACCAATTGCTAATACTTAAATCGGCACCAAGTTATTCCTTCACAGAGGTACTAAGGCCTAGTCCTGTCAGATTGGTACCGAGCATTAGTTAGGACTCGGTATCAGGTAGAACCTCAAAATCAACAGTCTAGTGGCCTTAGTACTTGGATCAGAGCGAATTTCATTCGCTTCCAAAGACATTATTTAGTTTCGATATCGTCTTGGGTGTTGTTTTTTTTTAAATTTGTTAAACGAGGGTATTTTGTTCTTAGAAAATATAGATTCTTTTGGTACAACTTTGCGATTTATAGCAAGTAGTTTAATGTTGATTTCATGAACCAGTACTGCCTCCAAAAGAGTTCCCAGTAACTTTGCAAGAACGAGTGGCGAGTACTGAGAATGCGTGTTTACTCATTTTACTTCATTGGTGTAATCAATTATGATTATACCTATTTAAGAATGCAATCATCCGGTGGATAACTATAGGCGAAAAAGGTTCGATATATGTATGTATTCAAAATGTGTATTGAAATATCTTCCTCATAAAAGAAACCAATAAGAGGGATGTTTTCGAAACCGGAATGTTATTGTTATATCATACATTGACAAATCTGCATATTGGCCTGTTATTTTTCCTCATCAGTACACTACATTGCAACGATGAAGTAAATTTTTTTGAAATGCACAAAAACTGCAAATTTGAAGCCTTACAACAAGTTCCTAGCATGCTTGGTTTCTGAGATACACTATGTGACCTGCTAACTTCACTCTGAAGTTAGTAGGTCACTCGATTACACCTTTATTTGGCGAACTGCAAAATCGGGAATAGAAATGCAAACAAAATGTAAAAGAAACTGCAAATTCCTTTCAAGTTCCCATTTGCGTGGGTGAAAGTTACCCTGCTAACTTCACAGACGTCATTGTAAGTGGAACGCTTTTTTTCTGTTCTGAGCCAAAACGGGGAAAACAGGCCCCCCCCCCCCCCTAAGGGGGGTGAAATAAAAATCTGAAAGAATTAGGGAAATTGTTTTACAATGTTTTGAATCGAATGAGGATTATCCAAGACTGTGTCCAATTTTAGGACCACCCTAATGTACATATGTATTTAGAGTTTATGTTTAGTTTCATTTGTGTTTAAATAAGTATGAACATTTTAATATAAAAGCTCGTAAAAAAATTCCAAATGTTACGTGAGCTAGCAGTTAATTGCCCAGCAGGGAATTGCCCAGCAGGGAATTGCCCAGTAGATAATCTGACCTCTCTGATTAAGAGCTAAAAGAGATAAAAGTCTAAACGCATCCATATATAATAAACTATTTGTTGCACATTCTGCATGTTTACCGTTATTTAACCTGTTACATTTATGCTTCATTGCCGCGTAAAAGTTTTTTGTTTCCAGTCATTAATAATCATGGAATGGGGTGACATCGAAAATCGTATTGTTATAATTGGGCTTTACAAGTGTAATATGGAAAAAGGTGATATCTTTCGAATCTTGCAGCTGCTGGGAATCACGCGTTGTTTTGTTTATTGTACGATTAAATTATTCGAGGATACTGGTGGAGTAAGTGACCGCAGAAGATCAGGCCGTCCACGCGCTGTGAGGACTCCACGAGGAATCAAAGCCATGCAGGCTCGAATCAGAAGAAAACCATTAAGGAAACAGAAAATCTTGTCGCGAGAAATGAGTGTCTCTCAGAAATCCATGTCTCACATCATTAAAGAAGACCTGGGACTCAGTGCCTACAAAAGACACACCGGACACCTGCTTACAATTGCATTGAAGCAGAAACGTTAAAAAATCAAAAGCTCTGCTCAGACGGTACGCGAAGAATGTTCACCGACAGATTCTGTTCACTGATGAAATATTTTTAACCGTCGAAGAATCATTCAATAAACAGAATGATCGAGTTTATGCTCGTCTGAACTCATTCCAAGGGTCGAAAGAGGCCACCATCCAGCAAATATAATGGTATGATGGGGAGTGAGCTATCATGGAGTTACCAACCTTCATTTTTGTGAAAAGGGAGTGAAAACTTCGCCAAAAGTTTATCAAACAACAGTTTTGGAGGATGTTGAAAAGCCTCTCAACCAAACAATGTTCGAAAAAAAGCATTGGAAATTCCAACAAGATTCTGCTCCTGGTCACAAGGCTAAAACCACTCAAGAGTGGCTCAAATAAAATGTACCGGACTTCATATCACCGGAAGATTGGCCAGCTGTAAGTCCAGACCTTAATCCTTTGGATTACAAGCTGTGGTCCGTTTTAGAGGGAATAGCCTGCTCTACTCGACACCCAAATATTGATCTCGTTAAAGCGATCCCTTGTTCGGGCAGTGAACAATTTTCCAATGAATGAGGTGCGTGCTACAATCGACGATTGGCCGGGGCGTCTCAGGTCGTGCAGTAAGGCAAATGGCGGCCATTTTGAGTAATGTCTTCTATGAAATGTAGCTAATGAAATCCCTAATAAATTATATAAAAAAAATTTTTAAAATACAAGCGCATTATAATTTAGCTTTCATTTTTCGTTGTATCAATATTTATGACTAGACTAGGTATTGTTATGTTCCAAATCTATTCCTTCTTGAAGTCGGGGACATAAAAAGACTCCGGAACATAACATGCAATAGCCAATCGAAGGCTTTTGCTATATTAGGTGTAAAAGTGTATTGCAAAATATTCCAAACACAAAACAAAATTCAAAAACCTTTACGTACATACATGATGAAGTGACATAAGACCAGTGCACCGCTCATTAGCTTTGCAATTAATGCAGTTTGGGTAAAAGAGGTATAATATTTTATAGAATGAAGGTCTAATTATGTATTTTTTTCTTTGCTTATTTTTACAATTTATTCAGTTGCACAGACTGAATCTTGAGTGTTCTTTTATAGGCGCATTTTATATTTTAAAATATGCAAGGATATGCATTTTAATGAAATGCATATATGCAATGTAGGTATTCGTAAGAATAATATTTGGTATCAAAGTGTCAAGGTAAATATGACAGTTCTTTTAAGAAGGGATGTATCCGCACATACACGCATAGGTATACTGAAAATATTATAACTCACTCAAAATTCATCTTGTGATTTCTATTGAGATGATACTAATAAGAACATAAAATGTACTTATACAAATTGCTTATGCAAGAGCAGGTCTGCTAACAAGGAAATCGACCAACATTTGTTTGTTTTTCAAAACAATGATAAATCTGTTCCTTGCCGTTATAAAATGGCCATTTTATCGCTTGATGGGCCGTGGAAGTCAGCAGAGCTGTTTTTTTTTTTAACTATAAACATATATCGATGAAGTCTGTTTATATTGTGTTAAATTATGATATGTTTCAGTGGCCATGTTTTAATTGAGTTTTAACCAATAACCAATAAATTGTTGCATTCAATGTTTTTTGCATTTCGGAATTTTTTTTTTGTTGGTGACAGCATTTTTTTTTAATGAATGCACTAAAACCAAAGGGTATATTTATAATTCTGACGAATAACTTCTTGAAATAATAAGTAAATGACTCTGACTGATGAGTTCTAAACCTCGTTAAAAGGTTTTGGTGCTTTGAAGCAAACAATAAATAGCAAAAACTCTCACAGAGTTTTATCCAAATGTGCCACTAAACATACAATTTTTTTTTGAAGTGCTTATTTTTCATATGGAACTCATTTTATGTTGTTTAGTAAAATAAATTTCGCAAATGTAAAATTTGAATTTAGTCCGATTTAACCATTTGCTCGATGTACTGTGCATCAGGCAAATTGTATCACTTGTAGACGATTTAAATAATGAAGACCAACAATTTCAGCTAGCCAACTTGGATTGGTTGTTATCGAACCGTACAAAGCAGCATTCAATAATAATAGACGTGTTTTTTTTTTTGGAAAGCTATCCGTAGTAGAGAAGAATTTTATATGTATTACAAAAACAATATTGGCAGCGATTCTGCTGCGGTAAAGTAAAGGTAAAGTAGGAACTTTATTAAATAAATTTTGGTGTCACGTTATTGGTACGATTGATACTTTTTTCAATCTCGATTGAGCCCTGTTTAGATTATAACTTTTGGCTTCGTCATGCCGATGGTTTTGTGGAGAAAATCTTAGTCATAAGCTCATGGCCAAGGCGTAGTGAGCAATCACAGTCTTAACGGGGTCTTTCATAAGTGCATTGTTGTTTTGTTTTAACTTTTCGACAAAGTAAAAATGATCCCATTCAACCTATCTTAAAAAAATGGCCTTAATTTAGTTTTAGTTGTTGAATTAAGCAATTCTGTATTTTATAGGTGACTACCAACATATCGATACCTTCCCGTAAGAATGTATTAAGCGACATTTCAAAAATATCAGAGGCATCGAAAAAACCTCTGGATTAGTTTCTTATGTGTGCATCTAATGAAATAAAAAAAATTGGAAATTAATTTTCAATTCAAAATGCCTTTAAAATCTGTTTATTACTAAAAAAAAACACAAATAAATAACTAAAAAAGAGGCTTTTAAAAATTTTTATTTAAAAATTTTAAAATGTCGCTTAATACATTCTTACGGGAAGGTATCGATATGTTCTGGGAATTTCTAAGCGTTAGTTCCTAATCCACAACATTTGGGCGTATTCCATAAAGCAGCGAATGAAAATTCGTTCAAATCTAACGTCACATTTTTTTAGCACTCATTTCGTATGTATCGGCAACCAAACAAATTACTCATGAGAATGGAATGTAAAAACTCACGATGATTCGCAGTTCACTTTTTGCTTTTTTTGAAAAGCATTTTTACATAAATTATAAGTAAAACTTACGTGTGTAATCTTAGCTTATAAGTACCAGTTTGTACGAACGTGGTTCAAATTTTGACCTTATGTTCAGCAATTCAGCTAACTGCTTTGGCGGGACAGTTGTAAGAACATGGTTAAAATTTTGATCCGTGGTACAACGATTTTGACTCACTGCTTTCAGTGGTTTTACTGACGTTTAAAGATGGCACAAACTTGTTTTTGGTTATTACAACATACTTCAACCTTGAACCATAGTTTAACTTTATTCAACCCGTCGAAATCGGTTATTTAAAATTGCTGAACCACTGATTCAAATTTGAACTACGATTGCAATGTAACCAATGGGAAACTAGGTATGTTCATATTAGCCCGTGTTTTTTAGTGCATTTTTATATTCGCTGAGAAAATAAAAATAGCATGTTAATTACAACAATAATTCGGATTTATACCACTTTGTTGTTGTAATTAACATCCTACTTTTTTCTAAGCAAAAATAAAAATGCACTAAAAAACAGGGCTATTATGTACATTGAAAGTTGTGAACACAATCATATCCTTATTATAATTATTATTAAATTATTACAAATAATGTCATCTAAAAAAAAATCAAACTTCACCTTCGCACTCATTTAGTTTTGATAAAAAGCCCTCGTGTATTAGCAGACTAAATGGCGATTTGTTTGCTTTGATCATAGTCTACCAACGCACCCCTGCTCATTTTTATTCTTTTATAGCTGCCAAATCAATCAAACAAAAACAAAAGAGACAAAAACATTCAATTTAAATCATAAATTTTATAAATATATATGTAGTTAGTTATAATTCCAATTTTACTTGAATATAAGTTGCTTTTTGTTAATAATTATGGTTTATTTCTTCTTTAAACTTTCATAAAATTCACTTTTGTGTTCTGACAGGTTCAGGTTCAGGCATAACACGTATCAAATACAAAAATAAAGGCAGCTGCGGATGCGTTTTGTTGGGAATTTCTCACTGTACTATGAATTTATAAAATCCTTGTGTGTGTAAGTGGCCGAGAAAGAACAATTATAACACCAACTAAATTCAACTAGGTAGACTCGTTTAGGGTAAATATGTGCACTTTCGACTAAGAAGAAGGATTTATAGTGAAATATAATAATTTTATACTCAAGCAATAAACATTTTTAAGAAATAGGTACTAAGTGTATCTACGTAATTAGCTTGAGTTTGCGATGAAATATCGAGCAATAAATTCATAAATGCGTCGAATTTCCGACTTTATCATTTGGTTTCCGCAGAAGGAAACTTTTCAAAAGCTTTAACCATTGTTGTTTTTGTACACAGAGATCTATCAAAGTTTGTATACCTACAATTCAAGTATACTAAACTGCTTGTAAACAATTGTTTAAAGAATGATTAATAATGTTGTCTCTCCATTCAAAGCAAATACTTGCCCCTTCCTTTTGCATTTTAACAAAGTTAATCCAAAAGTCTTAAAGGCTCACTCTTTATTCATTTATATTCTTAGAATAAAACATAAAAGTGAACCCAGAAAACACAGTGAATTTCAAAGATACATATGATTTTGTAGAGGAAAGCTGCAGGGGATAATTAGGATATGTTTTGCAAGGGATTAAGACAATGCAGTCGATGTGTCATCTTGCAATTTGTCACGTTCGTCCTCTTTGGCATAGGCGAACGAATGAAATATCCTCAAACAAAACAATTGCACTGAAAGGTTTTTAACTCTATATACTAATTGTAATGTAGAATGCACAGGCACACTAAAAAACATCTCGGCTTGTGCAAATTCAAATTTTGAAAAAGGATTTCTATGCGACTTGTGAATGCCGACGCGAATTTCTTGAATGCATGCACTAAACACGAAGGATTAAGCAGATCCTTTCGGAGGTAATTAATGAGATGATGACAATGATGGAGGACAAAACCGCGTAATGTCTACTTATCTGTGTCCTTTATAAGATTTAAAATGTGTTTTACTATAATTGCACGATTGCCTAAGGATGGGAAACAGTTTTCCACATTTAACACTTATTTTATCCGTGGCAAGGCAAGTGTATTTATGTGTATGTATGTGGATGATATGATTTTATGATGATGTCATGATTTATGTATATTGAGAAATTTTGAAAAAAAGTATTTGCTATATTCATAGTATATGTCGATATATTTTGACCATTATAAAATATGTTTTAGAAGTTTTGAAAACTAAACTACTTTTGTTTTAAACAAAAAGGATAATTTAGTAATAAAATTACTAAAATGATTGCCATTTTGGTAAGCAATATGGGATATTCAAATATGAGTACATACATTATTACTCTACATAATCTCCTTCTTATTTAATACACTGACCGTTTTTAACTTTTGAGAAGTTATATGGGAAATCCTTCGACTGCTTTTGTAGACATTGGGAACACAAATTGTTTTATCTTTTCAATATCTCCTGCTTTGTTAATTATTTAAAAATTCAAGTAGTTCCGTTGATAAACAATTGATGAGTTTTATTTCACTATAATAGAGGGTGTTGTTTTTAGACGTGCGGTTCTCAATCTGGCAATACTTTTTGCTTAGAAAAGATAAATGCGAAAGATAATGCACTCACCAAAAGTTTCCTTCAATAAATTGATTGTTTCGCGATGCGTCGCGCGAAGTGAACAACTGTTTTGCTAATAAATTTGCACGATTTGCAAACGTTGTTCAATTTGCATAAATATAGTGACAGCTGTCAGAAAAACCAACTCCAAGAAAGTATTGCCGGATTGAAAACCACACGTCTAAGAAAACACCTTTTACCTTCACCTCAATATCAGCAAAAAATCATCTTCAGCGACAAGGCCAAATTTAATATGAACGGAAATGTAAATAAGCAAGATTTGCTGGATTAAGGATAATGCCAATGCATTATCACTATTTGGTTTGGATTGTGACATAGGCCAGCAGAATTATCGGTTAGCACTTCTGCGAAAGCAACTGACGCATCGTGGGCATTTTGAAAAATGCACTAAAAAGCACTGGTAAGGTGAAATTTTAAAAAATTGAAAAATTAGCCTAATTTCGCTTTGTAATTGTGAAATAAATCCAAGTTTCAACATTTAGGCTTATTTCACTTCGCCAAAGAGAAATAAGCCTTAACCGAAAATGAGACATTTGTTCACATTAGGGAAGATGAATTTTAGATTGTTTTTTGTCTGACTTTGCCTAAGCCTCGAGTCTCAGTGATGTGTTAAATGTACAATCTTTACAGCTCATCAAGTATAGAACGTGCGTATTAATGCAAAATGAAATGGCTACTGTTACTTCTATTATGTGCTTTAACTATACAACAAAAACTATTCAATTATACAAGAAACAAGTAGTTTACCGAAATTCACTCGAAAAATATTAAACCTTAGGGTCTATCTATTTATCTATCTATCTCCCCCCGATGGGCAAATTTATGAAAAAAGTACTAAAAATGAAAAAAATCATTAAAAAATAACGTTAATACCTACAATTTGGTATTATATCTTTTTTCAAAGTATTGGCTTTAAAAAAAGGTATAGTACCTAATTATAGGTATTACCGTAAGTTTTTAATGATTTTTTTCATTTTTAGTACTTTTTCCATAAAATTGCCCTTCCCGCCCAAACGGGGGGAGATAGGCCCCCTCCTGTAGTAAAAAATACTTGTATTGAAGTGTTCTACAAAAAACCGTTATAATTTCTTGTTGCCACGGTTATTATACTCTCCCCTATTCAGAAAATGTGTCTGTGCTTTAAGTTTTTGATATGCTCTGTCCATTTAAGCTTTGCATCCAAAGTTATTTAACGCTTATAAGAAACACTCTTATAAAAAAACCTCACTTAAAAAAAAAAAACCTGAGCAAAAGCACCGTGTACTTTTCATTTTAATGTTGTATTGTGTGTTTATAGGAAAGACGTTTTCAAGAAAAACACTGATGAAAGAAACAATTCTCAGACCACAAACTTTCTATTTTCCATGCAAAAATTATTGATTTTAAGAAACTTTTAAAAACTCAAGAAACTCAAAAAATATACATAAATAGACCCTTACGAAAAATTCAATGCAAACTATGCAAATGTCGTATATGATGCAATTTGAAATTTGAAGAGAAATTCTGTTTAGTGTCCATTCTGACATTAAATTTGTTATTTGTTGTGTTTGTCTTCTTTTTTGTTTCTTATATCCGTATAAGAAACTTTTTTCTTATATACGTTTAAAGTAGTGTTTTCCAACGCGGGGCCTACACCCCACAGGGGGCAATTGAATTTTTCAGGGGGGCAATTTTACATTCTGATGCTTCACATCTACTTAATATTTCAATATTAAAAGAACCGAAAGATAAAAAGATCTCACTTTCGCACTAATTTATTTTCGAAAACAGTCCGGACTCAATCTTGGCTTGTACAAACTTTTGTTTAAATTCTCTCAAGCAGGAAACTGGAGACGAAAATTTGTAGCCAGTTGATTGTTAGGCATTTGTGAGGAGGGATGGCCACGATACCAAACGATACTTTTAGTATCGTCTCGGTATCGGTATCGGTCTCAAATAACTCAGTTTTGTTTGGTCTCGTATAACCAAGCAACGTCTCGCTATCGTTTCGGATGCTTTTTGGAGCTGGTATTGTCTCAGTATGGTTTCGGTTCCCGATACCGATACCAAACAATACCCAGACTTTTCTGGTAGCGTGGCCTGCCCTTTTTGTGAGTCTTAGTCGATATTTTCTAAAAACTAGATTCATTTAATAAGCAACTTCAAGAAAAAAATATATGGTTCTCCGGAAGCAAAAACGAAGATCTTTGGCTTCGCTACCCTTACTGATATTTCAGACAATCATTTAAAACTCAAATTTGACAGGTTTCAATGTTTTCGAAAATGTGAAGTGACTGATACTGCTATAGAATCACATTTATCACATTTAAAATTTATAGCTGGATTTAAAAACATAATTTCCTGGTTGTGGTCAAATTTGACGTAAAATTTGTGCATCGATTTATTTCAATGCCTATTGGTCGGAGGGAAAAAGTGTGAACACAAGAAATATTCAGCTTGCAATTTTGAACAAATGTTGCCTTAGGTCCATCTCTCTGTAGCAAGTCCAAAAGAAGATGTAAAGGGACAAATTTTCCAAAAATTAATCAGGTAAGCTAGTAATGTCTGGAAACTGCGCTCCTTGCTGTCATCTTAGGCATCATTATGTAGCTTGTACTCAAACCCCAAGCACCTGAGAACAGAACCGAACAGGGGAAAATATCTACTTATTTTTCAAGAGTCTTGTCCTTAAAGTTTCTCAAACAATAAAAAGTACATATACGAGTATAGGTATTGGACATATTTAAAATTAATTTCTAAAGTAGTAAATAAATATAAAAATAAATAAAAAATGCCTTTAGAGATAAAACTAAAATAGTGGTGCAGCAAAACCTCAAATATATCTTAACTTTCAGATTTTTTTGACGTACCTAAATTTGTACGTATTAATTACTTATTAAATTTCAAAAGTCAACCGAGAAGAGCGAAATGGCATTTTTCAGAAAAAAACCTCTCCCACCTTCTGATTCAATCAACCACTGACATCCTCTATCATACATTATTCTTAAATACATTATTCTTGAAAAATATTACGCGAATAACTTCCAAGTATGAGTCCTTAACATCCTGCTGCGTTCCATTAAAATACCAGACTCGAACTAAAGCCTACAATCACACCACATAGGTGGATTATTATTTTTAGCAAATCAGTCGAAATTATTATTGTTAGACACCAAGTACATCATTCATACCGTTAACCGCACAAATATGTAAATCAAAAAAACGTTTTTTAAGATAACTTTTCAGAATCCTATATACGAACAATAATTTGAATCAAAATCTAAATGTATCTTCAGTGGGCGTCGTTCTTGTCGTCGTCGTCGTCCTGCACTCCAACTGTTCCACTTATCTTCAATTCTTATAAAAAAATAATATTGAAATCGCATAAAAAAAGGATTCGCTCATTTTTGCAATTGACGAGCATGTCCGCCGGAGATACCCCACTATAGTCAATTTGATTCACGTGCTTCCTTCGATTGCTTCCTGATTGAGTTCTCAAGCAGGAACTCACGTGTGTGCTATCAGCAAAAAATAGAAAATAAAAAAAAAAGAATAAGTTGTTATCCTTAAATATTAGGGAAAGAAAAGCGAGTGCTTTCAGGACAATATGTAATGTGTTTATTCGCTATTTGTGTGTCTGTGGGTTTTTTTTGTTAGGATAAAGGAATAAAGGTTCTTTGTCGAGGATAAATCGCCTTTTGGCATTTTATTTGGTAAGAGGAAAGTTACGTGAAGGTATAATATGATATGTTTGCGATGTTATATCTAACCATCTACCACCTTTATCTGTTTCTATTTTTGGGAAACCACTTACGATTGAGAGACTTGTGTGCTCTAACACTCTATATATTGTGTAGGAATTCTAATTGGATTGTAATATCGCTATGCACTGTACAAAATTTGTTTGACTTCCTTTTTTTGTTTGAATTTAAAATTTGGAGAAAATACAGGCTATTGTTTTTTTTTCTCTCAGGAACACAGAGTCGATTTCATTTGAATGCTATGTTTTTCTTGTTGTACCTGGGGGGGGGGGGGCGAAACACGTTTATTGGACTAATAAAGTCACAAAAAACTTGAGTTTGATATTTTTTCCTGAAACAAGGACGAAAAAGTAAATTTAGGTAAAAAATTTTACTTATTCGTAGATCATTGGATTTTTTTAAGAAATCTGAATTGTTTGTTTATTTTAATCTGTCTCTCTTGATAAATTTATTTACTAATTACAGATTCCGATATATCAGATGATAACACGGATATTGACATTGAAGATCGTTCTTCACCTGAATCGGCAATAATGAACTGCCACAACGATATGCAATTCAACAGTAATCACCTGCAAAATAGAAACATTCTTGGCAATGAGTCCAGTGTCGATTCGAATAACCTCTCATCGCCGGAAGGTCACAGTTCAAATGATCATAAAACAAATCTTGGAAAATCTGGAAGAAAGCCTCGACGTCGAAGAACCGCTTTTACCCACGCACAATTGGCTTACCTAGAGAGGAAATTTCGTTGCCAAAAGTATCTATCGGTGGCAGATCGAAGCGATGTTGCAGACACCCTGAACCTGTCCGAGACTCAAGTGAAGACGTGGTATCAAAATAGAAGGTATAGAATTTAAGAATTTTCCAAAAGTCTTACAACAATTTATTATATATTTTTTTAATCAGAACAAAATGGAAGCGGCAAAACCAACTTAGATTGGAGCAACTACGTCATCAGGCTACTTTAGAAAAAGAATTTTCGAGTGATCATGCGAATTCTGCCACATTAGGATGTTGCCCAACATCCTTGTCATCATTCTCTTCAGCGAATCCTTGCACTTTTCTAACATCAGCGGCGGCAGCTGCAATATTTCGGAATGTCAGTTATGTGCACGGATGTCCATTGTAAACTTTCATAAAACTGTAGGTGCTCTTGGGGAGAATTCGTAATGTAAAAAACAATGTAAATAAATAATAAAGTATAAATAAATGTATCTAAATTAAGCCGTTCTTCCGAATTTTGTGTGTGCAATATATATATTTATGTTCGAAAATATAAGAAAATAAAAAAAGAAAAAAATAATAAAAAGAGTTCATAAAAATGCTTTCCAAGATTATTTCAATGAAGGATTTGTTATATGTAGATAAGTACTTACACTTACAATGAAATCACCTCCTGAATAAAGTATGAGATAGCCCTCGTAAATTTGTACGGAGGTGAGCCTTTTTTTTTTAATTGGAGATTTTTTTTTGTGGTGGATCTCCCATTTGAAACCATGCTTTTGTGGAGAAATAATAGATTTGCAATGAAAGTAAGAAAGTCGTGCACTATGCTTTCAAAGAACTTAGGGATTAGAATTAAAAGAAGCTTTGTCTATGAGCTAGTGTTGCCGTTGAAAATAATCAAAAGAGGTCCCAGGACACAAAAGGTGGCTGTTAAAAAAAATGTCACAAGGGTGAGGATAAAAAGATGTATACATATGTACATCCAGGGCCTCGTTTCATAGTTGAGCTAATACTATTAGTTGAAAAAGTACAAGTTTAAAAAGCAGCCAAGAACAACCACTAATAGTTTTCTTTTTCATAATGAAGGTGGCCTTTCTAATACTATTAATGATATAAACGATCTAAAAAGTATAGTAAAGTATATTCTTTCTGGGGTTTGATTATACTTCAGATTCCTTGTTGGAGTGAGCTTAGAGCAAGCTGCAATCTACAAACAGAGGCACATCATGAGTTCATGTGTTAGTGGTTAGTTGAATTAAGCAAACTAACACAAGCACATACATAAATACAAAAAACTAATAAAATTACAACAAAATACAAAATCAGATATAACATACAAATTTACAATAAATATACAAAGTTAAAACATTTCTACATTAACGAAAGTGGAGCACTGGTTCGAAATACTATTTTTAATCCTATTTTACTCATGTTAAAATCAATAAATGAGGCGTTTAAATAAAAAAGTTTGCACATACGATTGAGTGGTTCGTGTGTGCCGTAGCTTGTTCTGTTAAAAGGAATGTGAAAAAGTTCAAATCTTCGCAGGTGGTGGGATTAATGCCAACATCGGCTAACAAGTCAGGCGCATCAATTTCATTATTGATAAGTTGATGAAAAAATACCAAATCATTATTATATAAAAATTGATATGAAGTTGATATAAAGTTTGAAGTTGGAGAAGCTGAATTCTGCGTTCATAAGGTGGCAGGTTATACGGATCAGCCTAGGGAAGACCTTTTAAAACAAAACGAATGAATCTATGCTGTAATGGTTCAATACAGCTCTTATGAATTTCGTAAAAATGTGCCCATACTTAGGAAGCGTACTCAAGATGGGGTCGTACATAATAATTGTATAACGAAAGAGTAACATCATCATCATCATCATCATCGGCTCGACAACCGGGGTCCGGTCCTGGCCTCTTTCAACAAGTCTCTCCACCTATCCCGGTCTCGAGCCGACGCCATCCAGTTGCGCACCCCAAGGCTTCGGGCGTCCTGGTTTACGCCATCTCTCCAGCGCAAGCATGGTCTACCACGCTGCCGTCTACCATAGAATGTACCACAAAAGACTTTCCGAGCAGGTTCCTCTTCGCTCATTCGAGCTAGGTGCCCTGCCCACCGGAGTCTACCGAGCTTAATTTTTGTCACTATGTCTGCTTCAAGGTAGATTGCGTACAACTCATGGTTGTACCGTCTCCGGAATCGTCCTTCCTCACATATGGGGCCAACAATTCTCCGTAAGACTTTTCTCTCGAACGCGGCTAAGAGATCACAGTGCCTTTTGCTAAGCACCCAAGTCTCGGATCCATACATGAGTACTGGCAGGACCATGGTCCTGTACAGCAGCAGTTTTGAAGTTATGGTTAGATTTCTAGATTTGAATAGCTTTGACAGACTGTAGTAGGCTCTGTTGGATTTGAGAAGCCGCCCGCGTATTTCTTCTTCTATATTGTTATCGGCTGCTACTGTTGACCCAAGGTATTTAAAGGATTGCACCACTTCAAATTCGTGCTCCGCTACCTTTATTGTTTGACCAACTGTTCTTCTCGCATTCGACGCCACCATGTACTTTGTTTTACCTTCACTAATGTGCAACCCCAGATTTTGTGCCGCCTGCTCGATCTGGATGAAGGAATCGTGTACAGCTTGTTCGGTTCTTCCGATGATGTCGATGTCGTCTGCGTAAGCCAGTATCTGGCTGGACCTGTTGACGATGGTCCCTCTTGTTGCCGTGCCAGAGTCACGGATTGCTTTCTCCAACGCCAGGTTGAAGAGGAGGCAGGCCAAACCATCCCCTTGTCGGAGTCCATTAAAGATGTTGATTGGTCTGGATAGCAATCCGGCTATTTTTACTTGGCTTGTTACGTTGGTCATGGTCAACCTACATAGTCGTGTCAATTTATTTGGGATGCCGAATTCTCTCATGGCTTTGTAAAGTTCTACCCTGGCTATGCTATCATAGGCGGCCTTAAAGTCTATAAACAGATGGTATGTTGGAATGTTGAATTCAAGACATTTTTCCATCGCCTGCCTAAGGGTAAAGATCTGATCAGTTGTTGATTTGCCTGGAATGAAACCACACTGATATTGGCCGATGATTGTTTTAGCGTATGGGGTTATCCGGTCTTGTAGGATAGAGGAGAGTATCTTATAGGCGGTACTCAACAACGTGATACCTCTATAATTGCTGCACGTTGTGACATCTCCCTTCTTATGTATGGGGCATATGATACCTTTTCGCCAGTCTTCTGGCATTTCTTCATGCTCCCATACGTGCACTATGATATCATGAATTGGAATATCAATGGTGGAATAATTCGGCTGGTATGCCATCGGCTCCCGGCGCTTTGTTTCGTTTGAGCCGTTTTATAGCCTTCTCAACCTCTTCTATGCTTGGTGGCGGAAGCATAGGGTGTTCATCTTGAAGTAGTGGAGCCTCCACTTCTGCTGTGAGCTGACCATTTAGCAATTCATTAAAGTACACTTCCCATCGCTCCAGTATGCTTTGTAGATCGGTGATCAGATTTCCCTCTCCGTCCTTGCAGTATGTGCAGCGTGGTGTGTACTGCGTCATGTTTCGGACGGATTGGTAGAACTTCCGCGCCTGGTGCGGACCTCACTCTCAGCTGTTCTCTATTTCCCAGATTAGGTTCTTCTCCCAGGCTGATTTTTTCTGTCTGTGAAGCCGTTTTTCTGTTCTTCAGGGCTCTTTATATTCCTCTTCGCGTGCCCGCGTTCTATGAGATTGTTGCATTGCTCGGTACGCAACATTCTTACGTTCAGTCGCTAGCTTGCATTCATCATCAAACCAGTCGTTCCGATTTCTACGACTGCTGCCTAAGATGGAGTTGGCAGTACTAATGACAGTATTCTTAAGGCGTGTCCACTTCTCATCTACGCCCAGCATACTGGCTCCAGGACTTACTCTCCCTAAATCGAGTGATTCTAGGGCGAGTCCTAACGCATTACCAAAGATGTTACTGGTGTTTTCATTGCGTAGGGCAGCCGTGTTGATTCGAACCTGATCGGCGGATGCAATGCGTCTCCGCAAGGCAATCCGCTCTCGGAAAACCATACCAACAAGATAGTGATCCGAGTCGATATTGCAACCTCGGTACGTACGTACCGTCATCAGGTTCGAGTAGTGGCGACGGTCTATCAACACGTGGTCTATTTGGTTACGAGTGACTCCATCAGGTGATACCCAGGTGGCTTTGTAGATATCTTACGCGGGAACCTGGTACTCGCAACGACCATGTTTTTCGATGCTGCCAATTCTAAGACTCGAAGTCCATTGTCATTAGTGTTCTCATGCAAACTATGGGTGCCTGGGTAATACCTGAATACCGGCTCCCGACCTATTTTTGTGTTCAAATCCCCAAGGATGATTTTGACGTCATACCTTGGGCAGGCATTGAGGGCTTTCTCGACTTGTTCGTAGTAAGTCTCTTTTTCTTCGTCTGAGGACTCCTCCGTAGGTCCGTGAACGTTAATGAGGCTGATGTTTGTAAATTTGCCTCGCACGCGGAGAGTGCATAGCCTTTCGCTTATAGCGTTAAAGCCGATGATGGTAGACTTCATTTTTTCGCTGACTAGGAAGCCTACCCCGAGCACATGGTGTTTTGTATGACAGCTGTAATATACGTCATATTCCTTCTTCTGTAGAACACCATTCCCTGTCCATCTGATTTCTTGTAATGCTGTTATGTCAGCTTTATATTCTAACAGGGCATCGGCTAGCTGCTGAACAGCTCGAGCTCTATAGAGCGAGCGAACGTTCCAAAAGAAAATTTGTAAATCGTGTGTCCGTTTTCGTAGCAAAGGTTGTCGTCGTGAGATCTGTCCATTTCCGAGGCTTGTTGTCAGTCTCATAATTCTCTTAGTTTTACGGGACAGGGAATTAACCTGTCGCCAACCTGAGGAACCAGCCTGATCATATTAGCCAAGCCTTTTTAAAAGGCTTGTTTCTAGCGGCCGCCGCGAAAAGGCTATGATCACACTTCCACCAGTCCCGAATAGTTACGGCACGTGCATGTTTTCGTATGCTACATGTTATTCCCCCTATTCGTCTGATGGCTGACCGCTAAAGAGTTACATAGGGATCGTTAAATTCCTTTGCCCATCGTTTAATAAATCCGAGCATGGAACTCGCCTCATTTACAATATAATTAATTTGTTCTATAAAACCTAGATCAGACCTAAAGTGTACACCCAGGTCCTTGAAACTTAAAACACGACAGAGTGTGTGCTGCGAGATGGAGTAATCAAAAGCACTCACTACTCGTTTTTTAGAGAAAGTTATAGTTTGGCATTTAACGGCATTTAAAGAGATACCATTTTTTCTTTGTACACCAGACATTAAAATTGTCAATATCAGCCTGCAGCAGAATGTGATCCTGACTAGATTGTATTTTTTTAAATATCTTCATATCATCAGCATATATAAGAACATCACTAAAACGAATACATGAAGTGACATCATTTATAGCTAGAATAAAAAGTAACGGACCCAGATGACTTCCCTGGGGTACACCCGAGTGAGCATTGAATGAGTTTGAAAGGAAGTTTCTAAATTTTACATGGTAAGATCTAATTTCAAGGTATGATTTAGTTCATGCTATGAAAATGGTCGGAAAACCAAAAGCTTTGAGTTTGAATATAATAATGTTATGACCTAGCTGGCCAAATGCCTTAGAAAAATCAGTGTATATGCAATCAACTTCATTCCCACTTTCTAATGCAAGAGAATATTTATGCAAAAACTTAAGAAGATATGTTACCGTTGATTACTTTCTCTCAAAACCATGCTGTTGTTCACATATTATATTATTTGTATGAAATGCTAAACTCTCGCACACAACTTGTTCGAAAAGTTTTGGAATGCAAGAGAGCTTTGCAATGGGTCTATAATTTTTAATATCAGTTTTTTCACCCTTCTTAAAGACTGGTGTAAGAAATGATTTCTTCCAAAGATAGGGAAAATGTCCTGCCCTTAAAGAAAACTCGAACAAGAGTTTAAGAGGTTGAACAGGTATATATTTACACTTTTTCAATACTACGGGGGGAATTCCATCTGGACCCGATGAGCAATCATCATTTAATGATGCGAGAAGGCCTAAAACAGTACTCGGTGGTACTGGGATATAATTGCAGTTAGTTTGGGAATAGGTATGTAAATCTTTTAAGTAATCTTCGTCAACATCTAAGGGCTTGTCAATAAAGAAATTACGAAAGTTTTTCGCAAAAACGTTACAAATATCAACGGATTCCTGCAACAAACAATTTTCATATATGAAATTATTCGGATAACCATCTGCGCTTTTTTTCGAATTGACAAACCTGCAAAATACCTTAGGGTCATCATTTAGAGAACTACCCATTTCGTTTACATGCTTGGTGTATAGATTTTTTGAAAGAATTTTAAATTCTTCAAAAAGGGAAATGTAGGAGTTGTGGTCTACTGGCGAAAGATTTTTTTTATGTACACTTTCCACGCTTTGTTTCTTTCATTGCGGAGTGTTCGCAGCTCCTTCGTATACCATGTGTGGCAAAAGTTTCTATTTTTTTATATTTTTGAAGGGACAGTTTTATTAATGCAGCTGTTAAGGATGGAATGGAAACTTGAAACTGCTTCGTTTATATCGCACTGATATATTCTCATATTCTCAATACCAGACCTAGCTAATTCATCTGAAAGCAACTGAAAGTTTGCCCTTCTGAAGTCAAAACTATTTATATGAACAATCAGAAGGGTTACTGTTTTCAGTAAGATGATTGCTCAAGTCAAAAAAATATCCAAAGGAGGATGATAGTAATAGTAATTCCGGAACTAGATTCTAAAACCAGAGTACTATTAGCGTCTGAAGAAAATACCAAATCGAGAATTCGATTTTTACAGTTCTTAATACAACTTATTTGCTGTAAGTCAGTCGAAATAATTCTATGAAGAACTAGTAACTCATTTTGTGAAGAAGTTAAGAAGCTTCTTGGTAGGATTCGTCATCAGAGGGAACCCACTCTATGTGAGGTAGATTAAATCACCAAGAAGTATAATGTTGCGGTTGGAGCAAGACAAGTCAATAAAAAAATCCAAGGCCTTAGAGAGTTCAACGTAAACTGCGCATGAATATTTCAGGAGAATATATGCATTTAAAATATACAATTGTTTGGACTGTATAGTAAATTTTAAACAGATTAATTCAATAAAGAGGTTGAAAGGGAACGAAACATAAGAATTTGTAAATTTACTTCGAACTGCAATTAAAACACCACCTCCCACTTTTTTTGGTTTATCAACATGACGATCTTTTCTGTAAACTAAGAACTCCTGATTAAAAAGTTTCGAAACATGAATCTTCAAAATTGAACAAAGCAAAATATTAAGATTTAATCGAACTCTTGTAAATTACTATAAGAACCTCTTTTAGTCTAAGAGCTCGCAACATAATTTTGGTGCGAAAGGAAACAAGCCCATATTAATGTTACAGATAGTCCTGCTGAAGCTTATAACGAATACGTTCGTCTGCCAGCTCATAGTGATCCCTTTTAACAGAAAAAGCGCATCAATACAATTTTTTGAAAATTGTATTAGTGAGGGAAACCACTTCAAACGTTATATATCCTGAAGCCCTCGACTCACTGATTACAAATAAGGTTACGACAGGCGTCTAACTTTATTTGTAATAAGGTCCCAAAACCCTTGGGAGACATCCTTGAAAGTGCAACTTTTTCAGGGTTTTTAAAATTTTAGGAAACCACTTGGAATATGTCTCAAATGAAAGGTCTCGACTCCCTGAGTACGAATATTTATGTGAAGGAGTCTAAGTGGCCCCAAAACCCTTGACAGATGTCCTTATAAGTGCAACTTTTTTAGGGTTTTTAAAATTTTAGGAAACCACTTGAAATATATCTCAAATGAATGGTCTTGACTTCCTGAACAAAACCTGAACTTCCCCCCAAAACCCTCGACAGACGCGATTAAAGTTGCGGAGCTTTTATAAATTCTTTTTAAGATAACTGATATTACCCTCAGAAATATATCGCAATCGATAGTTCTTGACTACCACATCATAAACACTTTTTGAGTTCCATCCAACTGTTTGAAAACGCGATAAAATTCGCGTATTTTTAAATGTTATTTTCTTTAGTATAATGCTGGAGGAAACCACTAAAAATGTATGAATATTACGAGTAAAAGATTTGATTCCACTGGCATAAAAATGCAAGCAACAGACGTTAAAAATCTTTGCAATTCCACTAAAGCAAATTCAATTTGGTCATCACCAATATATATATATTATATATATAAAGGGTGATTTTTTAGCTGGTTTGATTTTGGCAACACTGGTTTTGACAGCTGACGTGTGTTTAGTACCTTGTGTCACTGTCAAACAGCTTCAGTTTGGTTTGCAATTTAACCATGGATCGTCTTACAAATGAACAACGCTTGCAAATTATTGAATTTTACTATCAAAATTCGTGCTCGGTTCGAAATGTTCATCGCGCGCTGCTTCCATTTTATGGTCGGCATTCTCGACCTTCTGAGCAGTCTATTCGGAAGATTGTGACCAAATTTCGCACCAAATTTACTTTGTTGGACATTAAACCACCAACACGTTTACGTACTGTGCGTAGTGAAGAAAATATTGCGGCCGTATCAGCTAGTGTGACAGAAGACCGCGAAATGTCGATTCGGCGCCGTTCCCAGCAGTTAGGCCTTTGTTACAGCACTACGTGGAAAATTTTGCGGAAGGATTTGGGCGTAAAGCCTTTTAAGATACAGCTGGTGCAAGAACTAAAGCCAGCCGACCTACCACAACGCCGAATTTTTGGTGAATGGGCTCTTGGAAAGCTGGCCGAGGATCCGCTTTTTTATCGAAAAATTGTGTTCAGCGATGAGGCTCATTTTTGGTTGAATGGGTACGTAAATAAGCATAATTGCCGCATTTGGAGTAAAGATCAGCCAGAAGCATTGCAACAGCTACCAATGCATCCCGAAAAAGCCACTGTTTGGTGCGGTTTATGTGCCGGCGGCATTATTGGGCCATATTTCTTCAAAGATGATGCGAATCGCAGCGTTACTGTCAATGGTGAACGCTACCGAGCGATGATAACAAACTTTTTTTTGCCCGAAATGGAAGTTCTTGACTTGCATGATATGTGGTTTCAACAAGACGGTGCCACATGCCACACAGCACGCGAAACAATGGCGCAATTGCGAGGCGAGTTTGGTGAACAGTTAATTTCACGTTTCGGGCCAGTCAATTGGCCGCCTAGATCGTGCGATTTGACACCATTAGATTATTTTTTGTGGGGGTATGTCAAGGCTAATGTCTATAGGGACATGCCCGATTCGATTGACGCACTGGAAGCCAACATCCATGCATTCATTCGTGAGATACCGGCCGAAATGTGTGAAAGAGTATGCCAAAATTGGACTCAGCGGATGGGCTACCTGAGACGCAGCCGCGGTCAACATTTGCATGAAATTATCTTTAAACATTAAATTGCAAGGTTCAAACTATCGATTCAAATAAATATTTCATTAATTTTTTCGAATTTTTTGTGTTTTTTTTTTTTTTTTAAGTTCTAAACCTCTTAAAAAATCACCCCTTATATCAAGATATAAGATAAATAATTTTTAAGATAAACACATGTATACGACACATTTAAAAATAGACGCGTAGAAAAATTAAAAAGCAGTGTCGTATTAATTTGTATTGTTGAGCAAGGAACAGAAATCAATGTTAGAAAAATGATAGTGGAAATTGAAAAAGAAAAAAATTTCAAACAATATTGAATCATTGAGGAAAATATAGGAGTAAAAATATAGCTTAGAGGAATAGTAAATTACTGGCATTTGATAAAAACAAATTAACTCAAGCTGTCTATCCAAGTTGTTAGTAGTTCTAGTAACCAGGAAAAGACCTGAGTTAAAAAAATGACCGGTAAGAAGGAGGTTTTTTCATATCCCCCCTACCTACTTCTGGATCCCCCATACTGAGTCAATTACAGATGATCCTCTACTTGACAAAAAAGTGAATTCTTTCTTTCCATTCACAAAGCAATAGCAATTATTAATTTAATTTAACATCCAAATCAAAACACAATATTGTATTTAATATAAGTTCGAATCTGTAACAATCATTTTCACTAATTTAAGAACAACTTATCCTGTAGTAAATAAGTTTATATGTTATTTGAAGTATTAGATGTACTTATTTGATAACGAAGCCTCTAATCATTTCAGTTTGTCTAAAAAAACTAAGCTCATTTTGCTATCAAAGACAAATAATCTACCGTAATACGCTTTTCACATGAATTTTTAAGTGTACAAATCTATCCAATTACCGTGTTGACAAAGGCCAATCAATTCATAAAATGTACACAGTTTACCCTGTAATTTTACCACAAAGACATAACTTTCGGTTTTGGTTACATTCAATGTTAGACTGTTTCCTATGTATATCCCATTTCCCGTTCTAATAACGCCCGTCACTGATTGATTCGTTTCAGGATTTCGCTTTCAAAAGGGGTTGAAGATGAAGTTGAATATGATTTTTGTTAAACCTCTAAAAATAGCGTCAGCGCTCGCATAATTCCCTCTCTCTCGTGCGATATGATCGAATATATAATTTTATTCAAATCCCCCCTGCCAACGGATTAGAGTGTGTTTACTGTCTATCAATTCCCAGTCAATGATTGTTTGTGATGATTGTAATGAGCACACTTGTTGTAACAAATCTGTATATTTTATGGTTAATTTACGGCAAATTGATGATTGAAAAATAGGGCTATAATATGTAGTTGACTTCATGGCCAGTTGAAGGGGTGAATTCTGAATTTTTAGCAGCCCAGCGGAGTTGGCATCGTGTGTGTTACTACAAATAGAGGGTTGCAATGCAACATCGAATTTTAAATAATAGAAGCACTTGTATGTACAACATTAAAAAAACAGATCCTGATATCAGTAATGTGACCGATGTGATGTTGAATAAGATAGGATTGTTTCCCTTCGATTAAATTATTACGTTTTGGAAGCGAATGATCTCTGATATACTTCGAACAATGCTCCTTTTAGATTATATGCTAACGAAGTATTTCAAAATATAAAAATAGAATAATTTTTGGTACAAAGGAATCTACGATTTAATTTTTTTTTTTTTTCGCTACTGTTTTCGTACTCCATTTTTCTATTCTAAAGGCCTTCGATAAGTTGTTCCGAATAATGTTTTTGGAGTTATTTTTTTGCTCCCGATTTTTAAGGAGATTAACGAGATTTGAAATTTAAAACTTCTGCCTTAATTGGCTATCTCTTTCCTTCCAAAAAAAGGAGCGAGATAAAATAAGGGACGTCAAAATGAGTCGCCTTATGAGTCTATACAGCTTTATCGTAGAATAACATACGTCAAAAGGGGGTAAATGCTTGAAGAAGCCAATTTGTAAAGTGGTGTCATAGATTAGAACATGTCTATTTCAGCTGTGGAACTTAAGTTCCACCGTAATTCTATTGTATAAATAGCCTTGAATAAATTCGGTGCTACTATTTTCTTAAAAAGTACTAAGCTGATTTGGATAATTTATTAAGGTTTGAGCCATAGTTATGGGGATTTGATAAGAATCACAAAATTAAAAACTGTCGATCGTATACTTTTTTTTTAACTTTAGACAGCCGTCCAACTCCAAAGTTATTTAAAAGCTTTGGTTCAATGTCCTAAAGCTGTTTAAATTCAACAACGGCAGTTACCTAGTATTTATCTAACTTGACATTTTTATTTAATTTTACAAAGCTTACATATTTGTACTTTTAAAAAATGTTAAGAAAACTGTGTAACTAGACAACCGTGGGCAAAAAAAATTACTAAACGATTTTTCCAAGTTTTTTTTTTATCTTTAGTTTAAATATATTTTTAATATTGTAAAGAGTGTTAAAGCCAGATATTATCAATATAAAAATGGCAATCCTTCGTTCGTTTTACCCTCCAAAACCCATTTGTTTACATTGTTGTATTTGTTATTTCATTTCATACCGAAGAATTGCAACAACAACAATACCTGTGCTGAATGATGTGCTGAATGATGTGCTGAATGACGAGTTGATTCTATGTGTGCGTGTTTCACTTATTTTCACTAATGCTTTACAAATCTAATCAAACTAGCTGATCATTTCAGCTTGTAGGCAAATAAAATTGACCAGCTAAGGATTGCTATCTTATTTGATAATCTCTGGTTGAAGGAACCAACACTTAAAAAAACTCAATAACGATTTTTTGGAAATATTAAGTTTTCGAAAAAAAATTTGAAATTCTTTTCCAAACCCGATTTCTTGGAAAATGTTTGGTACACAATACTATTTAAAATTTTTAGTAGTTTCTACATTAAGAAAATGGTTATTTGGAGGTACCATTAATAGGATTAAATAAAATTTTGTTAATACTTTGACGGAAATGAAAAAAAAGAACAGTGGTAAAGTCAACTTTAGTTGGTATTTCATATGATTTTATTCAATATTTCCAAATGAACCTACAGGCTAGTCACAAATACTGATACCTTCACGGGTAAATTAATATTAAACCATAATACGCTGATACTTGATTAATCTTTTGTGTACATTTTATTAGTCAAGCTATTAGCTAGAATTTATAGAAAGACTTCATTTGAAATGACGTCAACATGAAGAGTGTACAGGGATGGAATGGTCACTGGACAACCGGGATTTTTTCCAGTGGGCCAAGCATATGTAAGAAGCTTATAAGAAATCCTTTTCTGTATTTTTTTAACTTTCTAATAAAATAAGACTCTAACCAAATATAAAGTTTTTGTGGATAAAAATGGATATTTAAAGGCCCTCAGAAATCGGAGGGGCCTCTACGGATCTTTGAAGGCCCTCTGAATTCAGCTGGTAGCCTCAACGGATCTCTCGAAGACCCCATCAGAACTCAGTTGGTGGTCTTTACGGACCTTTAGAGGCCCCAGAAGTCAGTTGGTGGCCTCTACGTATTTTTTGGGGGCCCCAGAATTCGGAAGGTGCGTCTTAAGTATCTATGAAGGCCCCAAGAACTCGTTTGGTGGCCACTACAAATCTCTCGAGATCTCCACAGCTATGTTGGTGACCTTTGAACTCGGTTGGTTGTCTTTGCGGATCTTTGGAGGCCCCAGAAGTCGGTTGGAGGGTCTCTACTGATTTCTAGAGGCTCCCAGAACTCGGTTGGTGGCATCTACTGATCCTTCGAGATCTCCACAGCTAAGTTGTTGGCCTCTACGGATCCTTAATACCTTAACTTCAGTTCTTTTAATTTTTTGAAAATTTTTAAGGGGCGTTTTATATCTTGTGAATGCATAACAACGGTAGCATTATTTCAGTAGTATATAGAATTTGTATTATAAAAAAACCTTCTTAGTAATGGTAGCAAAAAATATAATATCTTAAAAATTATTGAATATTGGTGATATAAATCACAAAAACTGATACCTCGTTTGCATGGATAGTTGAATCAGGATTTAGGTTGTTGTGCTGTGTTGTATCTTTTGCTTATTTTGGTTCTTTTTGTTTAGTATTTGTGGTCGAAATTAATTTTTATTAACAACGTCGCATCCACACAACGAAAGCAAAACTGTCACTTCAATTCCATTTGAATTCAATCTATCGATCTGGAATTGTCATAAAACTGGGTTAAATTTTCGATCCCGATTGAATCCACTCCTTCGATGCACTCATGTACATGTGGTATGAGCTACATATTATTATTTTCTGCAGCACTGAACGCTGCAATCAGATATTCCAGTTATCTTTCCAGTCATTGCTAGAAAATTGGTTGGTTGGTGGGTGGACAAAATCGAAACGTCACATTTAGGTAACGACAGATAATTGCTCGCTCTCGCTGGCACTTATTACGCAATTTTATTTTATTGTTTTTTAGTTTTTGTGGTTCAGTTATATAATTAATTTTTGCATTCTGCACTTCCGTGCAAAAAAACCGTTCCAACAATATATAATTTATATGCCTACTGATTTTGTAGACCGCGTTCATTAGACCACAAAATTCGTGTTTGCCGTTTTATGATATGATTTGTTATTAGGCTTGGTATATCTATTGTATATAATTTGAAACTTTATTTCCAATTTTCGCTAAAATGGCGGAAAAATAAAGATTGAAGTTAATATAAGGGCCAAAAGGGCAACAAAAAAATTCTTACAGCATTTTTTAAAAAAAGAATGCATTTGTATTTATACAACAATAAAACAATTCTTACAGCATTTTTTATAAAAAAGAATGTATTTGTATTTATACAAATGCATTCTTTTTATAAAAATTCTGTAAGAATTTTCTTTGTTTTTCACACAGTTCTTAATTATCAATACCTTCATATTCATCAATTTTAAGCCCTATTATAGCCTTCAACCGTAGGCACAAGCTGGTGTGATCAATTCATACGATTTAATTTAACGTATTACTAAAGAATATTTGTGTTAGTGTTCTCTTTAAGCTTAGTTGAAATTTTCTTGTTAAAAAGCAATTTGCATACATTTTCTATAATTTAAAAAAAAATCATACGTATTCCAATAATGACACACTTTAAAATGCATTTAATAACTACAAAGGACAAAACGAAATTGTTTTCCAAAAGCCAATTTGCATCTCAATGTTGTTTGCTAACTTTTACATTCTTAATGATTTCGAAATGTCGCTCGTTTACCCTCTTATAAAGACTTCCTTTAATAATAGAAAGTTGTTTTCAACAAAAAGAACCATATTTCCAGCTCCAGCTCCTGCTTCAGCAACTAAAAACTGTCTGTTCTTCTAAAACGCTTCGAGTGATATTCTCAGCTCGAGTTCAGTCACATATAAGAACTTCAGGACATACGTACATTTGTATATCAACCGCAAATCACACGGAGACAATACAATCGTAAGGTGTTGTTTTTGCTTTTGCTGCATTATTTGCTTGTATGTGTCAAGTGGCTGAATGAACATTGGGAACAAGGATATTTTCTAAGTCGATAAGTGGGGACAAATATAACTGAAGTGTAATTGAAACAGTGGGTGTGAGAAGAAGGATAAATGTTCGGTCGTTATTGTGGCATAGGATGTGAAAAACAAAACAAGAAGTCCTCAAGAGGGTGCAAAGGATAATGCCAAACCACCCCTTGGGCTATTAGGATTAATGATGTTTTAACTCACATTTAAAATCGCAGAACTTCTCTGAAAAAGTGAAGAAATCATTTCGACGATATTTAACATATTGGAAGGGGAGTTTTTCGTGTCACTTTTTTGAGAGGAGTGCTTGTTATTAGAAGAAAGGGATGTTAAAATGATATGAACAGATTGTTTTGCAGATTTCTCTTAGAATCAGTGTATTGTATATTATGCGGTTTAGCGGTGTTCCGAAATGATTTATGTACTTGTTTCGCTTGCATGAATTCTGGAATTCGGCGTTTTTTCATGGCACCAGTTTAAGGGTTATTTTTAATGCGGAATATATTGAAAAAAGTAGGTTGTTTGTGTTTTTTTAAGGAGAACAGGATTATAACTAAAAATCATTTTAATATCACGTGCCAAAAAATCCGGGGAAGATCAGACCCCTATCACCCCCCCCCCCTGATTTTTTGATAACTTATCTAAACTCATCAAGTGATTTAACTTCTACAATCTACACCATACAAAACGCAAATAGAAATCATTCTCCAGCTACCCTTGAGTATTCAAGATTTTTGTTTGGCTCTTTGAAAGATTTATGCAAAAATCACCGATTTTCGCAAATGAATTTTTTTTGAAAGAGGAGCAACATTTTAATTTTTTTTTTCAAAACAGTAACTTTTGACAGGTAGTGGCATAATGGTTAGTGCGTAGGACTGTCATGCCAAAGGTCTGGGTTCGATTCCCGGCCACTGCCACCTAAAAACAGAAATGTTTTTTTTCGAGGTACTGCCTCTTGCGAGGGACTGACAAATCCTCCAAGAGTATACTTGTCATGAATTAGTGCTTCTCATCCAGCCGTTCGGACTCGGCAAAAAGTTGTAAGTCCCCTCCATTCCTGCTAACAACACGCACACAGGAATGGTTGAGAGTTGTTAGTCACTAGGCCTAGGTTCTACATGAGCTGTTGCGCCACAAAATTTATTTATTTTTTACTTTTGACAGGGTTGAGCGGTTATTTTTAAAGTCAAAAATCATCTTAGTCAGCAAGAAAAATGTAAACATGGTTCATATGAATAAATAAGAAATCATTTTCTTCTTAAATTACATAAGTACCTATACTTAAAAAGTTATACAAAAGTTTAGTCCTTTTTATGGAATGATAATTTGTTTTCAGAAACAGTACAACAGGTGAAAATTTACCGAAAAATCTATAATAGGTAATAGTATGCCAAAGAAGTTTGGAATAAATTTTTCATTCAAGACATTCACTACAGCCAAAAAGAGTGTGCTCGACCATTGATATCGCGTAGATGCAGTGGTTCCCAAAAACTTTTTGAGCAATAGAACCCTAATCAAGGCCAAAATATATTTTGGTACCCTGACACTTAACTTAACGAAAGCCAAAAATGAAAGACAAAACATTTTTATTTTTATTTTAGATATTCCATCAAAGCTTGTGCCGATTATGAAGCAGTTTCATTGTTTGATTAAACTGTTTTAAAGTTAAGTTCCTATTGGTCTAGTTAAAAGTTCATATTAATGAAGTCAATTTGTACTGAACATAATGAGTAAACTGTGTGGTGATTGTGGATTTTTCCCTACTTTATGTTTCCGGTGGTGCTGAATCTGAGGTTTGCGACTAAAATTTCATGTCGCAACATGAAAGAAATAAACAAAAAATGATGAAAAAAGCATATTATTGCATTTTTTGGCTTATAACTAAAGTAGCAAAACCTGGAATAAAAGATAAAAAAAATAAAATGTAAGAAAGAAGAAGACTTTTCCACAATTTTTATTTAGTAATATCTTAAATAAATATAAAAAAAACAACAGAAAAATAAATGAAAATAAATTCTTAAAAAACAACGGAATAGTAAAATAAATTTTAATATCTTCACAAAATACCAAACTATAAACAATTAAAAAATTAAATCTTAACATTTTTAATTTCATTATTAAAGTAATTTAGTCTTCTATTAACAAAGTAAGTAATGGCCAATTTTTAAAAGTAGTGAGAAAGTCAGAATAAGCTGAAAATAAGTGAACCCTAAGTTAGTTTAGGAGCTGTTTTTCAATTGAGGATTAGTTTTATCTTTCAGCCGTCAAAAATCAATTGAAGTCGATGTGCAACATTATAACACTATTTAATATCACCCTCTTACGCCTTTCATATCAAAATCGAGTTGGCCCCAAAACGGAGAGTTTACTGCCTGAGTAAACTCATCAAGTTTGGTGAGTTAACTAAGGATTTATATCGATTGAAAAAATACTTTTCTGGATGTAAGTGAGGGTTTAACTCCGAGGCTATGACGAATAATAATAATTTGGTGGGGCAACAGCTCGTGGAGAACCCGCGCTTAGAGACTTACAACTCTCACCCTTTCCTGTGTTCGTGTTATTGGCAGGAGTGGATGGGACCTTCAATTTTGTGCCGAGTCCGAACGGCTAGATGAGAAGCACTTATTCATGACAAGTATACTGTTGGAGGATTTGTCAGTTCCTCGCAAGAGGCAGTACCTCGGGAAACACATTCCTGTTTTTAGTTGGCAGTGCCTGGGAATTGAACTCAGACCTTCGGGATGACAGTCCAACCATCATGCCACGAGGCTACGACCAACTCATACTAAAAAACTGGGCTTGAGCTTATAAATCTACCAGAAACACAACATTTCGTTGTGTATACATCAAATCAAAATTACATCAAAATGTTCAAGGTATTTTTGTATTCAAATGTGGTTTTTAATAAATTAATGAAAGAATGAGTGCATTCAGTGGGCATGTCAGTGCACAATCATTTTTAATATTTATTTATTTGTGTGAAAGAAAAGAAAGAAGACAGATTACTAAATACGGAATACTTGTACGTCCCGGGTTTCTTAAAAAATAAACCGGAACAGGCTATAGAAATACGGGACAGTCTCGAGGAATCCGGGACGGAAGGTCAACATACTTATAACTTGAAACTGTTGGGTTTTCGCATATTACAACACATTGCAAGGAAAGTATAGGTATAACAATTTCCAATAAATTTTAATTCAAGGTTATTTCTTCAACAATCCATTTCTATTTCTCTCCTAGAAATCCTCATTTGAATAGTAACATAACACCAAATTTTGAATCAGAAACGGTATTTTATTCAAATCTTTAGATTCGAATGTTTCAAAAACGTGACATGCTACAGCTATATATTCTGAGGCCAGATTGGAATTCAGCATATCAAAAACCACCTGAAAAGTATATCTTGGTTCATTCTAGCGCTTGGGTCCAAATGGGTTGTCGCAACAAACATTAAACGGCAAATTGTGTGTACTTTAAACTGTACTTTGATGAAATTTATGAAAAACTGATATTTTTGGAGCTAAAATTAAAAATGCATTTCTGCACCATTTTTTGCTTTATTTCCTTGTTGCGTCACGAAATTTTAGTCGAAAACCTCAGATTCTGATTCAGTACCTCCAAAAACAAAAAACCAAGAAGAAAAAATCAAAACTACCCCCAATTTCTATGGCAAAAAAACACAATATGACTAAACTACATATATGCCCGAAAGCTGTATTCTATGATCGGGCATCGGGGGAGCGACCAATTTCGGTCTTTTAAGTTTAGAGAATATAAAAATGTAGCATTACGAAATAAAAACTGCAGATTTGTTTTTCTAACTTAGCTTCAAAAGCTGAGTTGTTATTATAAATAGAATTTGTATGCATTCTATGTCAAAATTAGTACGTGGAAGGCAAAATTAGAAACTGAAAAACATTAAACATTTTTTTCCAGTAGGAGGTGCACATGATAACAAGAAATATTTTTTTTTTAAAGCTGCCAGTTTTCTCTCTAATATTGTTGTTGATTCTCCCTGCAAGATAAGATAATTTTACAATTTATTATTCATACATTCAATATAACGAGAAGATTTACATATGAAGATATATTTTTCTTGAATTGGAAAACTTTCAGGAAAGCCAGCGGATTTCAGTGTATGTAAGGTAGAAACAATACATGATAACCCCCCCTGGGGGTCGCCAAGGATTACTTTGGGCGTTCCCTCGCAAGATTTAAAAAAAAGTAAATCCCGTTCTAAAAAAATAGCAGCACAACATTTTTTAGTGAGGCCGGCACACCAAGTTTTTAATAAATGTAAAAATCTTGTTTTTTTATCTTTGAGACATTAGCAATTAAAACATTTTTATTTGAAAAATTCCAACTCAGTTGAGAGATGTCGCATAAGCTTTGATGGTTTCATACTGTCAGAACCTAATACTTCATCGCAAATTACACATTGACACTACACTGGCGTATCATTCAAATCTTCAGAACCATATTTGAGATATTTTGTCCTCATAAAGTCAATTTTTTTCAGTTTTAACTTGCTTAAGCCCCACCGCTTCCCCTTGTATATGCAAGGCTGCAACGATCTTTTGAGAAACTTATTAATTTTATGTTTATGCTCTTGAATTTAATCTGAATTCTGATGCTCACACATGAAAAAAAACATTAAATTAAAAGAGGCGTGCTGCGGTTTTTTCATTTTTGGCAACACGGGACAACTCCATTTCATCGCTAATAAGATAAATCTCTTACGACGACTCTGGGTATGAAAGAAGTTCAGTGTGTGTATGTCAAATTTTAAATAACTGACAAAGTATTTTTAGGTGCGTTTGGTAACATGAAATTTCTTCAAATTTTCACAATTTTCTATCGGAATCATAGGGGAAAAAACCCAGGCTCGCGAAACTTTGTGAAAACTTCACATGCATATTATGAATGTGGGGCTTGCCATAATGTTTTAACAAACAAAGGGCTCGCGCGTTGCGAACTCAAAAAGTTTGAAAAAGACGGATGCAGAAGACATTCTTACATAGCCAAAAATGAAACATTTTCTAACCAGATTACCTTGTTAGACCAGTTGTAAAAATAAATAAATAAATTTGGCGGCACAACAGCTCGTGGAGAACCAGGACCTAATGACTTACAACTCTCAGCCATTCTTGTATGTGTATGTTGTTGGCATGAATGGAGGGAAGCTATAGTTTTTTACCGAGTCCGAACGCAAATTTGTCAGTTCCTCGCAAGAGGCATCATCTCGGAAAAAATATGTCTGTTCATACTTGGCAGCGGCTGGGAATCAAACCAAAACCTTCAGCATGACAGTCCAACGCAATAACCATTATGCCACGGGGTACCTAAGCAGGCCGGCACTCTTTTTTTGCATGGTTGCGATGAGATAGGTAATATTACGGTCGGCTCCCACAATATTTGTAAAAAAAATTGAAGAACTTGAGAACTGAAAAGCCACTGAATTGTGATAAATGATCAACTAGTTTCACTAAATGGTTAGTCATATATTTTTTATTTAGATTTCTGATTTTTTTTAGGGTCATAGCCACAAATAAGACCTCGACACCTTGGAAAAACTAAATCTTTTAAGAAGAGGATGGGTTTGTGACGCAATGATAATTTCTCATTGTTCAAAAACATTATGAGGCAGGGTTCCCAATTTAAATTTTAACCAAGGGAGGAAGCTTTAAAAAAAATATTTTATTATAAAAATACGAAGAAACACAACATTTGCAAAAAATAAATTATAATAATAATTGCTGTGAATTATTCACAAAAGCATAGTACGTAAAATAAATAAAAATAAAAACTATTTTAATTACATAGAGTCAATTCAATTTTGTTCTCAAAAATCAGAACAAAATCCCGCAAACTAAGATCACGAATAACAAAATCTCCTATATTTTTTTAGAATCCCGAAAACGAAATAACTCAAATTAAAAGACCTTGTAATTACAAAATCTCACTTTAAACAATCTCGGTTTGAAATTTCGCAATAAAAAATCTTACAAATATCAGCTGAAATCTCGCATATTAAAATCTCACTTAACAAACTTCAAAAATTAAAATCTCACAGTAAAGTCCTGTGAACCAAATAAAGTAATTGTGAGACTTGGTAATGCGAGATTTTGAAGGCGAGGTTTCGAATTCGATATTTTAATTTCGGATATACTCGTATATTCTAAAACTGAGATTGAAATTTTTTGGATTCACTTGCTCAATTATATTTATTGTTCAGTGTGAGAGATCCTGTTTTTATTACATACCTACCTACTCAATCATAGTGACAAAGGAAAATTACTGAGCACTTTGAAATATAAGCTGGCTAACTGTTTCCCTGCTTGAGCTTAACAGTGGTCTTGTTTCAGAAACATGCATGCGTTAGAAAATTACGGTTTTCGCCTTAAACAAATAAGATTCCCATCTTGTTCTCCACTTAAAATGAGAAAAATGTTTAAAGGAAGGAGGACGAGAGGACAAATAATTCAAAAGGAGGACTATCCACCCAAAAGTAGGATGGTTGGGAACCCCATTATCAGGTGTTTAAATATGCAAACAAGTGAATACCAAAGTTTGGACCGTTTGATTTCGAGATATTCGAGACAAAAAAATTGTTGAGTAAATTATTGTTTATAGTTTTTTTTTTTAAGCAAAATTGTTAATATATTTTTTACAAACCTTATATTAATTGCAGCACTGTGTGCTGTGTAGCAGAATAAAACTATCGCGAATTCAATATCATAGTTTGCTTTTCAGCAATTTTAATTTTTAATTTTTTCTTACAAATTATATAATGGACTCTGGACTTTTGGCACCTCACATATGGGAAATTTGATATTTGAGAGAGCCATCTAGTTTTTTTGAGACCATGAAAAGAATTTTGATTGACCTTAAACAGAAACTTTAAAATTAATTAAAAAAAAAACAATGGCTCTAAAGATCCTTCAGATGGTATACAATTTTTGCAAATTTCCCGTAAATGAGGTGTCAAAAACCACAATGACCTTGATTTTATTTAAATTCAATAAAAATTCATTAAAAAATATGAATGGTTGATCAATAACTGAAAATAGCTGACCTTTTATGACCAAGAAGTGGCTTTTCAAATGGTATCTTTAATTTTTAAGAATGACCCAAGTGAGGTGCCATATGTTTTTTTTTGTGACCTTGAAATGAATTTTGAAAATTCATAGAAAAAAGCTATGTCTGACCAATTACTGTAAATAGTTGACCTTTTATCCTGATCTAGAGATATTTCGGGTTTTTTGTGAATTTCCTTTAAGGGCCAGAAATCGCTTGTGACCTTGAGAATCTGTAAGCCTTTATTACAAGTTATTTAAGGCTGCCCAATTTCTAGGACTAGTTGACCTTTTCTGACCAATTACTGACCAATTAGATGGCATTATCAAATATAAAATTTCCCATACATGAGGTGCTAAAGGTCAACAGCCGGTAGTGCCATTTTGTGGATAGTGCAAATCTAGCATCAATTCCAGGACTGTTTGATCATTACTGTTTTTGAAAAATTCATCTGATTTTCTTACACAAAAGAACAAAATACAAACCCAAATCAGTTTAAATTTAAAAATTTTATTTAAGAGAATTTTATTAAATCTTATCTTTAAGATTTAGCTACATCTATAGGCAGGTATCTTTTATTCCCATGTATGGATATAAGGGTGGTCATTATACGTTTTTTTTTTTATTTGGATGGGCCTAAATTGTCTCCAACTGAAGAAATACAATTTCTTATTCTTTCAGAATCAAAAGCGGGCGTTTAAACTTACGGGTAGCTTATGTAAAAAATGTCATTTGCCCAAACTGTTCATAAAAAACTTAATTTGAAATTAAACATAAGATTGGATTTCTGGCTTTCCAAATAACGGACGAAACGTAAATTTATAGGACTAAAGGCCACCAAAAGCAATTTTGAATCAAAACTGTATAACCGCGCTTTCAATAAAAACGCTTAGTCCTCCTTCAGCTCATGATTTTACTAAGGTACGGAATAAGAGCCACGGGTTAAAATTTTAATTTAAAAAAAAACTAAATGTTCGTGGAAAAGTAAAGTGACTTTTACCCTACGAGGCCTGTTTATTCACTTGAAACTTACCAAGTTTCACAATCTTGTTTTTTTTTGTATGGGTTTCCACTGCTTAAAATTTCAAGTTACCAAACACACATCTAAGAATTCTTTTTGTTTATGTCTACCTAAATTCTTATTATAATGGAAAATTTAATTAAAACAAGGAAAAGAAGCCAGTAATTGGAGCCACCAATGAAAAAGTAAGTTTATACAATTCTTTTTCTTTTTACTCTTTGCAACCTAGCGAAATTATTGAGCATAGAAAATAAAATGTCATTGAAAATGTAATTCTGTTGATACTAAACCAATACAAAATTTATATACCTACCAACACAAAAACAAAAAAAGCCTATTGCTTCTTCCTTCGCTAAACCATCTGCTTCGGTGGTTTAGCTAAATAAGCTTAAATAAGCAAAAATTATTTACTGTTAATTAACTATAACTATAACTATTTCGCGTTTTTTAATTTGATTATAATTGTTTTCGTTAGAAAAAATAGTTTTTTTTTCAATTTTAACCGATTTAGGACCATCCAAGATGACCTTTTTAACAACCACCCTTATGTATGTACTGTACATATACATATACATGTATGAAGTTTATAATTTTTAAAATAATGAAATGTAGAAGAACGAGAAGTATTAGAGTTTTAGTAAGCGAATTGAAATAGGACAAAAGAATTATCAAGTTTGAAATGGACATGAATGCTGTAGTAATAAATATCTGCAATAATACTCGTTTCAAAAGCTTTTCATCTAAAACCTCAATGTTGATTTAAAAAATAAAATAATGTCTGTGTATAATAGTCTTGTATACGTACAAGCACAAGTACTTACATACATACCTACAGATACGTACTTGTATTGTATTGAAATTTTAAAAGCGGCAACCATATCTCTATAATATTGTTGTTATTTCATTCAACCTTTCCATATCTCTTTTGCTATTTTCATTTAATGAAAACTCCTTCCGCATGTTGATCATAGAAATGCTTTGCCTGATGCCCTACCAGCCAAACCCAGGCCAAGCATCAAGCAACGTTTCATATGAAAAACGGAAAAGCTTCTTCATCTATTCATAGAAAATGTATCTATTTTCCGATTAAAAAAATTATTTCATCCGTGAAAATTCTTCCTCATAAATCCTTTCAATTTATTTTGCGAGTCACTGATTTTTCTCTGCAAAAAATTCCGGAAAGACCCTGGAAGTCTAAAAAAAATGTAAAACTGCGCTTAAAAGCAAAAAACGCTGAAGCTGAACCTGCCCATCTGGAAAACAACCCACAAATCTGCAATTACATGCGATGTTCCTCGTGCATTCCATTTGCACTCGAGTTCGTTCGTATTTAAAGGCAAATCGCAAGATAACGAGCACTCGCTAATTAATCGGCTCTCAGATCCTGAATGGGAGTTAAAAAAAAAGGATACTCAACTCGAAGCTGAAAAATAAAAATGCTAAACAAAAAGTTTTTCATTTTATTATTTTTTTATTTAACTTTTTGGCGTTGCAGACGTCAGCTTGTTGAAATGCTCGGGATTGGGATGAGGGACTGAGTCAAGATGATTCGTTATAGAATTTTTTAAAACGTGGTAATACTGTTTGTGAAATTGTTCGAGAATATATAGATGAATTGGGTGTGGGAATGGTGCTGACGAAATGGGTGTGTTTGAAGTATTTGCTGAAATGTGTGTGTAGGTAGATACCAAGGTAAAATACATCTCGTATTTTGTTTTTTGTATCTGTACTCTGGAATGCACTTTTGAAATAATGCATCGGAAATAAATGGAAGCCAAGTATGTAGTTAACGTTATTTCGATATCAGTTTAAGCACATCAATTGATTTAATTGAAATAAAATTAATTCTAAAATAGAAAGGCTGAAAACTTTACTATGGTTATTTTTTTTTTTATTTATAAAAGTCAAAACACTCGATTTAAAATTAACTTAAGTTTCTCTCAAATTATATTTGGCAAATGTAGAATTTAGGAGCGAATAAAAATATTAAAAAAAATAAATCCTATACTTTTTAAATATTTTAAATAAATCCTATATCTTTTCTGAATTTGTTCTCAAAATTGTAAGTTTCAAAAGTTTTTGATCTTCCCAAGATATTAAAAGATTCCAGGAATTATTTAAGTGTAAAATATTAAAATTTTAAACATAATAGTTATAAACTTATAATGTTTTATAAAATAATAAAATAAAAAAAAGTTTTAATTAAAAAGTAGCATATAATTAATTGATTAGTCAAAAAAGACCTCATGGAAATAGTATTATGATTATCGTAACTTTGTTAGTTAGTTAGTTAGTTAGATGTGATCTTTATTCAATATTCATTTCAATTTCATACATACATATATAGTTCACAATTAGAGCATGGCATAAGCCGTCAGCCGAAAAAGGAGAAAGTATAAAATTTTATACAACATTGAATAGAAATGAAATAGTTGTTTTTAAACATGAAAAGTAAGAGTATCTCACAATTAATAGGATTAAATTCCTCAGAAAGTTTCGTTTATTATTTGAGTACGATATTTCCAGGCAGTTTTAACGTAGCTCACTAGAGTTGACCAGTTGTCGCCATTTAATTTTGAGTTCATCCACAGTTAGGCTATTTTTGCCCCAGTGGGCGCATCTAATGTAGTTGAAAATCGGACAAGTTCCGAGAAAATGTATCACGTTTTCTTCGGTATGCAGGTTGCAGAGTGTGCATTGATTGTCGCTTCGATGCGGTATGTAGTTTAAGTACAAGAGCTCCCCTCTCACTTTGAAGATTGTTGAGATTTTTTCAATACTGTTGCTGTCGTGGAAATAGTTGTTTAATAGATTGTGCTCCAGCGTTCGATATAGGATCCTGGATTCACTTTGTCTTGCACGCTGGCGGAAATATTCAAATTTTGACTCCTTGATAGAGTTTCTAAGAGTTTTCAATGGTTTTTCCCATGTTAACGTGTTGCCGCAGTCTATTTGCACGTTGTGTTCCAAGAGCAGTCTTGACCATTCACCAAAGAAATGAGATTTTTGTTGAATAATATGGGATGCTACTATTTTGGGAAGTCTTAATGGATGGTATTGCATAATCTTTCTAATGTAGTTGAAATGCAGTTTGAGCGTATACAAGTAGATTGGAGGAAGTCCAGTCTCCAAATGAAGCATGTACGTTGGAGTATTTTCTGGTAGACGAAAAATTTTCTTTAGAAAATATCTTAAGAGTTTTTCTACTTCCTCATGCTGAAAACACCCCCAGACCTGACCAGCATAGCACATTATTGTTCTTACTACCGCTTCAAAAAGTTTGTACTTCACACTTGTTGCCACATTATTTTTGCAAAGAATTCCTTTCCAATTACAATTGATGGCCATTTTAGCATCATGCAACTTTGATTTAAAATGCTTTTCGAAAGAGAGATTGGGAGTCAGTATTACTCCTAGATACTTTTTATACCTAGATATACCTAGATACTTTTCCAGTTCCTCGCCCTCCCAGGTCCATTTCTCTTCGCTTGCATATCTACCGGCGCCATTTCTAAAAACCATAATTTTTGATTTGTTTGTGTTAACTTTTAGGTTCCATTTGCTGCAATATTGATGTAGTTTGTTGGCCATGAGTTGCATCATAATTGGTGTCTCGGCCAGAAGGACGATGTCATCTGCATATATTAAACATTTGATGTGTGTTCCGTTGAAAATAATTCCTCCTGGTAGAAAGGATGTAATGTCATCAAGGAATATTGAAAAAAGTAAAGGGCTTAGTAAGCATCCTTGCTTGACACCCATTTTAGTATCAAACCAGTGAGATAACTGACTTCCATCCCACACAGCTGTTTTGTTTTGCTCATACATACTTTGTAATACTTTGAGGAACTTGGTTGAAATGCCTACGTTGCTGAGTTTAAGGAAAAGAGCATTTCTATCTATGGAGTCAAAGGCTGCCTTGAAATCCACGAAAAAAGCATATAGTTTCTTTCCTTTATCAGGGTATACCTTAGCTATGCTTGTCAACGTGAAAATGTTATCTACGGTGCTATAATCTTTGCGAAATCCTGCTTGGGTTTCACTAAGGAGCCCATTTTCCATTATCCATTTCGTTAAGCGATTAAGAAGTATTGCCGAAAAGATTTTCATAACTGTATTTAGAAATGATATTCCACGGTAGTTACTGGCGTCTTCTGCATTCCCTTTTTTCAAGATTGGAAAGATAATGCTTCTCCTGAAGTTTTCGCCTACCAAGCCTTCCTCAAAAATCCGATTAAAACAACTAGTAAGGTATTGCAGAAATTTCTCGGTGGAATACTCGTAAGGTATGCGGTCTACTCCTGGAGCCTTATTTAGCTTACAAGCGATAGTTACTGCTTTTACCTCTTGAAGTGTGAACATCGCATCAAGTTCCATATTTTCTATATAAGGAAAAGCAAACAAGTGATGATTTAAGCTAGCTGGAGGGTTTAACAAGTTTTAAAAATATTCTGCTAAGACATCTGCTTTTACTTGTATTCTAGAGCGATTAGCGACTTCTCTGCTGTTCAATCTTCTAGCTAGTTTCCAAAAGTCACGGCTGTCCCTTGCTTCTGTTAATTCTTGTGAGAGGTTTTGCCAATACAGTCTTTGTTTTTCTTTGCAGATACTTTTGTACTCGCTATTTGCTTTTTGGTAAGCTAGTTTTGTGGCAGCGGTTGGTGTTTTTTTTGCGAGACGTAATTTAGCAAACGAATTGTTTCTCGCACTTAGGCAATCTGCGTCATACCATGGCTGTTTTTTTGTTGATCTTCCCCTTCCGTTCGGTTGGAAAACTTTTGCCGCGATAGCTACACAAGACGTCAACTCCTCTATTTCTTGATTTGCTTCTGATCCGTAGAAGTCAGTGGTGTCCAGTACCCGATCAAGTTCTGTTTGGTATCGTTGTATGAATTTGTCGTTCCATATTAGCTTCGGAAGCAGTTGTCTTTCAGGCTCGGTATTTGCGTTTTGTGAGGCAAGTTTTGCTGTGACTAATAGCGGAAGATGATCGGAGAAGGGGTATTCACCTTTCTCAAGATCAGGCTTACAGTTTAACCATTCTTCTCTCGCTAGGCAGTAATCTTTCGTTGAAGAGGAAGTTCCTCTGAAAAAAGTAAGAGAGCCATCTTCATCGCTTTTTGTTCGGCCATTCAGAAGCGATAAGCCAAAAGACTCACATAATTCGATAAAATTTCGACCATTGCTGTCTATTGTTTTATCTTTCGACATCCTGGGCGTATGAATCACCAGCGAAATCTGTATGAAATTCCCATAGCTGTGTGTTACCGACCCTGGCGTTGCAATCTCCAATTAGCATCACATTTTGTTCCTTAAATTCCAAGAAGAAGTTGTGTAATGAGGAAAAATCTGGCTGCCAAAAGCTGCAATTGAAGTAAGTTGGGATGATGAAGACCGTTTGTCCATTATTTAAGATTCTAACAAACGTTCTTTCAAAATCGTGAACAAAGCATCAATGAAAGGTTTTTTTGATACTTTTCCTTATTCCGTAAAGACATCCTCCACTAGCTCTGCCATGTGTTGATGTTCTCGATGCAAAGGTCCAGTACAAATCATAATCCTCAAAAAAGTGTGTGAAGGTAACTTCGTTCGATTCAATAAAGGTTTCGTACAGGAAAAAGATATCATATACTGATTGATTAAACTGAAAAATTCCCTAACCTGTATTTTACTACGTAACCCTGCTATATTATATGATATTATTTTTAAAGTGGAAATATTTTGTATAACATTATTTTTTAAAATACTATATTCATTTTGGATTTTAAGATTATTTTTTAAATTTTATTTATTTTTAAGTTATTTGATAGGCTGACGGCTTTAATATTAAAAATTGGTTTTCTGAACGCTGCCCGCAGTTTGAAAGCCTCTGACACCACCTGCCAAAGTTGAGATGTCACCAATTAAATGATGGAGAAACGTCATTCCATCATTGTCTTCGCATGTGAGATTGTTTTTGGCATCCACATAAAAAATATGTTTGTCTATCGCGATTTTTTCTCCTCGAACTTGTGCTTTAATTTTGTTATTCTTTGAAAGAACCTCTTTTCTGATGTTGAGCAATTGTCGTCTTTTCTCACGGGCTGCCACTGGGTAGTATCTATGTAGGGAAATGCCCTCGTCGCGAAGTTTTGATGTCGGTGCATAAGAAGTGCTCACAATGCTGTCTACATAGTCTTTCCTTTTCAGTTCTACCAAAACGTTATTTACTTTTGGGTTATTTGACCGTAATGAGCGGATTTCTGTTATTACACCTGAGTCATTTGAGTCCAACAAATCTATGCAGATACTTCTTGCTTTATCAGCCGCAATTTGGCCTGTTACCACAGGAAGGTGCAGGATAATGTTTTTTTCAATTGCTTTCTTGGCTAACCAGTTAACCTGACGTTCGAGCTCAAAAATTTCGACTCCATCTGATGCAGCTGGTCTTGAAGAGCTGCATTGTTTTGCCTCAGGTCGTGAATTTCCGTCTAGGTCCGACTTCGTGGCCACATTTTTTAGCTTTTCATCGAGAAGCAAGGAAAAATCACTGAGCGACATGTTTCCGACGGCGATATTCTCCTTTGATGTTGATTTTTGAGGTGGAAGAGATGGGGATGTATCGGATAATTTTCTTTTTGGAGTTGCAGTACTGACATTTTCGCAAGATTTTACCGGTGTCCGATGCATGTCTACTTTTTTTTGTTTGTGGTCTTGGTTTACAAGTTAAAGTGAAGATAAAATGACTCACCCTGGGTGTTATAGTGAATATTTACTCAAACTTGTTTTTTATTTAAATTGTTTCTTAAATTATAAGTGATGTTTTAACAAAATATTTCACTTTACTTGGAGCAGATCAAAAAACACAACTAGTTCACACACACACTCTCTCTCTATCATCGTAACTTTGTTTGAATGTGCATGTACGATAAGAGTACCTTTTAACTATAGATAATGTTATGAAATGGAGTACGATTTGTTCGGGGGCCACAGTTTTCACGAAGAGAAAAATGATAACGGCGTTCAACTAACAGACTTTTCAGAAGCTCTTAAAACGGTGAAAAGTAGTATACTAGTATACGACTAAGGCTAGAAACGCACTTGTGATTTTTTGTCGCGCGATCAATTAGTCGCAAAAAATAGAACTAATGAAAATCATACTGGGTTGCGATCAAATTTTTTAGTCGCAACGACAGAAAATCGCAAGTGCGTTCCTAGCTTGAGAATGCACAAAGCAACCTGGCACTCCCCAAATGGTCAATATGCAAACCATATGGTCAATGTGCTAATCGGCGGAAGACACGTCTCTTACATCTTAGACGTGCGCACTTTTCGTTGCGGTAAGGTGACCTCGACTGTCCAATTAAAAGAAAGTAAGAACCATCCTAAAGAAGAATTCGACGTTGGTCACTTTAGCAGAGAGCAGAGTCGCCAGAGCCTACATGAGCAGGCGCCAACTGCCAGTAGTCCCAGTTTTGCGATATCATAAAAGAGTCTGACGAAACACGAAACTCCTGAAAAAACTAAAAAAGATGACAGAAGATGCACATGCGAATAGCGAACATGCAGTGTTAAGCAAGGGCACCAAGAGAAGAGTACCGAGCAAAGAGAAGAGAGGAAAAAAAGACTGCATTGAATGATGTTAACTTACGCAGCCTTTCAGCTCAATGAGGAGATCAAAGAGCCTCGTGATCTAAAAACACCAGGAAGTTTTATAAACAACCAACGTAACTTGCTGTTGACCTTTCACCGTAAACCCTAAAGAAACAGATTGAACCAGAGAATATCAATTACCAAGAAGCCAATCTTTCGTACGTTTCACCCTCCAAAACCCATTTGTTTACATTGTTGTATTTGTAATTTCACTTCGTGTCGATGAATAGATGTGAATTGCAACAACAATGTAACGCGGTGAGATTTATGTGTTTTGACAGCTCAGTTTTTTTTCTTTTGAAAATTGGAAAATAGTTTTGAAAATTCTTCGGCTAAAAACAAAAATATCGTTGTTAAATTGTTTAATGTATACAAACAATTGTAATTAATAGTTAATATTCATCCACAATTATAATAAAATACAAAACAATAATCTATAAATTGTTTTCAATCACTCAGATTTCCGTTCATCTTCAATGCATCTTGCATATAATACAGGGTGGCCCTTTCTTCATCCAGAATAATTTTAAAATTATTGTTGGATATATTCTAAGGAAAAAAATAGTTAAGAAAGTACGAAATAAAAAAATAGTTTTGCTGCAATTTGACACCCGGAACTTCAATTTGTTGTTTAAATTCCACTAAACTCTCAATTTCCACTTTAGAAGTATTAAAGTAGATATTAGGTGGGTTTTATTATCTTCTGTCGGGATTCGGGTATTGATCTGGATTAACTTTAGGTACAAAAAAGATAAAGGCCACTTTACACGATTATAGAAGTCATATGACTTCTCGTATGACCTATCAAAAAATTCATACCATATCGTCTGAACACACTCATATATCTCAAATGACTTCTCAGAAGCAAAAAGCATATGACTTTTTTGACATTAGAACTGCAGCTAATTCCATTTGAGAAGTCAAACGAGATTTTTTATTTTCATGGAAAGTAGTGAATTCAGAGTATTGAAAATAAAAATATTTCTACAAAAAAAATTTATTTTGAAAGAAAACAACAATGGATAATTCATAAAAAGTAGTTTTGCTCCACAAACATTTATTTGCTTATGACTTTTTTTTCTTTTATTATGGTTTTGACAGATAATCATAGGAAAAATCAAATGCGAAGTAAAGACGTGTAAACATAAGAAAATTATAACCGTATGAAATGACAGCTCATATGAGAAATCATACAGAAAATATAATGACAGGTCATATGACTTATATTATCGTGTAAAGTGGCCTTAACTAAGGAATTTTCAAAATCGTTTTTGTTGCACGTGTTAAAAGGTAGTCCAGATGAGCATCTCTATCGAATATAATAAAACAACAACAGCTATTTTTGATTTTTTTAAACTTCACGACATCTAAGCATTCGGTTTTGAGTGTTGAATAAAGGAGTATTGAATACTTTTTACTGAAATTATAATTCATAATGTAGAAAAGTTAAATAGTTTTAACAAAAAAATTAATTTTTTTTTTACTTTAAAGTTTGAAAATTATTTTTAAAAAAATCATTACGAAACAACTTAATTTGAAAAATTGATTTGAGAATGGATTTTAAGAAATTATAGCATGATTTCGTAGCTATTGTCGTATTTTTAAGTTATTTTCATTCATTCAAACAAAATTAATTTAATTTTGATTAATTTTTATTTTTTTTTATTTCTTATCTAAAAGGGGAGAAATAATCGGCCCCTCTTAAACAATTTGTTTTTCTAAAAATATTATTTCATAAATTATCCTGCATGAAATAGGGGACACCCCGTATTTGGTTTTGTTTTGACATCTAATTGACAGACCGAGGTGAATAATTCTGACCACGGAGCGTGTTCAACAAATAGAAACCAAAGTAGAGCCCGGTTCACATTGGTACGTATTTGGCGTAAGCTAGTGTGTAGCAGCGTAAAGGCTCTCCCTAACCAACGCGAATGCGGAGCGACGACGAATTTTGTTGTTGTTTAGCGTTATGTAATTGTCATATTTTGTACTATTGTGAATGATTCGCTGCGAATCGCTCCACATTCGCGTTGGTTTGGGTGAGTCTTAAAACAAAGTGACGAAAATTTAAATCTATTTTCACATGTCCTACTCGTAGCTTCATTTTTGCGTAGTAGGCTTTTCAATTATTACTTCAATAGTGCACAAGAGTAGGTAGTAGGTATATCAATCGAATATGAAATAAATTTTAATTTCCAAAATGGAAGAGTGTTGACGAGTTTTTTATTTTTGCTAAGCATTGTTTATCTGTTATATTTTGTATCATTGCGAATAATTTGCTATGATTTGGTGTTGGTTTGAAGGAGCTTTTAATTCAATTGCACTCATAAAGCATGAATTAAAAAAAAGAACAACGGATTTAGGTGTGGATTTAACTAATAAATAAAGGCAACCCCAAACCAACATGAAATCATAGCGAATCATTCGTAAAGATACAAAATATGGCAAGTACACAACCTTTAAAGGCTCTCCCAAACTAATGACAATTTGAATCATTCACAATAGTTCAAAATATGACACATACACAATGCTAAAAAACAACAAAAAATCGTCGTCGCCCCGCATTCGCTTTGGTTTAGGAGTGGAACCGGACATTTCGGTCCGAATCTTCACATTTCCCATACAGTTTTGAAATTTCTAAATGTGCGATTTCGGTGAATTTAAATAAATACGAGACAAATATCTAATCTCACAGTTTGCACTTATTTTGTTTCAAAAAAAGGAATGACTCAAAAGTTATCGTGTAATAGCAGAAATAATCCCGTGTAAACACCAAACACCAATGAAAATAAAGACAAAAACAATTTGTCAATATATGTTCCCACCAAAATGAAATTCGAGCTTGTAGTTAAAAACTATCGATATTTCAAGTGTATGGAACAAGATTTCAAGAATATTTCGATGAAATCTCAATAAAAACTCTAGATCGGTTTCGTGGGAACGTGGTATTAGCTTGCGTATTAAGCCTTAACTACAAGTCTGTTCATGTACTTCCCATAACTACGAATTTTATATGAGCTTTAACAGAACTTTGGGCTAAATTCGTGGAAATTTGTATTTTTGGGAGTACGTGAACAGATATTACAGTGGCACATTTTTGAAAATTACCAAAGTAAAAATATTTCCCCTTTGAGCAGTTGTTTTATGAAAAAGAATATACAAATTTTTTCTTTAAGCAAATTTTATTTTTATTTTTTATTTTTATTTTTTATTTTTGCAATATTACAAAAGTAAAAAAAAATTCCTGCTAGAGCAGTTGTTTTGTGAAAAAGAATACACAAATTTTTTCTTAAATCAAAATTCAAGCTTCCTGCATCATTTTCATAAGTTTCCCAGTGAGAAGCACTTTCCCGAAAAAATCAATGCTCGTGTAAACAAGAAAAACTCAAGTTTTGAAACCATGCTTTTACCATTTTGCTCTCGTAGTTTATAACATGAACATGACACACTATAATATCCGTACCACTTATTTGTCACGGGTATTATATCAGTAACCTACACCTTTTTTTATTTAAAGTTGCTCCAAATCTTCCACATAATTTTAATTTGGATGATATATAAGGTTAAGTAAGCACTTTAAATTTCGTTCTTCAGGTTTTAATACTTTTTGAACATGTCCCACGATTTTCAAAAATAACCGACAAATTAATTCACCATTCCTATACAGACTGTGGTCAGTGACTAGTTGCTTCTATGTGTGCGGCTGTCACTAGTGGTGAGTGACTAGTTGATTCTATGTGTGCGACTTGTACTGCTTTTCACTAATACTTTGCAAATATAATCATTACAGCTGTTCGCTTCAGCTTGTAGGCAAATCCAACTGACAGCTGAGGATTGCCATCTTTATTAGTTTATCTATGGATTGAACTAGCAACAGCAACATCACCAGCAACGACAGCGGCCGTTCTTTTAAAATCAATCGTTCAGCACAGATTACACCAGCACCAGCAAGATCAACAGTTTCGTTAGGCCAAATTCCAAAATTTGGTGTTGCCCGTGCAACTTGTTGTTTTTGTTTTTACTTTCAATTCTTTCATGTGAAATGCCAAACAGCTGAATTGACTGGTAATGTGGTAATGTGTTTGAAAAATTTTTCCTGGCCAGCGTGCTGTTTTCGGTTGACGGTGTTGGTGCTGATTAAATCTGTTTCGCATATAACGCAGGCTCTTTGAAAAAGTGTGTTATGATGATGCTATATCTTCTTATTTCAATGTTTGGTTGATCTAAGATCGTGGTATCTGTATTCAGAAAAAGTGCCTAATTACCACTTTGCGTGAAGTGATATTTATTTAACAATAAATTATCCACTTCTGCTGAAACAGATATTTAAAACTACATCGGGTAGTTTATGTAAACCTCCGCATAGCCTGTGGTTTCACGACATGCATAGATCGACATTACCAATGAACCTATTACTGAGAATGTTATCTAAAAAACATATATCGGAATAATCATTGGTCTTCATTGATACATCATTATGATAACAATAACAAAAACGAATATCGTCTGTATACAAGTATTCTGTATCTACATTATGCTTGCTATGCAGATTGTATTAAAAGAAGGAATTTTGGAGAGGAGTTGCTTGGTTGAGATAATCTCAATCGAAAATGAGTCAGTCCCCATTTAGAGTTGACAAAAAAAAACTTGTTTGGGGTCACCTAGTAACCGAAGCACATGAAATAGTAGATGTATCAAAGCAGCATTTTTAGCAGCTACTAAATGGAGATCAGTTAGAGAGAGAAATAAAACAAGAGGAGTGCCTACCTTCAGTCAATAAAGACAAGAACCACCACTCAGTACTGAAGAGGTAGAATTAGCTATAAAGAAGGTTATAAGGAAAACAAATCCACTGGATCTAATGGTTCGCCAGAGGAGCTCTTCAAGCATGGAGGGGGTGTTTTGAAAGGGTGCATGCATAAACTCATCAACCAAAATTGACTTGCCTTTCAGTTCCATATTATACCCCCTACAAAAAAGATGACCCTATGTCCTCGAAGAACAACTATTAAGGCATATTTTGGATAAACGTCACATACGAGATCCTATCCAACGTAATGTGTGAGCATCTTAAGCCGTTCGGCAACCCTATAATCGACAAGTATCAGTGTGTCTTCTGGCCAGGCAGATCGACGATAAACTAAATATTTATACTCTTAGGCAAACTCTGCAAAAGACGAACGAGTTCCAGGTAGAGGCTCATCATCTAATCATCAACTTCAATACTGCATATGATAGCATTCATCGTCAGGACCTCTATAGTATTGCGATGGCTGAACTTGGGATTCCGGGAAAACTGATCCAGCTGTGTCACGTGACATTGGAAAATACCATATGAGCAACCTCTATAAATGGTTTTATCTTTAAGTTATAGCGTATCAAAGTTTACTTGAGATATCTCAATTACCAATATAACTATATAATGATTTTCATAACGTTTTTTTATCGAGAGAAGGTTCTAAGTACATACACATCGCTTTCGAGAAAATCAATGTTAAATAGTTCACGTTGTATATCTTTTGTGTCATATTTTACATATATATTTCACATCACACTTGATTCTAACAATGGGATGCTTTGGAGCAACAAGGTTGTTTATATCTACGAAGAAACAAGGTTATATCTTCTGCTCTATTTATTTGTTTTTAGTATGTGAGATTCTATATCTTGCTACATAGAGCCTTGTGAACTTAAGATCTAATGGAATATTTGAGGATAGAACCCCATTCACTCCTTTTTCATTGATTATTTCCGCAAGAGATATTAAGACAATCCAAATACGGATAGTGACAATCGAAAGAGCGTAGCCATTTTAGTACGATTCAATATATAACTCAATTTTGACAAAAATGATAGTTGGAACCTTGTTGTCCTAAGATCGCGAGTTGCATCTCCGATATAGGGTAACCACGAAGGAAGGTCTCCGCATCGATTTTTTTTATCCAACGGGATTCTTACCACACTGAAACCGGGACCAATTTATAAAAAATCAATTAATAATTTTTCTTTCTTAATTTATGTCTGAAATATAGCAGGATGCTTCTTGTAAAAGAAGATTAAAAGACGTCGACTTGATTTGACTTCTGTTTATTATCAAAAGAATGAGAAATGCAATTAAGGTTAAGTTAAGTACAAAAAGTAGATATAATTATAGCAAGCTCATAATTAACAGAATGTAGAATTATAGTAAGCTTGTAAGAATTAAAGAAAATAGTTTTAAGCTTTGAACATAATGATTTTACATAAATCTAAATGTTGTTTACTTCAACAATTTATAAATCTCATTGGGGAAGTTTAAAGTTATTACACTTTCCCGTAGCTTTTAGACCACCAGCTCATGAGTCTTGGTTCTGTTTAATCTTCGAACATTGTCTCGTATACATTTAACCCGGTTTCCATTTCGGAGTTGGTATGACTTTGCAGACACGATATAAAGGTTGTAATTTGTTTTCCTGTAAGCTTATGACCCCGCTTAAATAATGTTTTGGATACCTAATCGTAACTTTACTTAGGTATGCATTGTCAAAACATTTAAAAATTGTTAAGTCATACAAAAAAATTATGTTAAAAAGAATGCTTTCCATTCATTATGCATATTTCATTAAATGATATTTTAAATTAAATCTTAAAAATACGAAGTGGTTAAGACTAAGAACATGTGACCAAATCTTATATTTTATTTCTTTTTTCGACTGAAATCAGACGATAGTGATACCGATACTGAAACCGATATTGACACCGATATCAATACCGATACCAGTAACGCTACTGGTACCGATATTGGTACCTATACCGATACTAATACCGATATCGATATCAATACCAATACTACAGATCATTGAGTATCTATATTTTTTTTTTACAACATATCACACAGACACATTGCGATGGAAGAATTGCCATGTCATAGTTCTCAAGAAATTAAATTGTATTCACAAGTCAGTAGGTCTTGGTTAAAATTTATTAATCTATGAATAACATAACGATTTGCAAAAGGTTTGAATAATGAATATAACATTTTATTGGCGAATGTAATGTTTTGACTTAAAATAAATACATAGGCATATGCCGTTTTCGATTGGATGTTTGGAGTACTCCTTTTCTACTTCTTTTTCACTCCAACTACTCCAATTTTTCCATTTGCCATATGAATGGAACAGAACAGAACAGAAATGAAAATGTAAAAAGAATTAAAAAATTCACATCGATTTTTAAATACGTTTTGTGAAGAGCATGACATATTATTTATATGGATTTGTACCTACGATGGAAAAGAGATATAATAATGGATATTAAGAAGACAGTAGGGGCAATTCCATGGTAACTCACCTTACATTTGGGAGAGTTTCACGAGCTTCTTTATTAAAATGTTCCAATTTATTTAAATATAAAAATAAATATATACTCAATACATGGTAGACTTCAACTACTAGGAAAAAATACAAATTTTGGTGAACAAAAATTCTTTCTTAGTAAAAAATGCGAAAACATGTTGGTAATTCACGTTACCCGTTTCGGACACGGGTTTTGTGGCAGTACCATGCACATTTTTTTTTAAATTGAACAAACCAATGAAGCTTAACAAGAGTGTTGATAAAATAAATTTGGTGGCGCAACAGCTCATGGAGAACCAGAGCCTAGTGACTTACAAATCTCAACCATTCCTGTGTGCGTGCTATTGGCAGGAATGGAGGAGACCTACAATTTTGTGTCGAGTCCGAACGGCTAGATGAGAAGCACTTATTCATTACAAGTATACTCTTGGAGGATTTGTCAGTTCCTCGCAAGAGGCAGTACCTCGGGAAAAATATTTCAACTAGAGTGTTGAATTAGATACAAAAATATATCAGCCTATTTATAACTGTAAAGAAACTTTAAATTACTGAAAATATTTTTTACATATTTTAATAAAACTCACGTAACTCACGTTAAAAAAAGTCGGTAACTCACGGCCTTTCATAATTTCATATTATTTTCAACCAATTTTTTTGATTCTTGTAGGATTTTTGGAATTCTAATTTTAAAATTAGCGAACAATAGACAGGGGGCGAGAAAAATTTTCCATTTATCTATCGTCATATCCACTTTTTTATGGAATTACCCGTAGGTATGATGTTTAAAATGTGATTGTTATTTGTCTTAAATATCATAAGTAGATAAAACAAAACCGCAACTTGTTAACTCAGCGTAGGATTGTTATAGTCTTTTCTTCGATTTTTCTCCCAACACTTTCTGAAATATATCACAACATTCTTTTAATGAAACTAATCCAGTTTAAGCCTTTTCAAGATAATACAAAACAAAACGAACCACGCCCCAGAACAGCACAGTTTGAAAAAATATTCGTACAAGTGCTCCCACAGCTGCTAGCTCTACCATTACAACAATCAAACATCAAGCTACAAAGCCACCCTTGCATTTTCCACCAAAAAGGCATGTACAGAGCATTCATTCAATTGGGAAACGGAAACGCCTCCTCTCCATATGAACCATATTTTGTATTTACAAATCCTCCACTCGAGCCCCTTTACTTGCATTCCCTTTTCATATATTAAAAATATACAATTTTGGTCTTCAGATATTTGCATTCTGATGGAAGTGATGAGCAGCATATTTTCTAATGGATTTCTTTTAAGGACACAACTCTCACACCTACAATAAAGCACATATAAAAGTCGTCAACTTCTCACCGTTCTTGGTTGCTGAAAGAAAATATTTTATTTTATTATACAAACATTATATTCCTTTTTAATTAAGGTGACCATATTTTATTAGAGGAAGGTATAGAGTAAATAAAAAAAAATTAAATTTAAAATACAAATTTAGTAGTTTTATATTAAGTGATTTATTTTTTATTTATTAGCTATATTGCCTTAAGACTTTTTAAAATTTTCTTTTTTCATAATATTAATATTTATAAACTTTAAGTTGATTTTTTATTAAAATAGTTTTAAAAAAATAAATACAGCGTATCTATGCATCGGCAAAAGCCTCCCCCACTATTCTCCACTCGTTTCTATTGTACGTTTTCTGGAACCATAGTCTGTCGAACACGAGCTACAATCGTCCCTCCATATTTTTGGATGAGGTCTGATCAGTCTCGTACAAAAAACCGCTAATTCAGTGCATTCTTTTGTCCATCTGCCATCTACATTTCGCAGGACATGTCCTGCTCAGTCCCATTTCAGCTTTCTTCTCTTCCAAACAACCATCTTCAAAAGCTATCTATCTGCGTTTGTCGACGTTTCATATTCGCTGTGATCTTCTTATCTTAGATTTGCACATTCCATGGACCTTTGAGTTGTTGCAAGTCGCCTTTACAACGACATGTTCTTATTCTACGTTTGCGACCCATATGTTAGCACTGGTAAGACAGTTGAATCCAAAATGTATTTTCTAGTTTTGTTTTAATTTATTGGAGTCCAGTCCAGCACAGGTTTAACATCTCGAAATTGCCACCAAACGTTTGTGATTCTTCTCCTTATTTTCTCTTTCATCAAAAGTAACTAATTGACCTAGGTATATGATATCCTCGACGTATTCAAACTTCTCTCCATTTAGAAGTTACATATGTATCCTTCTCGCATTTGTCATAACTTTCGTTTTGTTTTCAATAGCCAGTAGACCTACTTTAGAGCATTCAGCAATAAGTTCGTTGGTCATCTTCTGGAGATCTTCAGGATTACCACTCATCAGAATAATATCATCAGCAAACCACAAGTTTGAAAGATTTTTTCCATTGACCTTTATGCCCATTTTTCCCAATCTGTTTTGTCCCCCGTGGGTAGGTGCAAAACCTGCATCAGGCTCTATGAGGACCGAAAAACGCATGCTCATAGGTGTGTGAGATTCTTACTACACTAAAACTACCTCCACTTCCCGATTGCAACTAAGTTAAAATTATTTAGCAATTTATTTTTAAAGAAGTTAAGTAACGTGTTGCAGGTTACTTTCCGGTGGAAATTCGTGCTTATTCCGTGATTTGAAAGCGGTTTTCTGTTCACCACACCAAGTCAGAAGGTTTTGTTCTTCGCAGATGGCGTGGGCATACTAAATTTAACTCGTCAAGAATGTCAATAATCGTTGAATTAGCGTGTTCTAATAGCCGATTTCTATGTTTTCGCGTGAAACTTTTAACTCCCGAGATCCCTGTGAAGATCTTCGTGTTTATATACCATGGAGCATTTACAAATTACCTAAGCAATTTATTTTCAAACGTTTGTAAGTTATTTAAGTTTGTATCGCAGGTACAGCCCCAGAGTTGTATACCATAAGTCCAAACAGGTACCTGTCTGTATAAAATTAATTCATTAAGCTTAGAATATTTATCGAGAAGCCGGTTCACATCTCTTAATTTACTTTTTAGTTCTTCGCATTTCATTTTCACGTGCGGCTTCCATTTCAATTTCGCGTCTAGAGGCATTCCCAGGTACTTTGCCTCATTTGAAACATGAGCAGTATTAAGAAATACGGCTAATCTATACATTTTTGTATACGTAATGTCCACGTGGACTGACTTTTCACCATGTTATCGTCCACTCATAAACATTATTAAGAGCATTTTGTAATTTAATTGTTTTTTCTTTCAATTTTAATCCTTTTGCCTACTGCTAGTATTACAGTATCATCAGCAAACGTGGCTACGATAGTATCTTCTGTTTGAGGTATATTGCGTGTAAATGAAAGGTAGAGAACTGGACCTAATAAACTTCCTTGTGGTGCCCGAGCCACTATTTCTTTGAAATTAGAAAAGTTATTTCCGTGTCTTACACGAAAAAGTCTGTTATCTTGATATCCGTTTAGAATGTTATAAAGCCCTTCAGGCAGAACTTGGCTTAATTTTAATTTGAGACCTTCCTACCACACCTTGTCAAACGCCTGTGACAGGTCCAAAAAGACAGTCGTACAGATTTTTTTTCTTAAAGAGCTCTCTCAATTACTTCAGTAATTCTTTGCACTTGATCAATTGTCGAATGCTTGCTTCTAAATTCGAACTGATGTTCAGGTATTAATTCTGTCTCTTCTATTATCGGCTGCCGGCGTAGGAGTAGTATTATTTCAAAAGCTTTTGATAGTATAGGAAGAAGTGAAATCGGCAAGACCTCCTTTCGTGAGATGGTTTGACAGGTTTCAAAACCATTATGACCTTAGAGCGGCATTTGTTATGTAAAGGAGGTTAATAAATCCTTTACAAGGGAGCATTTTTAAAATTTCTGTCATGATTACGCCATATCCTGGAGCTTTATTTGACTTAAACTTCTTTGTTTCAATTTTTAAGTCGGCAAGTGTAGGATTTCTGGTTGTGTAACTTTCATTTGAGGCAAAATTCATGTTAATATTTTTGTTGAGTTCTTGCCCATCGAACAGCTTAAAGGTTTCCTATGCCATTTTTTAATGAATAGACTTACTCCTGAACAAGGTGTGCAAATCTTGCAAATTTATTTCCAAAATAATGGATCGGTTCGCACGACGCATCGCGAAACAATCAATTTATTGAAAAAAACTTTTGCTGGGGTGCCGAATATTCGCTTCTAAGGCGTTAATCGTTTTGGGCTTATCTGCGTAGACAAGCGATTTCACTTAACCCCACACAAAAATAACCTCACGACACGCGAGATAATGCGATGACCAAAAGTTTCCAATACAAGGCTGCAAAAAATAATTAAATAATGGTTTTGTCTCAAATAACTCGAAGGCAAACCAATCTTTGTTTTTTGATTGCATATTGAACCCCTTAAAATATTTTGGAAGATATCCAGAATTGGTGAGTGTTTAATAACAAATTAACATCGAACCACAAGTTCCTGAGAGCACCAATAGGAAGTTACCAGTATGGGTCGCATCCAGGCTCGCTTTATCCAAACGTTCACGTCATGGAAATTTAGCAAGACGAATATGGTCACTCCATTATTTAAAATAAATGGAAGCAAATTACATCATGCAAAGCATATTCTTTTAACGTCTAAATAAATGACATGGTAGGTTCATCGAGAGCGATGATCTTTTCATGTGCATGCATAATTAAAGCAAACTCATTCACGATTATATTATTCACCGTCACCGTCACCGTTATCGCACCGCGAATGCAAATGCACCATCTTCACCAAATATAATTGCTTAAGATTGAATTTATAATGAGGCTTCATGGGAACAAGGATTCATCTGTGTTATGTTAGCCTATGAGGTTAAGGATTCTTAACAACACAAACATTTTAAAATGTTATGATTTGTCTCCTGTGTTCAGTCAGTGGGATCTTACAAATTTGTTTGGGCATTTTAATTACAAACTTTTTCTGAAGATAAAAAGAAGAACAATCTATCCAGGAAAAGAAAAAAATGAGAAAACTTTTTTTTAAACTTAGAGAAATAATTGCAACGAAAAAGTTTTCTTTTGGGGGCTTTTCTTTGGTTTGGTCGTCATTATGCGGGCATAGATAGATACTGATGCTGATAGAGGAAAAAAAAGGAAATAGGTATCATTCCCTAATGAGAGAGAAGAGGGTGAATCTCCTTTACAGGAAATAAATTATGGCTGTTTTTTTACTTTTGTTTGCAGTTAAAAAGAAAAACTTTTTTACTTTGCAATAAATTATTACTCTTTTATTTATAATAATTCTATGAAGTGCATATTTTTTTAGCCTAGTTAATTAAAACAAAACATATAAAAACTTTAAGTCAGAGGAACACATCTGAGAAAAAATAGGTTGGGAGGTGGCTTTGCTAATGAGATAGACATACTTTTTATCAAGTATTTTTAGGATTCAAATAAATACACAAGAATACAAATACATATATGAAATACGTGTTCATCGAAACATTTTAATACCGATGCTAAGGTGTGGAATCGTGTAAGGTGATTTGTAATTAATGAAAGTCACTAAACAATTTCCATCTTGTCTATGTAAAGTTATTATCACAAGTTATAGTAACATTTTTGTGATTCTTGTTTGTATATCATGGGACTATATTTTAATTTTTTCTTTTTCCTAAAACTACGAAACTTAGAATAATTTGTGAATTACTTGTTGCTTTGTAAATTATTGGCAAATTTCTGTTTTATAAATAATTCGAATCGACTCTAGTAACTAAATACATACAAAGACGTCTCTAGTCCTAAGAGTACCTGGAGCAAATTCAGAGAAGCCACCTTTTCCGATACAAAAACAAATTGTGGACTCAGTTTTTAGTCAGTCCCACCATATTTATATTGACTCCAAACCTCTTCCTACTCATTTGATAAAGCATCATAATAATTTTTCAATTAAAATTTTTAGTTTTTATACATAAGTTCACCGCATTGTAGCCATGGAAGCGCCTTTCACGGGTTTTTGCAGGTTCCTGTTCGCAGTATAGTACCTTTCACGGAAAGCCACTTGGACCAACTGCGAGCTGCCCTTTTGTTCCACCTAGAGTCCTAGACACTAGTATCCCAGACCTGAAACTTAAAATCAATATATTTATTGGTGTAAAGATAACAAATCAAGTTTATTTGATGAGTTATTTATGTAAATGTACAGTATGGCGTATGTGGAATATTTTAATATTCATTTTATAATCAAGACAGAAATTCAAAAAAGCTCCCTAATAAAGGATTTTCTAGCTGCCTTAAGGTAAGAATATTTTCAGAGCCAAAATGGAAAGTTGCGAAAGTCGTAATGATTTTGAAACCTGCCAAACCATCTCACAAAAAGAGGGCGACTTCGCTTTTTCCTATCATATCAAAGGTTTTTGAAATAATACTACTCCTACGCCTGCAGCCGATAATATTAAAAGAAGCAAGCATTCCATAATTCCATAAAAGACACAAGTACTGACGTTATTGAGAGAGCCCTTGAAGAAAAGAAAATCTGTTCAACTTTTGTTTTGCTGTTTTGCACAAAAGCCTCAAATTTAGACAAGCTTTGCCGGAAAGACTTTATAACATACCAAACGAATATCTAGATAACAGACACGGAAATGAATATTCTAATTTCAAAGAATTCGTGGCTGGGGTACCACAAGGAAGTGTATTAGGTCCAGTTCTCTACCTTTTATTTACACGCGATATACCTCAAACAGAAGATACTATCGTCGCCACGTTTGCTGATGATACTGCAATACTAGCAGTAGGCAAAACGATTAGAAAAGCTACAATTAAATTACAAAATGCTCTTAATAATGTTAATAAGTGGACAAAAACAAGGCGAATAGTGCTTAATGAACAAAAGTCAGTCCACGTGGACTTTACGCATACAAAAATAAATAGATTACCCGTCTTTCTTAATACCACTCGTGTTCCATTTGCAAATGAGGCAAAGTATCTCGGAATTAAAGTGGAAACCGCACGTGAAAATAAAATGCGAAGAACTGAAAAGTAAATTAAGAGATATGACTGGCTACTCGGTTAATATTCAAAGCTTATTACTTAGGCGTACTTAAACCTGTTTGGACTTTTGGTATACAACTCTGGGATTTTACTTGCGATACAAACTTAAATAACTTACAAACGTTTGAAAATAAATTGCTTAAGGCTCTGTGGATGCTCCGTGGTATATAAAAACGAAGATCATCACAGGGATCTCATGATTCAGGACGAAATAAAAAGTTTCTCGCGAAAACATACAAATTGGCTATTAGAACACGCTATATCAACTATTATTGACATTCTTGACGAGTCGAATTTAGTACGCCATCTGCGAAAAACAAAACTTACTGAATTGGTGCGGTGAAGAGAAACCAGCTTCTTTAAAATCGCGGACGTTACTTAACTTTCACCGGAAAGTAACCTGCTACACGTTACTTAACTTCGTTAAAAAAAAAAATTGCTAGATTAGTTTCAAGTTAGTTGGAATCAGGAATATAACAGCTCTAAATTGCCGTTCATCTCTGTTGGAGGTGGCTCAGCAGTTTAACATTCGTTGGGCATAGGGACATCCCCCCAGGTAATTTTAAGGCCGATGAACTCACTAAAAATGGAACAACTTTTCCTCCTTCTATCTTGTCCCTACTTGTAAACTTTTCATGAACCAAGATGCATTAGAGAGAACAAACCTTAGTTGGAACAATATCACCACTTGTTTGGCAACAAAACAAATCTGGCCAGTAATGGATTTAAAGCAGTCTAAGTGTTTGATACCTCTAAGTAGAGGAGACATTAGCTACATGTGTGTCTTATTTTTCTGAAAAACGGCTGCACAACTTTTCTTAAAAAAAGTAACATAAATTTCGTTTTGTAAAAGCTACAAGCAAACCAGTTCTCAAAAAATAGTTATTAATGGCACCTCCCAAGCAACCATTTTTTATTTTCGATTTCTTAAAAGCGGTTAATTTATTTTCAATAATTTTTGTATACAAAAGCTTCTGAGCAATGCAAATAGTTTTTCTTAATAAAATTTTCAAATTTTAAACTCTGTATAGTATTTTAAGACAAAAATTTACTTATATAAATAAATAACGGTACCTTTCGAACAAATGTTAAAAAACCGTTAAGGAAAATATTTTTCTTCTTAAAAATGGCTCAATCGATTGGTGGAATATACTACCAAAAAATATAAAATGATACAAATAGCAGCTATTAATCAATACTTACTTCTCATAGAACGTTTTTTTAATTTTGAATTTTCTCACTATCGGCTGAACAGATTTACATAATTTTTTTTGTATATACAAATTTCAAAAAAGACACAAAATATTGCATTGGCATTTGCCAAAACTTAACGCAACAAAGACGATAAATTTTGGATAATGGTGCTGTGGTGAGTGATGAAACAAGGATTAAGCGTATTTGAACACATGAAAAAACATTTGTTCATCACTTCACAGCATATTTTTCTAAAATTTGGGGTGTTTGTTTCAATGAGTTTTAGTAAATGCCGAGGTTTTTTCTGCTTACACGTCCATATAACTTTGCATTGTTGATCGTTGAGTCGACTTCTTACAGTAATGTTTTGCTGAAGACATTGGCAGTGTTCAATGTTGTACCTAAAGCGATCTGAATAGGTTTATATTGTTGTAATCCTTCGTTTAAACACAGCTGATGGAAAAAGAGATCCCAAGCTATCCTACAAATTTTGAGATACAAAAATTTCCTATGAGAAATGTCAACAATAGCTGATTGTAAGCATACATGAATACAAAGCTATCCTAGATAGGCTATCCATTGAAACTTTAAGGTGGCCATTAACATCAAATTGCATATTAAATTTGGCCAAGGAATTAAAAGGATCTGCCTTATGCATATTGAAGTTTTGCGAGGGGTGGCTTTCGAATTTTGTTTTTTTATTTCTAGCTCACGATCGTGTTTTACTAAATTAATGACATTGTACTCAGCACACCATTTTTCAAGACATCTGAGTTACCTTCTCAAGAACTAGGAGCGTAAGATAAGACATAGATTTGAAGAATCAGCTCTCAATGAAATCCAAGAGCGTCTGACGCCTAATGTCCGGCCCATTGGTCAGCATCTGATCTCATAGGGACGGGTGTATTTAAGACCTTGAATAGAAGAAGTAACTAGGCTATTTATGGGTAACAAACAAAAGCTACAAAAAACAAATAGGGCAATGAGTAAAACAAACAGATATATTACCCCAGGTGGCAATCCATATAAACTGGTAAATCCACTCTCTTCGGAGATCGGTCCTAAGGATTCTGGGGAGGACTCCACCAAAAATATTCTCAAGGGTTACTCCATCGAAAACCCTTACCGAAAAATCTAATGACAAGGAAGTCATTAACGACAAAGGAACTAAAATCTATGAAAAGATCAAAATAAAAGATCCGCAGTGTTCCAAAAAAAGCAACGAGATCCACCAAGTTGAATCCGAAAATTATTTCGAGGAATTGCAAAAAGAAATAATAGCCAGAAAAAAAATTGAAGTCCTCGTTGAAAGTCTTCAGCAACAAGTTAAGTGACTTGAAGAAAAAGTCAGCTTGCTAGACAAGAAGACCTCAAATAATGACTGCAAGACTAGTCCAAAAATACTTGTAGTGAAAAGCCCACCAAAAACCATTGAGTTCCATACTGATGAGGAAGAGCTCCTTCTTGAAACAGATGATAACAGAAATAAACGTAAATCCAAGAAACGGAAAGCAGAGGGTAGCCCAGAGACTGTTAAAAAAATTAAGCAGGTAGCTTTAAAAGCGGATATTGCTGCAAAAATGAAAACATCAACAAATTAAATAAGAGATGTATCCCAAAAGAAGTCTTATGCTAAAGGTACTAGGCAAACTGCAACACCTTCAATCATTATTTCCGGATTGACAATGTTTGATGAGCTTAAGAACATAGTAGAAAAATGCACTAATAAGGCATGTAAATATACATCATACAATAAAGACAATTGGAAAGTCATTGTTGAAGACGCCGATGCGTATAGATCTATCACTGAAGAATTGAACAAAAAGAGAATTCAGTGGCACTCGTACGAAAATAAAGCTACAAGGTCGATAAAGGTAGTAGCAAGAGGCCTCGACTCTTCACGTGTTGCCACAGATATTGTCGAAGACCTTATTCAAAAAGGTTTCCAAGTTCTCGATGCGAATAATCTTATTAATTAAATTTGTTCCACAATGTAAACGCTGCCAAGCCTTTGGGCATACACAAAAATACTGCAATCGTGAGTTTGTTTGTGTTAAATGCGAAGGCAAGCATGCAACTAAAAACTGTTCCATGGGCAGAGAACAGAAAGCGAAATGTGTTAACTGTCAAGGCAACCATCCTGGAAGTTACAGAGGATGTCCAGTTGCCAAAAAATTCCAAGACACAAAAAGAAAAAACATAACTTGGAACAAGCTAAGAAACCCAAAACAAAACTAAAAATCAACCGCCAAAAGCAATCGCGAATAAATCGCTCTTAAAAAACAATGATGGACATAACACTAAAAATCGCAACATGAAATGCAAACGGTCTTTTACAACATGTATCAGAACTAAACATCTTTTTAGACATAGAGCATTTAGACATTTGTTTGGTGTCCGAAATTCACCTCGCTATAGAACAAAATCTTGATAGTAAATTTCCTAACTATACTTGTTATCACGCTCCGCAACCAGCTGACAAAGCTAAGGGAGGATCAGCAATACTAATAAAAAAGTGCTTAACACACTATAAAGAGCTTAAGTTTACTAATGAAAACATGAAAGTAACAACAATTAGTATTGGTATAAAAAAGAAAGAGTTTAAGATAGCAGCTATATACTGCCCTTCGAGGCGCTCTCCAACTGAAGAAGACTATGCAGAACTCCTAAATTTGTAAGGACATAACTTCCTTGTTGGTGGCGACTTCAATGCTAAACACACCCAATGGGGACCTAGGCTCATAACAACGAAAGGCAAACGGCTATATCAAGCAGGCCGCAAATACAACTGCGAATTTTATTCTTCTGGCTCGCCAACCTATTGGCCATCTGATTCTAACAAAATACCAGACCTTATAGACTTTTTCGTAGTAAAAGGTATTAAACGAAACCATATAAGTGTCGAAAGTAATTACGATTTATCGTCAGATCATACTGCAGTAATATTATCACTGAGCGAAGCAGAAATAATAGAAAAAAGTAGTTCTAAGCTCGTGAATTAAAGAACAAACTGGAACAAATTCAGAGATAAACTTGAAAGTCTTATAAATCTAACAATTGAACAGATTGATCATAAAGTAGAACAATTTATTGCTGATGTGCAACAGGCTGCAGAAGAAAGTACTCCAACAATTTCGAACTCAAGAGAAAAGAAGAGCTCGAACAAAATGGCAAGCTACGAGATTTCCAGGTGATAAGGCAGTTTTTAACCATCTTAACAATGAACTAAAGAAAAGAATCTGTGAATTTAAGAGTGATTCACTTAGTATATTCCTGAATATCTGACGGCAGATGCTTCTACGGAATACATCTTATGGAAAAGCAGCTAAGCGCCTAAAAAGACCACAGGAACAAAATCCGCCAGTAAAATCTCAAGATGGTAAATAGATCGGAAACCAAAAAAACAAAAGGCTGATCTCTTCGCAGAACATCTCGCGAATGTTTTTAAGCCATTTCCAGCAAGAACAGCTACAGATCCCTTACAGTTTGTTGATAGAAACGACGAATGTGAAATTCTTTTTGTCACGCTCAAAGAAGTAAGAAGTATGTATCAACATAAGTTGTCTAACAAAAAATCACCAGGGTACGATTTAATAACTGCTTATGAAAGAAATGCCTTCTATAGCCTTCAAAAAACTCCAATTTATAATAAATGCATGCCTTAAACTAAGATATGTGCCACACCATTGGAAAATTGCAGAAGTCATTGTTATACCTAAACAAGGTAAGCCACCAACAGATGTAACATCCTACAGACCTATGTCGCTTATACCAATCATGGCAAAAGTTTTCGAAAAACTGCTTCTGAAAAGACTAAGCAAAATAATAGAAGAAAGAAGACTAATTCCGAGCCATCAGTTTGGATTTAGAAATAAACATTCCACGATAGACCAAGTGCATCGGATTACGGATGTTGTGGAAAAGGCACTTGAAGAAAAACAAGTATGCTCGGCTATATTCTTAGATGTTGCTCAAGCCTTTGACAAGGTTTGGCACTTGGGACTTGAGTACAAACTGCAAAGGGATCTTCCCAGGCAGTACTACGAAATACTGAAATCCTACGTTACGAACCGACTTCTTAGAGTACGGTACGACCAAAATTACTCGGAATTAAAGAAAATTGAAGCCGGTTTACCACCAGGAAGTGTCCTGGGGCCAACCCTAGTATCTGTTATATACAAGGAATATTCCAGTGGACATCAACGCTATCATGGCCACCTTTGCTGATGATACTGCAATATTGGTGCCAGATAAATCCGTTACGAAGGCTACACAAAAACTGCAAAATGCAGTCGATAAAGTTAGTGATTGGACGCAAATATAGCGAATCAAACTAAATGAAACAAAATCGACGCATATAAACTTTACAAACAAAAAACTAAACAATGTTCCAATTCTTATAAACAGTACAACAGTACCTTACTCCAATACTGCCAAATACCTTGGAATGACTTTGGATGCAAAGCTTAAATGGAAAGAGCACATCAAAAAGAAAAAAGACGAACTAAACTTGAAGTACAGAAAAATGTACTGGTTATTAGGAAAGAGCTCTGACCTATCTATCTAGAACAAACTAATGTTATATAAGCAAGTACTGAAACCCGTTTGGACATATGGCATGCAACTATGGGGCTGTACAAAGAAAACAAATGCTGAACCCATCCAAAAATTCCAAAGCAAGGTCCTTCGCGGAATAATGAATGCCCCTTGGTATATAAGAAATAGCGATCTACATCGTGACCTTCAAATTGAAATCGTTACAGAAGTGGTTAAAAAACACGCTGTATCACACAATCAGCAACTTTAAAGTCATACCAACTCCGAAATGGAGACCGTCTTAAATGTACGAGACAATGTTCGGAGATTAAGAAGAACCAAGCCTCATGAGCTGATGGTCTAAATGCGAAAGTGTTATAACTTTAAACTTCCCACAATGTGATTTATAAATTAAGAAAGAAAAATCATTTGTCGCTCTTTCATAGATTGGTCCTGATTCACCGGTGGTTTTAGTGCGGTAAGAGTCCCACACTACTCATTACCGATTCTTACCGAGTGTCTTTTAAAGATTTCCATCGGATAATAAAAAACATAACAAAAAAAAGTTGCTGTAAGCTTCATACCTAAAAACAATTTGCAATCAATGATAGTACAAAATAACTAAATACTTTTCCAATTATTTTTATTTCAGAAGTGTGCTATTTCTTTGTCCATACCTGTATATGTACAAATGAATATATGGATTAGGGTGGCACTAATTTTTGAAATCTTTGAATTCCTTTTGTTCCCCTTCTAAAAGTGATCAAGGCAAAATTAAAAATTCTGTGTAATTTGTTTTAATCGGTTAAACTATTACAGAAAATGCTTTGATCTGTAATTTGGTAATTTCGTTTGACAGCTCATTTGATTTTTGAATTTCAACTGCCCTTTAATCGCTTTTTGCTGATCATTTTTTGTTCCAGCTTTGACGTTTTCATACAAAATATTATCAGAGCTCTTCAAACCATGCTCGATTGAATGTGTTTTTTAGTTTTTGACTTAATTTACCACCGAATTTCGTGCAAATTTTTTGAAATTACATCATTTCGAAATGTTAATTTGTATGGGAAATTTTCAATGAAAACGTGGTATAACACGTGTCGACGCAAGCACTTGAAATTTCACATGCAAAATATAAGGAGATTTCTCAGTCTTTTTATTACTAACATTTCGGTAAAAGAGTGAATGTGAATGGAAATCCATTAAGCTTGGGACATGATACATACATTTAGTACCATAAGGAGTATACCAAAAAATTATTTTCAACTATTTAAAAATATTTACCCGTTAAAAAAAAAACTAATTATAGGTTGTTGTATAGTTGTTTCTTGTGAATGTGCTGTTGTTTTTAACGGGGTGAATATTATTTAAAAAAGTTTAAAATAATTTGTTTGTATACTCCTTAAGACTTAAGTTACTTAATATACATAAATACATATATTATGTACCGAGTTTAAAGATTTTCCATCCACCATCACACCTTTACCGAAATTTTGAATAAGAGGCAGTGGAGATTTTTCTCTATGTATCTTGTGTAGGAAATTTCAACTGCTTGATACGATCACTTTTTTAGGGTGGGGGAACGAAAGAAATTCAAAAATAAGCACTACCCTAATAATTATGTATGTATTGTGCAGATAAATTAAATTTTCAACATAAATAGGTATGCATACATAAATCATAGTAAGATTTGGATATTATTAATTTAATCGCTTGCTGAAATAAATTCAAATCTACATAGTTACTCACTATTCAGCCTAAAATCGATTTGATTAAAAACATTGTAAATACAAGGAAGAACAAAATTTCATTAACATAATATATGTACATATTTAATAACCCATATAAATATGAGTATGACACATTAAAAAAGCTTAATTTCACATTCAATGGTCTGATAAATTAACAAGGGCGAATTTGATAAAAAGTTCGTTTGGGCAACACCAGCACAACAAATTAATCAATGGGAAATAATATTAAATTTGTTTACGTTTAACGTGTTTTTCAATTTCATGGTTTAAGTAAATATTAAGGGTGTTCATGCAACGTTGTAAGTTTACAAATTGTATTTTATGCATTTGATTAAATGCTGGGTAATTCAATCAGAGTAAGAGTCTCAATGACGTTTAACCAAATTGTGTAAATCATTTCCCCTCAAAATTGGACAGTTCATTTACCAAAGAATAAACTTAACCAATTTATAAACTTATCTACGGTTGTATAAAGTTGCATGAATACCCTTATTGTTTCATATTAAGAACATTTAATTTAGGGTTTGTTTACCTACTATCATAAATGCATGGTTGCGAAAATCTGACGAATGCGTAACTTGCATAAATGCTAGTGATAAATGTTAGATATTAGATTTTCATAAAAGCTAAACTCACCTGTCCCATGCATTCTGATGTCTGAATCGCTTTCTTCAAGTAAGTGACGGATATATTATAATCGATGATATTGCTTGACTGCTCAGTTACAACTATGACACTATACTGTCTGACACTTTTTATCAGAGCGGAGTCAGTGAAACATTTTTTTTTTAAAAGGACACATATTTTTCAAAACGGACACATTTTTTCATGATCATTTAACCTCAAGAATCTCTAAACATTTTATTTAAACATAAAATAACGAATATAAAATAAGTAAACTTGTTTCAAATTTAATTAAAAAATTGATGACTTTTCCGAAAAACTCCGCAGCAGCAGAAATTAAGGTATTTTATTACTTGTTTAATTTTTTTATTATATGCGGTAACACAGCCTGGCAGTCTTTTGACATATTGACAGATCAATCAAAAAGGATTCTTTTAACTATGAGCAATTTTAAAGTATAGTACACAGCACACAAATAGAAGGTATTACATTGCGCAAGTTGTCTAAAATGAGAACTGTCAGAAGGAATTCAAGATGGCGGTTCTCGTGATTTGTCCACTGTACAGGGCCCGATCCAGCTTTTTCGCCGTCCTGGGCAAAAATAATATAAGCCGCCCTTTGCAAAGACATTTTACAAGCCATATTATGTCACTGTAGATATGGTTCGATTTTTAAACGCCTTTAAAAAATCAATGTAAATGTTAGTCCACTAAGGCTTCTTAGCGAGTATTTAAAATTTTGTATGTGTATGTTATGTTGTTTTTCATATTTCAGAATCGAGTGATCGCATAAAAATAACGTTTCGGCTATTGACATAGAAAAATTTATCGAGATCGGTTCAGTAGTTTAAAAGGTTTCACCAAAATGTTCTTTTGTAATATCGACTTTCTTGAAAAAATTGTTTCTTTCAGTTCAAAATGAATTAATAGAACCACACAAGACATGATTCTTTTAAATTTCAAAAAAACACAATAATTATGTAAGGCCACAGCCACAAGAATGTCAATTCCTCTGAAAATTCTAATTCATGAACAATATCAGATGAGTCCTCATGGGTCAAAATGTGTCTATTAGAATCAAAAGCAACGTATTCCACTTTTCGAGAAAAAAATGTGTTAACGATGCAGTTTAACTCATTTTTTAAAAATCTATCTTTGGCTGTTTTCGAAAGTTTCAAAAGTCATCTTATACCATCTTATACCAGAGTTATTTCAATTGAATATAGGGATAAGATTCAAAACCAACATATTCCTCACTCTTTTGAATCAAAACAACTGCATTGCACTTAAAAATCAAAGTAGTTTTATTCAAACCTAAATAAATTTTTTTTGTGTTTGAACCAAAACGAATGTATTCCAATTTTGGCGCGAAAATTAATTATTGTCAAACTTTAATACATGAATTTGACATTTTCGGTTTGTTCTATTGTGTTGTTGAAAGCGAATACTTTTTAAAAACAGTAAAATTTTATCTTGATCCGAAAAAACCGTTTTTCTTTCAAAAACAATCTATTCCGAAGAGAAAATTTCAAAAAGCATCTATTCCGGATTCTGATTTTCAAAACAACTCTATTCCAAATGCATTGTTAAATAATCCGAAGATCATTTGACCACCAAAAAAAAATCTATATATATTTAAAATCGAAGACCTAAACAAAAACATAAACACAAATTAGTTCCAAGAATGATTCAGGCCACGTCTTTACTATTTTACACATTTTTTGACATATAAGCAGAACTGAATAAAAATGAAGACCCTTAAGGCTCCCCCAAACCAACGCGAATGCGGAGAAATTCGCAGCGAATCATTCACAATAGTAAAAAATATGCCAAATACATAACGCTAAACAACAACAAAAATTCGCCGTCGCTGCGAATTCGCGTTGATTTGGGAGAGCCTTTATAATATGAGGTTTGTTCGCTGAGCCCTGAAGTCACCCTGGGGTCGCCTCAAAGCGTTTTTGGAAAAACCTGAACTAACCTTGGTGAGCCAATTCTTGTTTTTTTGAAACCTGAAGTAAAACTAGGTTTTTTGCTGGGGCGAGTTGAGGTTAAGAATAAAATGTTAAAGTGGCAAGAGCCCTGAAGCATTTTTGTGTTGTGGATTCTCGTGCTGCAGGTAATTTTTATATTAATGAAATGGAAGTCCAAGGAAAACACAAATTTACTTAAATAATAACAAATAGAAATAAAAAAAATGGAAGCTGTGGTTTCTTTTTATCATCTTCAAATTTAACTTTGTTTCTTGCTTATCTCAACAACACAATTAAAAGCCATTTGGTGTTTTGTGAGAAGCTAACGAACTTACTTGTTGTCAATATATTCTGTGACTTTTTAGGCGACATAACAACGGAGTTATCTTGCATACGAATAAAATTTAAACTGCACAAAAGCTATGACGTGGTCTTGAAGAACCTCCTCTAGGTATATTCGAACATTCACACTGCCTCTATCGAAGATTACAACCTAGGTGCAGCGTCGTAACTCATGCCTCCTCATATCATTATCGAGCCTCCCTGATATCCTACAACTAGAGCTATGACTCATGGAGCAATAAACCTATCTTCTACTCGTCTGTTATACACACATATGATTATCTTGTCCTCATTCTCAAAATACCAAGTTGACAAAAGAAATTTTGGGTGATAACCATTACTTATCGAAAAGGCACAGGCACAAAAGTGGGCGGTTAGTTGTACCTGGGAGTGTACCTGTGCATATTTTTCGTATGTACTTAAATATATATAGCTGTCATTTATTTTATGACAAATATTATGGGCATTTTCAATTTATTTACACTATTATGTTATTAATGGCGTGCAAATGGAATAAATTATGACAATTTTTTACTCGTGTAAATCCGGCGTTACACCCCTATTAGGGTTATCAATTTGATAGTTGATAAACCATCAAATTTGGGTTTTTAAACTCAATTCATTAAAAAAACTGATCAACAACTAGGTATTCATTTTTAATTTTCTTGTTTCGCAACGTTTTGTATTATTCTTGACGATCAATAATTTTATTTATTGGATAAGTTTAGAAAAAAGTAAACAGTGTTTAAAAAACAGAATGGTAAAATTTTAGTAAGCTATATTTTTCTTACTTTGTATTTAAATGTACTTTATTGTACGTTTATTTCAATTTCATTGTTTTTATGCAAGGGATCCATGGTAGAAAATGAACTTTACTGGATCGCTACATCGAAATTTAAAAAAAAGATATCATTTCCTTTTGGCGAGTTTGGGCCGTGATAACTTTCAATATGTAAATCCTTCCCTGTCCATGTATATCGGTATGCCGTACATTTAATAAGAAAAAAGGAGATGCATGAAATGATTTTTTGACCTTCATAATGCGTGCTCAGTATATGTTTTAATTTTGTGGTGTTTGGTGTGTTGTTTGTTTATTTTTTTTGGATATGCATTTCACAATCTTATTAGTTTTAATTTTATTGCATTCTATTTTTATAGGAGCCTTAAAAGTTTCATGCAAAAACGAAGGAAATGAAGATGTCGATTGGTAATTACCCATATATTTATCATACATGCAATAGATTTATCAAATATTCTAATTTCTCTCAGGTATTATTTATACAAACTTCCAAAGCACTATTCAAATGAAATCAACAGTGATCAAACTGGACTTCGCTACACTTATTTGACCTCGCAAACTATTCAATCCAAAAATTGGAAACTGTCCGACGTCCGAATTGATGACTCTGGTAGCTTTCCAGGGCGAACGTTAAGCGAGCTCTTCAATGATCCAGATATCCTTTTGATTGCCTATAATGATGAAGTACCAAACGGTTCAGTCGATTTCGAAAATGGTCATACCAAAGGAGTTGTCGCCACTGATGGAGTTCATGCTATTTGGCTAGTTCATTCTGTGCCAAAATATCCAAGTATTTCGAAATACACCTATCCATCAACTGGAGAACACTACGGACAAAGTTTCCTATGTATGACATTAAATGCGACAACACAAATGAATGCTGTTGTCACACAGTTGATATTCAACGAACCAAATATTTATTTCTCTCGGATCCCGGATAGACTTTCGCAAAGTTACCCAGATCTTGGAAGAGTTATTGCTAAAAAATGGCGATCGATGGCTCCGTTTCAAAATTTGTTGGAGCTAAGGTCTCTTAATGACACTATTTTCCACTCATTTGCAAAAGGTCGAAGTTCCAATACAGAGCTTTATAAGGATTGGGTTGCACCCAATTTAGATGTTGATTTAATGGTCGAAACCTGGAGGAATGGTCCTGGAAAGTTGCCATCGGATTGCACTACAAAGGATAAGTTAGTATGCTTCATTAATTCGAGTACATCCTCTATTTATATCGATCTCTTTGTTTAGAGTCTACAACATCGCTATGATTGATAATCACGAGGTGGACTTTTCATTTAAGTCAACAATGGACCATTCGAAGTGGGCAGTTTCTAAAAAAGGAGAAGAAGACTGGATTTGTATAGGAGACATAAACAGAGCTGTGAGAACATAAATATTAGCACTTTATAAAACTTTATGACTTGGATTAATTTTTAGGAGCATCAACTATTACGTGGTGGTGGGACAGTTTGCCAAAAAAATACAAAATTGGCGGAAGTGTACCGAAACTGTATTGAAAGTTTTGAAAATTGTACCAGTAGTGAGTTCAATAATTCGTTTTAAAAGAAATTTGTATAAAAATATATTCTCTTTAATTGCTTTTTGATAACATTGATTCATGTCCTTATGCATTTATCATGATCATTTATTTTATACGTTTATCATTTATTATATACAGTTTCTAAGAAAAAAAAAAAATAATTTATAGAGATTTGTATTGCCTGAAATTGATTAATAATAATTTTTCAATGCTGATGCACAGTTAATTGATTTGCAACTCTGTATCCGTATGTATTAATTTCAGCAACTTCTTTGTCAAATTGAATGATGCATCACGCTGCATCAAATAATGGGATTGGTTTTGAAATTTTTGAAAAAAAACTCTTCAAACTATAAAGTATTTCGTAAATAAAATTTGATAGTTTGAATGAATTTGGGTAATTGATTTCAATGACCGAACCAATGTTATGAGTTCTTTGTTAAGCCAAATAAAAAAAAATGCGATTTAAGTACCAAAAAATGTTTATTTATTTTAAAATTGTTTTGCTACATTTTATTTATTTATTATCACAAACTTAAAGTACTCAGTAACCGCATAGCAGGTTAGAGATAATGAAGCGACTGACTATGTCTTCGACTATTTACAAAACAGCAGAGTTGATGTGGTGTTCTTATATGCAAACGAACTGTTGATTTTCATTTATGTGATATGCTGTCGCCTGATGCAGATAATTAGTAACCGCAGCCGAAACTTCTGTTGTCGGTATGTACATACTTGCGAATTTATTTTTGCTGTGTTCACCACATCATACATGTAAATATGTATATAATATGTATATATTGTGGTTATTTACTGTTCTAAAGAAACATTCATAAGTGACAAATGTGGATGTATAGTTTGACTGTTAATTTAGAGGTAAGGTTTGAGCCCCAAGTAGATGCCAACTGTGGGATTTCAGGAGATAGTTAGAATCCATGCCTCAATTCCTTGTACCAACAAAAAATTCTTTCCTATCCTTCTAACCAGTGCAGGTGCTCTGCGATCGATAGTTACGGCGTAAATTTGTCTTTGCAAAATAATGTACTCTGTATTTTTGTATACGCGTTTAACCTTCAAGCCCCGTTGTAAACATAGCTGTATATTTGTTGTTTTACGCCAAGACACCGTTATCAAATAAAATATTGTATATGTTTTATTTTATGTTTCCATTAGATTTATTTATAATTTAATTCCAATATAAAGATTCTCATAATAATACATCCGTTTTAATAAAATTGTATTGCAATAATTCTTGGTTCTTTTTAATTTTTTGTTTTCTTAATAAAGAATTTTAAACATTTGAACAAAAATGGGATTTTGTTTCCGTTTGATTAAAACCTCTCTTTTTGAAGTTAGAGAAGACTAATATTTTCAACAAAGTTCTAATAAGTAATATAATATTTTTTTTATGAAGGTACAATAATTGTTCATATTTTTAAAACTACATAAGTAAATTATACAAAGATTAAAATAAGCTGTTCATAAACCGAAGTATATGTAACTATACATAAAATAATTTAGAAAATGTATGTAGGATCAAGGATTTATCAATTTAATTTTCTTTTTTTGTATGAAATAATGATTACAGCTCTGTTATTTTAGGACCAAGTCCATTTTGGTGTTCGCACATATATAAAAACAACTCCATCATCAATAATAAATAATTAAACGTTACAATGACGTTTCAGCGTAAATCTATATCAAGAGTACAAAATACTACACACGAAGTATAAATGTATTAAGACGAGCTTATTAATCTAATTTAACAATCTAAATTTCGTTACTGTCGACGTATAGTTCTCTCACGACTCTCTTCTCGATGCAGACTATGTCTCGGTGGTGAAGTACTCCCATTACCCAAACGTGTCTTGCGAGATCTTTTAAATTTGGCCATATCTTCTCCAAATACATCGCCGGTACGTAGGGCTGATATTAAATCATCAAACTCCCCCTTGTTGTCACCTTTTACCGGTGAGGCGTCCTTGCCATTTGAGCTTGATTTAAAACCCAGATTCCTTGCAACCGAACTCATCAGACCTTCTTTATTTTTCCGTTCTATCGTCCTCTTTTTTAGCTCAGCTTCTTGCTTTGCACGTTTTTCTTCTTCTTCTTGGCGTTTACGGAAATTTTCATTATCTTGCCGAGCCTCGGAGAACGCCGCAAGAAAAGCATCGAATATTCCGAAAAACTCATCGGGCTGCACAACAGAGCCATCTTCACCGAAAAGTCTTACTGCTCGATCGAATCGAGTCTTCATGTCCTGAAATTGATCTTCTAATTCAGCAAATCGTACTGATGCTTGTGCATGGAATTCTCGCATGACTGGCAAGAAACGATCACCCTGTTGCGCTGGACCAGAGCTGCGGTGAAATTCGATTTCTCGAGAGACTTCTGTTAGACCAGTTCTCAGCATTTGAATATCCTTGTCCATTTCACCAAGGGAAACTTTACAAGCAACTCGAACATGTGGGATGTCTTCTTCTAGTTTGAGAAGATCTCTGAACTTTTTGTCAATAACCTGCACTAGATAGTGGAGAAGCGTTGTTCCTTTGGCAGCACTTGATTTGGTATCAGCTAACCGATTAAGGGATGCTAAACGGAAGCCTGATGCATTTCCACGAGCGCCACGATTCATATAGTTACCTTAAAAATATTAATGATTATATTTGTTTACTCAGATAATATAAAGAATAACAATCATACCTAATGCTAGAACTAATTCCAACAGTTTTCGCAGACGTCTTGATCGGGCTACTTCTCGAGATGCTTCCATAACACTTGTTATCCGAGGTATCAGATCATTAACAGTGATCATAAAACGCTTCTTGTAATGCAAACTTTTCAGTCGCTGTTCGTAGTGTGGAATTCTATATGTGATAAATTTGATAATGATATGTGATAAATTTAGATACATTTTTAGATAAAATTAAAAAAAAGTGTTTATATTTATTTTTAGGTGTTGGGGTCGTACATCGGAAAGACAAAGGCAAAGGCAAAGGCAGACAACACTCGCAATATTGTACTAAATATGGAAAAATAACTTCTTTATAAGGTGTGTTTAATAAATCTGTTCCGAATAGAAAAGATTTGAAAAGAACAGGATTGTTTGTTCCACGAGTAAAAACCTTTCCCCAAACTATTCAACATTCTGTCACTTTGTGTTCCATGAAATATAACAGAACAGTTATGGGGTTTTCTTTTGGTAAATTCAGATTTTGATTTAAAAATTGATTTTTTTCGTCGCGAATGGTATACGACTGCAGATTGATTTTTCGTTTTTATTGTATTGGTGTATAATTTGTGTCTGTGAAACTGTAGCGATCCAGTCTTGTCAAGCAGATGGCTGTGAATTGCTCTGGCGTGTAATGGTGTTAGTTAAGGAGGGGTAAATCTGCCGAAAAATCCAGATCTGCAAATTTGATTTTCGATCAAAAAATAAATTGATTTTTTTCGCTATTGGAAGGCTTTTATTGTCAAAATTTGTGCTTTGACAAATCGGAAGGGGAAAAAAATCAATTTTTGTTACCAAAAGAAAACCCCATTAAAAACAGTATTTCCTGCACCTACTTTTGACATAAAAGAATATAAAAACTATGAATTTGTAATATATTTGAATTAAAAATTAATGCAAACAAATAACAATTGAAATATTTGAAAATTTGAAGTTTTACGGCTGATAAGCTGCACTTTTCTGTTCTTTCTTGTTCAAATCGAAATAAAATGTTTATGGCAGAAACTGGAAGTTACTTTCGAAAACTTATGAGGAACAAATGTAAAGCTAGAACTAAAAGGTAACATGTCAAAAACTTTTAAGTTAAGTGGTTGAAGGTAAGCTGATAAAGGGGGTGAAAAGATTTCCTTTTTGCACTCATTCGGAAAAAAACTGGGAAATGATTTTTAACTAAAAATTTTCTTTACATAAGTAATAAAAAAATAGATACACAACACTTGAATTTATGCTATAATTACTAGGTTTGTTCGATGAGTCCTGAGGTTTCTTTTGTTTGGATTAAAGTTTTGCATTAAATTCTTTTGTTTTTAAAACTTAAAGTTTTGCATTAAATTCTTTTGTTTTTAAGACATAAACTAAAGGATAATACACAAATGTGCACAGTGGTCTTCAGTATAAAATGAAACTTAACTGAAATGAACTTTGAGTTTTAAATTTTTGTAATTTGCAAACCCTCCGTGGCTATGGCTTTTCAGCCATATAAAATTTATCCAAATCGGTTGAATACTTTTTGAGAAAATGGTACTACAAAATATACTTATATTACATAGATTATAGATTAATAATAATAAATAGAAATAGAAAATATAATTTGTGGTTTGTTTCTATTCATTTTAAAAACAAATTTTGTTTCTTGCTTATCTCAACAACTTAGTTTAGAGCCCTTTGGTGTTTTTTGAAAACCGAAAACCCTATTTTTTTTGACAATTTTTGGGGTTATCAAGGAAACCTGGGTCAACCATGGGTAAACTTCAACGAACGAACCTAATTGAAATTAAAAGCCACAATCCTTTATTTATTCGTTGTAGATGTGATAAAAAACTTTAAACATCCCCTTCACTTTTTGTGTTATTCAATGTTTATCAAACTTTACAGAGATTGTATCCATTCATTAAAAATTTTCTCATCAAAAGCAAAGTTAATCAATATAAATGAAAACAATAATAACAGTCAAAATTTGAATATTTAAACAAAGAATTTTAAACTTTGAGCGGAAAAAGAAAAATATTCCTGGAATGATTTCTTTTTTCCACTCAACGAAATTTTATTCGCTCATTTAAAAGCATAGGTTTTATTGGAATGTTTTCGCTTTTAGGCTATCATTAGGGTGCGTGGTATATAAATATCTACATTTTTTGCATTTTAAGTTCAATTTCGTAAATTTGTGGAATGTTTTCCTTTTCTTCTCATGCGATTCAATTGATAAACGATGAAGCACGTCATATTAACGTCAGTAGCATCAATAAAAATATATAAATGTATAGGATTTTGATGGCGTCAACGCGCGCTCGGTCAATGTTCAAGCTTCAGTTACGGCAAAATTATTTCCATTTGAATTAACATACCTGACTGAACACCACTAACAGAGTCTGATGATCAGCTTACCTTCTGTTAAATTACATAATATAGACTCACTTGAGTTGAAGTTGTTATATTCAAACTTTCCAAATAATTAACTTTAAGAAAGGAGGGGTCAGGATGTCAGGAGCCCATAGCTAGATAAGCGATTATATAAAAACGTAAATAGTTATGGATCGAGCACACGCAAAAGACAAGATTGCATTTCGAGACAAGCGAGACAGTTAAATGTATGGACCTATTTAAAACCCACGCAGCATTCTCGATGGTGCAATGTTTTTCAATTAATCTAACTTGACATCTGTACGGTTATTCTTGAAGCCGTGGCGAATGTTCTATTTCATTTTTTGAAAATCTTACTGATGTAAACTGATGTCTGCATTTTATTCTAAATTTTCCAACTAAAATCAAATGGCATATTGCCTTATCAAAAAATATATAGATTCAGCCCATAAAAGGAGCACATTTCTCATGCCAAACTATTAAGGGTATTGAAGTGCTAGAATTGTTATTCATGAGTTCAAGGTCAAAATAACAAAAACATAATACACACTCTCTAAATCAAAAAGTCGATTATTTTCATACAAATATCCAAAGTTACTTACTTTGAGATTTCATAAAGGAATCGATCAGCACGTGCCAATGATTCAATGTCCTCACTATGTTCATCTAGTAGTGCACGCTCCTCTGCTGATGGCGTGAATTTTAGAAGTTGCTCAACCATATCGATCGGCAATTGCTCACTGCAGTCCATGGAAAGAATCGCCCTGCAAGCATTAAATTATTTAATAAAATAAGATACACATTTGATGTACAAAATTAGGCTTTACTTTGAAATTTCTTCATCAGTCATTTTGAGTTTGGAGAGCAATATTGTACAGTTTTGTGCACGTCGTCCATCAATCACAGAAAGAATTTTCGTCCTCGTTTTTCCCATCATTCTAAGATCTTCAATAGAACCATCATTCTTAAATACAAACAAAAATCATAGTTAGGCTTTCCTTCAAAAGTTTTGTGTTAGTTACTTACTGTTACACCATTTTTCTGATATGCTGAAAACAATTTATCTATGCAATCTAGTTCCATATTGGTGTACCATTTAGATTCATCAAGTTCACTCCAAACGGTACCTTGTACTTTGGCGTCAGGAAGTTTTGACCAATTGAAACTTTTCAATGGGTTTGCTGGCTGTGGCACATTTTTCTTTGCAAACTCAATTTTTGGCACTGGTGGAGCTGTATTTAACAAAAAAAAATATGAATAAATATTGGAGCATTCAAAAGATCAAAAAACTAAATATGCATACGCTGTGTAACCATTGGTGGTGGAGGAGCACCAGGGCATGGTGGTGGAGGTGGTGCTGCAGCCATTGGTGGCGGTGGAGGTGGTATGAACTTTGGCGCTGGTGGTGGCGGTGGTGATACAGCCCCATTACATCCAATTAGCCCAGCAACTTTCTGATCGTCTGGAATACTACCTTCCGTAACGAGTCTTTCCAATCTTGTTCTCTCCTGTTGTTCATTCGATAGGCGATGTTGCAAGTCCTCAGCCTTCATTTCTGCATTTTGGGCCCGTTGCACTGCTTGTGAGTGGTTGGCACTCTCTTTTTCGAGACGCTCACGCATGCGTGCAAGACTCGTTTCTAGATCTTCCTTCTCTTGCATTCGCAAGTCGAGTTCTTGTTCTTTTTTTGCCAAACGTGACTGAACTTCAAAATTCTCCCGTTCCAGCTCATCGGCACGTTTGCGAGCAGCTGTTAGCTGTTCTTCTTTGACAAGCAATTGAACGATTTCCTTAACATTGATCTGAATGGGTGAGCAATCTGGGTCTTGAATAAGTTTTTGGAAGTTTTCTTTGCTAACATCGTCCGGATCGATATCACTTCTTGGTCGTTCTTCGGTTTGGAGAACAATTTGTTGAACGATTCGGTCAAACATCAACCAATGTTGAGTACAGTGACCGGTATCTGATAGAAATTAATAAATAGATTAATTAAAATAAATAGTTGAAATGGTTAACATTAAAACATTGCATATAAATAGGTGCTAAAACATTGAATGAAGCAACAACATAGTAAGTTCAGTGGGCCTATCCTGTTCAGTAACCTGGTTCGAATTTGTAAATTACAAATCCTCTTAATAGACTAAAAGCGGACAGCAGATTTTAAGTGTGAGTGATAGCAAAAAAGGAAGTATAGGCGTCAAAAGCTTCATTAAAAGCTATTAAAAAAATGGAAGTCTTGGAGTCTACAACTGGGGCCTTTGTGATTAAACAATGCATCAAAAAAAAATATGAATGCAACTCAGAAGGTAATCGTGTTAGCCACAACAGATTTTCACCACTCCCTAGATAACCTCCTAGGATCACATATCACGGAACCGGAGACCATTTGAGAGTATAGTTCGTCCTGCCAGACCATTTAAAAAAATCTAAATTCAAAGTGAAGAATGCTTTTTTTTTAACACTATGACAGGGCGAACTATACACTCAAATGGTCTTGGATTCCGTGATATGTGATCCGAGGACCTTTTTTATCCAATTTTGGGTAAAACGGTTGTGGACTGCAAGACTTCGATTTTTTTAATAGCTTTTTATGAAACTTTCGACGCACGCCTATACCAAATCTCAAATTTGGCCTTATTTTACTAGGAAAATGGAAATAAGACAAAATTTGCTTTATTTGAGTTTTTGGTTAATATCTCTATTTTTAATTTTTAAAAGCACTAAACAAAAGTTCTTTGAAATTCAATCATCTACTACCTTTGTAATTAAATTTTTGTTGAACGATATTTTTTGATTGTGGCACTACGTTTGATCGATATCGGAACTGGGGGCCTCTGGGCCACCCTGAACTTTGTCCATCATAAAGGACATAATGTTTTGTATACGTACAAACAGCAAAAGAACAAATATGATACTTTTTTTTTATTTTTGAGATAGAAAAATTGAAAAAAAATTGAGTGTTTTGGTTTGGTTCGTTTCAATTGCAGAGTTGTTCATGCGAGTGCTCATCAGTTGACTAGTGACTGAACTGTTTGGTTGCACGACTAACCGAAGTTGGGCGGGATTGAACATGGTCAATGTTTTCAATGATCAAAAAAAAAAAAAAAAACTGTGGGAGGTTTAAGCCAAAGGTAGCGGAATAAAACGAATTTCTAAAACACAACAGAACACGATTTTCACAAAAATAAAATACGAAAATAACGCAACTTTTTATAACACGTGATTTTCATACATGTATAAAATAATAATAAAAAATTTAATAATAATAATTTCAGTTCAAGGCAAACACTCATCACACGGTTTAGAGGGAGTATGGTTGAAGAAAGAAGTCTAAAAACCTTCCCTGTTTTCTTTATAATCATTTTATTTATTTTTGTTAAATAGCACCTGCAAGATATGTACGAGTATGATTAGTAAAATTTCATTGTTCAATTGACACTTTTATATTGGAATTTAAAAGTGTAGTTGTTGATGATGCAAAATGTTTTTTTAATATTATTATATAATTATTAGTATTTACCTACGTTGATTTTTTCGAAAAGATTTATTGAGGTGTAACCAACTGCACTTAAATTTTTTACTAACCTATTGTCTTTCAAAAAGCTCGCTTATACCAAACACTGAATATTTAAGTTCTACCTACTTTTTAGCAACTAAAACAAACTGCTTTTCTAAATAAAATACATATTATGAAAACACTTTTATTGTTAGCTATAAATGAACATTTGTTTCAATATTTGCTAAAATTAAGCAACATGTACATATATATATGTATCTTAAATAACGGTATTTTATTATTTGAAGCGAATTGTCTGTATGAGTTGATGCTTTAATTAAAAATAAATTATGAAATGTGTATTTCATTTGACTAGTTTCTGCTTTGACTGTGCAAAGATGAAGACAAAATAAATTTTCTTATCAAACTGCTCGCATGGATAACTATGAAATATAATACGGCAACAATCAAAACAATACTCGTAATGATTGAGATGTGTTTAATTAATATATCCTGCACAGAAAAGAAGAAAAAGTACAGGAATATGAGTTTCATGAGTAAAATATTTCCCTGAAACTGTTATACATTTTTGGCAATTTTTTGTTCCATAAAGTTGTTAATTTCGTAAACAATATTTTCTGCACCAACTTTTGACGTACAGCAAACTAAGTGTGCGGAGTGAAAATTATTGCCAACAATAATAATTTTGGAGTTTCAAATTTTGTGTAGACAACCCCAAAGAGGCTGTCTTTGTTGAACGTTGAACAAGCAGACTGAACTGACTACAGAGCGATGAACACAACCAAATACTATGTTTGTTCGTTGAAGTTTACCGAGGGTTGACCTAAGTTTTCTTGACGACCCCATGAATTGTCCCAAAAAATATAGGTTTTTCATTTCTTAAAAAAACACCAAAGGGCTGTGAATTATGTTTTTGGGATAAGCATGAGAGAAAATTTGTTTTAAAAATGAATTAAAACAAACCACAGTTTACATTTTTTATTATATAAGTTAATTTATGTATTCCTTGAATTTTTATTTCAAAAACAAAAGAATTTAATACAACACTTTAATTTTCAACAAAAGAGTGATTCAGAGCTGATGCCAGTTTGACAGTCAGTTTGACCTCAACTCGCCTCAGCAAAAAACCTAGATCTTCTTCAGGGCGAGTTCACGACAACCTTGGGTCTCAAAAAACACAGAATTTGTTGGCCAGGGTGATTTCAGGGTTTTCAAAAAAATGCTTTGGGCGACCCCAGGGCGACATCAGAGCTCAACGATTAAACCTACTTTCACCAAGGATCGCCAACTTCACTATGGTTTTTCACATCTAACTAGATCTTCATTCTCAACTGGAAGCCAAGCCGTCAACCACTTTTCTACTTAGATACATTTGTCTTTAAAAATAAACTTTTAACTATTGTAAACCTTTAATAATCATTAAGACCCTGTTTAGATTGGTTGGTTTGACTCTCGTGTTTACATTTTAACCGCGTTTTGTTGAGAAGTTGCAACTCAGCCAGTTGAAATTGCAACAACAGCTGCCAATGACCTTTTCTCTGCAGACTAGCGAGGAGTGCTTTGGAAAAGTTTGGAACTATGTAATTCTCATATAAAAAGAGCTTTATTAACCAATTTGTTCCGCACTGTTTTGTTGAAAAGCTTTTGCCCGACTGTGTATAGTTTTCAACAAAACACGACTTTTGTAGTTTCCACACAAGTGAATCTCTGAATATTTAGAAATTGGAACGATGTTGGGCAGCGTTCAAGTATTTCTGCTTCCGATCTTGTCCAATTACATATCAAAATAGAACCAGAATTGTAGAAACGAATATTGTAAAAAGTTGTCAAATTAATCTATTTATTGGAATCAGAATGTAGATGTAGAGCAATGACTCAGAGGTGTGCAAAAGTAAGTAACATCATAACCATGCATCAAAGAATAACTAATAGCAGCTCTGAAATCGTCAAGTGACATGAAAACAAGAGCGACGATCAGCTTTAGATATAGATATAGATATGGATAAGAAGGTAGTTTTAACATAGATTTGGTGGATTGATTACATCAAATCACATAAAATACAAAAACCAAATAGGTGTGTGGAAAAGATCTATTAATAATTTAACTGAGTACTTACATGGCAGCAAAAGAAAATGTTGTAGCAGGGATAGCAAATGTGGATAAGCTGGTGAATGACTTAGCTTTCGTCTCAAAAAATCAAACATAGTTGTTGCACTTTTGGTATCCACATGTTCATGATTGAATTTTCTTGCTAGTTCCTTCTCATCCTCGGCACGAACCATTTCAAAAAAGTCCTAGCAAATCACCAAATTAATTATTTACATTTTTCTTTAACATAGTATTTAAGGCACTTACCAAATGCCTATCCAATGTTTCATTTTCGTGCTTCCTCAATTTATCAATTACTGGCTGAATGCCTAACATCAAAAATTCATATCGCAAATGTAATCTGAATTCAAGATTCTCTTGTCCTGGTCCGTAGTTGAGTACGGCGTTGATAAATGACATAATGGCGGTTTTGAGATTGACATCGTCACGGTAAGCACCGGTAGATCGGTCCAAGTCATTTAAAATACTCTGGTTTAAAAAAAATATGTTTAGTCAACATTCAATAATTCCGAACGGATAGAGATAATACTCTCAATTCAACGTTTCCTGTCCATTAAAAAATCTATCGAGAAAATGGTCATTAATTTATCATAATAGGTGAGAAAGTTCTCCGCTGATCAAGCTTTGTTTATGCAATTTGAATAATTGTATCCTTAAACTAATATGGAGTAAACACCATAATTTCTCAATTTGCTTTTGAACTAATTTAATCAGTCTAGCGGTGAGCTTCCTCGCCGTGATGATTATATCTGACATTTTGTACGATACTTTTTCAAAGAACGAAATGAACAGTTTGGTAAGATATTTCCAATCCGTCGGATTCTTGGTAAAGGGCATTTAATTTTTCTAATAGAAATTTCGATATTACTTGAAATCTTGTACGTTCAGCTGCAAATTCTTGAAAATTAAGCATCGCTGTTAGAACTTTTTTGTGACCTCCGGGTACCAAACAAACTGCTCCAAGAATTTCCAATGCTGCTACTTTGGTTTTAATATTATCTGCCGCTAAAGAACGTGCAATGGTATCAATACTGGTTGGATGGGCTAACACATGTGCACGGCCCGTCTAAAAAAAAATAATAACTTAGATTTGTCAAAAATGTGTACGATGGTTTAACTTACGGAATTATTCATAAGAGCTTTAATGCATCCAATGAGACTAGTATGTAATGAACTATTCGCCACACGAATATCCAAGTTTTGCAGGAGATTGAGCAACGCTGGCAATCCTTGCAATTCAACAAAACGTAACACAAAGCTATGCGCAGATGTACGCAAAGCAGTCTTGAGAGCGTCCAAAAATGCCGTATGTGGCTCAATTCTTGAACTATATTCATGGCACGGGGAGTCTTCAGGGTTAAGTGAAATATGAATGACTATGTCCTTGAGGCGTTCGATGTAATGATCTGCTGTTGGAGGCACAGTAATGGCTGCTGGATTGCCATCCACGGTATCGAGTGGATTTTTTCGCGAACAGTAGATTTGCCATTTCTTTTGGGGCGGAAGACTTAACATTGCCTCCTTATTCGGAGCAGTAAGATCGAGTTCTTCTACAAGTTCGGCGAATTTCGTATCCAGCTCATCCACTGATGGCATTGGTTGTGTAGGCGTGAGAGTTTGAAGTGTGAAGGCACCTTCAACAACACATATTTCAGGTGGTTCGTCATCCTAAAAAAAAAAAACAAATTAAAAGTATTATGTATTTTCTACAAACAAATAATCACTTAAATTGGCATCAGTTTAAGCTGACCGTTACCTGGAGGCCACACGAGCGAGTTGGGTATATACGTTAAGTTCTAAATCACTCACCGCTCTACTCACTTCTCAACTGGCTTCGAAAAAAAGGCAAGCCAGTTGACTAGCGAGTAGGAAAAGTTTCGATGCAGTTACTCGCTCGTGTCCATTGAATTTTGGAAAGAGTCATAGGGGACTTAGATACTTCAATTATTAATGAAATAAATCAGCCAGATAGGAGTATTTAATATTGAAATTGGTAAGTCTTAACTGAAAATAGCTTTGAACGGATATCCGCCTGCAAAAAAAATTGCCGTTTTCCAGTTTTTGTTGAAATTTCAATAAAAACTATATTTTAGATTTAGGTCCTCCTGGTAACTAATATTGAAATCAATAAAACGATGAATAAACCAAAATCTCAGTTTAATCAAAGAGAACAGAGAAAATTAAATATAACAGATTTAAGATTTAATAACCCAATGGCCACTAACACACTGCTGGTAAAATATAATCGACGCAGTGACATACGTCTTTATGGCTACGCCTCCGAAGTTAATTGCAAAGTTGTTAACGTTTCCATTTAATTGTTAGAAATGTATGTACGAGTATTTTGAATTTGCCCCAAATTAACTGCGTAATTATATGCGCTTACGATTTAAATTTTGTCCGATTTGATATTTTTTTCTTGTCGTTTTTTATTGCATGAATATAAAAGACGTACGTGATTATTTAAAGTAAAAGATTATCTAGAGTCGCGATACAATTTGTACTGACGAGTTTGTATGCATTTTAAATTTGACAATAAGGCCTTTCTACGCATCAAGACCTCGTGTTTTGTCAATTGTGTTCAACAAGCCCAGGGCAGTGATATTCACACTTGTCTTCACTTGTAATTTAGTAAAACAAAAACTATCAAATTGGTCATTTGCAGTAAGTTGAATCACTTCAAAAAAATGAGCATAATTTCAATTCGAAGCGTATTAGGTAATATGAGTTGTTATCAACGGATCTTCAAGGATTAAGCTAAAAGAGAAGGTATATTTTCGGAAGGTGTCTTATAAAGAAAAATACATAATAGATTATAGGCTTCATTCCATAGATTTTTGGGCAAAAATTGGTCGTCTGTTAAATTTTTGATGAAATTCTCCCAGAGAAAAGCAAATTACCCAAAATGCATGCAACGGTTTGGTGGCGATTTTGTGCAACTATGTTGTGATTTTATTTGTCGGACATCTGACTGCTATAGATTCAAAACTCTTCTCCAATCTCCACTTTTGAGACAAAACGAAGAAACTGATAAAAGCTAGTTACATAGTTCAAATATAAGTTTAGAAAGACCTTAACCCAGGTTTGCTTTAAAAATTGAGATTGAAAATGTACTTGACTTTTCATTGTACCTGTCAATTGAGGAGTATAAGAAGTTTTGAATCAAACGACTGAGTGGAATGCAGTATCTTTGAAAAAATGTAAGTCCAGGTTAACGGGACAGGCGGCAGGAGCGTCAGCCGCTATTTTGGAGAACACGATATATCAAATATTTCATGAACCTTTAATCGTACGACAAAAATAATAAATTTTTTGAAAGATAATATTCTGTTCTTTTTAAATCAAGTTGTCTTAGTGACAACACGCACAGAAATTGCTGAGAGTTGTAAGTCACTAGGCCTTGGTTCTCCACAAGCTGTCGCGCTTCCCAATCTATTTATAATTTTGTATGTGTTAGTGAAAAGTTTTTGGCAAAAGTAAATATTTTTGAAAAATTTTGTGAACTTTTCACTAAAACACAGGAAATAATAAGTTTTTTTCAAATTCTAGATAAAAACGTACGATAAGGGACCTTCTAAAGAAAACTTCTTCATACTTAACACATTTTTTGAAAAAAGTGGAATACCTCTCAGATATTTGAAAGACCAAACAATTATAAACATTTATTTGCGTATATGAGCATAGTTCAAAGTTCCCATGCGAAAAAAGTCAAAATTTTCCAAACAATTTTTCACCTACTCTGTGCACCAAATTGTATAATATTCAAGTCAAAAAATGTTTGCCTTCGCCTAATCCACCCATTAGGTACTTAATTCACATACACATGTAAAACAATTGTTTTTGGATGCAAAAATAATTTGCATGCAAATGATGCCTTGAGGTGAATATATTTTTTTTGGAAGTGTAAACCGACCACATTTTTTTCCATGAAAAATAATTGCCGGTCTATTGTTTTGGATGACATTTCATGGCAGCAATATTTTTTTTTGCATGAAACTGTAAACCAATTATGCAAAAAATAATTTCTGATTTCACTTCAATAATTTTTGAAATGCAAAAATATTTGCATAGATTTTGTTTTGCGTACGGGAACTGTAAACTAAGCTTAAGTTACCATTTAAAACAATTTTGATACGGATTTGTTCATGGAACCAAGGCAACGTCGATATTAATTTATGACATTCAAAAATTAGCAGAAATTTGATCCAAGACAACTCTTGTCGTATAAATATATGACATTTTAGAATTAGAAGAAATTCGATCTCAAAACCTAGAATTATAAGGTTCTAAGTCTTCCCAAAGTTGACCCAGGTTTTCTTGACAACCCCAAGAATTGTCAAAATACCCTGGGTTTTTAGGTTCTAAAAAAGAAACAACAAAGGACCCTCAATTGTGTTGGTTAGAAAAGTAAGAAAAAATTGTTTTAAAAATTAATGAAAACGAACCGCAGTTTACATTTCTATTTGTTATTATTTAAGTTATTTTATTTATTGTGTTTTGGTTGAATTTCTATTTCAAAAACAAAAGCATTACCTGCAACACGTGAATTCACAACAAAAAAATGCTTAATGTCACTTTGTCAGTTTACCTCAACTTCCTCCAGCAAAAAAACTAGTTCGACTTCAGGGCAAAATAAGAGCGACCCTACGTCTCAAAAACCACAGAATTTGTTTTCTAGGGTGAGTTCAGGGTTTTCAAAAAACACTTTGGGGCGACCCCAGGGTGACTTCAGAGTTCAACGAACAAACCTATTCTTTTGAATGAAACATCTGACCTTGTTTAGATTGGGAAGATTGAGTCCGGTATCAAGGTAGTTCGTGGAAAAGAGAAGTGGAGGGTCAAGGATGTCGTGAGGCAAGAAGAAAACATGAACCCTGGACTCATGAAACTCATTTGTCGTTGTTTCAATGTGGAAAACATTAAAGTTATTGTTGCTTCAATGTGTTTTGAGGCACCTCAAGTTTTCTAATTTAGACACGATACTACTCAAGAGCCCGTACTCAATCTTACTAATGGGCACGTTCAGACGACCCAAGGGACTAGATATTCAGTCAACTGAATTCATTGAACGCAAATTTGACCAAGGTAACTAAGTTTGTTTGAAATATCAGACTTGGAAATTTACTTTAAACATTTACTTCAATTGATCGTGAAAAAAGTACCGATATTATTTGTATCTAAAATATACATAGCAAAAGGTATAAAACTTTTATGAATTACAATAAATTAGCTTTTTGAAAAAGGATTTTCAAGACTATTTGATTTGGATACTAGCAAACAATATAAAATGAACAAATCTCATACGGAACTCTTAATTTTTCATATTTTTTACTTAACATATCGTTTTTTCATTTTCTTTTTTGAATTTGATAAAGAACCACTTTGCACAAAATGAAAAAAAATTAACGTGCAAAAATAAAAAAATAATCACAAAACAATAAAGTTCAGCTTTCAGTCCAATGGCAAAATGTAATCAGCTGATATTCTGACATAAGTGCACTTGACTTGATAATTAAGAGAGATTTTTCTTGACTTATTTTCCAATAAAGTTGCCTTAATTGGAAATAAATATTTTGACATCTGACCAATCACAGACTAGAAACTTGCCTTAATTTTTAGTCCTTTGGGTCGTCTGAATATACCCAATCTAGTAGTAGCAGTATAGTATCGAAGAAGAGACAATTCACATACCTAGTACATACACACATAGCAGCGGCACAAATAATTTAAAAAAACAAATTTTCGATTTGAAGTTTGACAGGAGAATATTAGCATGCAAGGGCCTTTTCGATTGGCAATCCAAAAGCATTCTGAATGCGTGGAAGCCCTTTCGAAAGTGTTCTATTGGCATTCAGAATGACTGTTCTTCTCTTGAAAAGAACAGAAAACGATTCTGGATTTCATTTCAGAATCGAGACCAGAACTAGTCACACATTCAAACACAAGTTGTCAAACTGTTGTCTAATATTGCAACAAGTAAAATTTTGCTAAGAATAAGTAAATTTCACACATTTTACTGCTTGTACATAAGTGCCATAATTATTTTCCATTTTCGTATTAACTCGTCCATATTTGTGTCCGCTAAGTTGCCAAATGTTAAGAACTATTTCGGAATCCGCATGTGAAGTCGCACAAATACAGGTATACGAAAACTTCAGAATCAAATTGCATGTGCCTGTTTGTGTTATTAGTGGTCCGGATCGGAGAGTTCTTTCTAATTGCCAATCAAAAAGCTCATAAGGTGATCGAATCTCCCAAATCTAGACAGATGGCAGATGGATTTTTTTGAAAAAAAAACATGAAAAATGAAACAAGTGCAAACTTATCTTTTTTTTATTACTGGTGGGGATAATTCAGACATCATTCGCCACATACAAAAGACGAAATATATTGCTTCTTTTATTGCCTCTCTTCAAGCTAAAGCTAAACAAAATATTTTCTTCTTAGAAGTATAGAACCTTAAGTTGACAACACTATTTTTACTGGTGGTCATTTTTTCCGGCTGTCAAGTGATTTAATTTTTGTTTGGTTTGGCATTTCAACATGAACAGACTAAAAAATTAGGTATGTTCAGAAAAATGAGTTCTCAGAGCCCTTAGTAATCTCAGTCTCGTGAGCAGGATTCCTCAGAAAGATTTCTGTCAAATTACAGAGCAAAGAAAATATTGGATTCGCTTGCTCACTTTTTGACGTATAAAATTTGCTGAGCCCTCCGAGATCTGATTTTCTTGAACATGCCATTCTTTAGAAATTGAATATGATTTACGGTGGAATTATTATTATTTAGAATGTTATTGAAACCGAAGAGACATTTTATTTATTGTCAGAAAATTAACTATTTAAACAACTTCAAGCATATACTCGTAGTATGGTAACCCATCGAATAAGAAATGCATTGTTTAACGTTATGTGTTTGTGAGGTGACTTTATTTTTGTATAAGTATTCAAAGATTTTCAATTGATTCTAAGAAAAACGTTTCCTTAAACTTCAAATAGCATTTGGCATAAATAAGTTTATACACAAAACAAAAACACAAAAAAACGGATGAATTTCTAATCTCTTCATATTACTATGATGAAAATCTTCATACTAAATTAATTTTAAGTTAAAAAACAAATGTTGGGGCCCCACATGTGTTAAAATTTTTAATGCATCAAGTCATCATAGTCCCCCACTGTCTTCGACAGCAAGCCAATGTGCTATTCAAAGACTTTTTATTTTCATTTTCTTAGAAAGTACTTGGTGCATCTTATAAACTTAGATGATTCCTAGACAAGAAGAACCAGCAAAAAAAATATAGACATCTGGTGTGCGCCAATGAACAGATAATTTCTTATTTATTGATTTGTAATTGATCTCTGCACAGAGAGTGTGTTGTTAAACGTTCCAGCTTGAGTGTGACTGACTTAAGATATATGTTAAGCTGCAAGCCAGCAAGGCTTTAGTGGTACGGAACAACGTCTGTTAGTTGTTTATTGACTTGGGTAAGTCGCGAGGTCTCGGAGGAATGGAAAAGGAGTTGAGTTTCAACTTTCGTTTAATCATAAAACATGCATTTGCGTTATGTCAACAAGCGTGTCAGACATTTTCGGTGAAACTTTTTAATGCACGTGCTACAACATGTGAATAAAGAACTGGTTGCACTCATGCTAGTACCTACACTGCAAGTATTTGCAATGATAAATCGTTTTCTGAACACAATTATTACTACTAGGAACAATAATTAAGAGGCCTAAGTTATACCTATGTTTAGAAAGCTTCACAACTACAGTAGTGAAAGAAGAATGGACGAATGAAAAAAAGGATCGTGTAATCAGCATCTAAGAAATATAAAACCATAAATTTCAATTCGTCAGTTTAAAAAATTTTAAATCTAAATTCTGGCTCCAAGATCTTAGCATTTCATATGTGGAATATTCTCAAAAAAATTTGCCATATAACAGGTCTGGTAAAAGGTTTGATAAAATAAGGTCAATTAGTTTCGGAAGTTGGTGAGCCGTTGAAAATTGTTAATCGACGGTTAATGTCAAGGTCATGAGAAATCAAATCAAATTAGATATTCTTGAATTTTTGTACATGGGATTTTACTGTTATTCTCGACTGAAGATATCTGAAAGAATGTTTTTTGTCAGTTTCTTTCCAAAATGAAAACAGCTACACTACATATACCTATGTACCGGTTATATGCGTAATAGCTTTGAGATATCAAAAAAGCTTTTGCAGTTGAGAGTTCTTTCCACGGCATTGGTGTCGGGAAAATCATATGGATTTTTTCAACAGCTGCGGTTTTCAAGTTTGAGAATAGTTAATTATTTCTACTATATTATTCACTCGTCTAAGCCAGATTAAAACTCAGATCCAGATTAAAAGCAATTTAAATGCAATTCCATATTATTTACTTGTTTAATCCACACTTAAATCCAATTTTTTAAATCCAGTCCCGAGTAATCCTTGCTGATCTCTCGCCGCACCGTGGTCGTTCAAACGTACTTTTCAATACCATATGGCCCGTCTCACTGTGGTCTCGCCATGCCCATTTACACAGGAATCCGTGTCATGGTGGTCACGCCGTGACATTTACACGCAGTTTTTAGCATTGCGCATGTTTTGCCTTTGTCTCGCTTTGGTCTCGCTATAGTCTCGTCAACAATTTTTTTTTTCGAAATTAAAATTTCAAAATGGTTTAAAAAAACGTAGTTTTCAGTGTTGTGGTCCTTAAGTTCGTGTTATGTGGGCTCACCGTGCCCATTTACACGGCTATCTGAGGCGTAGTTTTCTCGCTTTAGTCTCACAGTGTGCAGGTTTTATCATCGTCTCGATTTAGTTTCGCTGTAGTCTCGCCAACATCGTTCAACTTGCGATTCGATTTAAATTTGTATTAAATTTTCACTTGAAGTCGAAGTTTATTGATATTTGGCCATTTTGTATTAATAACAAATTATTCACCATTTTTTGGTCAGTCAAAAATGTTTTTAATAAGCATATATTTATAATATTTTATACACTCGTAGAAAATACATACTTTCAACTATCACGGTAGAAATTTGACATTTGGATTAAACGTCTGGATTTAAAAACATTTTACATCTTGATTAAGGGCATTTTAAATCCTTTGGATTTATGGCATGTTTAGAGTGAATAATATGGACATGGATGTAAGTTTTTAGATTAAATAAATCTGGATGTAAAATTTACTTAAATCCAATTTAAATCCAGAGTGGATAATATGGTGGTAAGTATTGCTCGAGCCCTAGCCGTCAATAAAACAATGCGGAACAAATTGGTTTATAAAGCGATCTTTGTATGAAAATTCCATACTTCCAAAAAGTTTCTTAGCATTCTTCGCTATTCACATTTTTCAACAAAACAAACAAAACAGGGCCATTCATGTTTTAGATTAAAAAAATATCTTATTAAAAATAAAAAATTCTACAAACCTGAAAACAGCCACACCAGCCGCGTTTTCCCCGAAACGCTGGCATTTTTTTCTGCTGTTGCGCTCTATAAAACTTATGTAATGGTGTTTCCTTTTGATGATTTGTTTCAGCCTGTTCGTAGTTGTACTCTAGAATATTACTTGCGTAATTATTTCTGGAGCCAGGGCTGTCGTCTTTTGTTTTATTGGCCCGATCATCTGGGTGTATGTAACGCTGTAAGCTGTTAAGACATTTAAGATCCTGTAAACGTGTTCGCAGCGAAGAAAAGTCAAGATTCGCATAAAATGGTGAAGATTCCGACTGTGTCTGTGCACTTGGGTCCTGATGGTGGTCTGATGGATAATTGGAATTTGTGACTGATGCTCCTTGATGCTGCTGCTGTTGCAGCGTTGGTGGCGGTTGTGGAGCCTGACGTTTAGTAGCACTTGTTCGAGTGGGTGTTTCGTTGTCTGTACTTATGGTGTCTGGATCACCCGTGCAGTTGATTGGGCAAGTTTGAAAAGTCTGTAAGTACATAATAGAAATAAAAAGAATAATTATTGGTGGTAAAAATAATTACTTTTTTCGAAAACAGGCTCATCCGATTATGTATACCAAAGAATTAACTATCGTTATATAAAATGTAAACAAACATATGACAGACAAACTTATGTATATTTCATTACATTTGATGTGAATTTTTCTTGCTCAAAATGTTATTGCGATCTGGATGGATTCTGAGATACAATTCAATTCTTCATTGTTAAATAAATGCAATCATTTCAGTGCATGCGTTACTTAATGAATTATAATATTGTAAAATATATAGTCTAACAAGTAAAAATGCGGAAAATGAAGACTAATAAATTGCGCGAAATAAAGTAATTCAACTTCAGGTGGTGAGAACTTCTTGAGTTTATTTTAAATTAACATATTTGCTCATACATAATGTGATGTAATTAGTTTGTGGGCATGGTTTTTATTTTTTTTTTATTTAAGAAAATACAAAGGTGGAATGTATGATGCGATGATAATCGTGGAAATTATGGTACCTACTTTTAAATATATGTATCGCAACAGGAAGATACTTAATCCAGATTGAAAGCATTTTGTACATATCTGGGGACATACATTTTAGGATTTCAACAAATCTTTTGTATGAATTCTGTTTCTCAAATTTGTTGTATGAACTACTATCATACCACACAGAAGCTGTGTTTAAAGAATTAAATCAAAACAGAGCATATCAGCACAAGTGTGTAAAAACAGTCACGGGATTGAAAGTTGCCTATCAGTTGTACAATGTTTCGATTGCTATTTGTTTGCATTAATTTTAATTTTAATTTACTATCATTGACACTTTTTATATTCTTTTATGTTAAAAATATTTAGGTAAAAATTATTAAGTAGGTATTGCAATTATTTGAAAACACTGAGTGCAAACATATTAAGTTTCACTGCAGAGGATTAATTGCACAAGAGCAATATGGATTTGGCAGTAATAGATCAAATACAAAAAAATATTCTTGAATATAGTTAGCCATATGCCGTTACGCATTTTAAAACTGTATACTGATTACGATAGCATCCTACTTAGAAAATAGGACTCAATTTGTTAAGTTGAAAAATGGCACCTCGAAAGCAATAGATGTATTATCTGGAGTATCAAGTAAGATTTTAATGTTTGCTGATGACTTTAAACTTTTTCATGGTTATAAAAGCTCGAATGGGTATCTGTTTCAACAGCACAACATTGACAACAACACCAAAAAAAGTGCAAGTTAATGACTTACTCACAAAGACGGCATCTATCTGAATCCTTTTACTTCATCGAAAATTATTTGGTTAATAGAGTTGAAATGTTCAATGATCTTGGAGTTATATTTGATGGTAAACTTTACTTTCATTATATTGATACAATTATCAAGGAGCCGTCTTGGTTTAATAATGAGGTTCATTATTATATTTTACAAATATGTATAAAAGTTGTAAAATTTTGAAATTGACGTCTGTAGTTGATAAATAAATAAAAAAAATATAAAAAAAAGTACTTCTGAGATAAATTTTAGCTTATTATTATCCCACATAAACAAATCAGCTGATACTTTGACATTTCTCAATCATTTGCTCCACCCAAAGAGTAGGTGCAGGAAATATTGTCCTAAACTGTTCTAAAAACTTCATGGAACATGAAGTGACAAAATGTAGAACAGTTTGAGGAAAGGGTTTTTACTCATGGAACACATAATCCTGTACTTTTGTATAGTTTTATGTTCGGAACAGATTTATCAAACACACCTCATGTATGACCGGAGATTACATCGGAAATATTAAAATATTGTTTGAATTTATTTCTCAGGAATGTATCACAACAATATTAAAGTCCGTATGACACTAGGTACATATTTTCATATACAAGTTTTGAGAGAGCTTTACTCTATATTGCGTTTTGACCACTTAAACTTTTCTTTCAACTTAATTCATTCGATTCATTTAAACAGCAGAAGATTATTTTCTAATTTTTTTTCGAACAGAATTCATACACAAGTATACAACGAGTACTAAGTCATATATGTACACTAGGGTGGTCCTTAAATTGGACGTAGTCTTGGATAGGCCTCATACGATTCAAAACATTGAAAAAAAATTTGTTCCTAATTTTTTCAGATTTTTATTTCATCCTCCTGGTCTCCCTATTTTCACTTTAAGGTACTAATAATGGGTAATGGATTATTCTTATAAAACGCGAAAATAAATCAGAATGTATAGATTAGATTCAGACGAGAAAAAAATTTACTTGAGGGGCGGTCTATTTCCCCCCGTTCAGGCGGGAGGGGTAATTTTCTAGAAATTTGGCCAAAAAGAGAAAAAAATTATTTAAAAAAATGGGAACACTTACAATGCCACGCCCTAGCTTTTCTTAAAGCCACGATTCCATTCTATAATATGCTTCCCGAATAAAGTTTTTATTTTAAACAGTTTTTGAAAAAATAATTTTAATCTTCTTTGTTTTTTTAATTTTTAAGTTTGAAAATTATTTTTTCAAAAACTATTTGATATAAAAACTTTATTTAGAAATCATTTTATAGAATAGAGTCGTGGCTTTAAAAATCCAAATTTTGAGAAAATTACCCCTCCCGTCTAAACTGGGGAAAATAGACCCCCCCACCAAATCCAATTTTTTTTGTCTAAATCTAATCACACCCTCAGATTGCTTTTTTCGCATTTTATAAGAATCACCTTAAGCCCATAGTAAATACCTCAAAGTGAAAATAGGGAGACCAGGGGGGTTAAATAAAAATCTGAAAAAAATAGGAACAAATTTTTTTTTCATGTAGAACCATTTGATGCCTATTCATCTCAGAATTGCAAAAAAAAAACCATTATAAACAAACATACGAGTATTCTCAGTAAATCACGTTGAGTATCAGCAAAACGAGCGAGAGAAATAAAGTGTTTTTAAGAAAGGGATACTTTGTCTGAGTTTGTTGTAATGATTACAGTGGGGCACAAAAGTAAGAATACATATACACCAACAAACTGATATTATCTTGGGTCCAGTCCAGTACATATTTTTTTTTGGTAGGCAGGGTGTACTTTGAAATTATTTTTATTTTATTATATCTATTTTCAATAAATAAATGCCAGACAAAATGCTGCCAGTAGAAGAAAAATATGTGTTCGCGTACCTCCCAAAACTACAAATTTCTACGAATTTAGCCCAAAGTTCTGTCAAAACTCATATAAAAAAAATAAAATTAGTAGAAATTCGTAGTTATGGGAAGTACACGAACAGACCTAATATAATTCCAAACACATTTTTAATACATTCATATATTTTCAGACGGTGTTTAGACCAGCATCCAACCGTGAGTCGGCTCATTTTGACGCCATTCTTCTTATCTCACTCCTATTTCTTGGAAAAAAAGAGATGGTGAGGTGAGGCAGGAGTTTTCAAAGAATTGCAAAAAAATGTACATATGTACATACATAAAACCCATTTGTTTACATTGATGTATTTGTAATTTTACTTCGTGTCAATGAAAATATGTGAATTGCAACAACAACAAGACCTGTCCTGAAAGATGTGCTGAATGGACGAGTTGGTTCTAAGTGTGCGTTTTTCACTAATACTTTGCAAATCTAATACGTCAGCTGTTCGCTTTCAGCTTTTAGGCAAATAAAATTGACAGCTGAGGATTGCCATCTTTATTAGTTTATCTATGATAAAAAAGATACATGTCAAAATGAGTCGCCACATGTGAAGCTTGTGTGAACACTATCTTATAGAAAACGTATATATTGTTTTCCGATAAAAGTACTGAATTATTATTGATGTATGTACATATGTATGTTATGTATTCAAAATGGGTGGCTCTGGACTTTTGGCACCTTATATATGGGAAATTCGAAAAAAGAAAATGCCAGCTAATTGGTCAGAAAAGGTCAACCAGTTCTTGAAATTGGTCAGCCCTATTTATGGTAAATTCATAAAAAATATACCATCGGAAAGTTCTTAAGATCGTGATAAAGGGCCAATAATTTTCAGTAATTCGTAGCCATGTTCCATAGCCACAGTCACAAAAAAACTTTTGGCACCTCATTTGAGTCACTTTGAAAAAACAAGTATGCCACTTCAAAGGCTACCTCACGGTCATAAAAGGTCAGCTATTTTCAGTAATTGGTAAACTATACATTTTTTTAAATGAATTATCAAAAAAATCAAGGTCATAGCGATTTTCGGTACGTCATTTATGTGAAATTGCGAAAATTGTTTATCATCGGAACGATCCCTTGATCTATATAAAAGGTCAGCTAGTTTACGTAATTCCATCCATGGATTTTTTCAAAATGAATTTTTAATTTTTTTTCAAGATTATTGTTAAAGATCATTGAAAACAAAATTAAAAATTCATTTAAAAAAAATTATGGCTGACCAATTTCTGAAACTAGCTTACCTTTAATATAAATCTATAGATCTTTCCGATGGTAAATAATTTTTGCAAAATTCCTATAAATGAGGTACCGAAATTCACTATGACCTTGATTTTTTTTTAAATTCAGACTAAATTAATAAACAAAAAATTTGTATGGTTGACCAATTACTAAAAATAGAATACTTCTTTTTTTGAAATGACCCAAATGGGGTGCCAAAAGTTATTTTTGTGACCTTAAAACGAATTTTGAAAATTCATAAAAAAAATATGGTTTATCACGACTTAGAGATCTTTCGGATGGTGTAATTTTTACTTGCGATATACATAGGTTCTATAGGGCAAGTTTTGGATTCGTGCAAAAACAAAATTCGAGATAACAATCAAAAATGACATTACGATGATAGAGAACACGAAAAAAGTGGGTGGCAGAATTCTGTATGTCTGTCTGTTTGTCTGTCCGTATATCGACCTACAGCCTAAGCCACTGAAGCAATTTTCTTCAGATTTTGAACTTAAGGTTTTTTGTAACTCTCCAGAGGGGAAATAGAAATGTTTTTAGCACCAAAAATAACGGTACTTGCCCTACAACCGTAAATGAAAAGCTTATTTATCTTAAAAACGGCCCTAACAATTTTGAATAAATAAAATCAGTGTATTATTGTAGGTATGGTGTACCTTTTAATAAGAAAAATTTTTTTTACCGAAAACCGTTATTAACGCTGCCTGCCACATAAAACCGTTATTAAGGGTACCTGCCATATAACGTTTTTTTAATTTTCTATTTTCTCATTGACGGCTCAAACGATTTCATTCAAAAATTTTATGCAAAAGCTCTTTAAAAATAATAATAATATTGCATATCAAAATTTTGAAAAAAAAAACTTTTTACAAAAATAATATTTTTTTTTTTTGAAAATTCAATATTTCAAAAATGAGTTGATTAATTTTTTTGAAACTAAGTTAAAAAATGAATTTTAATACATACTCCAAATTTGCATACCAAATCTTTAAAAAAAATTTTTTTAAGAAAACCGCTCCAACGATTTTATACTTTTTTGCACATATTCATATTTTTTCTAGTAATCAATTGGCATTTCTTTTTTTTGAAATTCTTAATTCCAACTTGAACATAAGAGCAAATACGTGCAATCCAGCCGTGCATTTTATTTTTTGTAACTTTCCCACAGATGAGTTGCCAAAAATCGAGCGTGACCTTGAGAAACTTTAAGACTCGATTACAATTTCAAGGACTAGTCGACCTTTTCTGACCAATTAGCTGGCATTTTCTTTTTTCAAATCTCCATTAAATGAAGAACTAAAGGTCCAGAAGTAGAATATTAATGTGAAAATATTACTTTGCATGTGGCATGCATAAGTACCATCAGTACTATCGTATTTTTTTTTATTATTCTATTTTGTTTATACTGGAAAATATTTTTATGATTGAAAAACTTGTTTTCTAAAAATAGATTGAAAGAAAATACAAAAAAAGACTTCCATATATTATTTTCCATTTTAAAGAAAAAAAAAGAAACAAACCATAAAACTTTACGAGAAAGATAAATAAACGTTACAAATAAAACCCTACACACCTTTGACTCACGCGATGCTTATGCTTACAATGTCATAAATTCACAACTTTTAAGCATTCAACTTCTAAATGATCGAACTATACTAAACTTAAAAACGGTGGCGCTGATTTAATATGTGCTAAGGTCAGTTTCACGACAAAAACTTGAATAATAATCGAAAATCAAATGGTTCGTTCACAAAAAAAATAATGATCTTTACGCGATAGGTCAACGTTGCTGGAAAAATAGTTTGTTAGTATCGCCAGTTAATTGACGCCATTTTGATGGCAGTTTTATGTAAATTTAATCTGACGGCGCGGCGCGTGTTTGGAATGCTTTTGTAAATGGTAAGTGTAATTAATTGCTATGCAGGCTCATTTTTTGGCTTTTAAACAAAGCGGAGATGTTAAGAAAGGTGTCAAAAAGGTAAGCAAACCAGTTAAATGTTATGCACAATAGGCTAATATCTTTTAAGATGAAAAAAGGCAGAAGTTAATCATAAACTATGATTGTACCACCACCTTAACCTATTCGAAGAGAGAGAAAATAAGTATAGTTATAAATAATGATTAGGTTCTTCATCAAATCTTTAAATTTTTCATAATGTTTTCACACAAATATCTTTTCGGTTAAAAAAAGTAGAGAGAGTCTCTGATGTTTATCTTCAAGGTTGAGGTAGCTCCATCAAAGTTCTTCCGAATTAAAGCTTAACAAATAAAGACTTTTGGGAATTTGTGTATGAAATCAAATGATATAAGACTACGTTTCGCAGTTTATATTAATTAAACCATCAGAAATTTCGATTTCGATGCAAATAGATTTAAAAAAAAAAATAATTATTTCGAAGTTCATTAGTAGAAATTAATATGGATGTGTCTTGTGTCATAAAAATTGTTTAACTTGTCCGTGTTGACTAGTTCAAGAAAATAATCTGCGCCTGCAATTCGTACTCAAAGGCCGGCAATTGAAAGTGATCAAGCTGCATTCCTAGTAGCAAGCAATTATAGTATATTTCCATTAAGAGTGCAATCATCTCGCATTTGTGTGTTAAGAAGTTGGAAGAGTGACACACTTGAAACATATAGGTACGTAGGTAAACAATTTGGAGTTATGAAAAATTATTTTCAACGGGTTTAAATGGAGTTCTGCAATTAGCTTTTTTTTATTAGTTTCGAAGATGCAGCGAAAGTAAAATATTAAATTATCTAGAAATATTTTAATTTTTAACTAAACATCCAGCTACAGGCTTTGTTTACCACTTTATCATCTAAAGAGATAAGAAAGTAAAAATTTCCAGGTTAGCTTTTGATTGACAACAAAGTTAATATTTACTGCCTATATTTTAAACGTTTTCAAGAAATTTCAACCCGCTACCTAAAAATTTTAACCCCTGTGCAAATTTGAGGTACTTTTTTACAAACATTTAGAACGTCAAATAAAGCTCTCCGACAAAATTCAGCTTTTTCAGAGAAAAAAATCTGTTTTTAAAATTTATTAAGTTTGAAACAAGATGATTTGACTGTACTTTGAGACAAGGCATGTTTTTTCTGACAGTTCTTAGCGTGCCTTAGTGAATTAGTTTTTTTTTAATCAGCTGCGCCTTCTTGACACCCTGCGTTATCGATTTTAATCAAACTTTGCAAAAAAGGTTGTAGGTATATTTCCCGCAAAAAATAGAAAGCCTTTTAATCACTTGTCTCAGCCAGGGGTGCCGAAAAAGTCCTGCCCGACTTTTGTGTTCGATTATCAAGATGTATGCACTTGTAGAGCCGCACACTCATTTTTCGGTTATTCGTTCACCCCCAAAATTTGTAAATTTGACTTTTGCAAAGAAAAAAACGGACTAAAAATTTGTAATAGGCTGATTTTTGGTACCTAAACATGGTGATATTGAGGTAACTTATAATCTGAGAAAAGTCCTCAACTTTTCCATAACTGTTTGGTCCGTTTTAAGGGGTCAAAGGTCACAAAAATGCATTTTTGCAAATGTCTCTAAAACGGTAAGCTTAGGAAGAAAATAAAATTGTTCTACAACATTTATAAAATTTTGTCAGAATAAAAAGATCACGAAAAAAGGAAACCAAAAATGCCCGTATGAATAATAGACACCCAACGACGAAAAAGCGATAATTTTATCATGTTCATCGTCTTACAGCCGTTGCTGTAGTTTTTTTTGCACCGCTCGAAATTTTTGACTGATGATTTTGTTCAGACCTGTCATTACATTGATAAGGAAAAAAGTCAGTCACGCAATTCTGTTTGTTTGGTTACAGCTGAAACGGCTGGATCGATTTTATTCAAACTTGGTACATTAATAGTGGTTTTTGCTGATTTCTCCCACTCTTTTTTCTTGTTTTTTTTGGAACCGAAAATAACGATACCTGCCATACAATTTGTTTGTAATCAACTTTACAAAATTTCATTTTTATCAAAAACAGCTTTACAACTTTTCTTAAAAGAATTCAATACATTTCTTTGAAAAGACAACTACTTTTCAAGAAATCGATAACCCAGATATGCTTTTTGTTTAAAGTAAATATTGTTTAGATCCTCGGGGAATAATGGTTAGTGTGTTGCACTTTCATGCCAAAGGTCTGGGTTCGATTCCCAGCGCCAGCCACTGCCTTCTAAAAATAGAAATGTTTTTCCCGAGGTACTGCCTCTTGGGAGGAACTGACAAATCCTCTAAGAGTATTACTTGTCATGAATACGTGCTTCTCATTTAGCCGTTCGCATACGAAAAAAAATTGTAGGTACCCCATTCCTGCCATCAACACCGCACAAAGGAATGGCTGAGAGTAGTAAGTCACTAGGCCTTGGTTCTTCACGAACTATTGCGCCACTAAATTCAATTATTTTGTTTTTTAAAACGGTAATTCTGATCTGAAAAAAAATTATGCAAAATTTGAATATCAAAAATTTTGAATTTTATTTTGATCGATCTTTTTAATTTCGGTATTTAAGGGCTTTTTAACACCTTTCTAGAATATTTTTAGAAAAAAAATTACTTTCAGATAAAAAAACAGCGGTACCTTTCATACAAGTATACAAAAATATGTATTTCATTTAAAACGGTGCCAACGATTGTTTACTTTCCATTGGAAGTTATTTCATTTGGTCCGATCTGTCAAATCGAAAATTTTGACATAAATTCACTTTTGGAGCTCCCTAGAATTGGAATTCATCATTTTTGAGAGATGTATGTGTTTGAACGTACGTTTCTTCGATTTTGTTAGTTCACCACATCTCAAGAACGAATGAAAATACTGTGTTCGAATAAATTTTATTTTATAGATCGAAGTTTCAATACATGCAGAAAGGACTTTCAAGAAAATTCAATGAGGGTTTTTGTTTTTAATGTTGTTAAATTTCTTTAGTCCCGAATATCTCGAGAACGAATTATGCTATCGACTTCGGGTTATTTTTTTTTTCTACTCATAATGACGTAATTAAGAAGTGGTAGAAATGTGAAAAATATCAATTTACAGTTTTTTTTTAAATAAAAAAAAACTGCTAAAAATTGTTGAAAAAAGTTTTCGACTTGAATACCTGAAGAATAAATATCATTGTTTATTTTTTTCGGGGTAATTTTGTTTTATACACTAGTTTAAAATATATAATTGATAAAATTTGTAAAAATATTCGATAAACAGATTTTTTTTTCGGTAAAAAAAAAAATAAAAGAAATTTTATCAAAAACTATCTATTTTGTCTCAAATCTCTTAAGAATAAAAAATGATATTGGTTTCGAGTTAATTTAATTTAGTTTATAATTTTGATAGGATTTGTAAAAAAATAACTACCAGAAACTTTACTAAAAATTTTTGAATTTTTTTTAATCAAATATCCTGAGAACACACAATATTGTTGGCTTTGGGTTGATTAAACTCTATACACTAGTTTATAATTGATATCTGATAGGTTTTGTAGAATAATTTAACAAACAGTGATTTTTTAAAGCGAAAAAACTATAAGAAACTTTACCAAAAATTGTTAAACAAAATGTTTTCTTCCAAAATACGAGTATCTTTATTCTACTCACTAATTGGTCTTCACTTGATTGCATAGTCATCCCTTGAAAATATTTTCAAAGATCTAGAATTGGCGATTTTTTAATAAAAGGCCTCTAGCTTGAAAGGGCACCAATGGGAAGTTACCAAAGTGGCTTCTTTTAATAAAACTTGTTCTGTATTCTACTGTATTGTTCTGCGATTGACTACCAAAAATTATAATTTTAACTATTGCTAGTACTTCTCATAGAAGGTTTTCTATATTTTGAAATTTCTCACTACATATTTTTATATACAAAATTTTCAAAAAAAAATAAGTTTTTGAAAGTTCGATATCCCAAAAGCGGGTTGACAGTTTTTTTTTTGAAATAAATACTTTTTTTAGTGCAGATTATACTTTATATTTATATTCAAGGATTTATTCATTTGAATAGGAAGATTTGCATACAAAAAACTATTTATTAAAATGATTTTAAGAATTTGATATAAAATTGATTTGGTATTGGAGATTTTAAACGTGTTTTTTATGAAATTAATTAAAGAAATTAATTTGAATAACTTAAAAACACTTTTAATTATTTATTTACTTAAATGCATTTCGGAAGGTATGCTTCCAGCGTTAGTAAGTTTTATAGAAACTAGTACGTCCAGCCCTTGAAACTCGAGAGCTAGTAACGTTATTTGTCCATAAAAGCTGTCTTTAGCGTAGAGAAAAACTCATACCTCGTTTACATGACATGGCGAATTGAATCTGAATGAATCAGGATTTAGGTCCATGTAGACCTGTAGCTCGGCGAGCTGGATCGAATCGAAAATAGAATGTATATATCTAGATTGAAGGATTGAAGAATGGAGATTTCAGATGCTTGTTGGTGTGCGAGCGTTACTGTGTATTTTGTTTCCAGATTGTTGTATGTTGTATCTTTGGCTTATTTTAGTTGTTTGTTATTTGTGGTCGAAATTTATTTTTACTAACAACGTCGCACCCACACAGTGAAAACAAAATTCTCACTTCAGTTCTATTTGAATTTAATCTTTCGAATTTAATCCGATCCTTTGATCCACTCATGAAAACGTGGTATAAGCTACTTAATATTATTTTCTGCAGCACTGAACGCTGCCATCAGATATTCCAGTAATCTTTCCAGTCAGTGCTGGAAAATTGGTTGGTTGGTGGGTGGAAAAAATCGAAACGTCACATTTAAGTTGCCACAAATAATTGCTCGGCCTCGACTCGCTCTTGCTCGCACTTATTACCCAATTTTATTTTATTGTTTTTTAGTTTTTTTGGTGTAGTTATTTAATAAATTTTTGTATTCTGCACTTCTGCGTAAAGAAACCATTACAAAGATATATAATTTAAATGCCTTCGGCTTTTGTAGACCGCGTAAATTGTACCACAAAATTCGTGTTTGCCGTTTTATTATATGATAATATTATTTATTATTATTGTTATTTTATATAAATAATATTTATATAAAACTTACTGACGATAGAAGCATAGCTTCCGAAAAGCATTTAAGTAAATATATAACTTAAAAAAAGGGTTTTTAAGTTATTCAAAATAATTTCTTTTATTTAATTTGAAAAATAAACAATGTTTTTTTTTTTAAAGATGTAAGTAAGTTTTTTAATTTTTCCAACATTTGTGTACACAAAATTCTTCCGCCCTTTTCTAAGGTATGGTCACCATTTCCAACTACATACTACTCACCTGCTTCTCAGTGCTTAAGCGCTAGTTAAAATAAATTGTCATGCGACCTTGATACATGATGTTGAACTTGTTCCATATTAACCCAACTCCGCCTTTTTTGCGTGCGTTAAAAAAAACATCATTGTTGGTTTTGTCATTAATGGTATTCTCATTGCAAAATCCACACTATAAAATACACTATTGTTTGCTGGCAGAAAGTTAGGTTAATAAATTAAATAAATTGCCAGACGAAGTAGGTGTCTGACGCGCGACGATTAGTAATTACTATAATTAATCAAGTAAAGACAAGTAGCAACTTATAGCTTATGTTCTGTTACATTGAGAATGTTAAATTGTGTGAGAAGGAAATTCCGCCGTTGTTGTTGGTACGTCTTTGTAGTTTTATAACGGAATGAGTGAGGTAGGCGTTTGGTTTTAAACTATGTAGGTATTTGGTTGTGATGAAAGAATATTTTGAATAAGAATACAAAATATGTAGATACATAAATGCATATAACATAGGAAAACATAACTCTCCAGAAATTAGTTAAAATCAGAGCCAAAATATATAAATTTATTTTTATATAAAAATAACATGTTTGTTTATGCGCTAAAAACTCAAAAACAAACCACCCGATTAAGTAATGTACAATGTACACTGTACACAATATTTTTGTTATTAATGAGAAATGTAGTACCTGGTTAGTGCGTTGGATTGTCATGCCGAAGATCTGGGTTTGATTCCCAGCGCCATCCAGCAGCTGCCTTCTAAAAACAAAAATGTTTTTTTTCCCGAGGCACTGCATTTTACGAGGAACTGACAAATCCTCAAAGAGTATTACCTGTCATGAATAAGACCCATCATCGGACCCAGCAAAAAATTGCTGCTATTCCTGTCAACAACACGCACACAGGAATGTTTGAGAGTTGTAAGTCACTAGGCCCTGGTTCTCCATGAGCTGTGGCGCCACACAATTTATTTAATTTATTTTAAGTGAGAAATGCACGTAAGTCAAGTGTTGTTGAGCACCATAATCTCAAAAATAGCTTCGTTCGTTGAACTTTATCGCGTCCCTTATCTTGGAAGACACTTTATGGCGGAATCAAAAAATTTAAATATCTGAATTTGTAGCTAATTAAATGCTAATTTGTTGCCCAAACCTCCACTTTGTAGCTGTAACGGTTTTTCAAATATTCAAAATTCCGCTAAAATAACACATAAGGTAGTGGACGAAAATCCGAAAATCATAATTCAATTAATGTCCAAAATTGTAGCTTTTTAAATGCTTATTTGTTGCTCAAAAATTAATTTAGTATCTTTTATGAATAATTTGTTATTAACAATTTAGGTCTAAAAAAGTGCATTTCCGGTTTCACCAACAATGACTCGAAGAAAGGCCAGTAAAATTTTTAAAAAAAACTTATTTTCAAATATTTTACCTTGCAAAATTTTGCAACTTTTTTCATGCTAATAGGGTTTTCACACCAAACCCCAAAACTGGTTTTCGCCGAAAACTTTTCAAAAACTGGAAAACCATTCACACCAAACTTTATACTTTTCCGTTGACATTACAGTTTTTCATTAACCAACCACTCACAATTTTCAAATATTATCTGTTTTAGATAAATTAAATAATTTTGAAAATAGAATTTTATATTTGATATGACAGAATGTCGTCAGCTGCTTTCAATTTTTTTTTTGAAAGCATTCAAGCATTTCTCTTTTGACATTTTACTAGGCACCGAACTTTTTAAAAGGTACGATTGTTTCGTTCATCCCTGAATTCACACAAGTTTTCGACTGGTTTTATATAAAACTTGTGTTTTACGAAAACCTGAAGTATAAAAAAATGTATGGGAAAACTTGTGTTTTCGATTAGGTTTTTCTCCAAAACCGATATTTGGGTTCGGTGTGAAAAGGCTATAATTTGTTACTCAAACCAAAAAAAAACGGCTCTAATAAGACCACCTATGTATTGGTCAAAATAATAAAAAAAAATAATTTTAAACTTTTTCTTACGTCGAAATTTCTAGCTTAAGGAATGAAATTTTTTTGCTCAAAAATTAATTTTGTCGCGTTTATGGATCGTTTTTTATTTGAGATTCAAATTCAAAAATGAGCATTTCCGGTTTTACCACGATTTCGCATTTTTTTCGCCTAAGAGTATAGACAATAGTTATAATTATAGATAAAAACAATAAAAAAAAAACTGGTAGGTAATTGAATATCTCTTCTTATTTCAAAAAGAGAGCATTATTTGTTGCTCCTCTGTATTTGTGGCATATTTACAAAAAGTAAAAAACAGTTTGAAGACAAAAAAAATTGTATTTATTTTTTTATTATTTACATTCAAAACTTGTTACGTAGTAACAAATTAAAGGACAACTTCACTACTTCACTGCTGCAGTTTCAATCGCAACTTCATTTGATTGTTGTCATTATTTGTTTTTATTTCTCGTGCGGTTATCTTACGTTCTTTTGGTTTTCGTTTACCAAATCTCTTTTCAAATTGTTTCAATTCGACGCGGCTACGCTTTTCCTCGGCAAGTCTTCGTTTATCTGCTTTTTAGTACTTGATTCTTTCTGAGTAAGCTGAGTAAGGTATGAATTCTTAAAACGGAATTTTTTACAAGACTTCAGTTTTAATGCGCTTGCACTCCCAGAAAATTTTGACAGTTTTACGGCAGTTTTGTTGATTTGGCCTTGATCTTGAATGACCATTCCGCTTAACAGCGATGGCTACATGACATATCCCTGCACCTTGGCAGTTTTGCCCGCACAACAAATGGAGCACAAAGCAGCAGCACCTTGCAGGATCAAACCGCATTAGCCATCTTTACTGATTCACTGCAAATGAGGCCTATTGCAGACCCTAATCATTTTCAGCAGTGTAGTTTTTGTACCTACAATTTCTCTAGATTTTTCTAACATCGAGTGTTTCTTCACTTCCAGGTTTCCTTTTATTGTCTGGATTGTTGGCTTATTATTGGCGTTCTGGTTTTTTGTTAGCTGTGCTTCGAGCAGCACTGTTTTGCTTGTTTACCTGTTTTGGAAATCCTGGAAGCCATTATCGAAGTAATTTTTATTTTGTTATCTAATAACAATTATTCTTTAAACAAAAAAAAGTTGTAGACTAAATAAGAATATTACTCTAAAAACTAATAACTAATAAAAAAATAGATTAAATGACTATGCCTGTTTGGTAACGTGAAATTTTCACCATAAGTTTCCCAAACTTAGATTTTTTTATATGGTTTCTGATAGCAAAAATGAATACAAAGAAAACCAAGCTAACTACAAAATCGCAGTTTGGTGATTAATCTAGTAAGAGGTGTCTTTAAATTGTGGAGAATAAAGTTTTGGATTTAGTCCTTTTTTTTTTAGATTTTAGAGGCTTGATTTTTAGCTAATTTTAAAGGCAGCGGAAACTTGAATTCCAAATAAACCATTAGAGCTACAAATTTTTAGTTTGAGGAACAAATAAGCAAGAAAGAAGTTACAAATTTTTGCAAACAAAAATATTTGAAAATCAGTTTTTTAAGATTTCGCTGACCTTTTTCCGAGCCTTTGTTGGTGAAACCGGAAATGCACTTTTTTAAACCTAAATTTTTAATAACAAATTATTCATAAAAGATACTAAATTAATTTTTGAGCAACAAATTAGCATTTAAAAAGCTACAATTTAGGACATTAACAGAATTATGATTTTCGGATTTCGTCCGCTAACTTTAGTCCTATTTTAGCGGAATTTTAAATATTTGAAAACCCGTTACAGCTACAAAGTGGGAGTTAAAATTTTTTGATTCCACCATAAAGTGTCCGCCAAGATAAGGGGCGTAACTTAAATGTAACGAGGAAAAAATGTAGAAAATGATGCAAAAATTCCCGTTGAGGCTCATGTGCTAGTTCAATGTAAGCCTATTTTTCTATTTTCACAGAACCCCATCAGGTAGGTTAATACGAAGGCTAACAACTAAATTATGATTTCTCGAAGATGAATGAAAGCCAGAAAAAACTTTTTCGAAAAAATATAACCTCTAATGATAATAACCCAAAATTTGTTAAAAAATTTCTTTTATCCAAAAGTTTAGATTAAAATATCTCAAAAACGTAAAGTGCTAGAGCAATTATGAGGCCAGATTCGAATTCAGGACATCAAAGACCATAAGAAAAGTATATTTTGTTTCCGAAAAAAATTCTAATTTTGTCACACAGCTTTATTAATTATATTATTTATTGTTTTCGAGTAAATTTTCAGCAAAGAAATAGTAAAAATATCAATTTTCAACTCGCATTTGAACCGAAATGGGTTCTTGGAGAGAAAACCTTAAACGCAGGATGCATTTTTGTTTATTTTTCTATGTTTCGTCACGAAATTTCAGTCGCAAGCCTCAGATTCGGATTAAGAGCCCCCGAAAACATAGGGAAAAAATCAAAACTACCCCACAATTTGCTTGCTAAGAAAATAGTTTGTCCCCACACCCTAGACCAAAATCCTAGTTACGCCACTGGTTTCTGATAATTTTCGATCAAAATTAAAAGCAAACCAATTTTTCTTTCTCATCCAGAAATTGTGAGTTTTTAAAACTAAAAAAAAAAGTTTTTGGCAAATTGCTTATATCTCTTGCCTAGGTGTGATGGTATTTAATGGGTAAGTAACTTAGCAGGTGGGGCAAGTGGGAGGTGATTTTTTGTTTCAAGTTGCTGGTGTGTTATGCAAATGATAATAGTGGGTTGCTTATGATGGCGGTGTTTAGTTACAATCTCTGATTTATCAAAAAAAGCTACGTGAACTTCACAAATATGCCATAATTGTTCTACAAGCTTTAATCAACTTTATCACATATATTTTTTCTATTTCTATATATATAGTAAAACATTCGCCATTGTGAACCTAACCGCAAAATGCATTTTAAATCAGTTTCAGTACCGCACTGCACCCATTTTTATTTTTATTTGTAACTCCTCGACAACAAGCCACATCAGCGCATTTCAACCAACCAACTTGTTTGCAATGCAAAACTTTTAATGGTATTTCAGAGCGTGTTCACCTTTCACAGAAAAACAAAAAAAAAACCCTGCAGCAAGTTTGTAATTGCAGCGGCAAAAAGCTCAGATCATGGTTTTTCCGAAGCTATGCACAGCTTCCTCCAGTGCTACATTAATATTGACATTTCGATTTTTTTTTGCTGTGATTCTAGCGATCGGTGACATTGCTATTCTTTTATGCATTCTTTAAAAAATGTTACAGCAAAAAAAATGTATGACTACCAATTAAAATACTTTAACAAGAAAGGTAACGCTAAGCAAACCTGTTGCGCTGAGATACATATCGTTAAGTGATGACAGTAGTTGCTAGGGAAATTGATTGATTTATTTACCTAAAAAGAAAGAAACGAAGAAATAGATATTTAGTAAGTTAAAGGTATTTCTTTTTAATTTGTTTAAAGAATTTGAATTGGTTAATAATATAAAAGGTTTTTAAAAAAATATCAAAGCCGTGAATTCTTCAAAAGTGCAAAAACTAGACTAGATCGAACGAAGGAACTAGCTCTGCTAATTTAAGGTTATAACGTGTAAAGCATTTGATGTATAAAGAAATTTTTTTGTAAAACAAACCTACAATTACCAAAGTTGGGAAATAGTAATTCCTTTGTGTAATTAATTTAAAATTTCATTTCAACTACACGTTATTAATAATTAGAACTTTTTCAATTACATATAGAAATAATTGTAATTGAAAAAAAAGACATAATTTTCATTAGTTGTAATTTTAATTAGAAAAATTCAACTACAAATTACTTGCAATTGAATATAGTAACGGGGTTTTTGCAGGTACTTGAAGAGAAGCATTGTGTTAATTACTTTTTAATATCATGTAATTAGTTATTGAATTTTCATAATTATATTTTTGAAGTGTTGTAATTTTAATTGATTTTTTATCATTATTTTCCAATTCGAGAATTATTATAAACGAAAAATGTGCAAAAGTATCAAGTAAAGATTTTTTTAAAGATTTAAGAAAAATCAAAACAGAAATTAAAATTTCTAATTTCAAGACAGTTACAAGACTTTCGAGTAAAAGTACCAGTCAAGTACCCAGAACCTTGAACTTGTACTTGAAAAAAAGTAGTATGTATTTGGTATTCGAAAAACACCAAGTACAAGTACTTTCCACAGCACTTTGTTCTAAGTACATACTCTTGGTACTTTAATATTGTCTAGTACATTTTCAAGTAATACAAGTCCATTTCAAGTACAATTCGTTGAGTAGTCTGGTTGAGCTATCGAATAATGAATTACTCAAAAATACAGATCACGACGGCTGATGACGTCTCGCAATAGTCGTCACTATAGGTCAGCACAGACTACTCAACGAATTGTACTTGAAATGGGCTTGACTACTGAAAATGTACTGGGCAGTATTAAATGACTAAGTACATGTTTTTAGAACAAAGTACTTGTACTTGGCTTTTTTCAAGTAACAAGTACATTCTACTCTTATTTTTCAAGTACAAGTACAAGGTACTTAGAACAAATTTACTTAGGTACACTTAGAGAAAAAAGTCAAGTAAATAATTAACATGAGCCCTGTTAAATTTACAAGGTGCATAATCCCATATAAAGTTACAGACATCTCAGAAATTTTAACTGATTTTAATAACCTTATATTAAGTGCTAAATCAACCTGATTACCTATATTACCATATTCAATATGATTTAAGAAGATGACCTATTATTTTAACACAACATTCTGGTAAACAAGAAATTTTGACATGAATATAGCGCTTATTTTAACCACAAATCAGTTTGAAGTAACGTTTTACTGTGGTGGTTATTATTACAATGTTGAATTTAACCTGGCCTTATATTAAATTAATACTTTAATAATATTTAAGGTGACACCAGTGTTAAAAAATACACACACAGGCCATCCAAACAAAATTATTTGAATTTAACCTTGCCACCTGTTAAAGTAGCCCTTTGCCAGTGTTGAAACACCCACAAACCATCGTTAAAAAAAACACTGCCAGTTCATTTCAACGTGACACACATGCTATTCAAACAAATTCAGTTTCAACTTATTGATAACGGGTGATTTTTTAGCTGGTTTGGTTTTGGCAACACTGGTTTTGACAGCTGACGTGTGTTTAGTACCTTGTGTCACTGTCAAACAGCTTCAGTTTGGTTTGCAATTTAACCATGGATCGTCTTACAAATGAACAACGCTTGCAAATTATTGAATTTTACTATCAAAATTCGTGCTCGGTTCGAAATGTTTTTTTTTTCTTTTTTTTTTTTTTATTTACTTTGTTGGACATTAAACTACCAACACGTTTACGTACTGTGCGTAGTGAAGAAAATATTGCGGCCGTATCAGCTAGTGTGACAGAAGACCGCGAAATGTCGATTCGGCGCCGTTCCCAGCAGTTAGGCCTTTGTTACAGCACTACGTGGAAAATTTTGCGGAAGGATTTGGGCGTAAAGCCTTTTAAGATACAGCTGGTGCAAGAACTAAAGCCAGCCGACCTACCACAACGCCAAATTTTTGGTGAATGGGCTCTTGGAAAGCTGGCCGAGGATCCGCTTTTTTATCGAAAAATTGTGTTCAGCGATGAGGCTCATTTTTGGTTGAATGGGTACGTAAATAAGCATAATTGCCGCATTTGGAGTGAAGATCAGCCAGAAGCATTGCAACAGCTACCAATGCATCCCGAAAAAGCCACTGTTTGGTGCGGTTTATGGGCCGGCGGCATTATTGGGCCATATTTCTTCAAAGATGATGCGAATCGCAGCGTTACTGTCAATGGTGAACGCTACCGAGCGATGATAACAAACTTTTTTTTGCCCGAAATGGAAGTTCTTGACTTGCATGATATGTGGTTTCAACAAGACGGTGCCACATGCCACACAGCACGCGAAACAATGGCGCAATTGCGAGGCGAGTTTGGTGAACAGTTAATTTCACGTTTCGGGCCGGTCAATTGGCCGCCTAGATCGTGCGATTTGACACCATTAGATTATTTTTTGTGGGGGTATGTCAAGGCTAATGTCTATAGGGACAAGCCCGCTTCGATTGACGCACTGGAAGCCAACATCCATGCATTCATTCGTGAGATACCGGCCGATATGTGTGAAAGAGTATGCCAAAATTGGACTCAGCGGATGGGCTACCTGAGACGCAGCCGCGGTCAACATTTGCATGAAATTATCTTTAAACATTAAATTGCAAGGTTCAAACTATCGATTCAAATAAATATTTCATTCATTTTTTCGAATTTTTTGTGTTTTTTTTTTTAAAGTTCTAAACCTCTTAAAAAATCACCCGTTATTTGACACAAGTATTTTATGCAGCGAAGTGGCCCAGGGTATGCGTGCTATGTGTGAGAGGTTCCCAGTTCAAAACTAAGTAAGCACCACAAAGTATTTTTAAAATAAAATAATATACGTAATAATAAATTTCTATACTTTTAGAATAATGCAAAATGAATTGGACGTCGAGAGGGTTGATTCAACATTGAATCATGTTAAATTAACTAGATCTTCATGTTAAATATACAGGACATAATATTTTATTCATGTTTTTGAACTAGATTTTCATGTAAAGTTTACTTAATTTACAGGTAAAATTAGCAAGATTTTCAGGTAAAATTTAGTTTTACTATTTTAAGGCAGTGTTGAATTTACGTGATGTCATGCAGATATTACCTGCAACCATTGATTTAACACGACATTAAAATCAGGTATCTGGTTTACCTGATCTACCGAGTTGAAAAATAACAACCTGAAAATCAGGTATAATAAACAAGAAATTGGTTAATTATACCTGCTTTTTTCTCTGAGTGTACTTACAACTCTGGGATCATCATAACTTTAGATTTGGATAAAAACTCGGAATTTTCTTTTGACACGAAACTATTGGATTGTCTTAAAAAGCAATGAGTCTTAGTCATTATATTAACGCTTGGCAAGGTTTTTATTTCCAAGTGACAATTCGAGAGCAATGGGAAAAAGCTTTGTCCTTTCTATATCCAACCATATAATTTTTGGTTGGACAATTTAACAAATTTGAAATCAAAATACGATCATCAAAATCTTTAGATCTTCATTCTGCACAACCTGAAGTTTGCGGGTCTTTTGTGCACTTTTTTTCATTGTCAATCGATCTTAAAATATTCAATTTGAAATTCAAGGAGGATAAGTCACATTTTTGGAAAGCTTACAGATTTTTCAGAATTTTGGCTTACATGACTTTTGATGCATAAATGTGAAAATAATCATCTTGCCGAAAATGGGTTACACCCCTTTTGCATTCAAGGCCTGATTCAATCTTAAAAAAATTAAGTAAGTTTTTAATTTTACACTAAATATTTTTATTTATGATAATAAATGTTATTTTCAAATTGTAACAGCCTCTTTTTATTTAAAGCTCAGAAAATAACTCACAGAAAAATTATAGAATCAACCCAATGGCAAATATAATAAGTATAATTTTTTTTTAATCAAGGTGAATAATTGATCAAACACATGTTTCAAGTTTGAGCTCTTGACCAAAAGTATGTAGGTATGTATCTACGACGAGACGCTCGTAGTTCAAGATTGATTAATTAATTTTTGTTTATTTTTACAGTCACATTTTATGGTCGATAAATTAAAATTGTTGGTTTAAACAAAATTAAAAGTATGCATGCATATTGCATATTGGTATCTAATTTGCCACTTACGACTTGCAAATAAATATTTATAAATTTCGCAACTTCTTCGGCTACAGCTTAACTAATTGGTTTGTGGCTTTGCAGTTTTTCAGCTGATCAGTATTTGGAGTTAAAGTTTGGTTGGGATATAATACGAGTATGGAAGTGTAACCTTGAATGCAGTTTATAGAGCACTTCAAGACATTTTTTTGTTACAGTTAGTAAGAGTGTTGAAATGGAACCGGTAATGGGCAGATAAAATTCGCTTTAATTTTAGGAAAATGCTACTATTTGTATTGTGTAACTTTGTTGAATATGTAACAGTAAATATAAGGAAAAGTAAATGTTAACACTTAATTCAAATTGAACCAAGTAGATTCTTTTTTTGTCTTCTGACATTTTAAGTTCATTTAATGGCCCATTGCCACTGGACGCGCAAAATGTTCTCTTATGTCTCGAGTGGAATAACAAAGATTACTAATTGCCAGTTTTAAGGGGAAAAAACTTTAAATTGACCGAGTCCCAGTGTGTGATGGCCCAATGAGCTTAAAATGGGGAAATATTCAGGACCACACTGGCAAATGATCAAATTACAAAATAAAATTGACAATAACGAAATTATAATTTTGCTGGTCTATATATCTAGCAAAATTCATAAAATATCGTTGCGAATTATAAATACGGATCTTTATCATTCTTTATCGATCTTCTCACAAATTAAACAAAATAGCTATAGTTCGCGAGCAATAAACGCATGATCTGAAAAGATCCTTAAAAAAGATTAATATCCATTCAATATGGTTGTGAAGTGATTTATTTTTAATTGTTTTTTATTTTTAAATACTGCCTCAGAAAAACATAGGTGATTTTAGGGGAGTTGGGGAATATAGACTTTGAACTTCCAAGCCATCATTTGTCAGTTTTTTGATGATTAATTTTTTTTTAATATTAAAGCCGTACGTTTATTTAATTTTATATGTATAATAAACAATAAGGTATGAATGCGCCATTAAAAAAGAATAATAACATTTTTCTTTTTTATTTGAACGGTTCGCGAATGGATCTCTAATAGTTCCCGCGTGATAAATTCGGGAACGAACCATACTTTACATATCCCAGCAGATTTGATTCAATCGTGAAAACGAACAATCGAATCAAGCAAAAAATTATCGTTCTCCAAATCTTGCTATTTACATCTAAAAACTAAATAATTTCGTTTGATAGTTACAAATTTAAAAAAAAAAAAAATGTCTAAACTTATTGATAAGTTCAAAACGAATTTAAAAATCAATAGAGTGGCTGCAATAAATCGGTTTTCAGGTTTTTGACGAAAAATTTATAAAAAATATTAGCTGACAAATTACTGAAAATAGTGGACCTTTAAATGCATTTGAGTGGGCCTTTAAAGTTGTATTTTTTTTAGGAATATCTCCAAAAAAGAGGTACTAAAAATCGTTATTACCGTGAAAACCTTTAACAAAAATTAATTTAAAAATGTATTCCAGATCAATAAATTAACTGACCATTTATTATGACTTAAGTAACCTGTCAGATGGTACGGTAGAGCGGGGCTAGTTGGATGATGGGGCAAGTTGAACTCAGAAACCAAAATGACTAAATAAAGACGATCATACACGAAAAAAGCATTCGTACCAGCCCACACGTACCAAACTGGTTTTAAGTGAATTGTGTCTGCCAAGAAAGAACCACGAGCTAATTTGTGCTTTTTTTGAATAAAAAATTTAGAAAACGATTTTTTTTGTTCTTGTGATGAAAACGTGCGAATTTTTTAGCAAGGGTAAGTCATTTTGTGAGTTTTGTTATTGAATTTTTGTATTCTATTTGAACACTCTGAGGGTTTTCTTTTATGTAACGGAATATATGAATTCATCAAGCTAGGTGTGGGGTAAGTTGGACCAGAAAAAAAATATTTTATATCGGAAAATAGTATGAAAAATGTTCGACAGATAAAGTTCTATAGAAGAAGAAGAATATAATAGCTGCAGGTAGTTATCGATCACATGAGCACATTCTGAGACTTTAAGGCCCAACTTTAATAGACTTAACTGAGCTTAAGTTAGCTTAAGCAATGGACCCAGTACACAGTATTATATGTTTTTAACCATAATGGCCATCTGCTACGTTTCGTTAAGTTTCGGTTACTTTCGTGAAATTAAGAGAGCCATTGAAATGGTTTTCAACTTAAGCAAATTTGATATTTGGTCGGAGAATTGGAATTTTATAACTTATTAACCGTTGAAGCTGGAAAGAATTGGTTGACATTTTTTAATAGAAAATTGAATGTTCTAAAAAAAGGGTTTACACAAAAATTAGACAGGAGTTACCGTTTAGAAGATATTCCATGCTAAAACTAAAGAACTAGGCTAAACATTCGAATTTTATTTAATAGCACCGGGCAACAAAACTTGCTTTTTTATAGGTTTTAGGTGTCTTAAACTCGATTTTGAAGTCAGAAATATTGCAGCGGATGACGGTTTTGAGATATACCCGTTAGAAAATCAAAAACCGTTTTTACCGCAGTTTTTCAGGTTACGTCGCACTGAAGACTCAGTGGGCGGCAGAAGGTTATGCCTATTATGGTTGGGGCTTTACTCGACAAGGATTGTGTGCAATGCGATTCTTGCTTTGGTCCAAAATAGCCCATCTACCGGTCCAAATTTTACCGCTAGTGGGGCAAGTTGGAACACATGGCCTTGGTGCTTTTGAAATAATCTTATTCTTCTATTACAAAATTCTTTTACCTTTTTTACCCACGCAACTTACAACTCTCAACCATTCCTGTGTGCGTGTTGTTCACTGGAATGCTGGGGACCTAAATTTTTGCAGAGTCCGAACGGCTAGACGAAAAGCACTTCTGCAAGACAAATATACTCTTGGAGGATTTGGCAGTTCCTCGCAAGAGGCAGTACCTCAGTTTTAGGTCGCAGCAGCTGGGAATCGAACCCAGACATTTGGCATGACAGTCGTACTAACCATTATGCCACGAGGTACTGCAAATCTGTACAGAATGTATATTTAAATATCGTATGGTGACATTTTTATCAAATTAAATCAAAATCAAAAAAATATTTGTCTGACATGTTCTAAAAAAAAACTTGGAAAAAAATCTATTTTGTTCTTTGAAAAACAAGAAAACAACTTTTCAGCCTATAAGGTATTGAAATGAAGAAACAAAAAAACATGCCTCCAGGTGGCGCGTCATAGACATTTTTATCTGACCAAAATTGTTACACGTATAGCTGCGTCGTCGTCGGTCTGACAGACCGATTGATGTCTAGAACCCACACAAGCGCTTCCCGCACAAAGCCTTAGCTTAGACCATAACAAAATTAAAGATTGAAACAAATGAGGAAGCTACTATGAAGCAAATTGCAGCAGGATGAACTGTTATTTAAAAAAGAGAAGTGGAGAAGTGAATTCTCAAAAAAAACATTCAGGGGAAGTTTCAAAAAGTCCTTGGTATAACAGTTAATTGAATAACTTTTATTTCTATTAGCTTTGACGTTATTTCTTCTGAGAGGCTATTGCTGTCTTTAAATAAATAAATATAAAAATACATTAAAAACACGCCTGTCAAATTATACTTCTTTTTACATGTTGAAGTGCAAAAAAAGTATAATTTGACGATAAAACGCAGATGTACTGCTATCACGGATTAGAAGTTCGTCGATTTGTTTGACTTCGGTAACCCCCACCGAGGCAGCGTGAACGGAGGTACCATCCTTCGCCATCGATTGGAATTAAGCCGTTCCATGTTTAAAAAAGTCTAATAGAATCCACATAATATAAAGCGTATTGAAATACCGTAAAAATCTACCGGCTACTGGCTTTTGGACTGCGTATGCGTATTGATTAAACAATTTTCGTTTGGATAGTCAACAATGTACAACTATGATTTCTTTAATTAGTCATAAATACAGTTTTTTAATAGAAATGTTATTTTTGTTGACATTACCTACTATGAAAGTAAAATTATTTAAAAATTGAAATGAATACAAAATAAATAAGTTATAATTATTTCACCTCACCTGGTTTATCATTTTAATTCAATATATATTGAAAATGTATCCAAATTGAAAAGCTTCAACTTAATAAATAGATCACATAAATCACGTCAACTCAACTCACTTTATTTCCTATTCTTGCTTGCCAAAGCTTGAACAATACTACTTCTATCATTTCGCATTGGTTTTCGTATCTGTACTATCTTGTGAAATCAAAAGTTTCAAAGCAATTTCAATGTCCATAAAAACGTAACTCGAATCTTGTTCGTTTATATTTGTATGCATTTGTATCTGAGCAAATGTTCGTTGTTATTTTTTTGTTTGGTTTGCTACAACTTCACAAGCATTATAGGTTGCAACAAGTTGTAGGTCTGGCTTAGGATTCCAAGAAACAATTGTATGCCCCTTGTTTGTAATTTTAAAACGCCTCACTTAGTTACAATAATAAATTCTGCATTCTATGGATATTGCAGGTAAATAATTTCCGCATTCTGTTTAAAGTTTGAATTAATTTGCAATTTCTCAGAAGAAAAAAATGTCGCTCTTAAAGCTTACAGTTGTTACACTTCCTACTTTTTTATTTAGTTCACAGACTTGTTATTAAATATAATCAAATGCAAAAAGACATACTAACACCGCTGGTGAAATGTGACAAACTGTTGTTTTCGATAGAAACAAAAATCCAACCCCAAAAAGGATAATTTCACAAAGAGATAAAACAATTAACAGATAAATGCTGATTATAATGATAATGAGGTATAATATACACTCCAAGTCACTTGATTGGTGATGTTGATTTCCCAGTTAATCTGGATATCTATGTACATCTTTTCGACTAAGTAATTTGGTGTTTTCTTTCTTTGATTGATGTAGGTTCAATTTTATTATTATTTGCTTCTGAGTTTCTAAAGAAAAGCATGTTGATTAGTTTTTGTTGACCGCCAAATAATCGCTTTAACGAGTAGCTTGCTTCATTCGAAATTCCTAATAAAATAGTTTTATTTATTGAATAGAAATACTGTTCTTAAAGAAGTTCGAGGCTGAAAAGATTTCACGGTGAACCGCAATTTTGTTTTGGTTTTAAGACGTTTAAATGGTGGTGTTCCAAAAGGGACAAGTTAACAACTTAGAAAGTGATTCATTTCTATTCGAAGTTTGTCACAAATCTATTTGTCAGTAGCGTGGCAGTGTATCTTAAGAATGTTTTAACATGTGTTTTTTGTTGACTATTCGAATTTTGTATGTCTATTATAATATATGTATGTCTATTATATTATAATATTAAAAGTTAAAATTTTCTTGAAAAATTATTTTTCTTTTAGCATTGAAAAGTGATGTTACAAAAACAGTCTAAATGTCGGGACCCTTGCAATTATTACATATTTACTCAAAATAGCTTTCTATGTCTTAAGACCAGCAAATTGGCATTTCGTTCGGCTAACTCACTTTGACTCATCAGTGATAATGACATAGTGAGGGCCTTTATCATACGCAATTCGAATTAAGTTCTTCTTTTGAAACCATATTTGAGTTAAAGTTGCATTGAGGAGTATATTACCAGGTAGAAATACTTTGTCTTCTGAAGCACAGTACGGATCGGAGAAATGCCATGTGATTGGTCTCAGTCTGAATGAATGTTTACTCCCTATTCACACGTCCTCGTGGTATAGGCATTAACGTGAGAAGAGACCCATGGGCTGCCGTATAAGCACTTATAAGCATATGTTCTTGGAACATTTCTGATCATTTAGGACCATCTTCTTATAATTTTGTACAAATCAGTATTAGAGTAATTTTTATATGAAAGTTAATAATCAGGAAAATATTTTAGGACATTCCAAAAACAAACTTGTCTCCTGACTTCAACAATTCTTTATTCAAAATTTTTAAATTTGGGACCATGTTCCGAGATAATTTGTTATTTGAAGTAGAAAAAAAAAATTAGACATTACCACTGAATTCAGCATATCATTTAGTGCACTAAATTTTATTAATTTGAAATAATTTGTCGCTGAAATGCAACAAACGGACCACTGTGCGGTGGGCGGAGCACAGGAAGTTATTACATGAGAAATGACAACAAACAGTATTTATTCCTCAAGGGCTAGTCAAAATCTGGCGAGTTCTCAAAAGCAAGTACAAAGATTGGAGCATGGAATGTTTGTTCTTTGAAGGGGATATGAATGTACGACCAAGTTGAACGTGAAATGTTAAGATTTAACACCAATTTATTTTATGTCTGAGGAGAGCTAAGTGGAGAAGAAAAGATTAATAGTTTTCTGACTAAGGCCTGACGAGAATGCTGTATTTCAGTGAATATGAAAACGATGGAAGTCCAAGATCGAATGGTGTGAGTAAAATTCAGTCTAAGGAAGCTAGCGAGTCTTATGACGACACATGTATAGGAGCAAATTTCGCAAGATAACAATTATATATTAAATATATTCCCAAAGGTGACATAATCATAAAATGCTATAGTTGGCCGGACAATGTTGGTTTTGAATGCGTTTTTGGAACATATTGTTTAGATCAGAGAAGAGAAAGTAGTTATATGCTCGTTGACTTTTGCAACGCTAGTCAGCTAGTGGTTTGTAGATCCTTGTTTACACACGAGACTTGTCATAACGTCACCTAGAATCATCCGGATAATCGAACATTGTTACGAACATCGATTAATTCATAATAGGTACTTGCGTGCATTATGGAGGAAATCACATTGTGATGTTTGGAATGTTTGAAAAGCTGCTGCTGGCACCATCATCCAATATAAGCAACGCTGCAGCTTCGAACAGCGGCTGCTCAGATACACTCAGGGGTAATAGCAAAAAAAAACTTTAAGTCACGCTTGCCGATACGAAACTTAAGCATTTTGTTCTATTTTTCTTCTGCGTAAACTGTCACTTGAGCCCTTATGTTCTACTTAAATATTTATGTTTTGTATCAGGAAACGGGCCTATATGACCCAGGTAAATATCGTAACTACACCGTTAAACTCATGGAAGCAGCACCAGCAACGAACGATGACGTGTCTAAAGTTAAACGCAGAGAATGCTTTTATGGAAACCTGCTCCGCAACTGTTCCAAAGCAGACACGTTATAGAGATCCCTGGATATCCCAAGACACGTGGGATAAATTAAAACACTATATATCATTGAAAGCGAGAATCATTACTGAAAATGCCACGCATCGGAAAGTAACTGTAGTACCTTTGGACTGTCATGCCGAAGGGCTGGGTTTGATCCCCAGCCGCTGCCTTCTAAAAACAGATTTTTTTCCTGAGGTGCTTCCTTGTCATGAATAAGTGCTTCTCATCTAGCCGTTCGGAAAAAAATTGTGGGTCCCTTCCATTCCTGCCAACAACACGCAAACATGAAATGGTCGAGAGTTGTAAGTCACTAGTTCTGCACGAGCTGTAGCGCCACCAAATTTATTTATTTACTATCGGAAAGTAGCTCTAAAGAACGAGTATAGAGCAACTCATAAAATACTAAAGCGCTGTGTGAGACGTGACAAAAGGGCACTGTTGAACAGGCTTGCGGAAAAAGCGGAGCATTCTCCAGTGAGCGGACACAACTGAGCTGTATAGAATCAGCAAGCAAATTGTTGTTCAACGTAAAAACCAGCCTGTCCTGTGTTGGACATAAACGGTAATTTTTTGATGACGGTCGAAGATCAGCTATGAAGATGGATGAAGAACTCCTGTGCACTGCTCAACAGCGATCAGAACTAGTATGAAAATCCTCAAGTGGCTCAAAGCGCGGATCTTGATAGGACATTGACGCTGGCTTACCAAACTGTTTAGAAATTAAGTTTGTCACCCTTCTCCCTAAAACAAACAAAGCAATTGAACTTGATGGCATACCATCTTAGTTTTTTTAAAATGGATTCCAAACAAGGACTAAAATTTTGCTTCCACTTGTTCAGTATATTTGGGAGAACGTTACATCTTTACATATTCAAAGACTGTACAGATGACGTTATTGTAAAGATTAGGGAAAAGGCGATCTTCAAAATTGAAATTATTGGATCTACGCCAAAAAAGCAAATAATGCTGAAAACCGGTAGCAACACACACAACAGCATGTTATTCTGAGGCAGGAAGCAATTAATTTCTTGTGAAACATGAAAATATTCAGCCGACTCTCGGGCAGACTACAAGCTTGAAGAGTAAAGAGAGCAATGAAGATGGCGATGAATTGGCCATACTTTGAAGAAACCAAACGACAACATAGCGAAACAGTCCTTCGTTTGGAATCCTCAGGAGGTAGAGCGAGCTGGAAGACCAAGAAACACTAGGAGGTCAACTGTACTTAATGAAGTTCAATCCATTAGATAATATTCAAAGGTGGGCACAGCTAAATCACCATACCGCGAACCGTATAGATGGAGGGAATGGAGGGTTGCTACCCAATGCTCCAAGAGAAGTTAAAGTGTTGCTGTGAAGACTGCAGTGCAGTGACCGAACCACATAAACTACTTCAGGGAAAAACAAAAAAAAATTAAATCTTGTCATTGATCCAGTGGTATAGAGTGTAATTAGCTTTTTATCAACAAAAACTGAAACAAAATAATCTAGGTATCATATACGACTTGCCGTGTCGTATTTTTGTTTTAATTTAACCTTGAGAGAAAGATTATACAGCTTCAGATGATTCAGAGGTGATCTAAAAGTAAATAAACAAATTGATATAAAATGTTGTTTGGTTTGAACTAGATAACAGATAAGACAGAATTCTTGATATATGTATACCTTTTTTGATTATGTGGTTGCTCTTGACTTATAGTGAACACACAAAAGGTTTGCTTTTTTCGCAGTTAATATTTATGCAAAACTCGAAATTGATTTTGATATTCAGAAGCTATTAAAAAACTTGTTTTCAGCACGAGCAGAAGCTGCTTTTTTTCGGAGACCCAGTTTTGTCAGTGTCAGATTATCCTAATATTGGGGTTAATCTCCAGTTAATTCCTATTTTTTAGTAAATTTAAATTCCGAGCTAGAGTAGTTCCAGATTATTTTATAAAATATTAATACTATCGATATATTGAGTACGTTGACTCCGCTTAACTGGAACACGATATTCGTAATTGCAGAACATTTTTGTTAAGAGGAGAGTTTAGTTTAACCGAATTTCAGATAAACTTAAACTTGTTCTAAATAAGCCGACATCTGTCAAAATAAAATAAATGAAAAGCAGTTTGATAGCTATAACTCAAGTAATTGCATACATAAGTACATTTTATTCATTTTCATCAGGTTTTTAATTTACTGTCGTCTTTTAAATAATCTTCTTTTGAAAATAATTAAATTAAAAATGATTAAATAAGCAAATTTCTCGTTGTGTTTTTGTCTTTTTGTATTAGTTTAGCAGTCATAATACCTCTTTTTACTTTTATTATTATTATTTTAATGTTTAAATAATTATAGTATGTAATTAATTACAATCCAAGCTATCAAACCTTAAATCTAATTAGCATAATGCTTTCCTTTAATTACTTCCAAAAACCATTACTTTTTTCAATTACATGTTATTTGTAAGTAAATTTTACTTACTTGTTATTACAATACAAGAAATAGAAATGTATGTTTTTTTTTTAATTACAACTAAGTTTAATTGTTATTAAAAAAAGTTCAATTTCAAATTACAAATAATTGAAATGGAATTTGAAATAAATTACAAAAAGTAATCATTATTTCCCAACTCCGTTACCCAGGTTGTTGTTTATTCGAAATTATTCAATAAAAATCAATTTAACTGAGCCTCAACTAAGTCTTAAGAGGGGTACCTTAATATTTAAAGTTAATACTGAATTCAACCAAATTCCACTAGATAATATTATAATTTACAGTGCATTTGCGCTGTTTATTTAATACGTGTCGGTAAACATCGCCTAAAATTATGCGTCTTAGAAGGGTACAACAACATCTAACTGATGAGCCCAATTGTTGTACCTGGGCGAAACGCATTTGGACTGAAGGTTACTTTATTTTTAAATTGAATTACATTCAACAGTTAACAAAAATGAAAACAAAAATAATAAATTTTCTATTATTTACGTTTTTATTCCAACCCTTAATATTTAAAGTAAATCGTGGATAAGTTGATTTTTCATAAATTTTTACATTTTTTAATTTATAATTAAACTCATTTACTTACAAGTTTCTTAAACAGACAAAAAATTTAAATAACGCAGACAAAGTTTGAGGGATATTGTCCGAAATATGTATGTAAATTAATTTTTGTAATTTTTTGTTACTATTTAAACATCTGGTAACACTGGTTAGACAACAAACAGAACTGACCAACATCAACATGGTAGATATAGGAACACTAAACGCCAAACGAGCTCAGCTCAGGCTTTTGATGCTCTGGGCCAAATGACTGATTATATATTTTTGGTATAAAGCATATCCAATTCAGAGTGAAGACAAGTTTTTAATAAACGTATCCGTAGGTATATCCATTATTATCCATTACGAATGCGAAGTGGATGAAAGCGAATTTTATTTATTTTATTTTGTTTTGTCCAGTTCTTCATAAATATTTGTCTTCTGTTTATAATTTTGGTCTTCAGAAATGCCAAGAAGCTCCTCCTCACGTTTAGAAAGTGAAAATGAAAGTTCTGCCTTATGCAATAATATGGACATTTATGATTTTTGTTTGTTTGTAGTTTTGTTTATAGTTTGATTGAACTTTAAATGAAGATATCGATCTTTTTGTTAAATTAATAATAAATTTTAAATATATCAACGTTGTCAGCATGGCATTCGAGAAGAAACTACAAAACCACCTTCATTCTTTGACAAGAAAGAAATACAAATTGTAAATGCCGGTAACGGGACTAGAATTTGATGCTAGCTTTTCTTCTGTGATAATATTGTACAGTGGTGCAATATTTACAGCAAAGTCACCATAAGGTTAAAAATATATTTAAATTATTCTTGAAAAAGCTTTTGGCTTAGGTTTTTGCAATGGTTCAAGTTCGACCATATACTCGAACCTATACTAGAATTGATTTTCATAATGAAGATTTCCTGTTTCTATTGGACGGTTTACTTACCATTTTTAGCGAGTCTTTTCCCACTGTTAACACATTTTTTTATAGTTATTTTGTCCATTGAAGTGGCCCATCTTTTACATTGAGAATGGGACCTGTGTGGAGTGTACATACGAGTGTAAATGTAAGTCATAAGTGGCTTGGGTTAATGACAATCATCATTGGAACACAACGAAGCAGATATGTCCGTTGAATTTTGACCAAATAACTGTGCCAAACTTTGCGGTGGTGGCGGCCGGCGCGCGTCGTTGTCATTGTCGATTTCCCCGCAGTCAAATTATCATTTCATTCATTTTTCAAATCATTTTCACTTTCGTTTGAATTGAGAAATATTAAGTATAAGGCCACATAAAAATTACTAACTTTCCATTTATTTTGGAGACTATTTCTAAATAAAAAAAAATATTTTTCAATAAAATCTCGATTCAGATGCATTTTTAATTTTTGACTAATGAAGATGAAGCTGTATGCAAATCGAGCTACTATTAATCTAATCCGCCCACAAAAAACTACATGGCCGCAACCGGCACGCGGCGGCGCTAAGGTGTGGGCTTATTTAGAGTTTGGTTCAATGAACTTTTCAATTTCGTTGGTAAGATTAAGATTTGATTTCATCCAGTGGGGAAGTTGACTGACAAATACGAGCTGGTAAAAAAGTTATTTAAAACTTTACATTTTCACTTTTCAATAGAAACATAAATAAATTAAAAGACCAACAAAAATTCATTTTGTGGGGTCGTTAAAAAATTAATGAATATTGATGATCACAATGAAATATTGATTGATTATTATCATGCATTTTAAGACTTTATTTTCCAATTAAATGGTGTTAGGTTATTATTTTTGGTGATGGTCCAAGAAGAAGGTATTGCAAAACATTATACCTGCTATTAGGTTCATTAAAAGAAACAATCTCTGTCTCCCATTCTGTTCAAGCAGTAAGACGTGTAAGAAAGTCACCTGGAACATCCGAATGGCCAAACTGAAAATCAAATTGACTATATCATTATTTGATGGAGGAAGAGACCCTTGGATATCCCAAGACACCTGCGATAAAATTGAGCTTGGCAAATCGTTGAAGATGAACATAAATTCCGGACAGAAGTTCAACGAAAGGCTTAATTGCTAGGTGAGTTTTGCGCCTTCCACATAAGATGGTATTTAGCTGTGTAAAATGTGACAGGAGGGTGAGCTTAGATTGACTCGAACATAATGCGGAGAACGCTGCAAAAAGAGGAGATATCCGCGAACTGTACCAAATACCCAAACATGTTGTAAGGAAAAAATCAAGACCAATCATCCTGTAATGGATGTGGATGAGACAATTTTCCTTACAGTTGAGGGCAGCTAAGCAGATGGAAGGATCATTTTTGTCTCCTGCTAAGTGAGAATTTCGCTGAGCAGAGTTCTAAAGTGCCCCAACTTAACGGGTGCGTAGGTCCTGTAGGGGTAGCAATACCCCTTTCAGTATCGGAAATTTAAACTACAATAAAAACAAAGAAGGTGGACTTGATGAATTGCAACAATTGGCGGGGAGTTATCGTTTTGCCCGTTTTCCCAAAACTAGTGACAACCATCATTCTCGAGCGGATAAAGGATAGAATGGAGCCTACACTCAAGAGGCATCAAGCTGGCTTCCAAAGGGGTCTATCGTGTTTCAGACGTATTAACACCTTGCTTATCGTCCTTGAGAAGTCTATGATATTTCAATCACCGCTTCGTAACATGTTCGTGGATTTTGAGAAGATCTTCGATTGAGTTAGCCGAGAATAGCCGTGTTTTTTGAAAAGTTGCTAGCCAGCCAGTTGAAATCTTACACGCAGTCCATCAAAAATTACCATCTGCCAATAACTTTTCCTTTTTTCTGCAGTCAAATGTGAACTGCGAACAGTGCTTTAGAACTGTTTGGATCTATGGAATTTTCATACAAAAAAGCTTTATTAACCAAGTTGTTCCGCACCGTTTTGTTGAAAAGATTTTTCCCAACTGTGTATAGTTTTCAACAAAACACGGCTTATGTATGAACATGAAGATTATTGCTCGATATGCGAATTCCCCTAAACATTGTTGCTATTATTAGTTCAGTAGTACCTCGTGGCATAATGGTTAATGCATTGATACCAAAAGTTCCCAGCCGCTACCACCTAAGAACAGAAATGTTTTTTCCGAGGTACCTTGGGAGTGACTGAAAAATCCTCCAAGAGTATACTTGTCAAGAAAAATTGCTTCTCGTCTAGCCGTTCGCACTCGCCAAAAAATTGTAGGTCCTCTCCATTCCTGCCCACAACACGCAAACAGGAATGATTGAGATTAGTAAGCCACTAGGCCCTTGTTCTTTATTAAAGAGTCCTCTTCCTGCTGGTGATGGACAACGTATTGACGGCCAGTGTTGGTTTAGTGGAATGGCAGAGCATTTATTGGAGACCGGATGAAAGGATCAGTCATTTAAAATTTGCCGATGACATATGTTTCCTGGCATATAACATCAATGTGCTGAACGAAATGTGCCAAACACTGCAAGTGAAGGGAGAGTCGAGTGGTCGAAGAATAAACAGCAAACAGACAAAAATAATGCCCTAAGGCCGCTCCACACATCAACATATTATTCTAAAAGAGACGCTAGTTGAAGAAGTCAAACTGTTTAACTACTTTGGCAGTGGTGCTTCTGCAAATGGCGGTACCTATCTGTACGTTAAAAGTTGAATCAAGAAAGCTCGTGCTGCCTTCGCTACTCTATCCCCAGTTTAAAATTCACCCAAATCTCCTTACTCACTAATGCTGTTATATGCTTGCAAAACCTCTGGAAAGTCACATCAACCATTTTGAGGAAGTTGCAGGCTTTTGTGAATCACTGTCTACGCCACATCCTAAAGATTTGCTGGTCACAATTTATATCAAACGAAAAATTGTTGTGCAGGACAACACAAGAGCGGCTGGATGTCGACATAAGAAAGTGCAAATGGCAATGGCCACAAATGGGGTAACAGGAAAAGAAGATGATACAAAAAATTGGCGCTATATGAAGGTCAGTGAAGAATGAAAAAAAAAAATCAAATTAAAATAATTAACAATTAATTAACATATAAGAGTGAAAATAGATAACTCAGTTTTTTTAAAACAAGTAACGTTGGTGTCATGGCCTTCACGGTTGACCTATCACGTTCTGTGTCAAGAATGCACCTTAACAGACCATATTTGTATTATAATATTATAATTTAATGTTTTTTCCACAGCTATTCGAAACAAAAAAAAAAATGCAAAAAATGTATCAACTTATTTTTCGATTCTGAATAAAGTTTGTACTTTGGCGTTAAATTAATCACAGAATACATGGCTAGTTATATCAGACAAAGGAAAGCGAGATATAACAAGAAACGGCATACCAACCCCAACTCATTACTAACAGGTGAACTTTGATCCACTATAACTTAAAGACGAAACAACTTAAAGAAGTGGTTAATAGCTATTTTAGAGTTAAGGTTTAAGTTAAACACTTTGTGTTAAAACGAAATATCAAAGGTCTACATTTTGAAGTTCTTAATTAAAAAAAAAAAAAAATTAAATTAAGGCCAAAGTGCGTAGACACTCAAAACAAGCTTTTTCTTATTTATTAAACAATAGTTTATAATTTAAAAATCAAAAATCGCCGATGACGTATTGTCATCGTTTGAAGATTGTTTAAGATTTTGTTCATTATGACCTTCTGGCGACATTGAACTTTGATTTTTATGCAATTATTGTTGTCATTCAAAATCTTAAACAATGAGCTTTATTTATCAATTTAAAAGTCAAAAATATTTTAAAATTTATTTAATTAAAAAAAAGTATTTATTATTATTTTAAAAATAACTGAACTCCCGAAAAAAATTAATAAAAGTGTTTGTGTAGTTTTGACAAACATATTTAAGCATAAAATGTATTAACCCTATGCGGGTAATGGGAAAGAATACCCGAAGTAGGCATGCCTGTCGTAAGAGGCAACTTAAATCCAAACTCCATACACTGACATTGATGTATACAAAACTATGCAATGAGAAAAACAATAAGATATATTACCCTAAGTGGCAGTCCAAGTTCACTGGAAAATTCATCCTCTTCGGAGGTCAGAAAATTCGATCTAGGTGGAATTGCGCTTCTTCATATAATCTCAAAAGTTTTTGAGAGAGTATAAATTCTGCGCCTACAGCAAATAAACAAAAACGGCTTATACCTGAGCATCATTTCGGATTTAGGAGCAAGCACTCGACAATTGATAATGTACAAGGAATTAGGTACTGATGTAATCGAGAAAGCTTTTGGAGATAAGAAAATTTTATAGACGGTCTTTTTGGATGTGTCGCATGCTTTTTTTTGCTTAATTGAACATTTCTATTTACAATTGGCTTACAAATAATTTATAACTATAATAAACCTTGATAAATAAAAGGCTTTTGTGGGCACATACGGAGCCTAACGTCATACATTGAAAAAAATTTAAATACGAATAAGCTTTATAATTTTTGTCGCAAGCGTTCGACAAGGTGTAGAACAAAGGCCTCAAATTTAAATTAAGACAAGTTCTGCCTGAAGGACTTTATAAAATTCTAGATAACAGATTTTTCGTGGTAGACCCGGAAATGAGTATTCAAATTTCAAAGAAATAGTGACTGGGGTACCACAAGGAAGTGTATTAGGTCAAGTTCTGTACCTTTCATTAACACACGTTACTTGCAACACGTTACTTAACTTAACTTCGTTTAAAATAAATTTCTAGATAAGTTTCAACTTAGTTGCCATCGGGAAGTGAAGGTGGTTTTAGTGTAGTAAGAATCTCACACACGTATGAGCACGCGTTTTTCGGTCCATGCTGGTTTTGCACCTAACCACGGAAAAATGGAAAACTATTAACCTTTATAAAATAAAATTGATTTTTCTAGATATTTTTTTTTAATCAACTTTAAATTTTAATTTTAATCTTAAATTCTTAAAAAATAAATAAATAAATAAATTTAGTGGCGCAACAGCTCATGGAGAACCAAAGCCTAGTGACTAACAACTCTCAACCATTCCTGTGTGCGTGTTGTTGGCAGGAATGGAGGGGACCTACAATTTTTTACCGAGTCCGAACGGCTAGATGAGAAGCACTTATTTATGACAAGTATACTCTTGGAGGATTTGTCAGTCCCTCGCAAGAGGCAGTACCTCGGAAAAAAACATTTCTGCTTTTAGGTGGCAGTGGCCGGGAATCGAACCCAGACCTTTGGCATGACAGTCCTACGCACTAACCATTGTGCCACGAGGTACTACAAATAAATTTTTAAATCAACTTAAAAATCAATCTCAAACACAATTTTGACGACATTAATCTTATAAAAATTTTATAAAATTCAATTTAATAACCAAGAAAGTGAATTTGATTTTAAATTCCGCGGTAATCACATATTCTAGTTGTGCGCTTTTTTGTGATATCAAATGAGATAGTGAAAATTACGTGAATTCTAATCATGATTTTATGATTTTGCGCATGCAAATTATAAGATAGGAACCTTCGTTATGCTCGTTATAACAATAATTACCAACACTGATGGTTAACAAGTTTGATTTCATTATATTTTTTGCCATTACAGCTTAAGCGTGTTCCAACCAGTTTAAAGTATAAAACAAAAATTAACGTTTTAGCACCAAGCAACTTTATTATGTATTTCACTCCATTACATCAGCATAATACTTGTGGGCATTGAATATTGCAAGTATGTATATAAGACGCTATAAAAAATGCATTTAGGACAAGAAAACCCACAAATCAACCGGAAAATTGTTCAACCATAAAACTGATAATTTGGGAAAATTTTCGCATTACTTAGTCATTGGCTTCAGTGCTTGATATCACACAATACATGAAGAGATTATTATAGTTATATCTAGTTGCTATATGAGCATAATGCCTAACCAAGTTTATTGCAAAACATTTAGCTAAAATGCAATAAAATTTTGAAACTTGCCTTCGTTATTATTTTGCAGTAAATTTTATGGTCTGATTGGTGGCAAATTTTGTAATGGTTCCTTGGTTAGGATCTTATAATAGTTTCATACAACTTTAAAAAGTTGTTGTAAGAACAGTGGTGTATAGCGGATAGAATCAATTTTATTTATTGGCTCTGAGTAAATATAATACTTACTAATGATTTTATAGTTTTCAGACAATTGGTTATATTATAGAGTCACACATTTTAACACCATATACATCTTAAATGGTTAACATTATTTACACTGGTAGCATTTGAAATCGAATTGGAAACAAAGGTCCCATTCCCATATTGGTTGACAGGGCATGCATTTCAAGATGTTATACGTACACCTTAAACTAGGGGGAAAAAATTCTTGGATCATTGCAAAAAGCCTTAACACTTAGCAGCGTTTTGTGTGACATACGCGGTCTGTGGAAAATGTGGTCTGTGATCCACACACCCAGAACAAAAGGCTGTTCGGTTTGCACGATGAAGGTGCCACTCATGGACAGCGGGAGCGGCATTGGGGGAGGAATTCCTTTTTATTTTTTTTGACGACAGGAGACAGTAGTGAGTCTTTGAGGCATTAAATTCTAAGGTAAATTTTTATTCCTCATTAGACAATGCAGTCGAGATCAAAATTGAATGAATTTATTGTAGGCAACCGTTTAAATTCAACATCGGAGAACAATGAAATTAATCTTATATAAATATGAAAAGCTGAGGGTACTGTCGTCTGCACAAAACAGAAATCTTACCTTCTTCAAAACCATGTAAGGATATCTTCCACTGTTCGGTCAGAATCACCATCAGATCGTTCTACAAGATATTTCTTGAGCTGATAATGACTTTGGAAAGAAGGGACGTAAGTGTAATGGCATGATAAGTTGGAGGGTGTTGTTTTCCATCAACCTGGAAGAGACCAGTAGAGTAGGACTGATGGCAAAGCTTACGCACTGTGTTTTTCAGATCAGGTATACCATTGAGGATTTGTTAATTGTGATATCTTTTAGAACTTACGAATTGGCAAAAGTATCAGAACTCTTGACAATACACGAGTACGAAATAAAATTGGTTCCAAGAAAACACTTGTGCTCTCAAGTACAGAAGGAGCCATAACACTCTCTTGCAGTATCTAATAAATAGTAAACTGTGTTGCAAGCAAATTGGCTTTTTAAAGTGAGCTGACAAAAAGGGTGTCATTAAAGATAAACTTTGGATACCAAAGACGAAGAAGTATTCTGTATGTTTTTTACAAATTACCAAACAAGTGTTCTACCTTTTGTACATTATCAGCCTTTTTTATTAGATTTTTAGACGGTTGACTAGTTAGACAGTTTATTTAAAAGTCCTTAATAATTGGAAATATGACTTATTTAATTAAATAAAATTTCAAGTTAGACAAATCCTAAACAACCGATTCCGTTGTCCTTGTTAGACAAATTAAGGTGACAACAGTAAACAAAGTTTACTAATAATTTTTTGGAGTTGGACGGCTGTCTTAAGTTAGACAAAGTTAATAAATACTACTGTATATCTTTTGGTTTCTTTAATTTTTGGTTATCTCAAAATTTGGTTCATGAATCTAACTCCTGAAATCTATTTTACAGCTCAAATAAAACCAGGAATTTCTCTTCGGCTTGATAGATTTTACAATACTCAGAATAAAATTTCTTATACCGAGAAGAATTAAATTTGATATCACAAGTGCACTGGAGTCTACGTCACTATTGAGGAAACATAGTGACTAGTTAAAGTTCCCGAAGAAAACATTAAAACCGTCCCAGTTGGTTTCCTCGCATTTCCAGACGGTTCTCTTAGGGTTTTTTCTTAAACAATAATTTGTTCGCACAAGAAATTCTCAGATACCTATCATGACATAATGATCTGACGTGCCTAGAGGCGATAATACCCTAATGGTGTACCTTTTTATCAGTGTTAGTGGTAGGGAACGCGCTGTCATGCGATTTCTTCAACATCGTTCTTGAAATAACTGTGCAAAACACTCACGTCAACACTGGAGACACAATTTTTTGTCAGTGGTGCTTTCGTGAGGAGGAAAACAAGAAGATAGGTTTAACGGTGAATGAAAGCAAGACCAAATATATGCTGTCAACAAGAAAGGGATGGTCAAAAACTTTATCTACCTATGCTCCAAAATAAAATCAGCGAATGATAAAAGTGCTGAGATCAAACGAAGAATTACTCTTGCCAATCGCTGTTTCTTTGAGCTGAGAATACAATTGGGAAGAAAAGTCCTCTTTCGAACAACTAAAATGTCCCTGTATAAGACGTTTATCACGTATGGTGCAAGCATACGGACACTATTAATGGTGGATGAGAACGCTTTAGGCTGTTTTGAGAGGAAAATTCTCCGGGTGATTTGGAATGGAGGATAATAGACCTAGCTAGTAAAGTATAAAGCCAACGGCTGAGATGGCTGGGTCACCTAGAGCAACTGGAAAACAATACTCATGCCCGAAAAGTTTATGAATCCAATCCCGTGAGACGGCAAAGTAAAGGAAGACAGCGCAACAGGTGGCACACGCAAGTGGAAGAGGACTTCAAACAACTTGGCGAGCAAAACTGCTTGTTGGTTTAGGCCCTGGTCTACTCCAGACTGTAGTGCTACCTTTAGTAAGTAAGTTAATAAGTGGTAGGGAACAAGTCTAGAGTGTTAACGGAAGCCCCTGTAATGTCAGAAATTCGAATTGACTTATCAACAATATGAGTTAGGTTGTTTAAGGGCTCAGTTTGATCAGGCAAACGAAGGTAGCAAGGATTTTTGGCGGCAATTAGAGCCCTTTCGTCAACTGTCAGGAAGTCAAAACCAGTTAATTGTTGCCGTAGTGAATAAAGATTGCTCGATGAAATAACTTTTTTAACCCTTTTTATTATTGGAAATACAATGGATGATAAACTGGCAAAAAAAGGTCATCACTTGTACCAAGCCAAACTGTACCTTTGGTACTTATGCAACTGGGGGAGGAAAAGTTTAGAACTCACAAGAGTTTCCTCAAATCCGCCAACTATAGATGGTCAACAATAAACTGTTGTCGGCTAAACCGAGCACACATAAGCAGTATGGGCATCAGCACATCTGACTAATTTAGAGGTTGTCAGGTCAAGGCGAAGGAGGGCTCGTCTCACTTCCTCTGTTGATGCCCAAATCTAGCCAGAACTAGAAAAGATGTTCTCGCAGAATACTTTTTCGACGACCTAAGCAACATTTCATTTTTGTCACCTAAAAACATCCTAAACTTCATTCAAAAATCAGGAGGCATCCCATGCCTAAGACTCCCACAAAATTCTGCTTTTGAACCTTCCCATTCCTACGTTTCCCAAATCCTCGGGAGCATAATGGATCCATTGAGATCCTAAATAAATTTTAATAAGAAAGACAAATCATTTGGGTCGATCTCTCATAAAGACTGATCATGATTTCCCGCTGGTCTTCTTGCGCTAATAGTCCCACACCACTTAGTACCAAATATTACCTATCAAGAGTCTTTTTATGATTTCCTCCAAAAAAGAATATAAATCATTTGACCTTTGGTTTCAGGAGATTTTCCGTTTTTGTTTTGGAAATACATAAACTCGATTTTATTTTTTAAATGACGCATCAGAGGTTGCCTTATTACCATAGATTAAGTATCAAGTAGAATTCAATAAGATTCAATACGAATTTCACTTTTTTGTAATGCTTCTAGCATATTTTATCACCTATTCCTCTTCAATTATTATAGAAAATCATTGTTTATTTTATTTATTACTATGCACAACGTACAAGCGACACCAAATGACTATAAAATGGGTAAATTTCTACTTTTTATGATAGATTTTAATTTTTGCAAAAGCCTTTCACTTCACTTTATAGTCTGTTGTGATTGTGAGCAGTGTTACTAGGGTGACCATACCTAACTGTAAATTAAAATTAAATTTTAACTAAACTATTTTTTTTTAACCATTCTGGGTGATACGCTATTAGTAAATACTATATTCTATATGCATAAGAACTAGTAAATACTTTTTTTCTCTAGTAACTACTTGATTTTTTGCAGAATAGCAACATAAAAATTTCATAGAACATACTTTTTTGGTTTTAGCTCGCAGTTAAGGAGTTGTAAAACCAAAAATTAACAGTCTTGAGTCTAATTTTAAGGCAAAATTAGGTCTCTGTGTTTTTTAATAGGGTTTGTGTTAATAGTAACTGGAACGAAGAAATTTGTGCGTACTAATTCTTTCGCTTTTCACCTTTGCCGTCTCTTTTGCCTCTTTTTATGGTGATCTTGTTCTTAAGTTCAATTCCAGTTTTAAGTTTTTATAAACTCAATAAGCTTCTAGCTTAAGGTTTAATCAATATTCGGAGGCTCACTTTGGCTAATGTTTAACGTCATAACCCAACGATAATTATTTTTCCGTATCGTCAAAAGAATGGGACACACCTTAGCAATAGTACTCGAGTGAAAACAAATTTCTATTACTTTGTTGTATTACTTTTTTACGAAAGTAAGTTTAGCTCGGCAGCCTCACTTACTCGAACTGTAGTAAAAAGAACAAAATTAGCCGAAATATAACAATAAGCTTTTTTATAAGATAATTTTGATGGAAAATAAGTATTTACTATTAATTTCCGATGAATTTAAGTATTCACTTAGAGGAGTCTACTATCTTCTGATAGTATTTGCCAGCTAGCATAAATTGATTTTTATTTATACGAAAAGCAGTAAATACTTCAAACTTAACCTTTTACTAGAAGTTATAGTAATTACTTTAACCTTTAACTTCTAGTAAGTACTTATTTTTTATGCATATCACCCTCTGTGTAGCAAAATTTTGTAAAGATACACACTGAAAACTAGTTTTTGGGAAAAAATGGAACTAATTCAGAGACTAATATCATACAAAAATCTCTTGAAAACTTTATAATAATTATTTTCTTTGCAAATATTTACAAAATAGCTTTTCGGGAGAATAAGTACTTATTAGCCAAAATATAAATAATAATCTAGATATAATAAAAACACGACTTTATGCACGAAACAGGGTTAGGTAAAGTTAAATAAATGATAAGGCGTTTATCGTCAAGTAATTATCACAAGTATGGCCTCAATTCCGAATCAACATCCTATTTTTATATTTAAATTTCTTCTACTCTTTTTATGACCTCTTCTGTGAAGTTTATTTAATTTAGTTTCTTTTTTTTTCTTTAAATGTTAGTCTTTTAACTTTTTGAATTGAAGTTAATTTTGTATTTAAAAAAATAAAAATAAAGAATGGTCACCCTAAAATAAATAAATATACGATATAATCATTACAAATCTTAGGGACAATTAGGTAAACAGGTTGTATTTGTTAATAACGAAGCTCTGATGCAGTGAAAAGTGTAAACTGTTTTCGCACAGTTTTGTTCACAAAAGCAATTATGAAGTAATGAATGAAGTAATTGTGTTCACTGAAGCAAATTGGAATTTTACCATGCTATGCTACACGACCTAGTAAACTATTGCTTATGAAAAAAAAATAAATAATAGATAAATCGAATTAACTTGATAATACCTTATTAGAAAGGTGTTGTTGCAAAAAAAACACAGTGTGGTCACAATTTCTCAAGACAATTATTGGTGAGGAGATAAACGTTTAGTGCAGATTAAAATTAAAAATTAAGTTTATTGCAAAATAGTACAAAGCTACAGGAAAACGATACATTTTTAGTTTTGAAAATTTTCTAAACCATCAGTGCCTGCTTAAAAACATAAATAAAAACGCCTACCAATGCGTCGTATCGTCACAATTCCACCAACGCCGACGATTAAGAGTTTGAACTGGTCTGAGCATATTTATGGTGCGACCGGGGCGCTATCTACTTAAGTTCGTTGGAAAGCTAGGCCAGCAATGGATACTAACATAGCCAGTACACATTTTTTATTACAAAAGGCTAAACATTTTCTATTAATTGAAGCTATTAAACCAATCCAAATTTCACTATTTTACTCTGTCCAATTGCCTTGAGTTAACTTCAAATGGCTGCAATAATTAAAATAATAAACATTTGCCTGTCTCAATACATCCTGTGTATATATATAAAATGAATATATGAGGTAATTGTACACCTCAATGTATGTAGTTAAAATATCAAACTTAAAATAATTACAAGCTAAAATGGTATTTCCTAATAAACTATCCTAAATTCAAACTTCACCATTGCACAACTAAAGGGTAATCTGTCTCACGTAGACTTACACTCTCTATAGTTTGAATTTATTTTGATAAGGAAAAGAAAATGGATACACCTTTCGAAGCGCGGGAGAAAGGAACTTGAAATACGGAAGTCGACAAAGAGATTGAGAGGCGGCACTGGCTGGCTGCATTATACGACCATTTTTATTAATGACTATCTAATTTTGCTTCTCACTACATACAAATGTAAGTACATGTGCATTAAATTTTTTTTTCTGTATTGGTTTCGTATCAAAAAAATAAATTCGAAGTTTTAATCAAATTTGAAACCAAATGGAGAAGTCTATAGTAAATTGGGTTTCATCATAATTTCCTTCAGTCCGTGTGTCTGGGCGATTATGCGTCTATGCGCCCACTTTATATCGAGCGAGGGCCAAAAGCAAAACGGCTGGAGCGATTTCCTTAAAATTTGGTTCAGAGCAAGCAGACTTTGAAAAGACTTTCGACAGTGTTAATCAGGAGTGTTGTAGAGTTAGCTGATTACAAGGGGTATCCATATGAAGAATGTTAATACCATTAAAGAGTGCTTCAATAACAAAGGAGTTTCGTTTCACTTCACTGGCAATTGGAGATGTTAGACCGCCAAAGTGAGCTAAAACAAGAGACGTGGAATACAATGGACACCGTTTAACAAACAAACTCATGACCGATTTCAGAAACAAACACTAAAATTTTACCTAAACTTGGACTAACAATTGGTCTGACTTTATGATCTGATAAAATCGATTGCAGTTCAAGCATTTTGTTTGTCTGGGGCCGCATGAGTTCGGCCGAACTGCTTTGAACGATCGTTTGGTTTTCAGTGGCCTTCAGAACAAGAAGCAATGGTTTCGCTTGTCTCAGTTTTGTGAGTTCTTTCCAGATTGTTGATTGTTCTGATTTGATTGTATACTCGTATTTGGTAATGTTTTCACCTATACCGTAATATAGCGGTGACAAGCACTGCCAAACTAGTATCGAATTGATGGCGTAAGAGCTTAGTACTTAAAGAGCAACTTGGTTGTCTGTCATGAGGGCGAAGTTTTGATTTTCGCGCATTTTCTGATGGCATCTATTTCTGCTTAGAAAATGCTTGCAGACTATCTCATCCGGAGAACAAGTTCGCTTTTTGGCAAACAAATTCCTGCAGCAGTCCTTTCAGACATTCTTGAACCGTGGGTATATTATTTAATGGTATTTAATTTGAGGGTAAATTTTTTCGCTTTTCCTACCTAATCTTTTTTGCTTAACTCCGTTTTGAAATTTTAACAAGTCACTTTTTGATCATACCATCTCTGGGGATTCCTGTGGACCGGGTAATGTATTCTCTTTCCATATTAACTTTGCATTTCCCATACCCAGTTCCTCTTTTGTGAATCTCATGGTAGCTCCCTGGGCAACACTGTCAATGACCACGTGTAGTGAAGAGAGGTGAAGTGTGACCTCCATTGCTGCCTTAGGGCAAACTGTCATTGCTCCAGTAATGCATATAATATAATGCAAGACTTTAAGTTTTTGTTATTGCTTTCCAATAGTTTGTGTCATTCTTGGCAAAAGCGTTTTCTTGGTAAATATTTAGTCTTACAATTAGGCAACATTTCCTAGAGTAATTACGTTGCAATTCATAGTGGAAAAGATCTGGATGTTAAAATCAGAATAAGTGAGAACTGTTGTGCATTTGAAATTCACTCTTGTGTGGAAACATTTGGAAAAATTAATGTCTATAAGCACCAAGACTTCGAGCAGGATGAAAGTTCTCTGCGAGCAGGTAGCAGAAGATTCTATGGACAACAAATATCGATATCGAGTTGTGGAATAGGATCAGCCAGAAAGCAGTGGATACAGACGTTATACTACACTTACACAAAATGGCCGTGGATTGGTCATCAATTGAGGTAACCTAGCGATAGCATAATGAAACAATCTTTTAAATTGAATCCTCAGGGTAAAAGATGTTTTGGAAAACCAAACACAACCTTGAGGCCAAACGTATTAGCAGAAGCTAAGTTTCTTGCGTCGAATAGAGAAAGATGGATCTCGTTGCTGCCCTATTCTATAAGGATGGAGTTAGAGTGCTGCTTAAATGGATTATCTTTTAATAAATCAACGTTTCAGAATCCATTGTTGTAATAATAATTTTCGACATGATGCAAATCTAAAGACTCCACAAATCCCAACTACACATTGTTGTTTGAATGTCTCCATATGACCAGTTAAGAGGCTTCAAGCAAGCTCTCGCATCAGCCAAGCAACAATATTGAAACTGTTAATCAACTGAAAGCAATAAAGATTCCACAATGCTTAGTAAGGCATGATGGATCTTGGACAGTTTTTTTTTATCTGTGTCCTGGGAATAACTGAAGTCGACACAACTGCGAGAACAGCATTCCAGAACCGAGAAAATTTTAAAACTTTTTCTCTATAATTGGCTTTGCCTAAACGGAATTCTGTCTGAAGCAGAAAGACCAAGAACTTCCTTTGTTTGAAAACTTTAAATGATGCCTTGAGCAACTTAGAGGAGATTGTTGACATTTTTAGCAAATCCGAACCAAAAAAGTCAGCTTGGCCGGATGGGGTCAGGATTTTAAATAGGGCTGTCTACGATACCAGAAAAGTCTCGGTATCGTTTGGTATCGGTATTGGAAAGCGTAGCAATACCGAGACGATACCAACTTCAAAGCATCCGAAATGATGTCGAGACCAAACCGTACTTTTGGGACCGAAATTTACCGATACTTTCGGTAGTATCGTTTGGTATCAGAAAAAAAAGAAAGATTTTTTAATTTATTACAAATAGAAATTTCTTGTAATTGGTTTCTCGGAAACATTGTTGTTACAGTTTTTTTTCTCAAGGGAGAAGGTTTAAGCAATTATTTAAATTAGAGCCACCCATTTTTGTTTGCTTTGTTCCTTTGAAACCAGTCATTTGGATGACATTTTCAGATCTGGCTCTTTAAAGCTGGAAGAAGTCAATTTACTGAAATCCACCAACTGCATCTCATATTTTTTTTTTATGTTTGGGTTTCTCGAAACCAAATTCAATGATTTTGTAGCAGCACTATTTTTCTGCTATGAGATTGTGACGCAGAATTTATGTTTCGGATAACTTATAGGAACTTTACTTAGACATTGTGAAACAAGCCTTTTAAAATTGTTAAGACAATACAAAAGCTTTAGTTCAAAAGTTCATTTACTATTCTTATTTTATATTATTATTTCTTATTAAATTTTAAAAATATAAAGCGAGTTCAACTACAAGTAACCAAGTGGTGCATGTTGATTTTGTTTCAGCTTGAGACCAGGTCAAAATAAGACGAGATCGGAACCGATACCGATACCGAGACGAGACTTCGTTATACGAGACTGGGTTAAAAGAGACCAATACCGATACCGAGACGATACTAAATTTTATCGATTTTGACAATACTTGATTGATCTGTTATGTAGACCCACGCGAGACATAGCTAGGGTCGTTGCAACCTGTACTGGACACTGGCCTAGGAGGGGCGAGACTGAGTATTCCTTACAACACTCACCGCCGTAGGAAACAGTCTCTCACTTTCTTTGTAAATGTCCTGCTCTGGCTAGAATGAGAGCACAATCATTTGGCATTTTTTGACAACCTTAACGAACTTTCTGAAATGAAAATCAAAAACTAAATTTTCTTTCTTAATGCGACGAAATGGATTTAAGACAATATCGGTTGATTCTGTATCATGTTCCCACCCATAACCCAAAGACCGTGAGCAATCGGAATACAGGCCTCTGCTGGGTTTCATGATGACAACGATCATCGGTTGGATCGTTCGCTCTCCGGTGCCATTCTGCTATATGCCGAGCTCGGCAAATCGTAGCTGGCTTTGGGCGAGATGCGATCCAATCGAGTGGGTGTCTTATGTCCGGCGTCTTGACGTTGGTGCTAGCCCACAATATACTACAACCATACCCCAAATCCATTCTAATTCAAACCCAAGAACTCTGTTGTCATAGTGGATGCTGATCTTCACTGGAAACCTCCCGTCATGTCGAGTGGGCAGAGTGGAGGCCCAGGAAAAAATCTCGCATCTGGAAGACCCCCGAAGGAATCCACTTTCACCCACAGGTCACACGAGTTATGGTATCAAAACGGCGCAGTTTCAGCGCTAAATGGGCACCGAGCGAGTGTAACTCCCGTGATACAATTTCTACCCAGCTACCCTACTTTGATAATAGTTACAAAAGTATTGTTTGGTTTAGTATCGTGGCCAGCCCTAGTTGTAAAAGAATGCAATCTTTTGTGAATGTAATCATAAAAAATCATTTATTAAATTTAATTCAGCATAAAGTTCAAAAGAAAGCGAAAAATGCATTCATTCTCAAAAGATCGTATTCAATTGATTGCTATAAGACAAATGAATGAACAAATGATAACAATCTTTTAAACGAATGATGATTACAGAATTTGAAGTCGCAATCCTAAAGAGAAGTGCAACTTTGTAGTTATTAAAGTCACAAAAGATTGCATTCTTTTACAACCCTGGATTGGGTATCCAACTTCATCTTAAAGGGACAATAATGGTTTTCTTAGCCACCATTTTAAAAGATAGCACCAACAACAGTCAATTCCCCCAGAAATGTAAAACTATAAAAATCGTAAGGAGCTCATCAAATCCAGACCAATATCTCTTATCGACAACCTAAGAAAATACTCAGAAGGCCAAGCTTTAGAAGTTTTATTTACAAATGAAAGGGACTTTTGGGACTTAATTTTCTTCGTCTTTCACTCATAAAAAAAACTCGATCAATTTCAATAAAAACCAGTCGAGAATAAGAGATTTGCTAAATCGACAGAAAAAATTTAAAATAACTTTATATAATTAAATCATTGCCTCTGCGTTCCATTAAACTACATGCAATTAATGACTAGATTTTCAAGCCTATTAAATCAAAAACTCATACACAAATATTCATTTTAACTGTCCACTTTGGCTTTCTCTACCAACTAAGGATTTTATAAAAATCTCTTGATGCACCTCACTATCCTCTTATTAAAATCAATACTTTATTAGAAAAACCCTTTCACTTTCCAGCTATGTTTGTCTTCTAAGATGCCCATTCATCAATTGTTAATTGTTTTCATTACTGAAAAAAGTAAAAGTCATAACAAAATATTAATTTTAGAAAAAAAAAAAAATTGCTGATCATCACACTCATGATAATCACCCAACAAACACGGCTGACGCGACACGACGCGACGGAGGTACAGACCGGTCAGTGGTGGTGCGGCAGGCGGCATAATACTTTGCATTTGACGGATCGAAATCACTTCAATCTATAGGTAGACGACTATAAAATTGCAATTAACAACTTTAATATGAATTTCATATTTCTCTGCGATCAAATTGAAATGAAATGATGTCGAAGCTGGAAGATCACTGCTTGTGCCCCTGATGTTGACTTCGATGTTGGGGCAAAGACTTCAATACCGGCCTGCGCCTGATGTCTGTTCGAGGTGGTTTGAGAAAGTTGTCTTATGGTGAATGTTTTTGCCACTTTGAAATTTTGCATCTTGAATGTATCTTTTAACCTCCGGAACCGGACAAGATCACCGTACGCCATGGAATTTGGCATTCGCATTAAATGTTTACCCCACAGCGCTTCGATAATAAAATCATAAATAGGTATACAAACAATGGATTGAAGTGTTATGGCCAAGGGAAATGCAACGAATATGCAAATCAGTTTGAAATATTTGTATTGTAATCTTTATTTATTTTCTGTGGTAAATAAAAATGAAAAACATTTCGTTTTCAATGTCAGCAGTTTCTTTTTGTAGGGTTATGTAACATCATACTGCATTTTGATGTACAAACATATTTAAGAGTGACAAAGTATTCATTTATAAACAGTGCTGTGCAAAAACGTTTGAATCAAACATGCTTTTGTCGTTTCGGGGTACAAAAGTCAAATCACGGCCCATATTTTGTTTTTTTAAATAAAAAGGTCGACTGGGTCACACTGTTTTTTTTTAAGCCAAAAACATATGCTCCTATATGCTTTATATGAAGTTTTTGTTGTAAATACTCTTTGCAAACAAATATTTTCTCAAGATATTGAAATGATTTCTTTTTTGTAAACTTTTTTTTTCAAAATTGTACCTTTTTAAGTACCTACAATTTTTGTTTTAGAATTCAATACTCCAGACAATATTGTCGCAAGAGACTGGATAACAAAAAATCATCCGCTGACATTTCTTTAGATGAACTGAAAGCCGCAGAGGCATTGAGCATTTGAGTCGAAAAATTTTGAATTTTTAGAGAAAACTCGATTTTAAGTTAGCAGAACATGGCCAGGTATGGGAAATTTAATTATTTTTTTTGCTCAGATCTTCAAAAATTGTTTCAAAGTTGGAGCATTAAATTGCATTTAGGGGAGCTCATTTTTACTCCTCGACTCGTGGAAAAAGTTCAGTCGGTCTGATCCCATTTTTGTTTATTTTAGGCCAAGAGAAATTCATTCGAAACTCATAATAGCTTTACAAATTCCGGGGGAACAAAAATTTATCGGGTGAAATATTTTTCGAGTGAAAAATGTCCATGTTAAATAGTACATTTAATAATCGAAGCACTAAAGTCGGCTAAAATTTCCCAAAAATCGCATTTCCAGCATCATGTTCATATTTCTGAGTTCTCAGTGGGCTAAAAGAACTCAGAAATATAAACAAGATTTCTCAGAAAAATTCCTCATTTTCCGCCTTTAAAAACTAAAACTGATTTTTTTTTTTTGGATTCGCTTGCTCAATTATTCTTTGTCGCATTAAATCTAAATCACATAAGAAGAAAAGAAAAAGAGATTTATTTTGACTTCTATGAGAGGAATACTGCTTATATTTTATTCCCTTGCTCTGTCAAAAAACGCAGGAAAAAACTGAGCGCTCAGGAAATATAAACTGACTAATTGTTTGGTATTGATGTGTGAGTTTGATTTAGTTTTTGCAAAAAAAAAAGCTTTCTTTCAGCATTACAATTGCATCTAGATAAGAAAGATATGTGTAAGATAAAAAAATATTTTTAAATTATAGTTTTAAAATAAGGGAGCTGACGCGATAATTTACTTCCTTGGAACCCTAAAGACGTTTGGGCAAGAACTAAAACAGTGAAGCGACAATTTTTGACGATTTCATATGCCACGACCCTTTAGAGTTGCTGCTGTTAAATGCATTTTATTTATGATGTTGATACAACTACATACATTGAAAAGATGATAGCACTTTTGAGCTGCTAAAAATCTATCATCCGAGCATTAATTTTTTTTTTTCATTTGGTCAGGGAAATTCGGGGAAAGATCAGGGAAATTCATTTTTAAAAATAGTGGCACCTATGCACTCGTTCATTTAGCATTTACCCAGATAAGAAGAAGGGAATAAAATTACGGTAAGAAGACAACTTTAATTTCTTCATCACATTAATGAAAGAACCAATCAGAAATAAACTTATTAAATTAAAGTAAAATCGTATCCTTTTCATTTGGAGCACATCAAACGCCTTGATACAAAACTCTACATTTTGACTTAAAATATAAATTTTTTTTCACATTACTGTATAATTGGAATGTCTATGAAACTAGGAAATACCTCTTCAGGCGTGTTGTCATAAAAGCGATTAATTTTGAAATAATAGAGCTCATAAGATGTTGCATATTTATTAAAAAAAATAAATAAAAGCGTAGGCTGGTCCGGTCAGTGTGTTGAACTTGTTGAGCGCTTTCCCACTGCAACATATTTTATCTCAACGTTGATCATGTTAATGCATAATAAATAACTCACAAACTTTTTCAATTCAAAACTTCTTCAATAATATTTATGTTCGAGTATAATACAAAGTCTTATCTGTGATATGTAAATTTTTTGTAATAAAACTAAAAATATCTGTGGAAATGAAGTTAAGAGGGTTATTACATCAGAAAAATGATTTATGGTAAAAAAGGTGTTTTCGTTTTATGGTTTGTTTTGATGTTTTTTTCTATAATTTTGACAAATTTAAGATGCTTTAAATTATTGATGGTTTCACTTTTTGAAGAATTATGGAAATATAATTTGAGATTAAAAATAAAATTGGAAACATTTTATTCTTTCAAACCAATTTCGGAAAATGAATGTTAATATTTCGGTGAAATAATTAAGAGTTCAATGGCAAGGGGAGTTCACTAATTTTCGGCAGAAAACAATTTATTTACGTTACCACATCGAAAGTTTTAAGACACTAACAACACAGCCTTAACTTTGTGGGTGGTTGTACCGACCTAGTGACATTAAAATTACCACACAAAAGTTTATGCGAAAATTATGAGTAAGTTCAGTGAACTCAGTTGTACATACTTTATTTCTAGAAATATTAAAATTGCAAACTTTCCTATAAATTACATCACGCATATAAAAACCTTGCGGTTGACCATAATTGACATTAAACAATTACAGTTCTGCACATAAAGTCAGCAACCGCTAGGAACACCTGTTTGTGAATTAAGCAAATAAAGAACATTTTTACAAAAAAATATAATAAATTCCTGTGACTAAATCAAGTGTTGCGACTTCAACAATAAAAAAAAAATAGACCATAAATGGAAGTTTACCCCTTTGCTGACATTTGCATAAAATATCCGCTATACTATAACAATAGCCTTAATAGCGTCTTCAAAGAACAAACTCAACCAAATGTCAAAGCCGATTTACCTGAAGTTCAAATGATTGCTTTAGTGGGAAATGCTGGTGTGTATTGTTGTATTATGGAATACATTTGCTCTTTTGAGAAACAATTTGCAAAACGACTCACAGTGGGATAGAATAGCGTAATAAAATTAAATTAAAACAATTTAAATAATAGAAACTTTATTAAATGATAAACTGCATGTTGAGTTGAGACCTTGAAGACTTTTGAACTTCAGCTAATTCACAGACACTCCCAATTATACTGAATAATTAGTATTTTCTGAACTCGAAAATGAAAGTTTTTATTTAAATTAAAATGTTCAAGGACTTTATCGAGAGATTTATTGTTGTGCTTGTGAATTTGTTCTTATAGATTGTTAGTTAAGTTGTGAAGACAGTAAGATTCACTTCAGTCCGTTGTGGCTTAATAATTTATAAATGTTGATACGATTTTTCATGGAAGTACTATTGAATGATGAATACGCTACTGGAGAACAGAAATTACGATCTTTAAACATTTTCCAATGGAAAGGTTATAAAAAATAGAACCAGACGTATCTTACTTAGGAAAGAAAATAGGCCAGCTTAATATAGAAAGAAGACAATTTCCAACTGGTCACCAGAGAATCAATATAAAGGAAGAAGCTCACTAGAAAAAAATATTTTGCAACTTTAAGGGAAAACTTCACAATAGTAGACGAATTCCTACAAAGGCCTCCTTATCTATCCGAGACATTTAACATGATCATCACTCATCACATCATCAACACTCTAGAAGGCCAACTCACCTACTGTGTTCTTGGGGGTGACTTCAATGCACTGACCCATTATGGCTGGACAGAAAGGAATCTGTTCAAGAAAAAGCATTTGGTGACTGGCTGCAAGGCAACTCTGAGTATCATTACTCGCTATTGGTTTTATCATAGCCAATGTTCACATATCTCAGAGCTCCATCCTGTCTGGCCTTCTTTTCCTCAGTATCGTTCGACTTCACGATAACATCTTCAAGAGTTCTAGAAATTCTGTTGTATTTATAACACACGATAGGGACTCAGGGTATTTGAGCCTTGAGATAAGAGTTCGATTTGATCACAGGATTACCACTGAACGACATGCTTCTGAGTTTCAGATCAAATACGAAAAGAAACATACCTCAAGAAGACTTCAGCATCAACAACCTGACCAACAATAATAGCGAGAAAACAATATCCATCAATTTGAAGCAGTGGTTAACAATGGTCTTGACATACAGAAAGTTTCCTTCACTAGCATTTACATTTCTAAAATACATATATACTCACCGACAAACGTTCCACAAAAAAGCAATTGAATCTACTTAAAAATTAGAACAGGGAAGGTGACGAGCACCGGCAATTGCTATCAAATCATCAGTGCGCAAAAACTAGGAGTTCAACCAGGCAGTTACAAACCATCAGGAAAAGGATTTCTTGGCACCTTAGTAAAAAATCAACCTAGTTGTTGAAAGAATAAACTAAACAGGACAAGAAGTTTCAACAACTTTTGCTAAGAAAGCAAAAGTGTTCACCATTTACTTCGAGTTGATTTTCAAAGGCCTGCTATACACCTCTACACCTTCATGACTTCACCGAAAAAGTGGAAACGCATTTAGAAGCGAAGTTACGAAGTTACCATTGACACCACGACTTCATTTAAAGCAGAAAACCTTTCACCGACAAAGCTGCTACTAACTGATGTCTTCACTTTTCCTTAAGAAGTGACGAACTCCTAAAAATCAGCGGGAAACCTCACAAATCTTACTGACAATAATCTTCAACAACTTCCGGAAGAAAGGCAATTTTTCTGAAGCTTAGAAAGCTGCAAAAGTTGTTCCTGTCCTGAAGAAGAATGACCACATAAATGTGAAAGGATATCAGCTAATTTAGCCGCTCTGCTTGAAGAAGCTTTTAGTTTTTTCCAGCAAAGTTGCAGTACGACTTTCGCAATAAGAGCTATCTACCTTACACCCACTGCTGGGGCTTTAAGTCTAGTAGGCTGCTGATGGGAAATTAAATTTTTAGATGGTCTCCAACGTTTCATCGAAGTGCCGACGAAAACAAAGCGGTAAATATTAATTGACAGTTGCACAAATTACAAAAATTAAAATAAATCCAAATTCAGCTATGCTATAATGAAAGAAACAACTAGCATAAACACGAAAAAACAAAGGTCTTTTTTCGCTAATAATAAATGGCATGAGCAATTACAGTACGTTATAGGGACCAGGCGTTTACAAACGCAAGACCACTTAGTCTCGACCACTGGAAGGAGCGCGAGAGGGACTTTGACCGATGGAAGACCGCAATATCTCGGGCAGAGACCCTCCATGGATTGGAAACCGGATTATTAAGTAAGTAATTCGTTGAGTGCGAAAACAAAAAATAGTGTAGACTATTCTAAACAATCTGCTACAATTATCAATTTCGCTCGTCGAACAGCGTACTGCAGAACAAAAAGTAGAACTTAACTTTTTGTCAAGTATTTCATTGTCATTTTTGTATGGGATTTTTAGTTTCGCATCAGCAGCGTACTATACTTTACATAGTGATTTTACACGTGTACTCACCAAAAAGGAGACCACCATAGCTTGTTTGCTCGACATCGAAAAACCTTCCGATAGCATTTTAATGCAAAAGAGTAGCTACTATTTTAAGTGTCAGAACTTGAACTTCTCAATAACTTATTTAGAATAAGCAAAAATTCCGTATTTACACTGCTCATTAGCCAACCAGCACAAAAAACAAAGGTGACGATCACCCTTTATTTCATCAATTACGCCACCTCTTCTATTCCAGAATTTGGTGCCCGAAGAGTTCAGGAGCACATTTAAAAGTAATGGAAATACTATTTCAACGGTGACTGGAAACTAAAGGTAGACATCGATAGGAATGAACTTATCGGCCTATGAGCACCAGTGACTTTGAAGAAGATGAAACATGCTGTTATAACCTTAAATTCAAGCTTCTAAACAACACCGAAGTAGCACTATCAAAGCTGCAACTAAAGAAGTATCTTAGAATCAACTTTTCCAACAAGCTGGAATTAAATAGACACACCAACTTTATATTAAAGAGAGCAAACTTTTCTCCACATTTTGCCCACTCGCTTATTTACCAAAAAACTCATCCAATCGCTTCTGACATACGCCTTGCGCTCTTGGTTAACTATAATATCTTAAGACCTTACAATTTACAGGAACCATTTTTTCTATTAATTTTTTAAGTCAGAGAACTCTAATCTTTAACATATTCATTACGTCAATTTATAGCACTTAAAAAACTATTTTACAAGAAACCTTAAATTTCAATCTTGCATTCTTAGCTTATTCTCCACACAATCGGTCCCAATGTGCGCCAACCCGGAACGAAAACGTTATAAGTCAAACAATGCGGGTTTTAAGTTTAAAACGTAGCTTTAATGGAAAGAAAAAATAAACAAACTTTTGGAGCAATATTTTCATTTTGAACCTAAAAAACTTTGATACATTAAGAGATTGCCATAAATTCAATTTTACATTTCGTTATCTAGACCAAATTTTTGACATAAACCACCCCACTATAATAGAGTCTTCGTGTCTTCCACACAATTTAAAATTGCATCAAGCCACATTTTATCATCATCATCACACAACCAAACAATACTGTTGAATTTCGCATCATGTTTACCTACTGAGCAACCGGCTTTAAACTTCAAGACATATTACGTAGCCAACGGAAAACTAGTCTTTCAGAACAAGATCTAACCAGTTTATGTATAACTTTATTCTAGAAGCCATGAATTGTCGTTTATTAGTGTAGCGGTGCGCGCTCGTTAACATTAAATTCATTCAGCCTTTTAAGCCTAATAAAAAAAAATTCGTGATCGTTTTAACTTGATTATAATATTCTTGGGCTGTGAAGTGTGAAGATTTAAGTGACGGATTGCATTCAAAAGCTAATTTTTTTTCGATGGCGATATGGGTGATATCTTGTTCAGGGTCGGTAGTGCAAAATTTTCCCTCAACCTACTTATATGTTGACTTATGGTTGAGGTAGAAAAAATATCGAAAAACAAAATCGATAGGTTGCAATTTATTATTCAATGCAGAACTTCACGCCATGACCTACATCAGGGTTTTCTCTCCCAACGCAAAATAAGGTAAGGAAAAGAAAAAAAAATATTAAAAGAATCGAAAATGTGGTTTAAAATGAAAACAAAAAAAAAGAAAATTTGAAAACAGACGATCGATTGTCAAATCGAATCACGTCTTAAGCCCAACCACCACTTTCTAACGTATTTAAAAATTTAACGTCCATCGCTGATTGATATTGGAGTCTTGTCACCTAGTTTCCAAGACGGTAAATCATAACAAGACAGGGTTCTGAAAAGTGAAATGAACTAGGTATTAAAAAAAACAGGGTCAATGTCTTAATGATTTGTAATTATTGTCAATAGATTGATTAAAATTCAAAGCAGATGTAAAATATTGTTAGAGGAACTACCTACCTGCTGGCTAATGGAGAAAACAAGCAGCAAGTGAAATGGACAATTTGGACTTGACCATTAATTAATTTAGATTATTTGTGACACTGACAAATAGTTTTACCTATGACGTTGGATCCTAGTGTTTGTGAAGAAAAACTCGATAACAGTTGATAGTGTGTCAATTTGCACCTAAGTTTCTCAATATCTGGGTATATTTAAAAGTTTTGCAAATACAAAAGTAGGCGAAAAGTATGAGAGTATATTAAGAAATGAAGTATCAAATTTTGAAGTACTCTAACGAATTGCAGAATCTGTCAAAATCATTGTCGCTGCCCATGAGGGTGTACAAAGGAACCTGAAGCAGTTATTTCCGTCAATTCAGTCAATGGAGACCTCTATCGATCAATGATAAACAATTTTTTGCCCGAATCGAACAATATGGACTTAGGCGAAATGTTGCTCCAGCAGAATGAAGCTTTACATGCCACACAATCAACTTCAGAAAGAACACTCTACATAAACGATTTGAGGACGTCGAATTTTGATACTCTGACCGCCCACTACCACGCCCTCTTTTTTTATTTTTTTGCTGCTCGGAAACGGCTGGAACGATTTCAACAAAGTTTTCAGAATTTGTTCTTATAAATGAGACAAACATTGACAAATTATTTAAAGCAAAATCTGCCCACGGCCACGCCCACTTTCCTTATTTCTTTTTTTTAGGAACAGGTTCCTCCAACTTACAGATGTTTTTCTTATAAATGTGGGAAACCACCCACTCACTGCCACGTCCACTTTTCTTATTTCTTTGTTTCTCGGAAACAGCTCCTAGAATTTTTATGAAATTTTCAGTTTGTTGGTTTCAGACATAAAAAGGTTTATAAATTGGTTTTAGTAAAATTCAACCACTTTCACGCTCATTTTGTAAATCTTCTTTTTACTAAAATGGCTATGGATGAACTTTACGAGATTGTTTTTATTTAGAAGATTATCAATTATGAGGTCGGGAATCCGCCTCTTATGTAAGCGTACCCAACTCATTTCCAAACCAGACTGGATGCAGAGTTACTTCTTGCGGTATAAGCAGCACAAAGGGTGGTTATTTTTCTTACCTTCTTTACAAAGATGTTTTGCATATAATTCGTAAATTATCAATTAAAAATAAGTGGGCGTGGTAGTGGTTGGATATAAATAAACCAAATTTCGTCTTGTTCATAAGAACAAACTCTGAAAATTGCATGTCCATAAATCATAGCAACCAAATCCGAGAAATAAGAAAAGTGGGCGTGGAAACAAACAGATTTTACCAAAGCCAATTTGTCATTTTTTTTTATAAAGAAAAAAAAATTCTGAAATTTCTTGGGCATCATTGAAGCCATTTCGGAGGAACAAAGCAAAGTGGCACAGTTAACTTTAAAAACTATTGTATGTCATAGTAACAAATTATTGAAATTGCATTCATATCGGTGCATCCGTTCCCTAATAAAGGAAGATTTAAGAAAAGTGGGCGTGGCGCCACCACTACAAGTGTAATGAGGTTCTACAAAACTTCAGTATGTTTCTATTTTTTCCATTTAACCAAGAGCAAAATTGCTATTTTTACTGGACTGTAATAAAAGCCGTAAAAAGTTATTTTGAATCACAAACCACAATGAAAATTAAAACTAATTACTTTGAGAAGACACAAATGGAATTTTTTAACTAATACTTTGAACAACTCTCATTTTTACTTGCGATTGTGTAGGCAGGGCAAGTTTTGGATTCGTGTGAAAAAAAATTGGAGATCAAACATGAAACTACAATGATAGAGAACTCGAAAATAGTAGGTGGCACAATTCTGTGCGTCTGTCTGTACCTCGACCTACAACTTAAGGTTTTTTTGTAACCCTCTAGAGGGGAAAATTATATTTTTTAGCTCAAAAAATAACGGTACCTACTTGCCATCCAACTGTTTAGGGAAAGCTTATCTATCCCAAAAACGGCTCCAGAGATTTTGTGGGTATAGTGTACTTTTTGGTTAAAAAAATCCAAAAACTTTATTTAACGGTACTTGTTTATAACAGTTTTTTACTTTCGATTTTCTCACTAACGGCTAAGCCAATTTTAGTAAAAAAACGTATGCAAAAGCTCATTTGAAATGTCAATAGCTTTGGATATGAACATTTTGACAAATAAATTTTGGATTTAAAAAAAAGTTCATTTTTGTTTTTGAAAATTCAATATTTCAAAACCGGGTTGATGAATTTTTTAATATGTTTTGATATATACCCAAAATACGTACCGAAACTTTTTTGAAAAATGTAACCAATATTTTATATATAAAAATTTAGTTCTTAAGAAAACCACTCCAACGATTGAAATTTTATTTGTTGTTTATTTTTTTTTTCTATAATTACTTTCATGCTTTAAAAGTTTTTAATGCCAAGCAACTTGAACATAACAGCAAGTACATGCGATCCAGTAGTGCATTTTATTTAAAACAGGCTTTCCCTAAATTAAAATAAATTTACAAATAGGAACCGTCATTTCAGTTCTCCAAAAATTAAAAATACCAATCTCAGAAAGGTGAACAGTATTCCTATCGAAAATTTAAATTACCTACCTTCACTTCCTTATTTTTTGACAGAGCAAATTTTGTGACATCTCATTTTCTTAATCTGACCAATTTAAGGCATTAAAAAAAACCATTTGTAGTTAATGTTTTGCTTGTATATTAAATAATATCATAATTTTATTTCATTATAAGTGGCAATTAAATTAATTTAATTTAAACATCTTAATAAACTTCATACGCAATTTACCACATATTTTACATGCGATATATTTTATTTTTAGTAAGATGTTGTCTTTCTTGTAATAGTCACGAATTTAACTTTTAAGTCTTTTTTATTGCAAGTGAGAGTGGACACTTAAATTATTATTCAATTAGTTTGCTCCGAGATTCATATTTTTCGTTTACAATTACAGATTGTCAAAATATATAAAATAGACAATCCTGTTCTGCTTACTGAAGACTCTCAAAACAAAAGTGGATTGAGTCATTATTTAAAAAGTTGGAAACTCGTTCAATAGAGTCTGTTAATTTGCAAAGTGATTTGTGAGAGAAAAAGCCTTTGAAGAAAATCCTCCTAAAGCATAGAATTAAGGTTCAAGGTCAATGGGCCTTACTAATCAAAATTAGGAACGAACTAAATGTATCACTGAAATAAAAATCATGTCAATGTAATGTCAATAATGACCCAATAAATAAAACTCGGGTAGAATATATGTATGGAGTTCTCTAACGATAAGGATCTCAAAAGATCTTTTAAAACAAATCATCTTCATCCAGAATTTATTCACTACGGTTGTGAAGCAATTCATTTTTAGAAATAAATTTAATTGAAATGGAGAAAATAAAGACAGTTGGGTAGGTTGAGTAATTTTTTTTATATGACGATTTTTGTCAAAATAAATGTGGTTCGTTTATTCATTGTGAAATTCTATCAATGGGGCTAGGCAACGATTCGGAAGCAGTATAAAAACCTCTTAAAATCAGAATGCTTCACGGCTTTTTTAAGTGATTTTAGGAAAAAAGAAATTTTGGGCGCAATTCGTTGTCATTTGTTTATTTTAAAAACCGAGTGTTTCAAACATATGTCAAAATTTTGAAACTTCATTAGTTTTTGAGCGATTTCAATGAAATTGATAGATGATGGCTGATACTTGCACTTAAGTTCGAGACGCTATCATGAAAATTATATGTAAAAACATACAAATTATGAGAGAAAAGCATAAATTACGATATTAAAACAAAAAACTAAAGCAACTTCTTTGACAGTTTGAGATGAAAAAAAAAACGCTATCTTAATTCTTTCTGTTTTCTTAAAAAAAAAAAATCGTAAGTATTTATTTATGTGGATATAAAAATAAAATTTCATAAAAATTGTCGAACCGGTTTTGAGATATCGAATTTTCAAAAAAAAAAATGGGCTGTTCTTAAAAATTTAAAAACTTTTGATTCAAAATAGCTTTTTATGGCCTTTAGTCCTACAAATTGGCGTTTCGTCCGGCTTACTCACTTGGGCTCATCAGTGACGTAGTGAGGGCTTGTCATACGCAATTTGTATTAAGTTCAGTTCAACTTACATGAATTCTTTTACAAAAATCCACTGTCTTCTACTTGGCTGATTTAATTCAATAGTATATAGAATTTGTATTATAAAAAAAACCTTCTAAAAACTTGTTTTTGCAAATTTTGATATGCAATATTTTTTAATCTTTTTTTGAAATTGTTAAAAAATAATCTAAATTTGCTTAGCCGATAGTGAGAAAACTAAAAAAAAATCTATGAGAGGTAATAGTACCTCTCATAGATTATTGTTTCAATTTTTTTTGTTATTTTCGCCCTAATCTGAGCATACAAAAAAGTTTAATTTAAATCGTAAGATCGTAAATCAAAGATTTTTTAGCATTTGTATGGAAGGTACCGTTATTTTTTCATAAAAGTAAATGTTTTTTTTAAAATACTTTGAAAAGAGTTATACAAAAGTTCCAAAATACCGAGTCTTATAAATATCGACCATGTCGTTCTATGGGAGGTACCATTTAACCATTTTTGGAAAAATGGTTTCCCATCCAAAGGTATTGAATTTGTTTAAGAACCGTTTTTGAAGAAAATAAGATTTTGTAAAATTGCTACAAAAAATTGCAGGTACCGTTATTTTGAGTTATAAAAAAATTAAAAAAAAAACTGTGGGCAGAATCACTAAAAACCACTATGTACCAAGTTTAAAGAAAACGATCCACCCGTAAAGGTCATTGCCAAACAGACAGAATTGTGAGAACCACTTTTTCCGTCTTTTCTACCATCGTAATGATAAATCTGATCAACAACTAGAGTTCACTGTTTTTGCGAATGCATAACTTGCCATAAAATAGTACCTATGTATTGCAAGTAAAAAGAAAAATATTTTCAAAATAATCTGTTCAAAAAAATCAACAGTTTGCAACTTCGTTGTTTCTTGAGCGATTAATGATTAATAATCAATTACATTGCCACAATTGATAGCTCAGTAAAAATTAAGACAGAAAACATATTTCCATTTTTCTAAAACAGGGTGCTCCAAAAAAATGTGTGTGATAGAATCAAATCAGAAGAAAAAGATGTTCAAAATCATCATCGTATCAACTTTCGATGATTTTTTTCAAAAATTTTTTGTTTTTAATTTTTTATCAGTTGTGTCAATTTCACTGAAATCACGCAAAGAACAAAGAAGTTGAAAATTTTGTTTTGTTTTTCTTTTGAAAAACCATGTTTTGAAAGTATTTTTTTAAAATCTGTATCAGCTATCACTTGTGTCAATTTGATTGAAATTACTCAAGCAACAACGAAATTCGTGAAGATCGAAGCTTATTTTCAAAACTTTGTCGTTTTTCACCAAAGAGCGACTCATATTTTATCGTTCTACGAACCTTCGAATTTAATAAATTTTGGAAACCTCTTTTCACAATTTTTTAAATTATATTTTTGGTCAATGCTATTATAATTTTATGATAATTTTTTTCTCCAATGAATTTCTATAAAATAGTTTTAAATTTGTTGGTGCCAAAGATCGTGGAAAACCAGGGCCTAGTGATTTACAACTCTCAATTATTTCTAAATTGAATGGACTTGTCAGTTCCTCGCAAGACTTAGTACTTTTGAAAAAAAAAATTGATTTAAGGTGTGGCAGCGGCTGGGAATCGATCCCAGAACTTCACCTTGACAATTCGTCGCGGGGTACTACCTAATGAAGCCCCTCATTATGAATAGCGAGTGGAATGTTCGCTTGGAAGCGAATGATTTCGCGAATATCCAATTAGCCATTGTTTGACGTTTAAAATGTGTTTATGAGTTATTTTCGCAATATTTTTAGCAGCATTGATTTTCGAAGCGAATTTGGATGCTCGCTATCGATATTTCACAATTTCAATTGAATCAGTACGGCCGCATTTCGTCAGGGATGATTTCTTAACATAAAAACAAAATTTATTTGTTTTTGTTCAAAATCAATTTAATTGAAATTATAGAAAACAATTCAACAATAACAATATAATAACAATAATTTTTGCAAGACTTTCTGATCAGAAAAAAAATTTAAGCGGTGCAAAAACTGCAATCAAACAATTCAGCATTTTGAAAAAGTTTCAAAGAATAAAAAATACAAAATCCATGGTTGCATAAATTGGTGTGATAACTGATAACAAATGACGGTTTGCATATAAACTCAATAACAATTTTGCGTTCAGTTACAGCCGTAAATTTCTCTTAAGTAGAATTTTAAGGCCAGCAAAAATCTATGTCTTACTCTAGAGACTCTAGCTTTACTTTTTCCATTCCATATATGGTTGCAGCTTTATGTTATTGAGTTCCATTTCCCATCCAAGATAGCGTATTAGTTCTGCGTACATAAAAGTTATTGCAAGGGACTTAAATTAAAATTTCTATGAATACTAAACTTCAGCTTTTATCATTTCGTCATTGGTAAAATGTGTTACCTAAACAAGAAAATTAACAAACAAATTTAATCTAATTTAATTCATTCATCTTTATTAAACGGAAGCTTTCTAGATTCCCTTCGTTTTAAAAGGTTCATCGCAACGGTTCATTTTAATTTTTAATTATTTAAAAAAAAACTTTAAAAAATGCTTAGATGCAAATAAATGTTTCTGTCTCTGTATATTATTAAAAAACTTTGCACATTTTTAAATGCAAAGTGCAAAACTAATTCGATTGGTGAAATGAAATGGAAGAATTATATTTGCAATCAAACTTGAGAGAGTGCTTCTTTCGTGTAGAAATATCTTATCTATAGAATGTATCTTTTTTGAATAAAACATGAGAAATAAAAAAAGATCAAATCTGTTCACAGAAAAAAATCAAACGCTATTAGCATTTGTTATGCAACCAAAGACAAACAGATTTCAAAAAAAGTTAAATAAAAATTTTGCAAAATTTGTTTAAATATATTTAAAATCATCTGTATGTTAAATATATGTTAATGGAACTTTTTGAGGAGGTGTTGTCATATTATGATAACAAAAGATGAAATCCAACAAATGAATAGTTTTGACAAATTTCGTTAGTTTAAAAAGTTAAATATGGTTAAACGAACTAGATATAGCGCTCCTAAGGACATGCGATAATTTTTACTTGTCTTTTTTTTGTTTTTATATTTTAACTTAGTTGTTTTTTTAAAGTACCTAAAATTATCTCTACACATATCATTTTAATAATTGTTGATTTTTAAAGTAGTCAAAAGTGAAAATTTTGAAGTCAGCTTTTACGTAAGGATCCGAATAAATTTATTATAATTTGACACTTTTGAAAAGTTCAATTTCATTGTTTTTTTTTTTTAATTTAACTATAAATTATAGAAAAATAAAATGCAAAATTTTAAAAAATATGCAAGTAATCATAGAAAACTGTAACAAAGCATGAAACTAGGTTTTTCCTATTATTAAAAAAAAACAAGCTTAGAGCTCAAAGACAAATATGACATTTGAATATTAATTTCGGAAAAATGTATTAAACAAAAATATCGTCGAAGTAATTTTTTTTTGTAAATTATATGTACATAGACATAGTCTCGTATCTTCTTATCAATCAGGTTTCAGAGCTAAACTTAGCTGTAAAACAGCTATTGTTAAATTTTTAGATAATATAAGAATGAAATCTTACTCGGAGAATGATTCTGTGTCTCCTTGATTTTTCAAAGGCCTTTGATAGTGTGAATCATCAAACTTTGTGCCAGAAACTTAAAGTTTTTTTTAGGATTTAGTGATAGTGATTTTGTCTTATACATAAATATCTCAACAATCGAAAACAAAAAGTGGTAGTTGGTAGCAAGTTCTCACAATACAATCGCATTTTAGCAGGAGTATCCCAAGGGTCGATTTTGGGACCTCTACTTTTCATTTCTTTATAAATGATTACATAAAAGTTTGTACACATCTGCAAATTTACGTCTCTAAACCAATTAGACTGATCGAAAACTTAGCGTTTCGAATTAATGAAGACTTATCTGCTATTTTAAAGTGAGCTCTTTTAAATATCAGCCCATTATTATTATTTCAAAAAAAAAAACCCTGAAATTGTTTCTGAAATTTGTCCTGGGAATATTCAGATTAAATTTGTTGAAAAAGTTACTAGCCTTGGATTCAAAATCAATCGCTCCTTATCATCATGCGATCATATAAATTATATGTTCCAGCTTTTCACCTGAAAACATAAAGCTACTCTGCTTACAGAAATAAAACCAACAGCCAAATTTAAAAACACAGTTGTTAGATATTTTTTTAGCAGTAATTTGCAGTGATTTCATTCACCTAGTGGTTTAAAAATTTATTTATTTTTTTAATATAACTTTAATGTTGACTTTTATCGTTATTAAATGATATATTTTATAAATTCAATATTGAATGCCAGCATTTGTAGTATTTTTAAATTATTGTATTCAATTGATTTTTAAATGTGTTTGATCTAATTAACTGTTGCATTTTTCTACTGATTTATTCATCAATTTATTTTTTTATTTAAATGAATATTACAAATAATAATTTATCATATTTTTAAGAACCACTATACTTTTACTATAAAAGACCAATTTGTCTTACTTGTAGGTACTTCTATACTTACAAATAAATTTAAACATATGAAAGAACCCATTAATAAAAGTTTTTGGTATAATTTTTTTTTTTACCAAAAAGTACACATGTCCAAAATAATTTACTGATTTTTTGTGTACATAAAAATCGCTAGAACCGTTTTTAACATAAATAAACTTTTTTCGGGCTGAACTAATTTCGGGAATTATTAAATAAACTTATGATCAAGATTTGAAGAAAATCGCGTTTGATCGAGGTACAAAAAAAAAAAAAAAACCGAAAAACAAGCGGTTTCGGGGACCCTCTTTTTTATGTTCTCTTTCATAGTAAAATTTTGAATGGTTTTTCTGCACGAATCCAAAATTTAAGTGAATTTAAATAAAATATTAATCAATTTATTACTTAATTTACACATATTTTTTTATTAAAAATAGGCACAAATCAATCCGCTTGAATATTTTTGAAAACTGCAGACTTATAAACCATTTAACATTTTTATAAGGAGGTTATGTATCTTCATTTATATTACATGAAAATTTTGAGGTAAATTGAATTTAAATACGGAATCATCAAATAAAAAGTATTTATTTAAATTAAAAAAAATTCTTACCGTATTTAATTTTTCCATTAGAATATTTATTTGATTTTTCGTACACATTTTGGCACATTGAAATATAACTGTTTTTTTTTCACTTTGCCTACAATTACTAATAACAACTAAATTTTCAAAAATTTAATGCGCGAAAAATATAAAACGAGAGTACGTTGCCGGTTTGCACATTTCAAGTTTGTCAATGCAACTTGTAGCCGTCCAAAATAAATTTATATTAAAACAGAAAACTTATTTAGAAATTAAAATTAAAGTATCTACTTATTGTATATATTGAAATTGAAATCTTTAATAAAAAAATGTTACAAATAAAAACATATCGATTTAATTTGTTGATTAAAATATGTAAGACAATGTCCAAAAACACGCAGGCAATAATTCACTAAAAGGCACTCGGGCGTATACGTAACGTTAAGGACAATATTTTGTTTTTAGAAAAAATGTCTTATCCTCAGACACTTGGCTTTAAGTTTCAATGAGATGAAGTTCTATTCTCATTGAATAAACAAACACAACCATAACATTCTATCGTTGCAATTCCGAAGTAAATCTACGCGCTCGCTATTTCCCGACAGCTTGAAAGATACACGTTCGTTTCGTTCGACGTCTGTGAATGAATTGCTTTCAATTTGAGTTTGAGATACTTTGCAGCTCAGAGTGTGCACACAGGTGGATGGATTTTCTTTTTTTTTATGTTTTCAAGACCTAAAGCCTCAAGACGGTGGTGAAGCAAAACATAAAAGAACAAACAAGAGAAATAATAATAAAGACAACAAAAAATACATAGTTTCTCTTGGGTCTCTCTTTGGATAGTTTAAGACGAGGTTCATTTCATTCGGACATCACTGTATCTGTTTTGATTTTCCCAAAACAACAACAACAAAAAAAAACCATGCCAGGTGCGTAAAATTTATTTAAATCAGAAATTGCTGCACAGGTTAAGTTCGTCTATACATATATGCAAAGACGGGTGAAACTTGAACGTATTGTTTGGTGTATTTTGCTAAATTTTGATTGTTAATATAAGTTCATTGGAACTGTGCGCAGCCGCTCCTGTAACTGAAAACGTTTGTTAAGGCAAATTCCTTCTAAGTTGGTCTTTTCTAAAGTGAGAGGTCCATAAAGGTTGTATTGACAACAACTACAGTAAGCGTCATTTGATTAGGTCGTTGAACGTTTGTAACTGATATGTTGAACTTATTTCTGATGAAGTAGGTTTTTTAACTGGAAATAATCACCTGAATGTAAAAGTGTAAATATTTGTTTTGTAAATCATGATTGTAAAATATTTATAGAGAATTTAGAGGAAAAATAAATCGTTTATCTGATTGGAGTTGGAGTTTTTAATACATTTATTGGTTGGGTGGGTAATAGAATAGTAAAACAAGTATTGCTCAATAGAGTAGGCCAAAATAAAACTATTTTTTTTATTTTTCCATGGGTAGGTGCAAGACCTGCATAAGGCTCTCTGAGGACCGAAAGACGCGTGCTCATTGGTGTGTGAGATTCTTACTACTCCCTGTGAAGATCCTCGATTCTTACATACGTTTCTATTTGTTCATTTTTAAGTAAAGTCCACGTGGATCGACTTTTGTTCATTGAGCGCTAATTGCCATGTTTTTGTCCACTCATTGACATTAAGAGCATTTTGTAATTAAATTGTAGCTTCGCAATCGTTTTGCCTACTGCTACTATTGCAGTATCATCAGCAAACGTGGCTACGATAGTGTCTTCTGTCTGTGATATATCGAGTGTAAATAAAAGGTACAGAACTGGACCTAATACACTTCCTTGTGGTACCCCAGCTACTATTTCTTTGAAATTATAATAGTCATTTCCGTGTCTTACACGAAAAAGTCTGTTATCTAGATATTCGTTTAGAATGTTATAAAGTCCTTCAGGTAGAACTTGTCTTAATTTAAATTTGAGGCTTTCTTGCCACACCTTGTCAAACGCCTGTGACACGTCCAAAACAGTCGAAAAGATTTTCTTTTCTTCAAAAGCTCTCTCAATTACGTCGAATGCTTGCTTCTTAATCCGAACTGATGTTCAGGTTTTAATTGTAGAAGTATTTTTTTAAAAAAACTTTCAATATTGTAGGAAGAAGCGAGATCGGCCAGTAAGACTTCTTTTCGTGAGATGGTTTGCCGGGTTTCAAAACCATTATGACTTCCGCAACTTTCCACTGCCTAGGAACATATTTCAACCTTAGAGCGGCATTTATTATGTAAAGTAGGTATATAAATCCTTTACGAGGGAGCATTTTTAGAATTTCGGCCGTGATTAAGTCATATTCTGGAGCTTTATTTGACTTAAGCCTCTTTATTTCTCTTTTTAATTCGACAAGTGTAGCATTTCTTGTTATGTAGCTTTCATTTGCGGTAAAATATTAATATTTTCGTTGAGTTCTTGCCAATTGAACGGCTTAAATGTTTCCTCTAAGTAATCGACGAAAACCATTGCTTTTTCTTTATCACTTTTAGCCCATTCATTTTGGCTTGTCTTAATCGGGGGCACTGGAAGTTTCGGTTTTTTCGTTGTTTTTATAGCTTTCTAAAGTGAGAAGTTGGATTCTTTTCCCGATGTCAAGCCTTCAAGTTAATTTTCAACTTCAAGGTTTTTGAAATCTAATACCTCCGTTTTTAGCATATTACTCAAGCGATTTAATAAGCTTTGTGTTAAGTAGCAGGAGTTCGCTGCCATTTCTTAGGTGCTTTACGTTTCCCTTTCACTAAATCTTTTATTTCATGAGGATATTTTATATTTTTATAGCAATGCATAACCCTTTGATAAGTTGTGTTATCTCAAGCTGATTTTTGTATTATATCAGCAAAGGTATCTACTGCATCTTCAAGCTCAAGAGGCGTTTGTAATGATACCAACGTTGTGCTCGATATCTTTTTTAAATCCATTTCAGTTGGATTTACTGTTTGTTAACCTGGGTGGTTTTTCGATTTTAACATGGCTTTCGGTCATAGTGAGTATGACGGCAGAATGATCTGGGAAGAGGTCATAGCTCTCTAAAATTTCTACACGGTTGTTTATTGTATTCCTTTTACCATGCAAAAATCGATCAGGCCAGGTATTTTTGACGGATCAGTTGGCCAGTAGGTTGGTTTGCCAGTCAAATGAAAGTCACAATTATTTTCCATACCTGCTTCATAAAGCATTCGACCCTATTGAGATATGCATTGTGAGGCCCAGAAGGTGTGCTTTTCATAAAAGTCACCACCAACAATTTAGTTTGGGCTTAGTGACTTTATTAATGTCCTAAATTCACTCTTATCGATTTGCAACGCGGAGGGCAATATATGGAAGAGACATTGAGAGGAATATTTTTAGTTTTAACCTGTACACTACTAAATTGCACTGATTCCACCTCGATTTTCAGGCTTATTGAGTGTTCAAATTAATTTTATAATAAAAGTATGAGCCAGATATTTCAAGGTTTAAAGTTTCAACAATTTTGCGACAATAACTTTTATGAAAACAGAGGTCCCGATAATATTTATAAGGAAAAGTTTTATGAGATTTTTGAACCTATTAAATTAAAAAAAAACTAGTATAATTTGAGCTTTTTACCTTTTTTTCAAAATGGTGGAAAACGCATGTCTTTACTGGAGAGTAATACTCGCAAGTGACACATTCCTAAGGCTTCGTATCAATTTGAAAGTAAACAAGACTGCGAACAATTCTCAAGTATCTCTCGAGAATAAAACTCGCAGGTGGACATTGGACACAGTCACGAAATTAGCTCAGAGAGGGTTATACAATTATCCGAGAGTAACTATTGAGAGTTTTGTAGTGAAAGTACTCTCAAATGGAAACGCACTTTAAAATAAGCTCACAGGGGTGCAGACAGTTATCGGAGAGTATTTCTTGAGAATAATTATATTAATGAATTTTAATTTGTCCATTAAATATTTGTAAACATAATATTAATATTAAAAAAAAAAAAAAAATTACATTTAAAAACTTTACTATTTGTAGTGAAATTACTCCAAATGGAAACACACCTTAAAATATATGTAACAAAATTGGATATGTGACCATATGGTATTTCCAAATGACGATACATACTATACTTTCACCTTTTTTTGTTGAGGTTAAAACAAAAATGTTAACAAAGCTAAGTGTATTTCGTGATACGAAATTTAAAAAAACGTTGAACTCAACCCAGTGTCGCAGACTGTATTGAATAGTATATGCAATATAAAGGTACATCTATGATGTGAGGGTGATCATCTCTTTTAAACATCAAATGAAAAGATACATCTTCTCATCTCTCAATGTATTTTTGCGGATGGTTTGGTATTTGAAAAGCGTGACTAAAAGTTAACACCACTTGTAGCATGGTTTTTTTTATTTTTATTGTGGTCATTTGGGAGTGTGCCGCTTTTACAGAGGTCATCGAAAGTTAGACGAGACTCACAGAGTGTGTAGTCTATAGTGTATTAAGGTTTCCAGTTACTGGAGGTGCAAAATTGCAAGAAAAATCATCATGGAAGATAATATGGCGATAGTATCAACTTGCACAGTAGAGACATTAAATATTAAATTATAGACAAAAAAAAAAATGCTTTTCCAAATGCAAATAGTTAAGCACCGTGAAAGGTGCATTTATTTGTGAGCACTTTTATTTTTGCTTTTTTTTGAAAATTAGGTGCGTTTTCTCTATATGAAAAAAATTTACGTAAATTGTAGTCTGATGGACTTAAAATTTTTAATTTAAATTCAAGTAGGAAAGTGTTTTTTGTACCAATTTTGATAAATACCTTTTCATGATAACTACCTAATGTTTGATTTAAATAGATTTAAATATTCCAATATGTAGATATAACGCTTAATGTGCGTATTTTTGAGCAATTCGGATACAATCACAGTTCTACATTTAGGTTCTTTAAATTTTAAAACTCATCAAGTTGAGGGGTTGCAATTAGTCTTTCAAGTCTTTATGTTATACACATATTTTCTGTGGGCAGCTGAAATTGCCTAGTTGTAAAAATATTAGTATCTATTATTTTTATTTTCGAAAAATATCTAAATCTTCGAGATTTAAAAAATATTTGAGGTAGGTAAATCTTATTAAATCTCAGATGCGCGTTAGGTTTGTGTTGTAGTATAACGCTTTCGGTTTGTAATCCGTTTTACAATTGTAGTGATGTTATAGGTTGTCTCCCGGACTGTGTGCATTTTTAAGTGTTCAGTCTCATTCGATTAAATCTAATCGTAATTTTGAAATATTTGCATAAAGCAAATAGACTGACCGCCAACGATATAAAAGTCATGTCATTTGCGTAACATTGTAAGTCTTATCAATAATAGCTTTTGATGAGGTGTTGAACCAATAACCGTTTGTCTGCCTACCGTCTGCACGTTTCAAACATGTGTAAAATTTGACGTAAAGTTTGTTTGTACCTTGGTTTATTTCAATGCCTATTGGTCGGAGGGAAAAAGTGTGGACACAAAAAATGTTCCGCTTGCAATTTGGTGCGGTGAAACGAAAACCTCTTTAAAAATAAGCACGTTATTAAACTTCGTTAAAAATAAATGTTGAGATAAGTTTCAACTTTGTTGCAATCGAAAAGTGGAGGTGCTTTTAGTGCAGTAAGAATTTCACATACCTATGAGCACATGTTTTTCGATCATCATATAGAGCCTTATGCAGGTTTTGCATTTGATCACGGGAAAAAAAAATGTTTTGCACAATACTGTATGCACCTGGTATAACGCAATAAAAAAAGAGGCTGGGTGCGACCCAGAATGGTAGCTTCCCATTGGTGCCTTCCAAAGCTAGAGGCTCGATTATATTTTTTTATTAAAAAATCTCTAATTCTAGATCTTCGAAAACATTTTCAGAAGTTCATATGCAGTCAAGTGAAGACTAAAAGATAGGTTTTCTTCGAGTTATTAGACACAAAAAACATTTCTCAATAACTCTTTGCAGCTACCTTCTTAAACAAAACAAAAACCGTTTATAAAATTCTTACAAATCTCGTCATTTATGGACTATTTAGTCTGTAGAATTAAATTAGCTCGATCATTTTTTGTGCTAAGACATTTGGAGGAAACAAAAAATGTTTTAACAATTGTTGGTAAGATTTCATGTGAAAAAATTTCATCTGAGCAAAATTTGTATTGATTTTGCTATCAACTGTAATCCAGAAACCATCCCGATATTTTCAAAAGCTTTGGTAAAAATTCTTAGTTTTCTCCGTTTTTAAGATATTAGAGTCAACAAACTTTCTTCAACAATTTTCACCATTTTTTTTTTGTATTTAAAAAAAAAAACTAAATATTATAAGTTGAACAAAATTAGCCCAAAGTTGATACTGTCGTTTGTTCTTTAGATATATGTTTGATATGAAACTAATGAAATTTGACAACTTGCTTTTTTTTAAGCTGTGGTAAAAAAAACCGCTAATTGATTTTTTTTAAAGTCTGCACTTTAAGGCATTAATACCTTTAGAATAAAAGGTGGCGAAGTGGATATCTTTATTCGTTCTTGAGATATGGTCAGCGAAAAAAAAAAGGTGAAGGAACGTACCAACGGACGAACGGATCAATTAAAATAACATTTAATGGGAAATTAAATATTGAATTTGGGTTTACAAAAATTTCGAAAGTACTTGCAAGTAGGAACTTGAAAAGAATTTAAAAACTAGGTAATTTCGTAATTTTTTCGTCAGGCTCTTTCTCTACAGATAAACGGCTGATTCGATGTATATAAAACTTGGTACTAGATGCAAGGAATGTCAAATTTCTCATGTGGTATCTAAAACTAGGCTATGGGACAAAAACTGCAAAAAATTATTAGATATGGTAAAGTTTGAATGGCTGTTAATCTGACAGTTTTCAATTAATATGGCTTTTTTAACATATCATAATAAGGCCTTAACACTCTACTTTATTCTGTCATTTCTTGAACGTTTCTTTGCTCCGAAAAAAAGTTATGAACAATTTAGAAAAAAACGTAAAAATCTTTGATTTTTTGTAGGTTAGTTTTTAATAAGTATTCCAGCTTGATTTTTTTTATAAAATTTTTTAAACCAACCATTTCTACACAACATTTAATTTAGAACGAAAAGTTTTAAGTGAAAAATTTTCAAATTTTGTTAAGTTTCGGAGTTATAGCAGTGTGACCATTTTCTCAGAAGCATATGGGTGAATTTAGAAGCATTTTCGGTTTTAAGCATGCTTAAACAAACATATTCAATTATAAAAACCCCTGCACGATATTTAAAAGGTCTATTCAATAGGCTATTATTAAAAGGACTTTATTTGACAAGAAATCATAAGAATGGACTTCTGCCTTTCCAAAAAAGCAACAAAACAATTCTGTGCCTAAGTGTTGCTGTTGTGTTAAACTATTTTTTCTTTTAAATGTAATAAAATTGGCCTCCCTGCCCAAGCGGGGGAAATATTACCCCCATGGGATTTTTTTTCTTGTCTACTTCCAACCTATATGCTCTGAATTTTTTGGCAGATTTTACGCGAATAACCTTGTATGCAAAAAAAATGGGAATTAAATTAACCTCTACCGATACTTTAGGGGATGAAAAATCAGGGTATTTTTTTTTTTTGTTTTATTATTAAGAGTCGATTTTTTACTACCACCCAAGTTAACATACACTCAAAACGAGATAAAGAACTTTGGATCAAGTATGCTCTTAAAAAAGTGTGTTTATTCAGTACTGTGAACATACATAAGTCTGGCATTTGGCACCTGCACTTGAAATTCATTTATTTGTGCTTTAATTAAATTCATATATTCTCAATGGCCCCCAATTTAACACCTTTTCCAATAGATAAATATTTACTACAAACATTCAATTTGGATATTTTTCAACAAACAAAATTAGGAAAGTAAAATATTTGATTATTACAAAAGAATAACATCGTAGTTTTGTTCCTTGTTGTCATAGAATTGAAACTGGCCCTCAAGAAATAAACTTCACTGATGTATTATTACCTCTTACTTTTTTGATTGTAATGAAAGATCTTTTCTAATTCATAGAATATGCAGATTGCTTTTTCTTCAAATCGTGTAATTATGAATGAGAACAAAAATCCACCACCACTAATCAATTTCTGATATTCGATTAAAAATCTGTAGAAAATGGACTTTCTTTTGTTATTATAAGAAAGAACGTTAAAATTGACTTATAATATTACATTAAAATAACTTTCTTGAGCATATACAATCTCCATCTCTATATCTTAATAATAGTGTCTGAAAATAATGTTGGTTCATTTTTAATACACACAATACACAATTACACACTTCCAATTATTATTTTCTTTTGATGTAAGCCCATTTTATCGGGAGAAAGAATTTAGATCATTTTAGGTCACCTCGCTCACGTCACACTTAATTGGTGTTAGATCTTAGAAGCATTCAAGTATGCCGATATCAAAATTCTAATCTAAAAAAAATTTAATTAAAAAATTAAAACATTTTATGGTTGCAATAAACATTACAATGCAGCATGAAGGCAGATAAAGGTTCCAAGCCTGCATCAAAGATTGGGTTTTTGTTTAGACAGCATTGCAGCATGTGTAGACATTAAACATAACAAACATTAAAATTGTAATATTGAAACGTGCTAACTTGCCAAGCCTATACTGTCAGTTGAATGTTGCTGGAAGAGGCTTGTTTATTATAGCTAACACTCCATGCACTTACTCATCAAATGGTTTTATATCTACCGAATTGAAAGTTCTTTATGGGCGAAAGTTTTTGTTTTTTTTTTTTTTTATTTAACTAGCCTGCAATAATAATATATGAGAAATCGATACATATACATACATACCTACCACTTTTGTACAATTTTCCAGAAAAAACAATTAAAGAAGCTAAAAAGGCAAATGTTTTTCAATAAAAAAAATCGGATGGCAATAATTTTTCCATCTTTTAAATCTCTTACAACAATTTCAAAGTCGTCCTGCATTCTTTGACGAATATGATGGCATACCGAACTGAAACTTAATCATAGTAGAAACATATCGATTAAAACGTCAAGGTTTCTCACAAGTTGAACGAAAATTGCGATTAGTTCAGTGACATCAGTAAATTATTAAGCAAAATTTAAAAATGCAACTTACCTACCTATACAAACAATTATATCATTATTGAATGTCTATGGCTAGAGTTAGGTATACACATATTCATGTTAACTTATTCGAAAATGTGTACGTAGGTTGTAGGCAGAAGGCAGATTAGAATATTTTAAAAGTACTACAATTACCTTCAACGCTCAATGGCCTGAATAAAATGTGTATAATAAAATTATTTAATTATATCGCTAATTCTTATGACCTGACCGACCATGTAGGCTACCTACTTGCATGGTCGTAGGAATACTAAATACTAGACATCATGGGGATGAAAAACTATGAATAACATACTTTCAGCAGTATCTATACAGGGTGTCCCACAGTCACCGCCTGCAGAGAAAAACCATGAGTTCTTATGATTTTAGAACCCGGTTCTTTCTTTGCCAAACCCCGACCGATTCTTAAAATTTTTTTATAGAAACAAAAATTTTCAATCGTTCAAACTTGGTCTACAATTTTTTCTTGTGCTAGTAACGGTTTTCCCGCAACGCAATTTTTGAGTTTATGAAAAAAACACGTTATTGAGTATAACCTTTTTTTATGAAAGCTCAATTCATATTATTAAAAAAAAATAAATTTTGTTCACATTAGTTTACTTAAAGTTCTAAAAAAAATAAATAAAAATAGAAGGTAATTCAAGAAATACCGTATTTTAAAACATAGAAAGTTATAAAAGGTTTTAAAGATCCTACCTCGCTTGATAATACCTGCGATAGGGATCTTTATTATGCGTCTTTTGGCGGCACAATCGGATATAGCCTGTACGAGACCACCTCCGATAAGGGACTCAGGTTAATCGACTTTGCTTTGCTGCGGGGCGAAAAGTTGTGGTAGCTAGCACGCAATTCCCGCATCTCGATATACATAAGGAGACATGACGAATTCCTGGACAATCAACCGCCAACCAGATTGACCACATTGCGATCGACGCAAGGCACTCCTCCAGTCTCAAGGACGTCCGAACGTTCCGAGGAGCCGACGTTCACTCGAGCCACTGCAAAGGTAATGCTACCGATATCCAGACCAAGGCCAAACCAGGGGAATACAGTGAGGAAATTCGACGTCAGACGGCTTCAATCGCAAGAAATCGCCAGGTCCATTTCCGATCGAGCCCTTCGCACCCTGTTAAATAGTCCTATGCCGTCAAATTCAAGGATCAAGAACCAGTGGAAGAATTGCCAGGAAGCCATCAGAGATGCCGCCTCTGACGTGCTGGGCCTCGCACGACCACTACAGCGAAACCCCTGGTTCGACGAAGAATGCCGGCAAGTACATGCAGCCAAACAACAGGCATACAAAGCGGCGCTGCATAGAAGGACCAGAGCTGCTCGCGAGCCCTACGAGCAGAAGAGGCGAGAAGAACACCGTCTTCTCAGAAGGAAAAAAAAGGAGCATGAGAACCGCGCGATCAAGTGAGGATGTTTAACAAAAAGGAAAAAAGAATCTCCCAGGGTTACAAGGGCTGAGTCGGTGCTGAGGATATGGAAAAATCATTTCTGCAAATTGTATAAAGGCGATGACGAACTGAACCCCGCTGCCATGCAGATTGCACTATTCAACCTGGACGACGCAGACCAACAATTCCATCCACCCGATCTCGACGAAGTGAAGATAGCTATATCTAAATTAAAGTTCACCACCGATACCTTTAATGTCAAAAAAGATTTTGCGACGCGGTGTCATGCGACTTCTTCAACATCGCTCTTGAAAGAATTGTGCAAAACTCCCAGGTCAGCACTAGAGGCACAATTTTTCAAAAGTCCGTCCAACCACTCGCTAACGCCGACGATATTGACATAATTGGACGAACAAAGCGTGATGTCAATGCTGCTTTCGTGAGTATTGAGGAGGAAGCCAAGAAGATGGGTTTAACGGTGAATGAAAGCAAGACCAAATATATGCTGTCAACAATAAAGGACCACCCAACACCGACATCTCGGTCAGAACGTCACTTTAGACAGCAATAATTTTGAGGTGGTCAGAGACTTTGTCTACCTAGGCTCCGCTATAAGCTCAGCGAACGATAACAGTTCTGAGATCAAACGAAGAATTACTCTTGCCAATCGCTGTTTCTTTGGGCTAAGAAGGTAAATGAGAAGCAAAGCCCACTCTCGAGCAACTAAAGTGTGCCTGTATCAGACGCTTATCATCCCGGTTCTGATGTATGGTGCAGAGACATGGACGCTATTAACGGTAGATGAGAACGCTTTAGGCTGTTTTGAGAGGAAAATTCTCCGGGTGATTTTTGGTCCCGCCTGCATAGATGGGGAATGGAGAATTGTTGTATCTTCAACCACGAACTGTGAGGGCTTTACAGCGACACCGACTTAGCCAGTAAAGTGAAAAGCCAACGACTGAGATGGCTGAGTCACCTAGAGCGAATGGCCTGAAAAGTCTTTGAATCCAAACCCGTGGGACAGCGCAGCAGAGGAAGACAGCGCAACAGGCGGCGCACGCAAGTGGAAGTGTACCCCAACCAAATTGGAGTGCAAAATTGGAGACAGCTAGATAGAAACCGAGCCAGCTGGAAGAAGCTTGTTGGTTGAGGCCCTGGTCCACCCCGGACTGTATCGCCAGTAAGTAATTAAGCAAGTAAGAGATCTTTATTATTTCTAATGTAACGCTTTGATACGCTACTTGAATTGGCGAATTTAAGTTTACTTTCGAATGTATTTCATGCTCGTGTTCGACTTTTTCAGGTACTCCCAATAAAAATAATCTAGGGTGTTGAGATCGGGTGACTGCGGTGGCCAATTAACAGGGCCACTGCTGATTCACAGCCCCGGGAAGCTCTCATTAAGAACATTGCGCACAACGACAGCGTAGTAGGCCGGGGCAGCATCGTCATCGTCAATGGAATTTTCATTAAAGGAATTTTTATTTAAAACAAATCATATATGAGAAAATTGCGTTTGATAATTAATTTCGGCAAAACTGTTACCCGCAGGTAAACATATAATCCTGAGTGGTTATTGGAAACTTCATTGCTCTCTATCTTTTTAGGGACAAACTATAGAGAGTTTGACCTATGGCAACAATTGTTCAAAACTGCAAGCTTAATATTTGATGTACGGACACTTTTTACCTTCGACCCAATAGACATATAAATAGGAAATTTTATATCAGCCAATCTGAAAAATCTTTAAAACAATTTTCTTTAAAATTATCATTTTACAATTTTGGAAGTTTACTTCAAGGCTTCAAGCTGAAAGCAAAATGGAAATGGTATCTTTATGCGTTCAAATTTTATCATTTTTGCAACAAATTGTTTGGAATGTATTGCCCTGATCGTGTATCAAACGACATCACTGCTCCAGAAGGAGTTTAAAACCTCTGAGCCCTGAATTTCTTAACTAAATGGTAGAGGTTTGACCATAGGGCAGATACTAGTTAATAAAAAAAAAAAACAGGTGCCTTTTCACTCCCTAACACACGTGTTAACTGGCACACAGATAGACAATTTGTCCGTTTGATAACTTTTCTTATTAAAAAATATACGATATCTTTCCAGTAAATATCACTTCATTAAATTCACCGCACTTCATCAAATTTTGGCAATTTTCTGATACATGTGTCACATGCATGCACTTTTTTACGAATATACATTTTCTAATTTCCAAAAGATTTAATTTTTAATTCAATATGGCGTCGCCGCACAATGGTTCGGTTTGTATGGGAAGGCGGTCATAATTAAATACAATCTTAGCAACTCAACCGATTTTAATGAAACTTTCAGATGTGATAAAAAACGCCATATGACACATCATCACAAGAAATTTCCACCCACTGACATGCCCACTTTTTAAGAGAATCAAATATAATCCTAAAATTTGCAGGAACTAAGGTTATGTTTTGAGAATATTTGAAAGATAATGTTATCTCAATTAATTCACCTATAGAATATTTTCCTGCCACGCCCACCTTTTGTGGGTTTTTGACGTTTTTTTTTTATTCGTTAATTGAGTTGCAGTAGTGAATGAGTTAACCGACTTTGAAGAAATGTTCAGGCATGATCAAAAATAGGGTAAGAAATTAATTCAAAATAATATGCACTCACTGACACGCCCATTTAAAAACAAAATTATTTAAGCGTCATGGTGACACCTCACCGTTCTTATATTCATTTGTATAGCGGCTCAAAAAAAAATACATTAAGGAATTCTCATTACCACATAACATTGCCAAGAAAACAAAACAAAAGAAAAAATATAGTTTTTGTACTACTTATATTGAGTTTGGGTTTTTTGAGCCAATTTAAAAGGTTTTTGGAAGAGTCCGTTAAGATTATTTTTTTTAATTATGGCCAACTGTGTGCGCCGGAGAATAATAAACTTGGTATTCGTGTAACATAGGCATAATTTCTTGGATAACTACCAGACTTAATTAATGCACTGTACTTTAATTTTAAAGACCATCAAAAAAAATCTTATTATATCTTATTTATTTAAAGAAGGTTGATTATGTCAGCGCAGCGCGGGTATGAAATTCATTCAAATGAATAGATAGTCACAGCCATAGTCTCTATCAATACAAACGTTTGCATTAGTAAATCTTTTTTGTTCTATTTAATGAAGATAGTAAAGAAAGACACTGTCCTTTATCACAAAAATTACAGAAATTAGATGTTATTAAAAGATGCTTTTGAAATTATATTACATAAATATTCTTTGACAATCGTTGTGAAGTTTTATATTTGCCTATTTTTTGTTTCTTTAAATAATAATGAATTTCTCGTTTAATGGACCATTAAAATAATATTCAATGATCGTTAAGGCTTAAGGGTTTTATTAAAATATTATATGTTGCAGACATTTAAACGAAAAATATGTGGCAATAAAAATGTATTGATTGCAAATTCAAGTCTGAAGATAAACTTTTTAAATGCACAATAAAAACTTATTATTGATAGAGATATTAAAATTTTGTATTAAATACTCGTACATTTTGTTTCCTAGGAAGTTTGGGAGGTCTAAAAGTTAGAAAGAAGTTTTACAACAAATTGACTTTAAATGTAAAAAATATTAAAAATCAACGAAAGTACATACAATAATGTGCTAAAGCTTTTTTGGAAGCTGATAATGGATTAAGTGCAGGCTTTTAACATAATTTTAATCGAAAAAAGAAAAATAATAATATGTTAAAAGTCAGCATACTAAATGAAGTTGGCTTCCAAATTTCTATTCTACAGCACATTATTGCAAGTTAAATTATCGTACTTTTTTCAAAACCGGCACACAATATGTCTTAAAAAAAAAAATCAATAAATAACTTTTAGAAGAACAGTAAAGTACTACACCATTGGGATGAAAACCAAATTAAATAAAATGCACGACTGGATCGCACGTACTTGCTCTTATGTTCAAGTTGCTTGGAATTAAGAACTTTTAAAATATTAAACTTATTATTAAAAAAAAAGTATAAAAACATAGAAAAAAGCATTAAAATCGTTCTTTAAATTGTATAAACAACTAGTTAAAATACTTAAAAACAAGTATGCCATTTGATTACTAAAATATGAATATGTGAAAAAAAAAATTAAAATCGTTGAATATCAAAAAAAGTCGCCGTCAATTTACAATACTGGCGACGAGGTAAACCAAAATAAGAACATGAACGATAGCACAGTGGCAAATGTCAATGCAGAGAAAAATGCAGCACCGGTTTTTGGCAAATTGGAACAATTCCAACCCTCAATGTCTTGGAACAATTACAAAGAAAGAATGGAATTCTACTCGTATTTCGAGGCAAATGGATTAAAAAAATGACTTACAGGAAAAGGCATGTGTCGGAGAAACCACATATGAGATTATTCGCTCACTACTTACACCATTGGGTCCAAAAAATGTCACATTTCAAGAAATTCTTGAAATATTGGATGGCCATTTCCATCCAAAGCCAAACGAAATAGTCCAAAGATTTGCATTTCACAAAAGATGCCAAAAGCCGGGAGAATCAATTCTAGATTTTGTTAAGGACTTACGCAAACTCTCCGAACATTGCAATTTTGCCGAGTTAAATAATATGTTGCGTGATCAAATTGTATGTGGAGTAATTGATGAGGCTCTGCAAAAGCGATTGTTCAGCGAGACGAAACTCGATTTCCAACGAGCTTATGAACTAGCCCTAGTACATGAAACGGCATTTAAAAATGTGTCGGATGTTCGTGGTTCTGGATGTAACGAAGTTATGGCTATGACAGGTCAGATCCAAAAGGTTAACAAATTTAATAAATGTTTTCGTTGTGATGGGCAATATCAACAAGAAAAATGTTTTTTCAAAGACAAAAACTGTGACTTTTGTCATAGAAAAGGTCATTCAAGCAGGGCATGCTTTAAAAAGAAGGCTAGCACTAAGCCAAAGAACACTGGTCACGAAGTCCACGTGTTACAAGAACACTCAGGTGAGCAAGATAACTCACAAGAAAACGGCTATTTCTACGAAATAAATAGTGTCGACGAAGCGCAATCTCGAAAAATCATCACGAAGTTAATCATAAATGGAGCTAGCGAAGAGTTTGAAGTTGATTCGGGTGCATCTTGCACAGTTATATCAGATGTCACATGGAACCGTATAAAAACATCAACTCAACAATTGAACACATCATCTATAATTTTACAAACCTGGTCAAAAGAAAAACTTCGAGTTTTGGGAACGTCTCTGGTGAATGTTAAATATAATCAAAAAGAATTTAATTTGCTGGTTGTTGTTATTTCAGGTGGCGGAAGGAGTTTGTTGGGTCGCGATTGGTTTAAACCATTGGGAATATCTATTAAAGGAGTGCATGAGATGGAAACAGGTGGGAATTGGGATTGGATTATGAAAAAATACTCACAGGTGTTTCGAGAGGATTTAGGAGCGCATGTGGGTGAACCTGTCAACATTGAATTGCTGCCTGAGGTGAAACCAATATTCTTAAAACATTGTCAGGTTCCATTTGCGTTAAAAAATCAAGTCGAAGCTGAGATCGACAAGTTGGTGCATCAAAAAATCTTGGAACCAGTGGAATTTTCGCGTTGGGCAACACCTATCGTTCCAGTTCTTAAAAAAGATGGATCCATGCGTATATGTGGAGATTATCGCAGTACGGTCAATATGGCAACCAAATCCAATGCATATCCACTACCTTTGTATGGAGAAGTTATGGCTGCGATATCCACTGGGAAGCTGTTTACGAAATTGGATCTCCAGCAGGCCTATCAGCAGTTGATGGTAGATGATGAATCTGCCGATGCCATATGGTGTGGGGGCAGTGTTGGCACATTGAGACGAAGATAATAATGAATGCCCTATCGCATTTGCTTCTCGTACTTTGGGTTCAAGTGAACGAAATTATGCAAAAATTGATAAAGAATAATAACAGACCACAAACCATTATTAGGTATTTTTAATAAGCAGAAAGATTTTGCAGGACCTTATAAAGGTCACACATTTTTAATTGTAGTAGATGCGATGTCCAAATGGCTTGAGGTTAAAATAGTTGCAAATCAATCAACTGCAGAAATTATCAGAAAGCTGCGAGAAATTTTTGCGATTCATTAGCTGCCCAGGAAAGTCATAACTGACAATGGTACTGCATTTGTCTCAGAAGAATTAAAAAACGTAACAAACAATTTATCGAAACAATGGAATAAAATTCAACACAACAGCCCCCTACCACCCTTCGAGTAATGGCCAAGCTGAACGAATGGTTCGATACACAAAGTCATCACTGGCAGTATTAACAGAAGGTGATACCCATCTAAAACTACACCGATTTTTGTTTAAACAACATCCAACGCCTCATACCGCAACTGGAAGAACCCCAGCGGAGTTAATGATGGGAAGAAAGTTAAGAACAATGTTGGAAATGTTACACCCAGACAACATCAATTTAAAGAACGAGATGAGTGAAGTAGACTTTGCAACTAAAAATTTAAGAACTTTTCAAGTGGGAGACGCAGTATTCTTCAGAAACTATTCAGCTGGCCCTAAAAGGTTGAAGGGGTAATATTGCAGAGATAACCGGACCAGTGTCGTATATTATAAAAACCTTGAATGATCAGATAGCCAGACGACATGTAGATCAAATTCGAAATTCGAAAATGAACTTCGAGTTATCAACACACCAATCACAAATCAAAACAATGATTCTATTCATTCCGGACCATCACCACCTATTTCTCTTATCTCAACCACAGAACCCCACTTATGCCAAGAAGACCCACAAATTCCGACCAAGACCATCAACGACCCAACAGCAACATCTTTGAGCCCAGCTTCCCCCGAGCATCTGGAGTCATCATCATCAGCTTCCAGTAATCAACAAGCTACTAGATACGGAAGAGTTGTAAAGCAACCGTCTCGTTTAGGATACTAAACAGCATCCAAAGAGGAAGGAGTATTATATATCAAGAAAAGTGGCAACATGGCTAAATGGTGTTGAACACAACCTTTACTCATGTGTCAAATTATCAATTTGTAAAAAGAATTAGAGAACCGGGAGTGAGGCCTAACCTAGAAGTCAACGTGCACAAGCTTAACCTAAGATTTGAATAAAAGAGATTTGAAGTATAATTAAAAAGTATTTTATATTCACAATCAATTTACAATACTTTCCTAACTAGTGACAAAAGTACTTTACCTTCCGTCTGCATCCAAAAGTTAAACTTTTGTTCCCATGAAAAAATATTTTTTGCAAAATTCCTGAGTTGGAACTTAACTTAATCTCAGGAAGGCTATCTTATATTTTGACTCAATATTCAATTTCGTATGCTTCTATTAAAAAAGTGCCAATAACAGTTGATTTTAATAAAAAATATAAGTGAGGCTATGCATATGTTGCGGACTGTATATTTGATCAAGTACCCAGATCCATATGGCATTCTTCTTTCACCCCAAACTGTTGAAGAGGTTTAAGCGAATACAGTTATCAAATTTTATGCTTTTTAACATTTGTTTCTCATAATTTCAATGGCTCTTGAACATAAGAGCACGTATAGTGCGACCCAGTCGTGCGTTTTATTTAAATATTAATAATTAATTTCAAAATTTAAAAAAAAAATATAAATTAAATGAAGTAAATATGTGAAAAAATCTTACCTTGTATAGCGAGGAATTTTTCGGCAGCTGCAAGTAAAAATATTGTTCAAGTTTAAAATTTACATTTAAAAGTAATAATATCAAAATAAAAATATATTTTTTTTAATTCTGACCTCTTTTTTACTTCTCTTGCAAAAATAACTTTAAGCCAAAATGTTTCTAGTTTTATTGAAACCAACAAAATATACAAAGATGTATTTATTAGTAATGATTGAAAAATCATCATCAACTTATTTCAAAACTATAATACGAGAAGTTAACCAGTTCCAATTTTAGAAAAAAAGTTAAATGTTAAAGATTTTTGGGTTATAAGTGGAGAAAAATTAACCGAAAGTTGGGAAGCATTTTTTTACGATTCATGACAGAAGTTAAATTCCTATCGAAAAAAGTTTTATGTAAAAGTTGTAGATAATCAAAAGATCTACAAATTTAGTTTGAATCTTTTTGACATAACTTCTTTGTTTGAAAATCAAATAATTTGAAAACTACATGATCAATTTTTATAAAACTCGGTATTTAAAAGCGTTTTAGACTCTTTAAGGTATTTTAAGAAAAAAAATTACTTTTATGAACAAATAACGGTTTCTTCCATACAAATGTTAAAGAATTGCTAAGGGAAAATATTATTTTCTTCAAAACGGTCCTACGATTTTGTAAAACTTTTCTGTATACTAAAATTAGTGCAATATATAGCAACTATTAAAAGTATGCTTCTCATAGAATGTTTATCTCTTTTTAATTTTGTATTTTTTCACTGTCGACTAAACAGACTCAGATTCATTTTTTAAACAAAAATTTCCATTAATATTTAAAAATATTACATGCCAAAATTTTCAACAATTTTTTTTTTTATTTTTTAAACAAAGTTTCAATTTTTTTTGAAAATTCCATATCTGAAAAACGGGTTAACAATTTTTTTGATTTGTTTTTGTGTGCATATAAAAAAATACTTAAGATTTGCATTCCAAAAAGTTTCCTTAAAAATGTTTTAAGAATTTAATATAAAAAGATTATTTTTTTTAAACCAATTAACATTAATTAAAGAAAAAAAAAACAAAATTAGGTACATATTCGATAATTGAAAAAACGAAATTTTTAAAACAAAAAATATTTGTTAACAAAATATTTGACAATTCTGAGTACATAGTTTCCATGAGCAAGTACAAGCATCTTAGACATGCATATTATTCTTTACCTGCGGTTGCTAGAGTAAAATATAATTGTTCATAGGTTCCACCTTTTTTCCAACAACAGCTGCACATTAAATGCTCGTGTAATTTAATTGAAAGATCCGCATTTTTTGCTCATGCCAAACACATTTTACACAAAAATGCACTTTCGTTACACAACAAAATAAAAAGAGCAGGGTAATTTAACAAAAACAAAAGCAAATGTATGTCGGAATTACCCAAACAAGAAATTTAAATAAAATCCTCAATTCAAGTAAAAAAAAAAAACAAAAACATAAGAAGAACACATCACCCCCATATTTTACTCTTATTGTAATTATGTGCCTTCCTATTAGAAAGCGAAATTAAATTGGCAATTCATGTCACCTCACTGGACACTAGAAATCCGAGCGAGTCGTCTTTTTCTTCTTCTTCTTTGTACCTGAACGTGTGCCATCCATACAACTCCCAGCGATTTTTCCCCAATCTCATAGTCCCATATTATTCTATGTCTATACGGTCTACCTAGTAGAAGTCAATGTGTCATCAAACTCAATGGGAAAGTTTGGCTGTAAGCAATAAATAAAACCTCAGAGCTACCGCCTTGAGAGTGCATCGACAACGATCGACTGCCGCTGGACGTGGACGTGATACGCCACCATCAAACATAATTGGTATTCAGGGCGTTCCCCAACATCACCGGATTGTGCGTGAGCCGTGAGCTCACTTGACACTTCTGGATGCAGCATAGTTGTAGTAAAAGAAGCGTTCAAATTGAATCGACTAGGATGTAGAAGTAGATGTAGCCCAGATCGTGCCATTACTTGCCACTTGTCATTCCATTATCTGCCAATACCTTGACTCGGACGTACATCAGACCGGATCATAACAAATTGAATAGGCAACAAAAAAAAAAGAAGCTAAAGGCGTTTATCAAGATTGAATGTGGCTTTGTATCATTCAGAGTGAAACTATAAAGAATAATAACAGACATAAAGTGCAAAGAATATCGCTACATTGACTGACATACTGTCTGGGACGAGTTATGACTGTTCGATTCAACAAGAGAATCAGGTGTGTTATTCTTATTAATTTAATGACGTTTTGAATCAAGAATATTTAATTCTTCGAATGAACTGTTAAAGAAGGAACAATTTTTGGAGACAGCATTCTTTTTGATTTTTGATATTTTTTTAAGATATTTTCATTTTTCATCCGTCGGGTGCACTGCACAATTCGGCATTCAAGTGGGCCCAAGTTGGTCTTAATGTAAATTTTCCATAGGCAAGTTTTGCTAACAACACACTTAACTTATTTTTGGCACCAACTAGTTGCTTGCTCTTAAAGAATATAAAGAAAACAGTAAAAGCAGGAATTGCCAGAACAATTACGTGACACAAAAAGATTCATCCGGAATCTTTGATAAGTGAGGCATAGAGTTTACATCCAGAATAGTTTATATGACAAACGGTTTACAGTGGTGCATTTTCGATGGAAATGTGGAAAAAATTATCTAAAATATAAAATAAATGTAGATAAAATTAAGACATGAAGTTAATAAAACTAACACACTTCCACTAGGATTGACAGATCGATCAAAGGAGGAAGTCAAGTTGTAAAAGTGCTTAAAATAAAGTCAAAATTAATTGAAGAATTGTGTTAAATAAAGCTTAAAAATTAATTAAAACCTTAAATCAAAGTTTACTCCTAAATTTATTAAAAAAAAAACACTAAGTACAACTCCCATGGCCACTTTTTGAAAAAATTAAATAACTTGTTACACTAGTCGACAAAATGGCATTTTTATATCTTCTTAAAAATCCTAAGTAAGCAGACCAAGGTCAGCAACACAAATATTTTGTCAACATTACAAAGCGCTTATCAAACGTATATTAAGTGCCCAACAGTAAAATTCAGAATTCAAGTACTTTTAGTAAAAATAAATTATCTGCTAACTTGATTCAAAATCATTTATTTAAAGTACAAGTTCTAAAAATGGCTAAAACGTTATTGATTCTGTCATTTTAAAAGGAACTTAGACGTTCGTGGCTTCTTATTGTAAAAATCAATAAATGGGTCATTGAAAATAGGAAAACCGCAGAGCACTATTAAATTAAAGAATGCATTTTGAAGATGGGGTGCAAAAACACCCTTTTCGGTTTTTTTCATAAAACTCGAAAACGAGTCAATGTTAAAACCATTTTTGTAGACAATGAAATTTACTATTGAAATGGATAATTTAAAAAAATTTAAAAAACTTGTTAGTTACGTACATTTTTAAAAAATCATTGCAAACAAATGTGAAAATCGAATTTTTTGCTTTTTTTTTATTTATTTGCATTGTCACATATAAAAGAAAAATGATTTAATTTTCTTTAAAATGACATATTCAGAAAAGGTTTTGCATACAAATCGACCGATGAACGCTCTGATTTTAAGATTTAAAAGTAAAATAAATGGCATTTATGGCTATTTTGAGAAACTTGTTAGATGTTACGCTCAAACTGGGTGCATGATTCATTTTGACCATTAAAGTAAAAAATAATAGAGAAATTTCAATTTCTTCGCTATCTAAGGGTTGCCATCTAATTTTTTTTTCCAAATTTAAAATAACTGCCAAAATCAACAAACTTGCTCTCACCTATTAGGCCCGATTTTAATTTGTTTTTACATCGACACTTCAAGATCTTCGAAAACGTCATTGGGTGTTAAATATGCAATGAAGTGAGGACTAAAGATCTTTTTCTTTTGTGATATTAGAGATAAAATGTTGGCAAACAATAATTGTATATTTCTTTCTATTTCCACGCCATTTATTAAATATTTTTAAAATCCAATCAATAATAATTTTACAAAAATAAATAAATACTTAGACAGTGCAGTGCCCGAAGCCAGAAGCCAATCTCATTCTCTGTTTTCAAGAAAAATTGTGTTCAACAATTTTCAGAATTTATTTGCCATTTAAAAAAAAAAAAAGAAAAATAGCCTCAGTTGGTCTGTTTTTATATTTTAATCAATTCTTAATAACGTCAATATGAATTGCGACATTTGAGACTGAAAAATTGCTGTAGTAAAAAAACCACTAATTGAATTTTTGCAATTAACTTTTTTGCATTTTACTAGTTTACTATATATAAAAAAAAATGTATCCCAACTCGATATCTTTATTCGTTCTTTGGAGGTTAAAGATCGTACAAACACGGACATCTCTCTTAAAATGATGGATTCCCTAAGAACTCGAAACGTGGATATATTTAAGAATTTCGTATTTCACAAATACGACCAATTACAATAACTTCCATTTTCATTGCTCAGCACTCTCTCGTTTTTTTTTTTCAAAAAATTCAAAATTTTTAAACTTAAATCCCTTTGAATTTGTTAAATGCTCGCCTAGTTTCACTTACTTAAGTGCTCTGTTTTATTTATACAGTAAAATTTTGGTAATTAGTTTTGTAGGTTAAAATATCTTAAAAGTGATAATTTTCTAAAAAGCAAAAATACATCAAATGAAATGATTTAAAACACAACGGCAACACTGTTATAACAATGCTTAAACCGTTTTTGAAAGACAAAAATCTGTTCTTTTATAACATTTTTGAATTAAATTTATATTTATCAATTAAATTTTCGATTAAATAATTTTAAATTTATTTTAAACCTGGCAGTTTTTTAGTGATAACATATCGTCGGCTTAGAGTGTAAAGCAGCTAACTCCAATTTTGCATACAAATATTTTAAAAAAGTGTTTGCATTACTTAAATAAAACAAAATTACAATAAGTTTTTTTTAACATTCGTTACTACTTAATTCAGTGAAATTGAAAATATTTGATAGATTATTGCATTTTGTAGCAATTTTTGAAGTGGTCTATAATGGTCAAAAAAATGTGGAGTTAGCCGCTTTACACTCTAAGCCGACGATATGAGGCGATGAGAACCAAAAGTCGCCATATTCATGTCAAAAAAATGATGCTGCAACTACTTCAAATTAACCTCCAGCAGTCAAAACAGGCCTTCTTCTCCGCATTAAGAAAAATGGGGAAGATGTCGTCCTGATCCAAGAACCCTGGATTTACAAATCCACAATTCAAGGACTCAGGACTTCTCATTACTACTTGCTGCATGTAACGGACAAAGGTGATCCTAGATCCTGCATATTGGTAAGAAGTACCACTAATGTATATTTACTCCCTGATTACAGCGATAAAGACGTAACCGCAGTCAGACTCCAGACCGAGAAAGGTACCTACTGGCTTGCGTCTGCGTACCTCGGCCACGACCACTTGGGCCCTCTCCCTGGCGACACTCTAAAGAGGTTAATCGCTGACGCCGAACGGCAAAAAATCTGCCTCATCATTGGATGTGATGCTAACGCCCACCATACAGTATGGGGAAGCTCTGACATAAACGATCGAGGTGAGTCACTTTTTGATTTTATTCTCAGTACTAACCTCATTGTAAGCAATATTGGTAATGAACCAACATTCATAACCAGAAACCGGCAAGAAGCATTAGACATTACTCTTGTCTCCGACTCGATTCATCAAAAGATCACGAATTGGATAGTATCAGAAGAGCACTCTTTCTCTGATCACAGGTATATACAATTCAATCTAAATGATGAAACTACGAAACAGATAGCTTTCCGGAATCATCGGAAAACTAACTGGGTAAAATATAGAGATACTCTTAGCAGATTAATTAAACCTAACCTATTACGTATCCCCTTAGACAGAATCGATCTTGACAATAAAGTCAATGATCTCACCTCAGCTCTCAACAAATCAATGGACATATCCTGTCCTCTTATCCAAATAAGAGGAAAGAAAAAACCTCATTGGTGGACTTAGGGCTAGAATCGCTCAGGAAGGAATGTAGAAAACTTTTCAACCGAGCTAAATATTCCAAAGAAATCTCTGACTTGGACTTATATAAAGAATCCCTTAAGACGTATAAAAAACAATTGAGGAAAAATAAAAGAACTTCCTGGAGAAACTTCTGTAACAAAATAGAAGATTCTTCAAAAGCTTCAAGATTGAGAAAAATCCTCTCGTCAAATCCCATTATGCCAAGCGCCCTGAAAACTATCAACGGCTCTTGGACTAAATCTTGTGGGGAATCACTTGACTTGCTACTAGATACTCACTTCCCAGGTAGCTCCCAAAATATATGCAGTGATGACTCAATAGAGTCTAACAAAATAACAACAAATAAACTAGGTCTGATTACTAGAGAAAAACTCAAATGGGCAATCGACAGCTTCGATCCATATAAATCAGCTGGACCTGACGGTATAATACCAGCTGAACTGCAAATGGCTTCAGGCATCATCATCCCTATCCTTGAGATAATTTTGGAAGGGTGTATGAACCTTGCACACATACCATCCTTATCGAGAGAAGTTAGAGTGGTTTTCATACCCAAAGCGGGTAAAAGCTCCCATGTAAATCCGAAGGACCTCAGACCTATCAGCCTATCATCATTCCTTCTCAAAACTCTAGAACGACTGATTGATATCCATCTGCGCAGTTCCATAGAACCCAATCTTTTCTCTATGGCACAACACGCTTACCGCAAAGGGAAATCGGTAGAAATGGCCTTGCATAACTTGGTACGCACTATTGAATATTCCCTTCATTATAGAGAGTACACTCTGGTTGCATTCTTAGATATTGAAGGTGCTTTCGACAACGTCAGCAATATGGCAATAGCAACCGCGCTTAAGAGCTTGAATGTAGATACCTCACTTAGGGAGTAAATCAGCCTAATGCTAAGAAGCAGAATAATTAACTCAACATTAGGTGAATGTTCTGTTAGAAGATCTGTTAGCAGAGGAACACCGCAAGGTGGAGTCCTATCGCCAATCTTATGGAACATCGTAATTAATGACTTACTAGTCAATCTAGAAGCGGATGGTTTCAAAGTTATTGCATATGCTGATGACGTTGCCATTGCAATATCGGGAAAGCATCTTCAAATCATAACAGAATTAATGCAAACTGCTCTCAACAAACTACTTGAATGGACAGACAAATGTGGACTAGGTGTAAACCCCCACAAAACTGAACTTGTCCTCTTTACAAGGAAATATAAAATTCCGAACATAGACCCTCCATCAATAAATGGTATTCCACTTAACTTCTCAGATCAAGCTAAATATCTGGGTCTGATTTTAGACAAAAAGTTGAGCTGGAAACCAAACATACAAGAAAGAATTAGAAAAGCCACAGTGGCACTTTTCTCCTGTAAAAAAGCTATTGGAAACAAATGGGGCTTGTCGCCACATATCACCCACTGGCTATACACAGCGGTCATCAGACCGATACTCACTTATGGGGTGGCAGTATGGTGGACTGCTTTAGATAAAATAACTTATCATGATAAGCTAAGCAAAGTACAGAGATCGGCTTGCTTGTGTATCACCGGAGCTCTCCGTTCGACACCTTCCGCTGCGTTAGACATACTGCTTAACATCACACCCCTCGATATATACACTAAACAAGTGGCGGCGAACACAGCTATTCGTCTCAGAGCCATTTCTCAATGGTCCAATAACTCTATGGGACACACTATCATTCTGAACAAATTCGAATCAATCCCTAAACACTCCGACTACACCATCCCTCAGCCGGTTTTCGGCAAAAATTTTCAAATTACAATTCCAACAAGATCCACTTGGGAAGATAATGAATTCTTGAGAGATGAAGCAATTCACTTCTACACGGACGGCTCAAAAACCGAAGAGGGGGTAGGTGGTGGCGTGTACTCAGAACGACTAAACATTAGTCTTTCCTTCCGTCTCCCTGATCATTGTAGCGTGTTCTAAGCGGAAATCCTGGCGATAAAAGAAGTTTTATCTTGGCTCAAAGAAAACGTAATATCTACTTTGAATATCCGTATCTTCTCAGATAGCCAAGCTGCCCTTAAATCATTAGGATCTGTTTCTACAAACTCCGTAACTGCCCGAAACTGTCGATCGTCTCTAATGGAGATGGCAGAACAGTTCAACATTCACCTTTTCTGGGTGCCGGGACACAGAGATATTCTAGGAAACTGTAAAGCCGATGAACTCGCCAGGATAGGAACTAGTACACCAATATCACCTTGCAAGATGAACATTGGAATACCGATCGCTGCATGTAAACTTATGCTTAAGCAACATTCTATGATGATGACAAGCAGCAGATGGACAGGTATCACTACTTGTCTGGCGACAAAACAGATCTGGCCAACACTGGATCCCAAGCGATCGAAATGTTTGTTATCTCTGAGTAGATTGCATATTAGCTCCACAATTGGTGTCATTACTGGACACTGCCTCATAGGTAAACACGCCAATAGACTTGGTGTCTTTTCAAATGATTTCTGCAGAAGCTGCATGGACGAGGAGGAGGAAGAAACTATCCCACACCTTCTTTGCTCATGTCCTGCTCTTTCTCAAAGACGCAAAACACACTTAGGAAATTTTTTCTTCAATGATCCCAGTGACTTAAATAAAATTGACATTCACAGTCTCCATCGCTTTATTAAAAGCTCCAACTGGTTTAATTAACGAGGATTACCTCGCAATCTTTATGTGGTATCACAATGGGCCTATTCTGGCCTAAGTGTGTCAGCAGTTTTCCTGACAGCCACCTTAACCTAACCTAACCATGTCAAAAAAACTCTCTAAAACCAAATTTAATTGTTTAATAACTTTTGAATGAGAGTACTTAGAGAGTTTTAAATCTAACCAAAGATTTGTAAATTTAATTTGTATGGTTTAGTGCAAAATTATATAGAAAAGTTTCGTCAAAAATATATTTATTTCGCTTCTTATTCATCTGAACGAAAAAATAATCAAATAGTTTTTTTTTTGTATAGAGTACAAGATTTCCTACATTTTTGTGTATTTAGATTTTATGTGCATTAAATTGACAAGACAAAAAATGTTTGCCTTCATGGGTCTTTAATTTAAGCTAAATCAATAAACTATAGGCCTAAAAATGGAAAACAATTATTTTAGATGCCAAAATTATTTGCATGCAAATAATGCCTTGAGGTGAATACATTTTTTTTTTTTTTTTTGAAGTGTAAACCGACCATCCAGAAAAGAATATTTTACTCACCACATTTTTTTCGCATGCAAAACAAATGCCGGTTCATTGTTTTGCATGACATTCTATGACAGCAATATTTTTTTTGTATCAAACTGTAAATCAATCAGGCAAAAAAGAATTTCTTATTTCACCGCAATAATTTTTGACATGCGAAAACATTTGCATACGTTTTTTTCCGCACGAGAACGGTTAAGTAGACGTAAGGAGGAGGGATAATTTTGCAAAAAAAAAAAAATGTTAAAAAATAACGGAGTAACTTGTGACGATAACAGTAGCAGACAAAAGCCTGTTTACTCAATGAAGTCACAAGTGGTACTTAAAGTGGAAGAAATAAAGTCACTCGTGTAATTCCAGCTTTAGTATAAAACATGTAAGGCGATATATCTATAAGGGAGAGCCGATAACCGAAAATAGACAATTCTGAAATTCACAATAGAAAAACTATGAAAAGTTCTCACTTCTGAACATATGTAGGAGTGCCAATATTTTAGTTTTTATTGTAAAATTTTAAGTAAAATTTTAATCAAGCTCTATCTGAATTTTTGTTTACAACTTACAAAAGTGAATATATGCCCAAAACCAAAAACTTTTGGGTATAATGCTGAAGCGAGAACTAACACTTAAGGAGAAGTTTTGATATTTTCGAAAAAGTACACGTGTAACAACCATAAGTAATACAAAAGTGTACATCCATAACTACAGTGTTATGGATCGATATTCATTCGCACAACGTAACTTTACGTAAAATTTGTCTTCATTTTTCCGTCTGGATAGTGCGAAATTAAGCAGCATTGTTTTTTTTTTTGGTTATGTTATATTTTTAAGTAGTTGCTGAAAGAAAACACAAGTAAGCCTTAATACAATAACTTTAATGACACGATTGTTTTAACACATTTCAAGGTGCCTGGCTGATAAAAGGTCCCACTGTAGGTTGCATAGAAGTTTATATATAAGTTTATGTATAAGATACCATCCCCAAAAAAAATAGCTTTTATAAAATAATATTATTTTGCAAAAATTGTAGGCACCTTTAGCAGTTTTGCACTTCAAAAGGCCTCCTGATTCAAGGTTCGTATGGTAATCATTTGTTCTTACCTCTCTTTCATAGTTTTCACACAAAGAAACAATAATAGAATTTGATAAATGACATATGCCTGGCGGCTCTGAGATCTTACTTTAAAAATCAAGATCGAATTTATCTTTAGGTTCATTTTATTTGAATCTATTGTTTTATCAATATGAATTGGCTTATTTAACTTCCTTTCTAGCATGTGGGTCAAGTATTGGTGAGTAGTAAACGATAATTCGAGGTTTTAATCAATTTAAGCATAACGATGATGGATAGAACAACGAAGAAAATTTTGATATACCGTCGGATTATGGGTCTATACAGTTAATACCTAAAAATAAGAATAATTGTAAGAGAAAAAAATAAGATCAAGCAGGCTAAAATTTTGCAGGTCGATTTGGGTTTTTTAAGAAAAAGGTTGGACCGAAAAAGAATGCATGACATTTTCACAATTTGTTTCTTGGTCGAGAAAAAAATTGACAAATTGGTTTTAGTAAAATCCAAAAACTGTCACTCCCAGTTTTCTTACTTCTTTATTTCACGTTTGGATTTCCCACCCTCTTGAGCACCTACACTGATGTATTATATCAAATCTAGCTCGAAAAATCTTAAAAATTTACACAAATCAAGAGAGCCGTCTTTTAGAAACGATACGAGTATTAAAAAAAGTAAGCATGGAAGTGGGCTGAAAGCACTTTTTCAATATTTTTATGGCGAAAAAGAACACATTCTTAAAAAATTTATCCAAACCGTTAGAACCGCTGCTGAGTAACCAAGATTAAAGAAAAGTGGGCGTGTCAGTGGGTGGATTTTACCTAAAAGATTTTCAATATTTTTTTCGCTTCTAAGAACAAACGCTGAGAATATCATCTACATCTTCGTTAGAGGTGATTCCTTTTGCAGTATTAGCCGCTGAAAAGCATTGCCACCCTCTTTCTTTAACTACCTAATAAGAATAAGAGCTCACCAAAAATGTTTTGCATAAAATACACTGACTGTCGATTTAGCAGCGAAATTAAAAACAATTTCTTATGCTAAGCAAGAACTCAAATAAATGATTTGTTTTCATCTAGTATAAGACGTTGAGGTCTGATTTTGGGTCTTTTTATTGAAAAATTAAATCGTTACAAGAACATTTTTTCATGAGCTTATAATATACATATGTATATGTATGTATTACAAAAAAGAGCGTGATGCCCTGCGGGTATTACCAAAAGTGCTTCATACCTATATCTTTATATCGCTAAACTATTTTTTATTTTTTTTAATAAAAAAACAAAGTCTGAATCAGAGTTGTAAAACACTTAAATACATTTTTGTACTTTAGTACTTTGTAAGTACCCATGTGTACCTTATACTTGTACTTGTACTTAAAAAAACAATTTCATTGTACTTGGTACTTGAAAAACACTAAGTACAAGTACTTAATAAAGTACTTTGTTCCAAGTACATGTACTTGGTACTTTAATACTGCCCAGTACATTTTCAAGTACAAGTCCATTTCAAGTACTTTTCAAGTAAAAGTCTATTTCAAGTTTTTTCAAGTACAATTCCACTTCAAGCACAAGTCCAATTCAAGTAATTTTCAAGTAAAATTCGTTGAGAAGTCTATTTGAGCTATCGAATAATGATGACCATTGACTTTAGCTAGATGACGCCAAGACAACGAGAAGGCAACATCCGTCGTGATCTGTGTTTTTGAGTTGAAATAGCCATTATTTGAAGGCTCAATAAGACTACTCAACGAATTATACTTGAAAAGTACCTACTTGAAATGGATTCGTACTTAAAAAGTACTGAAAATGGAATTGTACTTAAAAAAGAACTTTAAATTGACATGTACTTAAAAATGTACTGGGCAGTATTAAATTACCAAGTACATTTACTTGGAAAAAAAAGTACTTGACAAAGTAGTTGTACTTGGTGTTTTTAAAGTATCAAAATGGTACTTGTTTTTTTCAAGTACAAGTACAAGTACAAGTACAAGTACAAGGTACTGGGCACTTGGCTGGTACTTGAACTTGAAAGTTCACATATCTGGTCTGAATATTTCTTGGAAATACTTGGAGCCGTTTCCGAGAAGCAAAGGAATAAGAAGGTGGGCGTGGCAGTGGGAACCTAACTTTTACTTTAATAATTTTTTATTTTTAATGTTTTTCCTATTAAAATTCATTAATATGCAGCCATTTCTTAATAAGCCGAGATTGAAAAAAAGTGGGCGTATGGAGAATGGTCACTCCGGCCACTTATCAATTATACTCTTAAAACTTTTTGTTCAAAATTAAATTTTCATTCGACCAGTGTGACCATTCTCCGAGAAACGCATGGATGATTTTTTTAGCAACAAACATAATCGATAATAAAACCCCTTGCACGTAATTGTTCTCTTATTTCGGTCTACCCCGCTTGAACGAATTTGCAAACATTTCTTAATAAGCAGACCATTAATTTTAAAGACAAAGCCTTGAACCATAATTATTTTGTCCACCGTTGGAAAAGTTTTGTATTCGTTTTTATATCCAAACCAAATTCTCAAATAAAGATGTCTCCCATTTTTTCTTTAAACTTGAAGTCGAAATCTCGCAAATTAATAATTTAGCTTTTCATAAACTGACAGTTACAAAATCTCACTTTTAACAATATCGCATAATCGCATATTTACATCTCACAGCAAAAAATTTCGAAAAAAATCAAGGAAAATTTCGCATTGAAAAATCTCGCAAATAAAAATTGCGCAAACTTAAATCTTGCAGTAACTTCGCTCTCAGCTTCGCGCTTAAAAATATCTCTAAAATAAAAAACCCTTTCTTTGTCTTTTATTGTTTTCCAAAACGACGAATATTCAATTCCTGTGTATTCTTTCATGTTTTCTTCACAAGAATTATTGAAATAAAAACAATTACAATTTCTTATCAATAACAATTTGGTCTAAAAGTACCTAGGCAGGCACTGTTTCAATTTTGCGAGATTGTCATTTAAAAAATTAATTCGTTGCAAAGCAATTATAAATCTAGCGAGTTTTTAGTTTGCGAGATTTGTTAATTGCGAAATTGTTTTGAGTGGGAGTTTGTAATTGCGAGATTCCGTATTCCCAACTTAATCAAATAACTGACCATTTTCCGACCAGGTATGACTTTTTAACCAAAAATTCATCTCAAATTCTATCAAAAACAAAAAAGAAATGACCTTACTTAATCTCTTATGTCGTACTCGTAATTGAAATGCTTTTGACATTTGGATTGATTACCCACAATACTCTGTCCGGGGGTAAGTCGGTGAGTTACCATCTTTTTCTTTAATGTTTTTCTGCACTAGGTATTGGGCATGAAAAACATGTTGTGGTTAAATTTCTCATAACGATACAAAATCACAATCCAAACAACTTTTACAAGAAACGGATAAAAGTAGTGTGACTGGATTCACTTTATTTAGGTAGTTATAAAAATAAGAAACCAGGAAATAAAGCGTCATCATCTCGCAAATCCCAATGACGGAGAGGATGATGCCAAAGCTGGTTGCAGTTTTGCCACCGTCGACGTCGCATCGGTCGGTGGCGGGCGTCGCGTCCTCTCATATTGATATGCCTTCAAGCAAGCCTCCGCATCTGCTTTGGGTTTTGATTAAATAATTTTTCTGTTTACCATAAATTCCAAAAGCCTTAATAAAAACGAAGCATGCAATTCGTCGTTCAGAGACCAGTCCGACTCACATTATGATGCAACATATTTTTTTTTTTCAACCAACAAAACAGACCAAATTTATCAAGAAAAATGCTACTGCCAGTTTCAGCAATGCATCTGGGAAATTGATAGTTTGATTGATTTGCCCTGGAAGAGTGGGACATCAGGTATACAAAAATGCCGGTATGGCTCAATCGATTTCTTGGGCATTGCTGACTTTTTGTTTGCGACATCAAAATATCAATCGTTTATTGTTTTGTTTTTATTTTTTTTATTTTAAAATAATGAATTAAATGAGTGGAAAATCTCATATTCCTAGACAGACAGCATTATTTTTGTAATGTGTCTATTCAATAAAAATGAAGATGTGTAAATGTCAGGTGCATTGCACATCGACATCACAATCAAACTACCCTGTCATAAATTTACTGATGAAGGTGTCTATCAAATGGGGTTAATTATTGAAGGCTTTAGAATAAGTAGGTATAGTATATTAGTGATGCCATGCGATTGAATTCAAAAGCTCGTAATTTAACTAATCTCAATATTGAACAAAATAAGTATTCTTTTGAAAGTTGTGGCATGACGTTATATTGGTAGTTAATAATAAACAAATTTTGATTTCTTAAATCGAGTTGTTTTCCAAGACAATATAAAAATATTGAATTTTGGATTTCTCAGTCAATAATTTTATGATGCTGAAAGAAAGTAAATATACAATTGCGGTCAAAACAAACTGCCCCATATCAAAAATGATTGATTATCCATTTTTTAATCAAATGAATATATTGTTGAGTAGCTACTCCGTAATAGTTAATAATTGTTTCTATCTATTTTCTAACTGTTTATTGAATGTACTAATACGGACAGCACTCTTAAAGCGATCCTTAATTCTAGTTCGAATTCTAGTAATCGACTGTCCGTCTTCTGGGTTGTTTTGTGGTGGATTCAATTTTTTTTTTTTTTTTTTTTCAAAGCCGTACAGTGGTCGCAATTTGATGAAAAGAGACCAAAATAAAATTTTTAACTTTTTCGTCATGGGTAAGTTGTGTTATTTACCGGCTGTTTCAATTATATTGAATTTTTATCACATTAACTGTTTATATCATCTAGTTGCGGCACAACAAATACATTTTTTTTAATTCTCTCTAAAACAGCAGTGATTTCTAATGCAAATTTAGAATTTATTTTTTTTTTTTAATTTTGGTATGTAATTTTATTGACATTTAAAAGGAGCCTTTGCATGAAATTTTTATTTAAATTGGTTGAGCCGTTAATGAGGAAATCGAAAATCAAAAAACGTTACATGGCAGGTCATAAGTGTTTTTGGTAATTTTTTTGTACCACAAAGTTGTTAAAAACAATCATACACTGATTTTCTTAATCAAAGACGTTTTTGAGATAAATAAGCTTTCCCTAAACACAAGTATGGCAACGCAAACACTCAGAGAAAAAAGCAAGTACAACTAACCAATTTTTGGTTTATTATACCTGATTTTAATGTCGTTATTTTTTAACTCGGTATATCAGGTTAACTGCTTTACCAGGTACCTGATTTTAATGTAGTGTAAAATAAACGTAGGTTCCAGGTAAAATCTGCATGACTTCTTGTTTATTTACCACTCGATTAAAATAGTAAAACTGTAAATTTTACCAAAACATGTTGTTAATTTAACTTGAAAATCTAGTTAAATTAACATGACTTAATGTTCAATGTCCTGTAAATTTAACATGAAGATCAAGTTAATTTAACACGATTAAATGAATTAACCTGTATCCTGTACATAGTATGTCTTGAATCAATGCCTTATTTCCATCGCTTACACTGTTTATTTCTCAATTCGCTTTGCATTATTCTAAAAGTATAGACATTTATTACTATGTTCTCGTATACATATATATACTATTTTATTTTTAAAATACATTGTGATACTAACCTAGTTTTGAACTGGGAACCTCTCACACACTGAGATAGTATACATCCCCTGGGCCACTTCACTGCACAAAAGACTTGCGCCAAATATCAATAAGTTGAAACTGATTTTGTTTGGACGGCTTGTGTGTGTGTTTCAACACTGGTAGAGTGCTACTTTAACAGGCGACCAGGTTAAATTCAAATGATTTTATTTGGATGGCCTGTGTGTGTGTATTTTTTGACACTTGTGTCCCGGTGAAATGAACGGTCAGAGTTCTTTAACATGAGGTCAGGTTAAATTCATAGGTAAACATTGTAAAAATAGCCAAATATAAGGTTACTTCAACCTGATTTCTAGTAAAAAAGAAATTCATAACATTACATGCCATCTTCTTAAACCCACTTCAATATGGTAATAAAGGCCACCAGGTTGACTTGACACTGAATTTAAGGTTATTAAAATCAGGTTAATTTCTGAAATGCCTATATTTTTGTATGAGTATGTGCACCTTGTGAATTTAACTAGGTAAAGTACCGTTATTTTTAGAGGTAACAAAAAAAATCAATTTCCAGTCTGGAAAATAAAAAAGAAACCTAGGTTCAAAATTTAAAGACGATCGCTTCAGTAGTTTAGGCTGTAGGTCGAGGTACAGACAGACAGACAGAATTGTACCACCCACTGATTATGTTCTCTATCATCGTTATATCATGTTTGATTGTTATTTTGAAATTTTACATATTTATGTTTGTTAATACAAATCTTAACACAAATGCGCGTCTAGATAGAAACACCATCACTGTGTGGAGAGGTAGACCAAAAATACCAGGAAAACGCAGTAACAAACCTACAATTTTTTGGTATCACCCTTAAAACTTTTTTCGTTGATGTCTATTCAACAATTGGAGTAGATATTTCCAGTGCTATAGAGAAGATGAAAATGTTTCGCTTTTTTATGCGTTTTTAAGTTAGTTTTTGTTTAACTATTATTTTTTACTCCTGTTACTCTTAGACCCAATCTCCTCTAACTATTTAGTTTCGTAATTAAGGGGTAAACTAGAGTACATTTGGCAACAGGGCACATTTGCCTTTTTGTGTGAACACACCTTTGAATGTCCGCCAAGTTAGCATAATCACTTAAAAATTGAAAAGGTGCAATACGTGAAAACGCAGAATAGATACCTTTGTTGATATAATACAAAAGGCAGCATGGGATAACACACCTTATCAAACACCAATGCCTCTCTATAAAGATATAAAATATCCGCAGGAAATAGAACGAAGACCACGTTGCAATTGGGAAGTGGAGGTGGATTTAGTGTAGTAAGAATCTCACATACCTAAGTATGAGCGCGCATTTTTCGATTCTCATTGAGCCTTATGCAAGTTTTGCAGCTATACACACAGAACAAAAAATAAAACTAAAAGTGTCATTTCTAAAGACTTTGTCGTCGGAAAAGTCATATATTTTGACCATCTTCAAAATGTTTTTGAGAAAATCTTAGAACTTGATTATTAAGTGTCTTTTTTTTTCAATTATTTATAAACTTAAAATATTTTAAATCTACAATGTCCTAACTAACAAAACAGACCAATCAGAGTAGGCCAATAGGTGTTTTCTGCTCGTAAAAGATGAAGTCTATTATTATCAACTTCATAGTTTATTAAAACAAAAATATCAACAAATCAAACAAATATCGTCAACTGATCAACTCCATTCCAATGCAATTATTATTGATTCTACGTAGTAGGTAACTTGGACTTTGAATCGTAAAAATTTCTTATATAGGTGCTCGATGCAATCGCATAAAATAATTACAGCATTAAAGATTCATTTCATATATAAAACCTCCTCAGCGCAGCTTACTTACATAATAAATGTTATCTAATGCATGCGTCGAAGCTTCGGTTTAAAAGGTGCAAAATTGCCATGTAAGTTCCACATACCTAAACATATACATTGATAAAATCATAAAAATCCTATTAGGAAACGAACCTATAGTCGAATCCACATCCTCTTTTAGATAAACTGCCAATAAATTTTCTTTTAATGTTTGCGCTTTAAATGCAGGTTGAGCCTTTTTAATAGATAGTTCTTAGGGATTTGTTTAATCGATTTAGTAAAATAATTAACTTAAAAATTAACGATTGGGTTGATTGTAATTTTTTTTAAGGTTATTGGGCTTAGGGAGTCATAATGGGAGACATAAAATGCATGACTCCATCACAGGTTGATCGTTGATGCCTACTTCTAATTATAGATCAAGTGGATAACACTGTCTTCATAAAATAGGGCCAAGAGAAAAAATACGATTTTTTAAAGTAAGTGCCTTGTCAAAGTTGGTCTTTCATCAGTTACGAAAAACAAGTGTGAAAACTAGCATAAGTACCTAGCTGTACTGTGCAAGAAAATGAACCTCAAAAACCAAGAAAAAAATGAGTGAAGTTAGCAAAACAACTTTGACGAATCGAAAAATGGGTAGGCTGATAATTAGCCGTTTATTAGTCGTTTATTCGTTGTGACACTTTCGAATTGGTCGTTCTATGTTTTCTATGTTTTTTTTTAAGTGGTAACATTTCTAAAATGTAGGTAATATTTAAGTACTTGGTAATTTGCCGTTAATTAGTTGTGAAAAAAATTAATTTTTTCGTGCGATGTTTTCTATGTGCTTTTGAGCTATTTGCTGTGCTTACTTGGCATAATTCAAAAAGTGATAAGAACTTCTCATACTTAATGGCTTATGGCTTAGTAATTTGCATTAGTCTTTAATTGGTTGTGAAAAATTTAATTCAATCGACAATGTTTTCTATGTTTTTAGTTGGTCATTTGCTATCAAGTTAGCACCACCTTAAAAAAGGGTCAAACTGCTAATACTGAATAGATCATGGCTGGATAATTTGTCGTTAACTAGTCTTTAATTAGTTGTGACAATTTCAAATTTGTCTTGTATAGTTTTCTACGTTTTTTGCATTCTTTACTAATTTGACATCAAGTTAGCATAGTACCACCTCAAAAAGAGGTATAAACTGCTTAAACAGAATGGTTTATAGCTAGATAATTCATGGTTAATTAGTCGTTAGTAAGTTTTGAAAATTTTGAATGTACCGTTATATGTTTTTTGAGTTTTTTTTTCAAAAAGTCGAAATATTTCTCAAACATTTTATTGAATAATTTGCTGTTAACAGTCGTTATTTAATTGTGACAAGTTAAGTTTTTTCGTGCGATGTTTTTTCACCCAGTGAAAATGTTATAAAATAATAATTAAATATAACTAAACTCTTTTTCTTCTTCATATAAATTAAGGAATTAAAACAAAAAACATAGAAAACATTGCACTGAAATGTTAAAAATAAATTATTGATCAATTCAAATTTCAGTACAATATGTTCTGAGAATTTTTCCGTAGCTCTCTGCTGATTCCATATAAATTGAAAAAAATTATGCAAAAACATAGAAAACATCGCACGAAAAATTTAATATGAAATAATTAATGGCAAATTAAAAGCCAGCAAAATATTAGGTCTTAGAAGTTTAAAAAAAAAATATAGAAAACGACAAATTCGAAACTTACTAACGACTAACTAACCATGAATTAATTAACTATAAACAATTCGGTTTAAGCAGTTTTTAGCTCTTTTTGATCTGGTGCTATGCTAACTTGATGTCAAATTAGCAAAGGACTAACAAAAAACAGAAAACATTGCACGATTGAGTTCAATTTTACACAACTAACTACAGACTAACTAACGGAAAACTATTAAGCCATTAGACATTAAGCATAAGAAGTTTTTACCACCTTACATTAAACGACACAATGATACTGTCACAACTAATCAGAGGCAAAGTATCCACCTACCTACCCATTTTTTTATTCGTTAAAGTTGCTTTGCTAACTAACCATAGAAACGCGCAATGGCATTTTAATTTTGAACAGAAAATTAGACTTTTGATATGAATTCGTTTTTTCAAAAATGTTATTTTGCATTCTGTACCTTTGTTATTATCAACACTTGAAAACTTCGTTCGATAGCAAGATAAGTTTTTATTTATAAAGCCATACAGAATATCGCTAACAAAGCTTAATGGTGTTCTGAGCAAATGTTAAAAAAAATCTGTGAGACTGCGAATATGTATAATAAAGGAATACTTAAACCATATTAATTAAATACATAATATGTTATTCTGTATGTCTAACATGCACTTTATTATTATCGTTCTTGATTCAGACGAACAAACTCATAACTCATTTCAGAAGTCATACATGAGTACCTACTCCAATTAAAAACTCAAACTCCCACTGTCAATCTAAAATACACGTCTTTACACACTCACCCTCAAACGCACTCACAACCCCAAACTGTTATAAATATGTATAACACTCGTCAGTGGATATTTTATGCCTGTCAACTCTGTGGTGTGAGAGTAACTTTTATTTAGCAGAAGGTATTATTTGTGCATACCATTGAACATTATTTACATTTTGTGCATTAATACTCAGTGATGCCATTTATGAGAAAAATGAAAGCATACAATTCGTTGCATACGGGTGGGCGCATAATAGGATGTAAGCAAAAATAAGTTTCGTATACTCTTAGGCAGTTTGAAAAGAAGAATGAGTATGTACTGTGCATGGTTTCGTCTTGCTGAAAAAAGTACACTGACAGACAAAATTAAAGCATCAACTAAGGAAATCAAAACAAAACCGTGGGTATTTAAAAGACATAGAATATTGTTATTAACAATTGAAAAGATGAAAAAATAGTCAAGTCCGCAATAAAAGGCTGAAATAAAAGAAATAACAAAATGCGATAAGTTTTGGTTTAAAATGTATCTACTTCCACGTTCACTTTTAATATTTTTATCTTCATTTGAATTAATTTTGGAATATCCCTCGTGTAGAAAAAATGGAAAATAGGATTTCTTTCTTTCGCAAGTTTCAGTGTTAGATATAAATTTAACAAAATATATTTTATGAATACTGCTTTTAAAAAATAGTTTTATAGCTCATTTTTTATAACCTTTAATAAAACTTTAGAGTATGGATGTTTTTGCAATCGGGTATATGATTACTTACAGTGCCTCACATTGAAAATGGTCAAACCAAATATGTACAACATTAACGCGAATTTTTTTCCGCTCGCTACGCTTTGCCCAAATGACGATAAGATATTCTTTTTATTTTACACTATCTCTAGTAGATACCATATTGAAAATCTATTATTGCAAATAAGTTCAACTTGAATTTCTTATCAAGAACTCTATTGCATAAAGTCGCCCGAAAGAATATGTCGTCTTGGCAAAGCCAAAAAAGCCATACTTCAATATTTGACCTTATGTCTTGGCTTCAGTCCGCTTGTGTCCTTTGGTAAGGAGCCCTTGGTTAGCCCTTGCTGACACTTTATTATGAAAGCAGCTGATTATGTTACTGTTGACATAGGCACCTGTCTGTTGACCGAACATAATCTATAAACCGAGCAACGTAGTTGCATAAGCTAAAGCAGTATTTCCCAACGTCGGGACCACGGCCCACAGGGATTAGATTTTTCAGGGAGGCAATTTAACATTCTGATGCTTCACATTTATTTTTGAATTTAAAAGTAAAAGATTGCGAAGGAAAAAAAGACCACACTTTCACTCTAATTTATTTTTGAAAGAGTCATGACTTGCTCAAACTTTAACTTGTGCCAAATTGTGAACGCTTTTTCCAGGTATGTTAAGAACGAAATGCGAGCATGAGGGACTTATACTATTTTAAAATATTTGTGAAACTTTTTGATTCTATCAAGCAATAAACTGGAAACCAAAATTTACAAACGGTCGTTTGTAAGGAATTTCTGAGTCTTTGTCGATATTTTCGAAAAACTCGACTCATTTAACAAGCAACTTCAAGGAAAAAATATAATTCTTCCGGAAGCAAAAACGAATATATTTGGCTTCGCTACACTTATTAATATTTCAGACAATCATTTACAACTCAAATTTTGACAGGTTTCAATGTTTTCGAAAATGTGAAGTGACTGATACGACTGCAATACTTAGGTAGATGTGATTGTTTACCATCTCGAAAATTTATTGCTGGATTTAAAAACATTATTTTCTGGTTTGGGATGTTAGCAATTACATATTTGTAAGAGAATGCTTTATTCCCACCTGGAACAATAAACTGGTTTTTAACAAGCCCCTAGAAAGTTTAACTTTGATGCTAGTAAAGGTTTAGCAAGTATAACTATCGATTTTTTCTAGGGCCTTGGCCGTAAGGTAACCTCTTGACAACAAAAATAATAAAAAGTTGTATCGGCTGGGATTTGATTCCGCGACCAGTACAAAATTTTTTTTTAATTCATTTTGATTTTTCCATTTTCTTAAAACTATCTTGAAGCTAGACAAAAATTCATAAAAACTAGCATACTTATCAATATCTTAAAACTAACTTATTGGCTCCAATCGAGCGCTCTAAGTTAAACTATAATAACTTAATGGTAATGCCTTTCGGCCTAAGAACCATCTTAATACTAAAATTCATGTCTGTTTTTATTTTTCACCGAGAAGAATTTCCAAAAAAAAACTCGGTATCCATATCTTTATTTTTTGGCGTTATATAAAACTTACAAACTACTTAAAACTAGATTTAAGCTAATTAAAACTACTTAAAGCTACTTAAACTACTTTTAAACTATCTACATAGTCCAACATGTTTGCCAACTGAGACTCACCCAACAAGTTTTTTCTAGCAAGGGCCTCAATGGTATTTGACAAGCTTTTCTGGTCTAGACTGCCCCTACCGAAGTCTTTTCAGGGCCTTGACCTTAGGATAAAAAGACTCATCCAACAAGTTTTTTCTAGCAAGAGCCTCAATTGTATTTGGCAAGCTTTTCTGGTCTAGACTGCCCCTACCGAAGTCTTTCCAGGGCCTTGACTAAGCTTTATAAGAACTTGCCATTTTAAAAAAAATTTACTTCCAAGATGGCTGCCACCACTATTGTGACAGCGACTCATTCTTTATTTGCTTATCAAGAATAGCTTATTCAATAATACAAAAAATGTATCAGTATAAATCACCACCTTTTATGCAAACCTTACTTCCGCATTAGGTAGGTATAAAACATTCATACATATTTTTTTCAACCCTTATAGCAAAATAATAACACCGATGATGATATCTTTTTAAATACCTATATTTCTTTTTTCTAAAAAGTCAAGTTGAATTCAGAAGAAAGGACATTTTACAAAAGTGCCTGAGGGTCTTCATTGTCTACGAAGGGTTGATAACCATATATCCTGATGCAAAATGTTGTGGCTTATAAAAAGAAATATAAATAATGCAAGGTTGGCTAACACTTCCCAATTAAAACAGTGCAAAAGGAACTTCTTATATCTCGTCACTTCAGACGGTGTGGCGTGTGGTAATGTATAGTATAGATTCACAGCAACTCTTTCTTATATTTAAGGAGTCAGTAAACTTTGTGGGAGACTACTGCATTATTTAAAGGGTATGAACTTTTAAATAAAAAAAAACTTAGAGGTTAAAACATTGAAGTTGCTGTTCTGAAATTTGAAAATCGAGCAGAAAGTTTACAACCCCAATAGAAGAATTCAAACTTTATGGCTTCAACATGTGTGCGACATTTTGCAATCAGTGTCATTTGATATTTGACTTTTGTGCAAAGGAATACTTATTGCATTATAATTTGCGTCGTCTAAAAAGAAAACAGGTAACGAGACCAAGAAAAATATTTGGAATTTATGTAGTTAGCTTTTGTTTCAAATTCAAAGTAAATTAGAATAAATAAATTGGGTGTTTTTTCACGGCAGTTTCGATCTTAAAAAATGATCTGTCAATAAGAACGCTTGACTTTAAAATTTTAATTAAAAAAAGTGTGTGTGACATCTATAGATACAGTAATTGGTTCTATTTAAAAATTTAAATTTTGTACAGATTTAAGTAATTTAAGTCAGTACAAGAATGGAGCATTCCATGGGCACGTACAGACAAATTCAACTACATTTATTTTATCATAAGATATCAAGTTTTTGATTCGTTAGTCAGGCAAGTCATATATTAATTTTATTTATGAGTCGATGATATATATAAGAAAAAAATAAGAAGTGCTGTCACGTACAGACGAGTCAACTAATGTTCTAGTTTGCTATCTTAATGTTCATATTTCAGCGAAAGTATAAAGCATCGATCACAAATGTGTTAGAGCCAAATTATGAGAATGAATCGAAAGCAGTATTAAGGATTACATATATCAAAAAAGCAGATCGTTATTTTTGACGCAATATTGCGATGTCTTGTCACGTGCAGACAAATCACATCACGTGTCCAACAGAGATTTAATAGCTAAGCACCGAGTTGTGTTCTGACAGATAATAAATTTAGTACTTTAATCTTTTTTTGCCTGAAAGATAAATTACTCTTGTTTTTGCACGTTATATAGGTTCAAATTCAAATGAAGGAAATCACATGATTATCCTGTGTACCAAATTCTAAGCAAATCTATTCTTTGGTTTTGCTATGAACGTAGATTTAGATTAAAAATTCAAATCTTTATTAATTAGTACAATGCTCTTTTCTTTTAATTTAAATTTTAAATTTTTTTAATTGATTACAATCACATGAAATCAGTAATTGACTTTTTTCAATTACAATTACATGTAATTGTAATTGGAAATTTTTAATTGCAACTACATATAATTTGTAATTGAGAATTTCCAATTACTAATTACATGTAAATAGAGAAAAGTAGTTAAACAAAAAAAGTAATTAAAAAAAAACCTGTAATGATCACTTTTTTTGAAATCATTACTCACAAGTGTAATTGATTACACATAATATCAATTACATTTAACAAGATGTGAAGGGAAAATTTCCGTACCATTTACTCAGTTAATGTTAAGCGGATAGGCATACATTACAGATCGTTAGAAAGGTTTTATCCCTCAGATGTGAACAAGCAATATCCTTCACATCTTGTCAAATGTAATTGATATTTTGTGTAATTAATCACATTTATGTGTAGCGATTATAAAAAAAGTAATCATTACAGTTTTTTTCAACTATTTTTTCAATTACATGTAATTACCTAATTGTTTTTTCTTTCAATTATATGTAATTAAAATTTTCAATTAAAATTACATGTAATCGTAATTTAAGAAAATTTTGGACGACAATCTATTTTTTAAGTTTTTGTAAGACTTTTTCTGCAGCACTGCTATATTATAACCCTCAGCTGTTTTATTTGAAGTTTTGAATATTTATTAAAGTTTAGTTTATCGAAATAATGTTTCCTTTAAGTTTGTTAACTAAAGAATAAATTAAGCCCAATACAAAAATTAAAAGACCAAATGTCATCTTTGATTTAGATGTTAAGGACATCAGTTCAAAGCACTGCTGTTATTTTGCACACATGTTTAAATATTTCATTTCTTAAATTGTATCACAGAATATTAATAAGTATACGAAATATATTTTATTTTTGTATCTAAAATTGCTGCTACGGACGTAAGCGACATTTGCTTTCTGAAGGACGACGATCCACAGAGCTATGCTCTGTTCAACAAAAATTGTCAGTACAAGGAAGATAGGATATTTGCCTCCCAGTCTGGTTGCTTTGGCATACATACATCTGTCTAAAGTAAAAACTCTCACAGGGTTTCCGTTAAACAATGTGAATATTGGTAACCATCGTGTGATTTAAAAAATATTTTTAAAAATCCATTATTTCTAACCACAACATACCTTTACCTTTATATCCTGTGGATATTTCAAATTTTTTGAAAGAAGCAATACACAAAACAAACTATGCTAATAATGAACCGTTCAACCGTTGTATAGCCCAGTAAGAATAGTCATAAAAATGCCAAAGAAAGGAAAAAAAATCTAACACGCTGATTTTTGATATGCACGTTGGAATTGATGTTACTTATAATCTGAGAAAAGTCCTCAAAAATCCGATGACAGCTAAGTCAGTTATAAGGGGGTTTTTGACAAATATCTCGAAAACGGTAAATTTTGAAAAAAAAAAAATGTTTTACAAATATAAACAGATAGCTGAGGTAATTTCCCATAATAAAAAACTTGTACAAAGTTTGTTCGTAACATTAACCGTTAAGAAGTAACATCACTTTAACTACATTAAAATCACGCACCTGGCACTTGAGCTCTTATACCAGGCTAAAACCCCGAAATGTAGCATACATAACCAAATGTCGGAGGATAACGCGAGAACTCTCGTTGGGCTAAGCATGCTTGAAACAATAGGACTATATTTTATAATTTCAATCTCCTCCCTCCCCATGCACTCTTTGGCGGAAAAAGGCCGCGATGGAAAAAGTCAGCTAAAAATGTCAAATGCATTTAAAATCAAATTTAGGGACTTCTGTTTATTGAATTCGAACTAAATGGAAAAAATGAATTAAGATTTCTTTGGAGAATATTGAAAAAATTAATTAGAAATCAATTTCGTGTGCAGTTTTAAGTTGAGTGGTTGAATTCTTGATGGGCTTCATCAAATTCGTCATTTCCGTTAGAACCTACGTATAATTTCGTTAATTGATAGTTTAAAAAAACTGTCTTTTAATAATTTTGTAAGGCAATGTGGCACAATAATTAATACCAAATTTGAAAACATGTCCTTCTATTTTTCTTATCTAAAAAGTTGAAAAATATCGATTTTCGTCATTTTCATAGCATCATTTACGTGGCCTGGCACTTGTTTACAGTAATTACCACATCTTACGGAAATGACTTCAGGTGTGTTTTTTCTTTAAAAAATCATGACAAACCTTCCAAATTTTTCGTCATATAGTCTAAAACCTTTGAGGACAATGATCGGCACTAAATATAAAACAAGTGGTATACCGAAAGTTAAACAAATTCGCGTACAGAAAGACCTTATATTTTTCACAATTCACCATTTTGATTGCTTTACTATGACCTAATGGGGAGTTAGTTACCTTCCGTGGGTACAATTTTTAAAATACAGGATATTATCCTTGCTCTTAATTCTGCAGATATACTGTCGATGTTGTCTTTTGATAGCAAGCAGTTAAGGTGGTAGAGGCAGGTGTTTAAGATTCAGTTGAAGGTATTTTTCGTCGGCAACCATGTTATTCGTATCTTAACCACGTTGACCAATTCTTAGCTTAGACCAACTCCTATAGCTAAGACTATCTGGATTCCAATTTCATCTCCATAACCTGTCAATCTGTATGCCAAAAACTTAGATTAAGCTTTTTTTAAAAGAACTCTAGTCTTTCTTTTGGGTCTAGTGGGGAGGTAATTTTTGAAGGTGATTTAATATTACCTTACGAGTAATTCTTTCATTTCGTCCAACAAAATAACTCATTTCAGTGTGATCATCATCATAGCAAGTGACAGTTTAGAACCCTGACAGCATCGCCAAATACCCGTATTTCGGTGTACAACAGGAGGCGGAGGGAAAGCAATTCGTTCACCTTCACTTGAACCTACTTCTCATCGGTTACCTATTTTTCGAAGCTGCCATTATTTATGGCTGCCATGACAACAACTGATAAAATCACATAAGCTATAATACGTACGCTATATCATTCGACTTCTTGCTGTCAGAAATTCGAAAGGGTTTTGAATTATGGCCCTCAGTCATCTTTCTTCGACTTTTTGTGTCATTCTAAAAAAAGCACCTTGATCTTTGTTTTCCAATAGGATAGTTACTCCAAGTTTGATGCTCGTCTAGATGCTTGATCTTGGCCTCCATATTTGCAAGAAACTTTCAATGTTTTGTTTTTCTAATAGACTCAGTTACTGCTTCCTTATGCATTATTCGTATTACTGAGACAGTCTGATCTTTTTCATGGCTGACATGTTATTTGGGTATTTTTTAAATTTAAAATTGTAAAAAAAATGTTAACTTCAAGTCGACACATGCCCACAAACAATGTTATCAAACTTATTAAAATTTATTTATTTGAAACCAATTGAAAACTATTATCGCATAGCATGCAAAAAACCATACAGGTACGATTATTTTATACATAGAAACAAGATACTAAATTTCATGTTTAATTGGTTTTTGGAATCTACTTATTAATTTTGATAAGGTTTGGTAATTCGTACTTGAGTACAAACTGCATAGGGATCTTCCCAGACAGTACTACGAAATACTGAAATCCTTCGGTACGAACCGACTCTTAAGAGTACGGTACGACCAAAATTACTCGGAACTAAAAAAAATATCACAAGGAAGTGTCCGAGGATAAACCCTGTATCTGTTATATACAAGGGATATTCCAGTGGACATCAACGCTATCATGACCACCTTTGCTGATGATACTGGAATATTGGTGCCAGATAAATCCTTTACGAAGGCTGCACAAAAACTGCAAAATGCAGTCGATAAAGTTAGTGATTGGACGCAAAAATGGCGAATCAAACAAAATGAAACAAAATCGACGCATATAAACTTTACAAACAAAAAAATAAACAATGTTTCAATTCTTATAAACAGTACAGCAGTACCTTACTCCAATACTGCCAAATACCTTGGAATGACTTTGGATGCAGGGCTTAAATCGAAAGAGCACATCAAAAAGAAAAGAGACGAACCAAACTTGAAGTACAGAAAAATGTACTGGTTACTAGGAAAGAACTCTGACCTATCTATCCAGAACAAACTAATGTTATATAAGCATGTATTGAAACCCATTTGGACATATGGCATCCAACTATGGGGCTGTACAAAGAAAACAAATGTTGAACCCATCCAAAAATTCCAAAGCAAGGTCCTTCGTGGAATAATAAATGCTCATTGGTATATAAGAAAAAGCGATCTACATCGTGACCTTCAAATTGAAATGGTTACAGAAGTGGTTAAAAAACACGCTGTATGACACAATCAGCGACTGCAAAGTCATACCAACTCCGAAATGGAGACCGTCTTAAATGTACGAGACAATGTTCGGAGATTAAGAAGAACTAAGCCTCATGAGCAGATGGTCTAAAAGCTATGCGAAAGTGTTATAACTTAAACTTCCCACAATGCGACTTATAAATTAAGAAAGAAAAATCATTTGTCGATCTTTCATAGATTGGTCCTGATTCACCGGTGATTTTAGTGCGGTAAGAGTCCCACACTACTCAGTACCGATTCTTACCGAGTCTCTTTTGAAGATATCCATCAGATAAAAAAAATTACTAACTTAAACACACATTAAAAGCTGTTATTTTATTTATAATTGTAGAAAAATGTCATTTCGGTACTAGATCGTCATTTCCGTAGCAAGACTAAATCCTAAAAAAGGCTTAAAAACAAATGGCCCGACTTTTAAATTATCAGTTAAACAATAATTTATAACAAGCATTAGAGCTTTTAACAGAGAATCTTTAAATTATTTTATACAGTAATGACTTCTACAAAATTCATTCATTCAGTCGATGACTAACGTATTCAAGAAATTAGCCTCAAGCATCAATACTATTGTGTTTTTGCAACAATCGACTTTTGAGTTAAAAGTGAAATGTTTTAATCTAAAAGAACGATGAAATATTTACTGCAATACCGTATTTCATACCAAGTTTTACGATTGAACGATACAAGAAGGAAAATAATTTCCCCCGAACCAATCCTATATTTGTGTCGAGCTCTATTTATTCCTTATAAATCAATAACTTGCCCTTCTAGAACCTACATACATATATGGATGCACATACATTTTACTATCATAAATTAAAATGAACACGTCTTGTTTAAAAAGCGAGTCAATTTATTGCTAGTCAATTAAAAAAACAGAAGCTGTAATGCATTATAATACCTATACATATTGCCCGCTTATATCGATATTAAAATTAAAGGAATTTGTATTTGTATTTCGCAAAAAAAAAAATCATTTCATATACATTCAATTCACGCAAGAGCAACTTCTTACCAAACATCCGCCATAAACGCCTTGCAAACCGCATGTTGCGTTGCATACTTGATTTGGTTTTGATGCCACCTAGTGTTTATACACGAGTGGCTCATACTAAATTTGATGCAAAATTCTTTGTTCTAGTTTTCGCTTTTATTGGGCATAAAATTGTTAATTTCATAGCAAGGCCTGAAGAAAAGTCACAGTCTTGGAGGTAAAGTTACATTTTAGAGTTCTTATTTTAAATGTAAATTTTAAAGAACGCACTTATGATTTTCTGTCGGAGACTTAAAAAAAATTACCGCAGTTTAGTAGGATTTTAAGGTGATACGTGTGTTCACTCACATTTAACTCATGTGTTTTATTTTTTGCGACTGAATAATCGTGCGACAGAAAAATCGCAAGCGCATTCCTAGCCTTCAAGTTAAAAATTGATTTTTATTAAAGGTTTTGATTTATGCATACAAAATGAGATAATAAAAGAAAGAGTGAGAATTAAGAAAAAAGTTCTAAAAAAGATCTAAAAATCATGGTGTGGATCGCGATCCCCTTTCATACTTTTCGTAGATAATACTTCACCGCATATTACATAGAGGCTTGAAGTATATTTTTTTTTTGTTTTTCTAGCATCAGCCGCTTCCATATGCTTACTCGTAATGATATTGTAAAGACTCTTACATTTGTACTATAGCGACTCTCGAATGAGCTATAACCACTCTCGAATTAAAGAAACACCGAATTCCGGATTAGACATGACACAAACCAACCTACGGACAGCTTTGGTGAGCTTTAGAACTTTCAATACTAAACGTCAGAATGAAATTTATGGGAAATTTCACCTATGGAAAGCTCTAGAAGCAAATACTAAAAAATTCCACCTTTTTCGGGAACCATGTGAAAAGTATAAAAGCACATGTCTGACCGACAGAGGATGCAGCTTATTACAATATTTCCCGACAGGATGTACCTATTCTCACTAAAAAAAAAAAAAAAACATATAAGCTTTACCACATATAAGTAAAATCTCGTATAATGAAACTGTATATGAAAGGAGTTTAGTATATGTCGCTTTTTAAACAACTGACAAAGTAATATTAGGTGTTTGCTTACGTGAATTTTTATTTTACAAATTTTCACAATTTGCTGTCAGAAATCATAGGTGATCAAAATTTTACTGTACCAAATAGGCATATTAGGAATGTGGGGTCTTATTAAATACACCAAGATCGGTTCTTAAAAAAATTACTTTAATATTTGCAACAGAATGCGTCAAACTACTTAGGTACTTACAATCGACAAGAGGAGGGAGACTATGTGAAGAATCTTAAGTTCCGGTATTCTCCTGTTCATATAATATGTTTGTATGATATAATACGTACAACATATTTTGCAGCTGTCTGGGTTACGTTGACATTTTTTTTTAACACACATTATAGTTTATGGCTAATGACCGAACGAGATTCTCAAGTTTCATAATTGCGGTCATAACTGGAATAGAAACGGTTTGATTGATCAAGAATTGCAGTACACTGAACTTTGATCGATAAATAACCAAATCAATTCAATGAAGTGTTTGATTTTGTATTCATTCTTAAAATAAATTATTAAACCGCGACCGTAGACTTAGGGAACAATTGAGCAACCAACCACCTTATTTAAAAATATATTGAACCTAAATTAAATAGTGTTGTCCATTGGAAGTTAAAAAAGGCAACTTGTTTGTTCTTCTGATAATGGAGGAAGGTGCGGTAGAGGGTCAGCGAAGTTTTTTGTGAAATAAATTTGTAGCTTTTATATTTACGTCGATTAACAAATAAAACTCACTAAGTTCGTTTGGAGATAAGATTCATTGAGTAACTGTCTTGATTTTTTCCTAACATTTTTAAATCATAAAATGATTTTCTAAGAAACTTCACTCTTCGAGAAGAGTTTATAAATAGTTCTTATTAATTAACGCAGTGAGTTCCGAGAAATTTAATAAATAAGTCCTAAATGATATATTTCCACGAAAAGAAAAGTTTAAAATTTGATAAACTGATCGTTTTGGATTATTTAATGTACTTACTGGTTACTGAGTCTGTCTTGCGAAACATTATTGAAATAGACATAGCCGAATTAATTAAATTATCTTAGAGGTTCTTTAGTTAAGTTTGCTCAAACATTTAAATTGTCTTTAAATTAGGAACGTTAATTTAATCCTAATCCATAATAAATTTTCTATTGCTATTTATGGATGTCCGTCAAGTTAGCATAACCACTTCAAAATTATTAGAATCCAATAATTGGATTAAGTGTCGTAAATTTGTCGTGAAAGAAAAAAAATTGTCGCACTTGTTTTTTTTTTAAATTAACCCCTGGTAATGCTAACTTGACAGTCAAATGATGAACTCAAAAAGAAAACGGATTATGTGTGAATTTGTCGTAAATACATCGTAAAAGAAAAAAAAATTAGTAAAAAATTCCTTGCATTTGAAAATAACCCTCAAAATCGTTGTTTTTGTCAGCTTTTTCAAAAAAAACAGCACTACCATATGAAAACTTTTTATTCTAAGTGTTTTTTGGTATGGAATTTGTCTAAACAACTGTCGCAATTTGTTTTTAAAAAAGTTGTGTCAAAAAATAATTTTTCGAAACTTTGTTTCTATAAAAAATTCCTTGAATTTTACAAAAAGCCCCAAAATCGTTGTTTTTTCAGCTTTTTCAATAAATCCAGAACTATCATATGAAAATTTATTATTCTAGGTGTTTTTTGGTATGGAAAAAACACTTAGAATAAAAAGTTTTCATATGGTAGGTAGCGCTTTTTTTTTGAAAAAGCTGAAAAAACAACGATTTTGAGGGTTATTGTCAAATGCAAGGAATTTTTTCAAAATTTTTTCTTACTTTTACGATAAGCTTACGACAAATTTGCGACAAATTCACACATAGTTTGTTATCTTTTTTGAGTTTACTTTAGTCTATTTTCAGGAGTGGTATTGCTAACTTGACTGTCAAGTTAGCATTACCAGGGGACAATTTTTTTCTTTCACGACAAATTTACGACAAATTATGCAATTATTGGACTGTAAAAATTTTGAAGTGATAATGCTAACTTGACGGTCATCAAAAATCTTCTGTTCGAAAACGCAAGCATAATTTTTACTGCATTAGCATTGTGTTCGATAACGCAGCTTGCTAAAGTCATATGTTCATAAACATCAACTGCGGTGCAGTTGTGCAGTAAAAAATCAAGTTGACGAACAAAATATCGAAAAGCCAGAGATCGTGTTTGTAAATGTCAAATGTGTTTACCAGTAAATTGGCTGACGTTGATCAAATCAATTTTGTGCAAGCATGACGATTGCACTACCTACGTCAAAACATGACGATCAAATTGGATGTGATATGATGTTTTCGAAAACAATCTTCTACTTCTTCGTGCACAAGTCCGTGTAAACCTGTATAATGAGTTAATCGAAAGGACCTTGACCGAACAAAATTCCCATTTACACATTTTATCTGTGAAAAATCTTGGCACCTACACAGCCTAGAACTATAAAAACCATATATGTATGTATGTAGTACGGCACCAGTCGTGAATTAAATATTGGACCAATTGTTGACAACATCGATCAAATACAAAAAAATCATCCACCAAAGAAAAAAACAAATATTTAAAATTCAAGAACAATCTTCTTCGGTTAAAAAGGGGGCATTCTACTCAACCTTGGATTTTATCTTGGGTTTATTTCTTATGTGCTTTTTTGTTTATCAAAACTCGCTAGGTATTTTAAGAAATGACATCATTGAAATAATATACGAGCCTACTGCAAGGAAACAAATAATATGTACACATAGGTATACGTATAAAATACATACATACCAACGTATGTATAAAGATATATATATTTTACAAAAATGTTTGCACCATTTTTTGATTGTGATGTCAGTGTCTCCATTCTTTGCTTATGGGTATCCTGCCTACATTGCTTAGTACTTTGGATACTTGCAAATAAATTCTTATCTGGCAATCGTCTTTTTTTTTATGTTTTAGGATTGTGCTAACCACAAATAGTACATTAAGAGGCCATATTATTCAATTTGCTGATAGAAAGATTAAGGACAGACTTTAAGTTTAATGCGTATAGAGTTGGTTCCTACGATAGGCTTAATAAAGACAACATGTCAACGTGTATGGTTTGTTAGTAGCACAAATAGTTCTTACACTCATTAGAAAGTGGAGAAGATACGAAATATTGTTAAAATGGTTACAGGTAGTAGCATAGCCATTGATAGTACTTAGAAACAAACAAATAATAAGTACTGTACTGTACTGACTGTATTTAATTTGTGGTTCTTTAAAAAAGTTGCGACGGTATTTTTGCTGGCAATAGGGTCCTAACATTCTTTCATGGCTTCCGACTAACAACCCGCACACAAAAATAGTTGAGAGTTATAAGTCACTTGGCCAGGCTTTGACTCTCCACGATATGTTGCGCCATCAATTTTTTTGTATTTGTCCATTTCCCAGACTAAATAACCATTTGAAAATTTTTACTGTAAATGATCAATAATAAAGATTCAAAAACATGAATGAATCTTATAATGCAATTATTTAAATTTTAACAGCCCACCTACATGCCTATACACAAAACTTTAAGAACACACATTATATTCAAATCATACTTATAGATAAATAATAGAATGTGTAGGACTGTAGGAATATTAATAAGCAAATCTCAACATAGTACCTAGGTACACTTTTTCTCTTCCGTAAAAGGGTCATCGACTTTATAAAAAAAAAAATCAAACCAACAGAGGAAGGGAATTAATGGGAAATAAAAATGAAACACAAATGAAAGCAAACGCAAAGCCAACAACCCTAATGTTCTCGAGTGACCTACATTAAACCTATAAAATGCATCCTCAATCGTTTTTCCGGCTTTGCTTCTTCAGAAACTATGATGTGTTATGTATATTACTATGTATAGCATTACCCTAGTAGGGAATTGAACCACAAACATTTAATAGTTTTATTGGCTTTAAAATTTGTTGAATACGAGCGATGATGTACCTATATGTGTGTATTAGTTTTAAGTTCAATTGTCTTAAAGGGAATTATTTTTCATATTATTTATTTAAAAAAAGTACAAAGTTTGAACTTTGAATAGCTTAAAAACAGACAGTAAAATATTTGGAAGCTATAAATCCGTTATCAAAGATGTGAAGTATTTTATAATACCTCTTTGGGAATCTTACTATCTTAGTACTTTAAGGTAGACTTGCCAAACTTTTTTCGAGGATAGTTATCACTGCATAGTACATTTTTGGTTGACCTATTTTTTTGAAACTATTAGATTTATTTACTGACATAACCTAATGATGTCATCACATAAACATTGTTCTGCTGACCTTGCCCTACTTACTTGTACTAACACACATTTTATAATAATTGATTGTTATACAATTTTCTGAACTTGAAATATAGAATTTTAAAAGAATTAAAATAACCGTCAATTTTGTTAGTACTTAATTTATGCCTTTTTCACATGAATCTGTATGGAAAGTAAATACTAATTCGCAGAAACAATGTTAACATGGTATAACAAAATCTTTTGAGTTATTTTAAGCAATTAGGAATGTTGCCCTCTTTTGTGTTCTTCAATGTTGTTAAGGAATAACAGTTTCTTATAGAACAAAGCTATATTTCGGACTCCAATTAAATAAAAAGCGTTTAACTATATGACTGTGAGACAATAAAGTCTTTTAAATGCAAGCCGAGTTCAAGTCCCTTGTTAGAAGGAATAAAAAGGTAAGGAATAATAATCTCATAGGTATTATATAGATTCTTCCGTGACTCAAACCCACATTTTTAATTAAGCAGACCACCACTCATTCACTGCGTCAGTGCCACCCGCAATTTAAAATTTTAGTATATAATTGATTAATTAACGAACAGTTAGCGGCTCTGAACCTTTGGCACCTCATATATGGGAAATTTGATATTTTAGAATGTCATCTAATTGGTCAGTAATTGGTCAAGAAAGGTCAACTAGTCCTAGAAATTGGTCAGCCCTTGATAACTAGTTATAAAGACTTAAAGTTTCTCAAGGTCACTCAAGGTCACGCGTGATTTTTGGCACCTCATTTATGGGAAATTTACAAAAAAAAGATGCCATCTGAAAGATTTGTAGATAGTGATAAAAGGTCAACTATTTTCAGTAATTGGTCAGCTTTAGTTTTTTTTCTATGAATTTTCAAAACTCGTTTCAAGGTCACAAAAAAAACTTTTGGCACCTCATTTGGGTCATTTCAAATAAACAAGTATGCCATTTGAAAGGCCATTTCACGGTCATAAAAGGTCAGCTATTTTCAGAAATTGGTCAGGCATAGTTTTTTTTTAATGAATTTTTAATTTATTTAAAAAAAAATTTCAAGGTCATAGCGATTTTTGGCACCTCATTTATGGGAAATTTGCAAAAAATATATACCATCTGAAAGATCTCTAGATCTATATAAAAGGTCAGCTATTTTCAATAATTGGTCAGCGATAGATTTTTTTTAATAATTTTTTTTTAAATTTCAAGGTCATAGCGATTTTTGGCACCTCATTTATGGGAAATTTGGGAAAATTGCATACATTCTGAAGGATCTCTCGGTCTATATAAAAGGTCAGCTAGTTTTAGTAATTGGTCAGCCATAGATTTTTTTTAATGAATTTTTGAATTTTTGTTCAAGGTCATAGCGATTTTTGGCACCTCATTTATGGGAAATTTGGGAAAATTGCATGCCATCTGAAACATCTCTAGATCTATATAAAAGGTCAGCTAGTTTCAGTAATTGGTCAGCGATAGATTATTTTTTACGATTTAAACAAAAAAAAAAAATTCAAGGTCACGAACGATTTTTGGCACCTCATTTGGGTAATTTTCCAAAAAAAAATATACTATGTGATAGGTTACTCGGTCATCATAAAAGGTCAGTTAGATTCAGTAATTGGTCAGTCATATTTTTTTTTTAATTAATTCTTAAAGTATTTGTATGTAGGTCACAGTATAGATAGATTCGGGTAATTTAAAATTTTTTTAAATAGATATAGATCCAATAGATTCTGAGAAAATCATGGTGGATTAAACCAAACACTTTCTTTTTCAAGATGGCGGTCATTCCCTTACTGCGGCACCTCAAAAACTTGGTTTCTTAAAGAAGAGATGCAGCCAAACTCAAATCGTACCCATCGATTATGGAAATTTTAATAACTTTTTGACAAAATTTAATCCACCATGATTTTCTCAGAATCTATTGGATCTATATCTATTTAAAAAATTTTTAAATTACCCGAATGAGGTGCCAACTATCTATACTGTGACCTACATACAAATACTTTAAGAATTAATTAAAAAAAAAAATATGACTGACCAATTACTGAATCTAACTGACCTTTTATGATGACCGAGTAACCTATCACATAGTATATTTTTTTTTGGAAAATTACCCAAATGAGGTGCCAAAAATCGTTCGTGACCTTGAATTTTTTTTTTTGTTTAAATCGTAAAAAATAATCTATCGCTGACCAATTACTGAAACTAGCTGACCTTTTATATAGATCTAGAGATGTTTCAGATGGCATGCAATTTTCCCAAATTTCCCATAAATGAGGTGCCAAAAATCGCTATGACCTTGAACAAAAATTCAAAAATTCATTAAAAAAAATCTATGGCTGACCAATTACTAAAACTAGCTGACCTTTTATATAGACCGAGAGATCCTTCAGAATGTATGCAATTTTCCCAAATTTCCCATAAATGAGGTGCCAAAAATCGCTATGACCTTGAAATTTAAAAAAAAATTATTAAAAAAAATCTATCGCTGACCAATTATTGAAAATAGCTGACCTTTTATATAGATCTAGAGATCTTTCAGATGGTATATATTTTTTGCAAATTTCCCATAAATGAGGTGCCAAAAATCGCTATGACCTTGAAATTGTTTTTTAAATAAATTAAAAATTCATTAAAAAAAAACTATGCCTGACCAATTTCTGAAAATAGCTGACCTTTTATGACCGTGAAATGGCCTTTCAAATGGCATACTTGTTTATTTGAAATGACCCAAATGAGGTGCCAAAAGTTTTTTTTGTGACCTTGAAACGAGTTTTGAAAATTCATAGAAAAAAAACTAAAGCTGACCAATTACTGAAAATAGTTGACCTTTTATCACTATCTACAAATCTTTCAGATGGCATCTTTTTTTTGTAAATTTCCCATAAATGAGGTGCCAAAAATCACGCGTGACCTTGAGTGACCTTGAGAAACTTTAAGTCTTTATAACTAGTTATCAAGGGCTGACCAATTTCTAGGACTAGTTGACCTTTCTTGACCAATTACTGACCAATTAGATGACATTCTAAAATATCAAATTTCCCATATATGAGGTGCCAAAGGTTCAGAGCCACAGTTAGCTAACTGTATTTCACTGAATTCTCATATGTGTAGGCACCATTTAAAACTTCAATCTGGGATGAGATCTTGCCAGATCGTTATTTTGTTTTTGATTTTGAAAGCAGAACACGTTCCTTTTATGTAGGTAGGGTACATAGAGATACAGGCAAGATGAAATCATCATTGTTGTATTGATTAAAGCACACAAGTATACATAGATACCAACAAATATGTATTTGATTTCGTATAACATTTAAATAAAAAAAAAGTATTTTGTCTCGACGATTGAAGATTGATTTATTGTACCTATATGCATGCAATTCACATTTTCATTGAATGCACAGAAGTTTTTTATTAACAACAGAACTGTTGTATTTTAATGAATGATAAAGATTGAAGCAATTTAATAAACAATGACACGATGTTTTGCTTACACGCTTACGGAGAAGCGACAGTTATGAAAAATGAACAAACAATGTCCTTGGAGGAAATCGTAGCACTGTTAGTTGTTCAAAACATACACCCACAAGTTAGATGATCCAATATAGCTTTACATATAAACGGCTTAAACTTTCATTTAAAGAAGTTAAGATTCGGTAAGATTGATGTGACACGTGACTGCTGCAAGAATTTGTGCAAATTATGGGAAATGAATGTGAGGTACATATACATATTTACTTACTCTGTCAAAATGAGAGCAAGCGAATGCAACTTTTTTTCTTCAGTATTCAGCAAAACTAAAAAATTAGGCATCAAAAAAACCTGTTTAAAGTCAAACAAGACCCAATTCCACTGCCCGGTATAGTAGAGGTAGACGTATTATAAGAACTCCGAAGATCACCAAGGTCATCGCACCCGATGGATTACCAGCAGAGCTTTCAAATATGGACAAGTTTATATTGATAAGGTGCATTCATCAAATCATCCACCAAGTATGGGTGGAAGGAACCATCCACGATGACTGAAATATCTACAAAAATGCAGTCTTTTAACAATTCTGTCAAAGACTGTGTGGACGATTTCAACTTCATCGGCCGTTGCTTATATACTTATAGAAGTATGTATTAGCGATTGAAGTATAAATGAAACTTGTTGGTTTTGAAGTAAACTAGGTCTAAATGGGATCAACAAATGAACATCTTTTGACTGGCTAGGACGAAACGTCACGAATGATGGCAGAAACTCAGAGGAGTATTAGCTAAGGAGTGGTTACCATAATTATTCTCGAAGTTCCATTCATTTTACTTTCGATACACTGTTTAATTACTAAAGCCCTATTTATAGACTGTAAGAAAAAAATATTAACTACCTTTGTCTCGCTCCAGTTAGAGTATGTTCAGTCACATGGCAGGCACTTATGTTAACAGTTTTCCTGGACAACATAAATTAGGCGCCTCTCACAAACTAAAATCTCACTGAACGCTAAATATCATTTATTTATTGGGACAAGATTCTCCGTTGAATTGTATAAAAACATGTGTTATAATTCAGGTACACAGAAATTCTGGACAAACAATAAAATTTCAACTTAGCTTGAAATATTTAAATGTTAAAAGCACAAAACTTTATGACATGAATGAAAAATATTATTCCACCTTAATTTTGTATTTTTAATAATTTTAGTATTTCTTCGGCTTAGAGTGTAAAGCAGCTAACTCCTATTTTGCATTTGTTGCATAAAAATATTTAAAAAAAAGTGTTTGCATTACTAAAACGAAACAAAAATTACAACTAGTATTTTTTAACATTCGTTCTTACTTAATCCAGTAAAATTGAAAAGATTTGATAGATTTTTGTATTTTGTAACAATTTTTGAAGTGGTCTATAATGGTAAAAAAAAGCGAGCAATTGCTATTTGGCTATCGTATGAACAGTTATTTTAGAAGAGAAAGTACATTGAGAAATGAATGCAAAAAATCTTCGTCTCATAGCGTTTTCGTTTGGTAATCCGGAAGAAGCCTCCGGGGATTTCCGATCCAGAATGCAAAACGAACAAGTTGCAAACCTTTTTTTGGTTCTGAAGTTACGGTTTGGTTGTATTTTAGCTTTTGGTTGTTGCATTTGGGTGAGGAAACATTACCAGCTCTGAATATTAATATTCCTCACATCCTTGGGATTTTACTTTGAGTAAAGTCCTTACCTAGGCAAAAATTCGACAGCATTGTGTAAAGATAATTGTAATGTTGAGGATGAAATGTTTGGCCTATCCATTTATTTAACAATTATTTCGTATTTACTTTAAATTTTAGTAATACTGTTAATAAAAACGGAGAATACATACTGAGCGCTAAAAAAATATAAACGGCTAAATCGTTGCATTTTTATTAGTGGAAGAAGAAACCCAACGTTAAGGGTTAGGTTAAAGTTTCTTGCAGTCATAAAAACTTCCTAGTTTGCTTATTTTGCGTACCCATTCCTCGAGTTCGGGTATTTATCCGCTAGGCTTGGTCGATTGCCCGACATTGTCCTATTTTTCCAGTACGATTTTTCTCAAAATCGGGTGAAATGTTTTCATGAAAGGTAAGACCGCATTCTACGGAACTGCACAGTGAAACTGAACTTCAAAATATTTCTTGTATGAAATTGTATGAGCTATATCGCACTAAAAGACATCTGAACATAACGACGCGGCAGGTGGTAACGTTGATAATTTAACCAACTTTGCAGCAGCCTGAAGTTCCAAGCAATTCCATCAGGTGCGGTCTTACATTAAACAATCGCGTAGAAGCGATAGTGTCGCACATCGATTGTTTTAAGGTTTTTGACAACTGAAAGATAAAGTAAATCCTCAACTGAAAAACAATGTCTGATTTAACTCAGGGTTAATTTATTTTCAGGATTGGCTTACTCTGATTTAGCTCAGAGTTAACCCTGAACTATAAAACTGGCCCTTAATCTTAGAAACAGTTTTTCAGTGCGAGATCATCCAAGTCTCGGGGCTAAACTTGAGTAAGCTTCAAAGCGTGTTTTTCAGTTTAAGTTATAACTCCGAGTTGAGTGCCTTATCGATTGTGGCGCCATCTCGATTTTGATAGTGAAAGTTATTGTAAGTGCAATTCCGTTGTGGCACCATATCTATTCTGATGCGTGAAGGCGTAAAAGGGTGATATCCATAGTGTCACACATCGATGGCCCTAGATTTTTGACAACTGAGATATAAAGTAAATCCTAAACTGAAAAACTGTTTCTGAGTTAATTCGGGATTAGTTCATTAGATAACTCTGATTAAACTCAACGTTAACCCTGAACTTAAAAACTGGCCCTTAGAGTCTACATATTTTGAATAGACTCTCACAGTAATGCTCTAAACAAGGTTATATTAGGGATTTTGAATTAGCGATTGATAGTTCTTAGAAAATTATTTGTAATTACTTATTTCTTTTTCGAAAATACAAATACAAATTTGAAAATGCATATACCTAGGTAGGCTCTCCCAAACCAACGCGAATGCGGAGCGATTCGCAGTGAATCATTCACAATAGTACAAAATATGACAAATAAACAACGCTACACAACAACAATTCGTCGTCGCTCCGCATTCGCGTTGGTTTGGGGGATGCTTACTCTAATGCAAGAAATTAAATTCATCTACTGCATTTGTTTTCTATCCACCTCGGAAAATTGTCCGCTTAGTAGTATTTACATGACCCGATTTTTCCAATAACAATCTTTATGTTGTTGTTTTAATGCATTTGCTTTCCCCTCATTTTTATTTCCATCCTATTCCGCTCCACCAACAAAAGACTAAAATCGCACTGAAAAAAATCAGATCATGTACAAATACCGACTATTTAAATGCAAAAAACTTGCTTAAGTTGTTTTTGCATCAACTGACTTCAGCTGATTTTTCACAAGGGATTACAACAACACAAAAAAATCCAGATCGCTAAAGGTATGCATCCGAACACGCCAATTTATTTTTCTATCTTTCAAGTTACTCAATGACAGCCCTGCCTTATCCTGACAGAAAAAACCACACACACATTCACTTTAAATTCGACCAATTTAATCCCACATACCAACAAACACTCACACCTCATTTATTTTCAAAAACAAAATATCGATTTTTCTAAGGAATATGAGTATTGTCATCATTTCAAGGTATTGCATTAATCTTTTAACTTATTTTGAATGATTGCTGAATTGAATGAAAAGTAAAGTTTGTTTCTTTTGATTAATAATTATTACAACAAAGAATATGTACATGAAGAAGGAAAATGGAGAAACAGGTTCACATAACAGCACACAGCTGCTGGAAATAAGTCCTTTCACAGTCATGCCTCATGCAATTCCCAACTTCCGAATGTTATAAACAACTTTCAATGTCATTTTGCCGCATGATAAATATTTGTTGAACAAATTAAATTTACTTACCTTTAAACAATTGTGTAACAAATAATCCTATAGTCGTGCGGAGGGGGAATAACTGGTGTAATCTGGTCGGTGCCCACTCTTTTTTATTGTTAATCCTTACGATTTGTGGGTTTCCATGAAAAAGAACAGGAATATTCCGATTTTCACTTGAACACACCCTTTTCGGGAGATTGCCTTTTTTATCACTTATTTTTGTGTATATTTCTACACTTCATTCATAGACCCTCTGATTATTTTGTGGATTCTTTAAATAAAACACTTCTATTTATATAAATACAAAACAAAAGAAAACAATCTCACATCAGACGCATAGTGACTTGGTTTGATTATGGGGGCGCGCAATGATAAACCGCACTTCTTTTAATTTACAGATGATTCACCATCTCCTTCCGCGACACTCACTTTTATTATTATCAAAATCAATCTACTTCACAACACCACACATCGGTAAGACCATTCAGCATGTTTTTCTATTTACTACGCAATCAAATTGCATTAAATAAAGAATTTACTATACTAAAGCCGAATGCACAATTAGAACTGAAACTTTGTATATAAAAAGTTGAAACTGGAACTGAAGATGAAGATTAAAAAATGATGAACATTTGAAGATTGCACACATAAACAGATGTACCACTAGAAGAGAAGCAGAAGGATAAAGAATGAAGAAATGATTCGAATAAATTTAAATCATACACCGTTTCGTTTCCACTACGTTCGATTATTTGTAAGTTCATTTTGAGGTTCACCGTCGTTCATCGGTTGCCCTAAGCAACAGTGCCGTCGTCGTTGCAATGCCGGTATTTTTTTGAAAAGGATACATTTTTTGTTCACTCCTATAATGCTTTTTTTATTTATGTACGATGACAAAATGAGTAGGCAAGGCTTAGTTTTATTTATTCCGGAGTGCAATAGAAAAAACAACAAAATACCTACATATAACTACCTATAATAGTAAAAAAGAGGTTAATCACTTTTGTCACTGATTTTTGTTTTTGGAAGAAAAATTTTAAATAGTGTAGATATGGACAATTATTTAAGTACTCACCTCTTGTGAAATAAATATTTTTGTTAACCGGTCAATATTATCATTATGAAAATACTGGGTGTCCGCCGGGAAGGTATACTACTTTATTTTGCCGCCATTTTGGTAAACATAAGTCTTGACAGTTCATATTTGGCTGTCGTAAAGTAGACTCGTAGCAAATTTATTATGGAAAAATATTCGATGATCCGATAATTTTTATCAAAATCAATCATCGATTACTGTGACGATGTTAGAAAGTTACGTGAAATTTTTGGGAGAAACAACGTGCCAACAAAGCGCACTATTTATCGTGTTTTCGAAGAAAGAGGGTCTGTAGTTGATAGGCCCAAGCATGGACCACAACGTAATGCAAGCTCGGCTGAAAACATTACTGCTGCTCAAGAAAGTGTTCAAAACAATCCATCAACCTTAATTCAACGCCGTGCGAATTACTGCGAGACAAACAAAGTAGAATAGCTTCCCGGTGGACACCCTGTATCATGGCTTTTTAACGTGAATTTTTGATACTCAGTTTGGAATTTTTAATACTCACTTTGAGTGGAAAAAAATAAATTGATTTTTATGAAATTTATTTGAAAGAATCTTGAAATATTTTTTGAAGAATATTTATTTTTATTTCATATTTTGTTGTATTTTCGTATCTTGGGTTATTTTTGTATTTTCGGTAGCAATCAAAATAATTTAATTGACAAATGTTAGAATTTTCCACTCTCCTTATTTTTCCTAGTGGTTGTACATTGGGAAATGAAAATTATTTTGTGAAATATATATCAAACCAGTTCATATTTCACTCTCGAATTTGGGTACTCACCTCTCGTTACGAATTCCATCGCTGTGGATTACCCAGCATTTTTGTATGGAAATTTCATTTTCACTAGAACTGAGTACTAGGCTTTACCAAAAAAATGTTATTGACGGTACCTCCCATGTAACGGTTTGTTGATTTTCGATTTTCTCATTAACAATTTAACCGATTTCATTCAAAATTTTTATGAAAGAGCTCCTTTAAAATGTCAATAATATTACATATCAAAATTTTGAAAAAAAACATTAATTTTGGATTGAAACGGATGATTTTTTTAAATTTAATTTTTAGAAGGTGGGTTGATGATTATTTTTCAAATTTGGTTTTTGAATACTTAGAAATGCATACCAATTTTTTTTTTGAATGTTACCAAATTTGTATATATCAAGAGTATTTTTTAAGAAAACCACTTCAACGATTTTAAGTATTTTTTTGCATTTGTTCATATTTTTAAGTACATAATGGCATACTTGTTTTTGAGCTCTAAGTTATTTTACGGGTTAAAAGCTTTTTTATACGTTTTCTATGATAACTTCCATATTCTTAAAGATCTTAAGTTCCAGTCGTGCATTTTACTTCAAATTGATACTGTCCCAAATTCATCAATATCTATTTGAATTTTGTGAAAGAATTTCTACTGTAAAATTGTGCTTTAGTTTTAAAAAGTATTGGTATTGGTATTGGTATTGGTATTGGTATTGGTATTGGTATTGGTATTGGTATTGGTATTGGTATTGGTATTGGTATTGGTATTGGTATTGGTATTGGTATTGGTATTGGTATTGGTATTGGTATTGGTATTGGTATTGGTATTGGTATTGGTATTGGTATTGGTATTGGTATTGGTATTGGTATTGGTATTGGTATTGGTATTGGTATTGGTATTGGTATTGGTATTGGTATTGGTATTGGTATTGGTATTGGTATTGGTATTGGTATTGGTATTGGTATTGGTATTGGTATTGGTATTGGTATTGGTATTGGTATTGGTATTGGTATTATTATTGGTATTGGTATTGGTATTGGTATTGGTATTGGTATTGGTATTGGTATTGGTATTGGTATTGGTATTGGTATTGGTATTGGTATTGGTATTGGTATTGGTATTGGTATTGGTATTGGTATTGGTATTGGTATTGGTATTGGTATTGGTATTGGTATTGGTATTGGTATTGGTATTGGTATTGGTATTGGTATTGGTATTGGTATTGGTATTGGTATTGGTATTGGTATTGGTATTGGTATTGGTATTGGTATTGGTATTGGTATTGGTATTGGTATTGGTATTGGTATTGGTATTGGTATTGGTATTGGTATTGGTATTGGTCTTGGTATTGGTATTGGTATTGGTATTGGTATTGGTATTGGTATTGGTATTGGTATTGGTATTGGTATTGGTATTGGTATTGGTATTGGTATTGGTATTGGTATTGGTATTGTTATTTGCATTGGTATTGGTAATAGTATTATTATTGCTATTGGTATTGGTATTGGCTAATTGGGTCACCGAGCGATTGCAGTGTCGTGGTCGCAATCCTACCAACCTATTAAGAAGTATATCTTTTTATACCTTTTAGACGATTTCCTAAATCATCTTCCTCCATTTTTTCTTTCAAATACCTTTCCCTATAATATATTTATTTAAAAACAGTAGAAACAATTTCCTGAATTTTTAAATATTAAATTTAAAATCATAATATTATTAAAATTGTTTTAAGAATTTTAAATTATCAAAAACAATATCAAAACATTACAAAAATAATTTTGTTTTTAAATGCTTATAATGTTTTTTACTAAAGAAAAATGTATTGAAAGTAGAATACCAAAAGTGGAAACCAATCATTTCCTTGAAAGAAATAAGTAAAATTTAAAAGAAGATAATTTTACTCATCAGCGTTATCTATTGTCAAAAACTAAACGAAACTTTTTTTGAATACGCGAAAAAGTGCACTCGAATTGGTAGAATTTAGCCGGAAGAGACAACTTTTTGCAATTAAAAAAAAGAAATTTTCTGCTCCAAATTGCTCCGATCGCTGTTCAAGGAATCAACAGTTTAAAACATGTTCTTCTGCAATTGCACAAAACTAACTTAAACCAAATTCTTATAAGATAACTAGTAACTGGAGGCAAATTTCATATGAAGGTTTCATATGAAGTTTGTTTTCTCCTTAAAAAAGTCAAGTTTTTGTAGGGGATGACATTCATTTGTAAGTGTTTTCAAACTCTTGCTATGGAAGTACTTCCATATCTCTTCTAATTGAAATTGCTAAAAATAGGTATGTGTTTTAACTTCAAAAGATTAAAATCTCCTCACACTATGAGTTAAAATAAGTTTTTGACACGTCTTTTGTATTTTTTCGAGAATTTTACTAGGCTATAAGATTATAATAACTTATTAAACATTTTATTTATGTACATATTAAGACAAAAAATAAATATTTTATTTACAGATTCATTGGTTATCCCACAAATTACAGTTGATTTTTCCCCCAAACCAATAATCACCAAACATGAGAACCTCATAAAATTCCACCTTATTTCCTCCGCTCACCATCAAGAGAGTTTTTGGAACTTTATGATTACTTTTATTTCTTAAGTTTATGAATTTCAAGCCAAAAATATCGTCTTTGACTTTGAATTTAACCAGTTCTACAAAGCCCTGTATTCCCTTATAGGTCAGGACAAGAATTGTGTGTTTATCTTCAACAAACGCCAAAAGGTTCTCATCTTGGATACGTTTCGATGTTAAACAACTTGGTTTATAAGCTGATAAGGTTTGAAAGAGGCTTCCCGTTATCACATCAAAAAATATCTTTACTGAATCGGTTTCTCCGGCAATAACATGGTCCTTGTGTTCCGTAACGGCAATCAGGGTTCTGTAGTTGCCTAACATTCCTGTCTTCACTGACACAATTTCTCCAGCCCCTCTCGCTGGCAAATGTGGACTATCTGCTGCTAGAAGATTTCGACCTGTTATAGCTTGACCTATAAATGGTTCATCTAGAGGATTTACTAAAGTTCTAGTGGAGTTGAAAAGGTGGACATGGATTGGAGCCTCGCCAGATGAGGGCGGTTTATCAGACATTTCTTCAGTACTTACCGAAGAAGCCTCTTCTAAATTATCAACTATCTGAAGGATTTTCTTTTGAAAAGTATGTATTTTGGAAGTGATTTTTTTTAAGTTTGTCGCATCACTTGTTCCTGTGCGGTTGTTTTCAGAAGCTATTTGAAGAATGTCATTTACAACCGAACTTAAAGAATTAAAGATGTCGCTACAAATTGGATGATTATGCTCATTAGTGCGCAGATGGCTGTGTACTTCCTCGACCTCAACTATCACTGGCCAAATTACTTGGATTACTTTAGCAGCAAGGATTTGTGCAAGATTCGATGAAAACTCACTTGGTTCGAAGCAGAATTTAGTGAAAGATTCTGAGGGCAAGATCTTTTGACTTTGGATTTCTTCAAGAATTGCCATGAAATCATTTTGTAGATGTTCATCTGGAAGTTCACCTTCCGACAAGGTATAATTTACATCTGTGAGTTGGAAATTTAGACGACGGATTAGATCTCGAAGAGATCGTGCAAGAGCCTGGCGGAAGTCCGAAAAGCTTAGTTGCTTTCCGACTAGCTTGGGTTGTGATTTTACTTCGTATTTAATTCGATGACGCCCTATTTGGCTATGACGTCTTCTTCTTAATCGTTGACGAGATCCTTCATTCAACAAAAGAATCTGTTGGCCATTGGTCAAGGCAATTCCTAGATCTGCATCGTTCGGTAAGAATCTGTAAAGACCTTTCTCGTTGAGGGGAAGATTCCACGTCCGCTTTTCGCTTGAATTTGGTGTAAGCTGTAACACTTTTCTATTCTTTTCGTCAATGGCATAAAATGTGTTTCCATCGTTCGCCGAATGATGTATGGTGGAAATATCAAAATCGTTGAAATTTTTCAAATGGAAAACATTTTTTCCATCGAAGCTCCATGCACTAACGCCACCCAGTTGCGAACAGTTTCCATTGCGATTCTGAACATTTGTAATCAAACGAAGATTTTCATCCTTTGCTGGGACCACGAAAACGTCTTCAATCACACCTGATTCAAATGAACTTACCAGTTTTAGCGCATCACCCTGGGGATCCCATATGAAGATTTTTGACTGACATTCAATGTTAACTATTAAATACTCTTCGAATCGATCGACAACAAGAAATACTTTATCAATGGCTTTATTCTCTGTAAAACCAAAAGATCTTTCAAGATATTTTGGATAGTAGATCTTCTTCGAAGCATCTTCTACTAGCTTCATGCTTTTCTGACAAATGCTACCAAATGATTCGTAGAGATGATCGTATTGATCATGAATTTCATTATTAATCTGCATTAATCTGCTTTTCTGGGAATCTCCAGCAATTGAATGTGATTTAACATTTAGCTCGTTAACTTTCCAATTTCCAGTGACAACCATACTTGCTTGGGTATTTGTAAGTAAAGCTTTTTGCTGCCATTTGCTGAAATCGATAGCCGAAATAAGATCAGCTGTGATTATATTTCCAGTAATAACTTTTGAAAAGGAGAGAGGTGAATTAAACTCAAGGTTTTCATGTAAAGAGGCTAGATTTTTGAGGTTCATTCCATTGTTATTAATGGCATTTGTTTCGAGTGACTGGATTACACTGCATGACTGCATTGTGAGTGGAGTTGTAACATGCTGGTTCCCAGATTTCTGAAAACAAAAAAAATTATAATAACCCAATATAATGTGGTCCGCAAACAAAACTACTCGTATAAAAGACTAGGCCATAAAGTTTGGACTATGAAACAAAGAAACACATGAATTTGTTTTCCACGTCTATTTCAATAGATAACCGTTCACAAGGCGTTAGCTACAAGCATTCAACCCAGTATACAAAGGCTTCAAGCCTTAGCTTACAGAAGGTTCAGCAAGCGTACAGTTTTCAGTGTTTATTGATATTTTAAGTGAAGTATCGGATACATTGCACTTAAACAGTTTTTCTATAGAAGATACCATGGTAAGCAGGAGACGAGTTTAGTGAAAGAATGATGTTATCAATACAAAAATGTTATCTCGGTCTTAGGCATGTACTATACAATGGGAATGTTTTAGACTAATTTAGGCATTAGGGACTTAAGGTGGTATATAAACTGTACATGGATCTTTCCAGGCTATACTATGAAATAATCATAATCTGGGCTTTAGAACGTATCTAATCTTTAAAGGTATGGTACGACAAAAGACGTCTGTGAAGTAAGCAGAACAATTTTAAGCTAGCCCAAAGGGACCACGGAAGGAATTAGCATTCCTATTCCAGATTTTGCAGTTCACCAAAATGTTGCTATAACCCACTACTTCAGAGTGAAGTTAGAAGTGCATGTCCTTTTCCCAAAAACCGGGCTAGCTATGAATCTGAAATAAGGCTCTGAATATGCAGTTTAATTTGCATTTCAAGAATGGGATAGCCCCAAATTGAAGTACTAACACACAAGAAACTTCATACTGCACTGCTAACTTCACTGTGAAATTAGTATTTTCTTATGCACTTCAAGAAAAAACTCATTTTAAGATCCAAATTTGCCAAAAAAAATTGAAAAATGAATTTTGCACTGTTAACTTCCCTGCGAAGTTAGCAGTACATGTCCTTTTTTTCAGAAAATGCGTTAGCTATGAAATTGCAGTTGTGTCCCAAATTTGCAGTTTTTATATATTAAAAGAAAAAACTAAGTTCAGTTTTTATGTATTAAAAGAAAAAACTCAGTTCAAATTTTGAAGTTCAAATTTTACCAAAAAATAGAAACATTCATTTTGCAATGTTAACTCCAGTGTGAAGTTTGGAGTAGATCCATGTCCTTTTCTCAGTAAGGAAGCTAGCTTTAAAAATGCAGTTACGTCCCAAACTTGAAGTTTTTATGCACTTAAAAAAAAAGTGCTAACTTCAGCCACTATTGGTGAACTACAAAATCTGGAATAGAAATGCATTAAAGATGCAAAAAAACTGCAAATTCTGGCCATGATCCCGTTGGTCTAGCTTAAAATTGTTCTGCTTACTTCCCAGACGTCGACAAAAGCTATTAAACTTAACGGGAAGCAGGTGAACCACAAGCAAGGATGCTAGTATTTTCATCGAGTTGAATTATTTTCTTCAAATTTGATGTACAAACATTATGTACATTAGGTTGATCCTTAAATTGGACATAATCTTGGATAGCCCTCATTCGATTTAATAATAATATCTCTAATTTTTTCAGATTTCACAGCCTTCGTCTGCCACTTTTTACTTGAAGGTACTAATTATAGGGCTAGGGTTATTCTTATAACACGCGAAAAAAAATTATAATGTATAGCCTTTTCACACCGAATGAAAATCTAGATTTGTAGCGAAAAGACCAGGGGTGGAATCAGCTAAAGCGATAGTTGACTGTCACTGTTTTGATTGTCAATTGTGATAATCACCTTTTTTTATTCTGCCTAAAGTGATCGCTAAAAACATTATAATTTATATGTAAACATAACATTGGTGAACATCCATAGAAAATCTAATAGGAACATTGGGTTGGGGAGTGCGGAAATATTTGATTTATTGCTTAAGTTGATTCTGAGCAATTATTTATGTTTTTGTAGTAATTTTGTTCATTTCTCGTATGGCGCCGCATAGAAAATTTGAATAAAAATATACATTGCTGTTCACTTATATTGTATTTTTACTTTGATAAATATTCTTTTTTTCTACTAAACTTTCGATTTTAAGTGGGGCTGAAGCTGGCAAAACTTATCTTTCTCAAAAAAATTGTACAAAATGTATGAAAGTGACACCTAAATAGCAGTCACTCAAAACCACAGGAAAAAAGCGATAGTCAATTTGATAATCACCCTGCGTGGAGCAAAATCATTTATTTTGATGATCAACCATCAACAATCGTCTTAGTCCATTCCACCCCAGTATTTCATCAAATCAACAAGATTTCCTATATATTTCAATAATCTTTTCACGCCGAATGAAAATCTAGATTTTGAGCCAAAAGTCCAAAATCTCATCAAAACCAACGAGATTTCCGATACATTTTAAGATTTCGTTTTCTAGTAGATTTCCCCTAAATCTTCTTAAAATCTAATTGGCCTATTCACAATCAGACTTAATAACTCGTTTTTTTCTCTCCCGTATAACAGTTTGCCCATATAAGAGAGAAGATAGAAAAAAGAGATTTTATATTTATGAGTACTTAAAGTGTAGGTATTGTGGCCCTTTTTATGGTTTTGGGAGCTCATTGATATTCGACTGCTTCACTGAGCTTACCACTTTACTTACCATAAGAGTGTTTTGCATCTCCAGTTTCAGATCAATCCCATTCACAAGTCCACCTGTATTAATCGAGCTACCCAAATGAACATCAGAAAACACTAATTTGCTAGATAAATTCTGGGGCGTGTGTAAAGTCACAACATAATCTAGATCCATTCCATTTAATGAAACAGAATAAATCAAATTTTCATCCAAAGCACCTGGAGCAAATTTGATAAGACCTGAAAAGAAGAAAAAATATATAATCCAAATTAGTATGAACTCAATGGGACAAAATTCATAGATTTTGTGTAAGCAGTTGCAAGTCAAATCTGGAATTTTTCATATTGAAACTTCATCGGTGAACTCAAGTTTTGTTTAGCAACAGCTTAATAACATCTATGAATGCGTCCCGATTTGTTTGAATGAAAAACTCTGTTTACCACCGAAATCAGACATCTTATTTGTCCTCAGAGTATCTGACAGCCAGCCACTTAATTGGCATCCCATTAAATTGGTTGCATTTATTGATCTCTTAACGATAACATCGTAAGCCTGAACAATATCTTTGAATAACACTGGGGCAAATATGACAATTGGAACGGGATCATCAATGAAAACGATATTCCTCATCATGTGTGCAATATTATGGCCATTTACATTTCTAATATAAGCACCTTTTTCAATAGATGTGATTCCCTTAAACGTTGTTTTTCCTTTTAACATACATAAGTTGTTTTTGTAAACGATATTTTCGAAAAATTCATTTACATTCCCGATTGTATTTAATTTTCCCATTATAAAGAAATTTTCCAAGTTAGTTTCACCTTCGAATATTACCTCAGCGATAAAAATAATGGTATTTAAATCAGCGTCATAGCGATATGTCTTGGCGAAGTTTCCAACTGGAAAGTCATTCAAGAACTCACTAATTTCCAAATTCTCGACGAATAAATCCCCATTGATTTCAATTATGCCACGGAAAAGTTCAACTGTCTGCTTTGTCGCAATATCAGCGAAATCTAATTCGTTCACACTCTCGACACCAATTTCTCCAATGACTGTCAAATCTGTTAAGAAGTCTTTTGGGCTTCTTATCAAATAGAGATCCTCTGATTTAAAGACCATATCGTTGATTAGGCTAGAGAATTTAAATTCATTAAGAGACCCATTGAGTAGAAGATTTTCTTGAACTATAAGTTGTTCTTGAAATTCTAGTTTGGTGTGCAAAAAGTTTGGACGGTTTAGCCAAATGGCTGTCATTTGAATATCTTCGTCAAAACTGTGTGAATCAAATTTATTAACCTGGACATCTCCATCAACGTGGATTTTTTCAACTAAAATATTTCCTTCCAAGATCATTGCAGGAATGTTATCAACTTTTTCCAAGAACGATAAAAGTGTCTTTGCATTAATGTTGTGTAAGGATTCAGCTTGAAGACCATTTGACAGTATCAATTCCTCAACAAAAACTACGGAACTTTGATTTGTTTTCGGTTGTTCCAAATGCATTCCATTAAGAACACCAGTTCCTGTAATATCGCATTCAGTAGATAAAGCTTGAGCTTGAACGGTGCTGAAAACTACTTCTTTGAGATAAACATCATCTTTGCAGGTCTTGAATTCTTTTCCTCCATTCAGTGATTCAATTATATTGATCGATTGTGCTGAAATCTTTTCTGTAAATTCAATTTCCGCATTCACAGAGCGATCTTCATCAATAAGCAAGCTATTTCGGCTAAGTTCCTGGATATCAACACCATCATATAATCCAGTGACTGCTATACTATTAAAGTAAATATTTCCTATTACTTGTTTTAAGTTCAATTCTTGTTGGCCATTCTTAGTTACAAATTCATCCAATTGTATTCCATTAAGGATATTTCCTTTCAATGTTAGACTAGATTCAATAAAATTAGCTGAGTTCATATAGTTTTTGGATTTTATAAAAATTTCTTCTTCGAATACACTTGGACGATAAATAACATCAGCCAAAACTAGATCCAAGTCATTCCCATTGAATTTCTCTGAAATATGAATGGAGCCTTTGACTTCGAGTTGAACAAAATTACATGCGGATTGTATAACGTTTGACTCTAATATCGTTGGATTTGAAAGAAAATCCGTGAGACCTTTGCCTTGAGGTGTTCCATTGACCTGTTAATAAAATATAAATTATGGAAATCAAAATGAAATAACGAACTGCTGTTCAAAATGCTTACAAATATATCTGGTACATACAACATATTTCTAGCTTAATATCTCTATTATAATATTTGTTCACGTTCCCCATAAGACTACAAATGCAAACATTTTTAGAAATTCGTAGTTTTGGGAAGCACGCGAACATAAGAAATATTACTTTGTAGGAATTTAAAAAAAATAATAGTTTGTATAATAAATAGTTTTTATATGTATAGTAACTAAGCCCAAAGTTTTGTCAAAGTTTATATAAGAAATTAAGATTCTTCTTAAATTCAAACGCTATTTTATAGTATTTTCTTCGTGTTTTCTACATACATTCTACATTTATTGAAAACATTCTAAATATCGACGAATGTTTTAGTGTTCCGGCCTGTTTATTAAAGAAATGTGTATGCCTCTTTCGTCGTACCCTCTATATGTTCTTTTTAATAAATCTCTCAGTTCTAACTTTCACAAAAAAGGACCTAAGTATACAATAACAAACTATACCGCCCTGTTGCCAAACTTTAAGGTATTTCAAATCTGTTAGAGCCTATTATTTATAACTTCAAGCCCTTTAACTGCAGCTGTATTATACATGTGACAGCCAGCATGGTTTCATAAAAAAAAAATCAAGTGTTACAAATTAATTCCATTTCACATCCTTTTGCTTGGGTGCCTTTGAAGAACGAAAACAAGTTGACTGCTTTTGACAAGCTTTGTCACAAAACTTTAATTCATAAATTTAGAAATCAGGGATTAAATGAATGTTTTTTGATGTGGATTACATCTTATTTAGTAATTAGAAACTACTGTGTTACTTTTTGTAATGAATGTTCCAACCAATTTTATATTAGCTCTGGTGTTCCTCAGGGCAACCATTTGGATCCTTTATTGTTTATATTATTTATTAATGACTTTTTTGGTCTGAAAAAATTCTTCGGTTCTTATATATGGTAACGATATAAGTCTTTATAAGAAAATATCTTCTTTTGACTATGGTTTGCTACCACAAAAAGATTTGATATCGACAAATATTGAACTATGTGTTTTACACTCAAAAAAACTTGTTTGAATTGCAATTATGTGCTTTATCCTTCTTCCCTTTGTACGTTGTCTGTGTTCTATGATCTGGGTATGATTTTCGACACTAAATTGACATTTACTTAACACATTAACATTAAAAAAGCTAAATAAAATTCATGGATTCATTTAGCGATCTCTCACAAAAAAGACTATGACTTTTTCGTAGGAATAACAAAATTTGATAAAAACGTGCAGAAACCATATAGTAAGAGCTTTTTACTGTAATGAAATTTTTTCGCCATCATGCCTGGGTAAAATAGGTAGTGAGCGTGTTTGTGCAGGTTTTTCTCAAAATCTGTTGCTTCTACCTAAAAAACTGTCATAACTTTTTTTTGGAAGAATTTTTTTTTTTTTTATTATTTATTATTATTATTTTATTCCATCAAGCAGATATACATTGAAAATATATAATCTTAAAGACTACTGAATAAATTATGAGCAACATGCGATACCTTACAAGTTTATATAAATACCTAAAAATACTTAAAAATAGTATAACATCTCACCACCAGAGTTTAAAACCGTTAAAAAATTAATAATATGACTTTTAAAGGTATCACGACTAATATTGCTATGGAAATCAATATAATTAGCAACTGAGTTGGCCTGTCTAAGGCACCTAGTTATTGGCTCATTTAGACCATAATTAACCCTATGAAAAGGTTAAAAAAATATACTATGTACTCGAAGATCTCTCGTTGGAGCATATATTCTTATTTGGGACAAAAGAAAAGGGCATTTAATTTGACTTTTGAGAATGTCTCTAATAAAAATTATTTCAAAATACTTCCTCCGAGTTTCTAAAAATTGGAGACTAATGAGATTACATCTAGTAAGATAAGGAGGCATTCGTATATTCCAATGAAGTCTGTACATCACTAGTCTGGAGAAACGTTTTTGGACACTTTCGATTCGATTTGAGTGTATAGCATAGTAGGGGTTCCATATTACACAACAATATTCAAGGACCGGCCTTACATAGGAATAAAATAATGCTCTGAGTGTATAAGGGTCGGAAAATTCCTTAGAGTTACGTGATATGAAGCCAAGTAAAGAATTTGCTTTCGCAACAATAAAATCTATATGAAGGCAAAACGTTAGTTTAGGATCGAAGATTACACCTAGGTCTTTTTTTTCGGTAACTTCTTGCAATTTTATACCGTCAATGTTATAAACATAGTTAATATGCGAAAAATTACGGCGAAATGATAGGAAATCACACTTGGAAACATTTAAGAATAACTGATTAGAGTTACACCAGTCGGCTAGATTATTTATATCATTTTGAAGGAGAAGGCAGTCATCAACGGATTTAATGCATCGGAATATTTTTATATCATCGGCGAACATAAGGCAATGAGAAGATTTAATACAATCTGGAATATCATTCATAAGGAGCAAAAAAAGAAGTGGGCCTAAATGACTTCCTTGAGGTACTCCAGAAGTCACAACTATGGGGTCAGATATTAAGTTATTAATGCGCACATATTGAGTGCGCCCTTTTAGATAAGATTCCAACCATCTCAATAAGTTGGAGTGAAAACCTAGGGCAAAAAGCTTCTTAATTAAAACTGTGTGATTTACCCTATCAAACGCCTTTGAAAAATCAGTATAAATCACATCACTTTGATAACCCTTTTCAAGATTTTTTATTATATCATTGGTTAGAATTGTTAAGTTCGTTGTAGTTGACCTACCAGAAATAAAACCATGCTGGGCAGGGGAAATAAGTTCCCGAACAATGAAGGATAACTTTTCATAAACTAATTTTTCAAATAATTTAGGGATTGTTGAAAGTTTACTTATTGGACGATAGTTAGAAACATTTTGTTTAGGACCTGATTTATGAATCGGAACAATAAACGATACCTTCCAGTCATCTAAAAAAAGTCCCGTATTTAGATATGCATTAAAGAGTCGAGTTAATGGATCTAAGAGGGAGGCTGCACAAGATTTTAAAATTAAAGGAGGAATACCATCAGGACCTGGCTGTTTATCCTGGTTTAATTCAAATATAGCCTTTTCAACCTCGATGTAATTTAGATGTAAGGAGCCGATATTAATCAGACTCACAGGTGTGTCGGTTGAAGAATTTTTTGGTAAATTAGATGGAGAATAAACCGATTGAAAAAAATTTGAGAACATGTTGCAGACCGTCATAAGATCGCTTGATATAGTCCCTGAATATTGCATGCTATGTTTTGACTCCCGCTGTGACAGGAATCGTCGAAGATTTTTTGTTTGTAGACGAGAGTTGTTTAGAAGTTGAAGCAGTAATCCGAGGGGTAATGGGGGTTATATTTATGGGCATTGTTTTTTTGATAGGGAGTGCAGGTGACGAAAAGCTTTTATTTATAACATTGATAGGGGGATTTAAATTCAATTTAGCTTTGGCGCGGGTGGTCAATGGTTTCTTAGATTTACTTGTGCAAGCTTCATGGGCATCGCGGAACAAGTTAAACTCATTGCGCATATCATTAAGCTTTTTTGTTAAAGCATTTAATTTTGCTTCACAACTAATATAATTATAATTACTGCACAGATCACATCTCCAACAAATATTATCAGATTGGTTTATCAAACTAATCACATTGGCATCTATTTTTAAGCATTTAAAATGAAAAATTAAGCGACAAATAACGCACGAAACATATTCGCAATCAGTCGTTTTATTTTCACAAATAAAGCATTCATTTGGTAAAGGCATTGTCAAAGCGCATTGAGAGAACTTGATATCCGTACGTTAACTCGTTCACAGACGTTCACAGACAAATTCATTGAACAATTCTGAACATTAACATTAATAAAATTGTTGAATGTATTTTTTTCATGATTTTGTTGTAAATGGAAATTCAATTGAATTGTTGAATATGAATGATGAATGAATGATTGAATTTTATTTTATCGTTAAATTTAGCTTACAATAATTTTTTTTAAATTCAATAACTAGGAATGGCAAAAGCCGTCTACTAGTTGTTGAATAAAAACCAAATCACCTTATTTTTCAAGATGACGGTCCAGGGGGTCAATTCTCTATCAATGAAACTGTGAAGTGATAAATCTGATTATGCTTTCACACCAAATACGATTCCCGAAGTATATGATAATTCTTTTATCACAATCAATTCATTCTGTGAAAACCTGTGAACAAATAAATGATAAAGAGAAACAATTTATGCTCTTAAGATACACCAAAGTCGTCATCTTAGTCCATCTATGACACAACAACGAACAACCATCTTTTACTATGAATATTGATAAAGATGAGATGCATTTCTCATTTTAGTACTATTTTGTACCCTCTTTGGGAGTTGTTTTTCATAACGAGTTCGGGAATCGCCTTGCGCGTGTTTATGAAGTGATAAAATGATAAAACTCTGTGAAAACTGAAATGATAACTTTTTTTTCACTTCACGTTTTCAGAGTTAAGGAATCGACTCCCAGGACACCCCAAACACTTGATTTTATATTGACGATATGTTGCCAAAAATATATCATAGAACAAATTTTGTCCATCGTTTAGTAAAATTTTAATAAATTTTCTGACCAAATTTGCTCCGCCGTGAAGTTTTTTGCATGATTTGCTCAGAATCTATCAATTGTATGAAAAAAAAAGTATGTTACTATTTTTTGTGTAGAATTACATAAGCTATACAATTCATACCTTTACATGATAGTTTTCGAGAAATGAAGAAAAAAAATAATTTTAACCTTCCTAAAAAATGTATCCACGGCCCATATGAAAATGCTTAAGACGTTAAAACAAAGCTCTCCGCCAAAATTCAGCTTTGTCGGAATTTTGTCGTATAACCTTAATCCTTATCCTAAACCACTGATGCGATGTTCTTCAAATCTTGAACTTGAATTTTTTTGGTAATTTTGGTAATACTGCATGGTCGACTAACATAGGTTTAGGTAGTTAGTTTTAACTATTGACAGTTAGTGTGGCACAAAAAAATTATGAAATTTACAAAATCACAAAAAAAACTGAAACATACAAAAACACAAAAAAAAAATTATAAAACCCATCAAAATACAAAAAAAAAATATATAAACGGAAAATGCTTGCTGTGGCTGTTTTAGTTTGTAGGTAGTCTGTAAGTAGTTATTAATAAGTCTGTAAGTAGTTTTAAGTAGCTTAAATTTATTTTTATGTAGTTTGTGAGTTGAATGAATTTAAAAAAAGTACTCTAAATCAATTGATTTCAGTTTTCAGTAAATATTACTTTTTGAATTTTTATTTCCTTTTAATGACAATTTAAAATGCATACAATTTAAAGAAACATTTTTTAAATATAATGTTATAATAACCTTTATGTAAAACGTTTAGCTATTTAACGGATTAAGTTAAATAACACTTTTAAACTAAATTCAGGAAAACCAATAATGCATTCCCAAAACATTGATTTTTCAAAATTTACTTTTCCTATAATATTCCGTATGACTATTGGTTTCTGAGAAATATTTATGGTTTTTTCAAGTGCCATGATTTCGTTTGCATTTATCTATCAGCTTTAGGCCTTACAGGTCCTAAGAATTTAATTTTATAATTTCTTAAACTAGTTTTTTTGTTTTATTTAGATGCAGTTTTTCAGTGTTTTTGGGTTACCCACCCAGGGCCAGTATTTAAAGGTTTGAGTTAGCCGTGAAAAATCGCGCTTCCATAGAATCGCACTCGCATCTCGATTATTGATTTTTAGTTGCTACTGTCAGAAATATCTGTTCAGTTGGCCTATTAGAGTTAACTCATCAAACAAGGTGAGTTAATCGAAGATAACTCAGGATTCAAATTGACTTAACAAAAAACTATAAGGATCTTGCAGTGAAAAACTAAGATTTTAAATTCGTAAGAAATAACAATTGTTCAATTAAGAAACGCTTTAATAGTTCAGACTAGTGATAAATATTATTAAGAAAAATAAGTTTAAATATACGAACTTACCGCCATTCTTTCTGAAACTTCCAAACGCCTAAAAGTTGTAAGGCCAGCAATATTTTCATTTTCAGACAGCGTTATCATATCAAAAGGATTTAATCCATTAATAGGACCCCCGGTATCAACAGCGTTAGACACTAAATTTTGAAGAAAATACTTTTTTCCTTTAACAATAGTTGCCGGTGCTCCTCCACTCGATAGTAAGAAGTCATCAGGAAATTTCATGCCATCAATGTTATGAATATTAACAACTCCTTCAGAAATTACTTCCTTGAAAATATTACAAAATATATTAAAAACTTTAGATTAACAGTTTTTTTTATTCGCTTACCCCCGAAACATGAAGCTTAGTAATATTTACAGGAATATTCCTAAATATCAAGTCATCAATGAAATCACTCCATTTAACATTATTTATTGTTTCAAATCTTAAATTTTCTCCCATTTCGATGGAGCTTTCTCTCGCCAATCTAGACGAACTAAGTTGAATTTCATCCAAGATATTCAAGCTATCGAAGCTTACAGTTCCGGGGAAAATAAGCTCTGAGTTCCTTATGTATGACTGTTCTCCATTTAATAGCTGTAAACTAACTTCCTCGGCTTCAATGTTATCAAAGTCCAAGGTTTCATAAGTCAAATCTCTTCGATTTCGAGTAGTTTCATCGTTGGTGTTTAGTTCCATGTCCAGCCTTTCAATTGCCTCTATAAGTTCCTCCAAATTTACTTCCGCGTCTGTGCCTGTCCATTGGTAATCGTTGATGAAAATTTCACCAACAGGCCCATCGAAATCAAGCTCAGGTGTTTTAAGACTGGCAAACGTCAATGTATCACTATTCAATTCTACTGGATCACCTGAATCTTGCAAATATTTGTATGATTCCTCAATAAGATTCTCTTGTTCTTTAACCCATTCTTTAAGAAATGAAAATATCTCTCCCAGATCAATAAGTTCAGAGTTCTTTGACAATAGTTCTGTTTTTATCTGGAATAGTCCAGACTCAGCTTTGTGTCTTGGGACTATTATGTAGACATCATTGTCACGCTTTAGTATAGCAGATCCTTTTATACCGTCTTCACGATTTACATCCAACATACAACCTACTCCAAAGTCAAATGTTTGATTTCCAATTACACAAGGTGCTGGAGTTGTGGCTTCAAAAACCTCACCATTCCAAATAAGAGCTTCTAGGACAACCAGATCGTGAGAGTCAAAACTAACACGATGTTGAACTATTAAAATAAGATCATCGCGGTATGTTCGGGCAGGAACTGGCACAAACAGCTCCACAAGGCCGAAATTCTGTCCAAATATCGTTTTCGAAACGAATTCCCCCCGCGAATAGTGAAGAATTTGAGGAGTTAAGCCACCCAGTGCCAAATAAGATAAACCTCCCATCTGGAACCCCGAAACTGATTCGATTCCTTCTGAATCTATAACACTTTTAAGTTCAAATTTAACATGTTTACTGAGTACTTCCGCACGAGGATTGAAAACAAAGATTGCTGCTGAATTGTTTTGCACCACAGCAAGGACAACATCTCTTCCAGTGTCTAAGAAAATTGTTTCTGAACAAGAATCTTCAAGCTGCAACTTCTGCACTATCCAAAATTCCTTAGATCTGATGTCAATTTGATAGATGTTCAGGGAGGAAAACCCGGTCCGGGCAGACATGTCAGATGATATTGCTAGGTACTCGTATTGATCAATTTTGAAATATGTTAATCCGTTTATAGGCATGCCTGTAGACCATTTCCAAAATAGATCATCGGTATTCGCCTGATACCAGAGCACATCTTCACCAACGGCAGCTAGAATCATGCCTTCTTGCCGTTTTGACTCTTTATTCCAAAAACAAAATGATTCCAAGTACAAGATTGGAGCATTCACATGTACAACTTTACTATTTGCATATGTCATATTGTTTTTTTCAACAACCAACAGATCAGAATCTCTCAGACCAATAAAATATTCTTTGCCATCATGCTCGAAATGTTTCCATTCCCTAACATCCTCTCCCAAATCAAAGCTAAGGTCTTCAACGATATTTTGAAGTACTAAGACTTCTCGAGTGCGTCTTGTAGACATTTTTAATTGTTTTAATGTTTCGAATTCAACATCTTCGAAGGCATGACTTTCTACGACATTTGGCATTCCTTCTTCTAGTTCATCTTCCATTCCAAAGCCAACATCTTCGTTATAAAAGTTTGAGTTATCCGAACCAATCAAGTTTGCTAAAACACTTTTACTTCGAGATCGCAGTACAAAATATTGATCGGCTTTTGAGAACTCTTCGCCCTTTACATAGGTATTAGTGTCAATTGCCCTCTGAATTTCATCTCGAATTGCGGCTGTGGCTTTAAGATTTTTTCTTGTAACCACAACTTTTGAGGAAGTTTTATTTATACTATCATCTTTGGTCCATCCTGGTTGCACAATGACACCCTGGAAAAGTTTTAAGATAATAATGGTGAAATGAAAAAGTTTTAAATGCTGTGCTCACGTTCTGTAACTACTGTTTTACTATTAAATTATTATGACAGAGAAAAAAACTATACAAATAAATTTGTGATTGCTATACATTGTATTTAAGAATAATTTGTTCGGACTTAATTAATCCGTTTAATTATATTTTGACTACCCGACTTTTCGAATCGAATGGATTGCATTTTTTGTGGCTACGGGTTATAATGATTTGATTTTGGGTTGTCAATTTTCTCTTGTTCTCAAAGCTATACCAGTGCGCTGTGGATGGCACCTGTAGTTGTTGGAGTAGTGCTTGGAGTTGTTGTTGCAATTGCATTACATCTTTGTAATATTGTCTACACACAACACTAATTGCATCAGTTGGTTCGTTATGTTTTTGTAATTGTTTTTAAGTCGTTTTCGATTGGACGTTCGGAGTACTCTTTTTCCACTCTACTTTGACTCCTACTACTCCAAAAACCTCGATTGGCTGTTCCAAGCAATGTTTTCGGAGTGTTTTTCTGTTCCCGATTTCAAGGAGTAGATTTGAAACACATGCATACATACACAGTTTTTCGTCGGACTACTTGTCAAAAGTGATAAATGCTCGACGAAACCATTTCGTAAAATACGTTATTTTGACAACACAAGGTTTTCATATTCGATTGGAATCAAAAAAGAGTAGTGCAGTCCGAAAATTCAATCGAAAACGACATAAGGTTTTTATAGTGGATACCATGCACTTGCACTGCATGCTGGAGAGTCAATCTGGCTGACAATTGGTCTCAAAAGGACATTATCTTTATGTACTTTTGGTAAACCATAAAGCTTTAGTGGTTTAGGATACAATGGGGATCAAATTTGTATACAGTTCTATTTTTTGTTAAGTACATGGGATCCGCTCATTAATATCTTAAAGCAACAACAAAAATAACAATGAATTAAATGTTTGGTAAAATTTCTTGTAGTTTTTTTTTTCGCTTTAAAAATAAACTATTTATTCAATATCTTTACCAATTTTATCAATTATTTGTTTTAAAATAATGTATAGATTAAAATTATCCCAAAGCCAATATCATTGTTTGATCTTATGATATTGGAGCCGAAAACTTTTTTCCACAATCTTCAGCAGATATTTTTTATTAAAATAAAACTGGAATATGTTTTCTATTCTTACTAATTCTTTATTACGTCAATCTGCATAGAATAAAATTAATTCCAAGTCGATAGCATCATTCGTTCCCTAGATATTTGAGACTAAAGAATTCCAAAAATAGGTAGGCTATAGTAAAAATCGATACAATTAATAATGAGAAGGTGTAGGTAGCACCCAAAAAAGAAAAATCATTGGTCTTATTGCCCTTCGTTTGGGCGAGATTGGCAGTTTAAAAAAACAATCACTCAAACTAGAAAAAAAAAACATATTAAAAAACAATGACAACACGTGCAATATGTTGCTATAGGTTTCGTAAAGCCAGAAATGCATTCATTAATTTTTTTTTTTTATATCAAGTTGTTCTAGGACTATTTTTGAAGATACGAGTATAAACAAATAACTTAACCAACCTAGTACTCATAAAAACAAGGAAAAACTATTTTGATGAAATGAAAAAAATTATTCTATTTCAGTAGAGAGTAGAAATGAAAATTTAATTTTTTGCACATGAAAATAAAAAACGGTGGTTTGAAGAATCATTTTTGTAAAAACTGATATCAAGGTTCAAATCAGCGACAAAAATCATTAAAAAGAGATGTTGCACAAGTCTGCTTTATATCGGAATATATTTGTCATCTTCGATATTGGAAACGGCTAAATACCAATATTCCCATTTTTTGAAAAATCGATAGCTGAAAAACGTGTTGAAAATTTGTTTTATTTTAGTGTTAATATGCATATAAATAAATACTTGAAAAATACCAAAAATTTTGTTCGTTAAAATTGTTTTATGAATTTGAATAATGTATAGATACAGTAGGTTCATAATTGTATAAGAAAATATTTTTAAAAAAATTGCTCGAACGATTAAAACTTTTTTTCCATCCAAATATATTTCATCAAGAATTCAGATGCCATTTTTATTTTTCACCTAAGGAGTTGTTATTGCTAATTTAATTATCGTATATTCAGGCTTTTAACAATTTTCTCTCGTAATGTTCATGTCTTTATATACAATTTTTGTAGAGCCTCTTGAACATAAGAGCCAGTACGTGCAACCCAGTTTTGCATTTTATTTTGATAATCTTGAGACAGAGTGGGACGGCTATTAACCATTAAATAACTATAGGAGATATCGATAACCTATGGGACAAGATTTCATTTTCATGGGTTGGATATGTTTTTACCAACAAAAATTAGACCATAAGACTAGGTGACCTGATGGCAATCTAAATTAAACTGAGCTAATTTGTTAAGATATATTAAAAAATAACTATAAATACTTACCCTTCCGCCACTTGTTTTCATATCTATATCCGATTCGAAAGCTTGATTCAATTCTTTTCTTATGTCAGCTATTTCCTTCCTCTTTTGATCATCAATTTTGTGTTGGTCTGCATGATCTGAGTCTGATGAATGGGCCTGAAAAAAATATAAAAAAATATAAATTTGAGAGTACCTAATGTTTTGTTATAAGTGAAAAATAAATTCAGATATATATAAATCATTAGATTATAAGTAATAATAATATGAATAACCATTTGTACCCACCTCAGTGGTTTTAATAATAACCACTCAAAGTATTTTGAAAAAGTGTCATTATTCAGAAAAAATAAAATGCTAGCTCCTATAAGGGTGATCTAAAAATGTGGAACTTTTTTTATCACAACTTCAATTCTCAGGAGGTTTTTGTTGATTTGCCCTTCTAATTCTCCTCCAGTCATGAAGTTACACAATTTTCTTTTGTCAAAACTATTTTTCATTTATTTTCAGAACTTTAGACAGACAAATTTCATTGTGAGTGGTACCTACATTTCGTCCTTCATCTCATATACTGGCACCGCTTTTCGTTCCATTTTACACAGAGGCTTTTTGGAGATTTTGGATTTTGTTAAGACAATTGTATTGCTTTGTTTTGTGAACCATAATGATTTATAATTTAAAATTAAATGATCGACTGAACTGTTTAAAAAAGAACCAAATACCTATCTAAAGTATACGCCATTGCTTAAGTGACGACATGTGATAATCTTTTTGTTATAAAACACAGACCCTCTTTATTTAATTTGCCCATACCATCAGCTTTTTCATAATGTGTAAAATTGCGCTATATATTAAGTACCTTTATTCCAAACTGGATCAACATTAATAATAGAAATATATTAATCACAAAAGTGCACATTTTTTTTTACAAAAATATTAATTTTATTTGAAATTGATAAAATCCACTTATTAGGTCAAATCCACTTACATAGTGCATGCAAACTGAAAACATTCCTGCAATGAAGAGGATATTAATCAGCATTATTTGACAGAAATGTCGAACGTTTGACCAATTCATTCCAAACAGCAGGTTTTGTAAACAACAATACAAAAAAAAGTACAAAAATGATTTTTTTATTTACCGGTTAAGAAAATATGTTACTATACATAGGTACATATACAGTGAATCAATAAACAGTGCATACGAAAATGAAATTGAAAGAACACATATACCCAACATGTACAGTAGGTAGGTTGGTTACATTCACCTGATCATAAAAATGGTAAGACCAGAACTGCGCTTGCGGATTTCTGTCGTTGCGGTTTGAAAATTTGATCACATCCCTGGTATCATGTGTATTCATTTTCATTTAATCTCATGTGTTCTATTTTCTGCGACTGAATAATCGCACGAAAGAAAATCGCAAGTGCGTTCCTAGCCTTACTGCCTGAACAAAATGGAGACGGAGCTGCCACGGGAATAGCTGTCAAAATGCTGAATACACACAAATCCATAGATATGAACAGAACGCGACGCAGCTGCAGACGGAGCTACATACGCAGCTGGACAAGTTGGCCAACTTTTAACTTTTGCACGCAGTTTTTTTGACGTTTTAAAATTGTGAGCGCAACCAAGTGTTAACATGGGGTTTGAAGAAAATTTCATACTCTTTTTAATCTCTGATAAAGACGTAAAGTAATTTTAGCTTCCATTTCATCACTATCCACTTTATTTTTGTTTCATTTTCTATTTTTGTGTTGAATTAAACTTGCACAGCTGACTTCAACTGCCCAAAATATCAGAAAGCTGTACAGCACATTGTGGGCGAGTAAAAAAAGCACGTACAGCATTTTTTGACAGCTATTCCAGTTGCAGCTGCAGCTCCAGTTGCACCACTCTATTCTGGTCATGCAGTTAAAAATTATTGTTCTGTTGAACAACTTCGTTGATTGCTATCCATTTGAACCAGGTTGCGTTCGGGTCAACATATGTTGATTGGCATTGTCGATCAACACGTCTATACTTACTCAATACCGGTGACCAACGATGTTGATCTACACAAATCAACATAGTGTGGACGCTGCTTAGTGATTTATCAAGACTTTTGAGTGAAACCCCCTGTTTTCAAAAATATGAAACTTTTACTCGTTAGTTTACTGGCTACTTTTACTCATTACTTTGACTCGATATTCTTACACGTTACTTTAACTCATTATATTTACTTGTTTTTCTTAATCGTTACTTTAACGTGTAACTTTTACTCATTACGTTTACTCGTTACTTTTACTCATTATTTTTACTCGTTAATTCTATTCACTCCGTTTTTCTCAATTATTTACTCGCTTCTATTACATGCTAGTTTTATTTGTTACTTTTAATCATTACTTTTGCTAGTTATGCTTACACGTAAGCTTTAGTTGTAATTTTTGCACGTAAAGCTTAGTACGCTGCTGATGAGAAACGAAAAATCTCATACAAAAATGACACAACGAAATCATAAACGAAAAATTTAGTTCTACTTTTCGTTCTGCAGTACGATGGTTCCATGAACGAAATTGATAATCGTTGCATATTTTTTGGAGAAGTCTTTTACCCAGGCCATTAATTGTGTGCGAAAAAATGACACTTGTATTTTTTCATGTTTATTTTTGTTGTTTCTTTCATCGTGGCATTTGTTTTTGAATTTTTGAATTGGTGTAACTGTCAATGAATATTTTTTCGCTGCATTTTCGTAAGCATTTTGTTATCTTGTTGGAGACCAACTAAAAATTTCGTTTCATATCAGCAACGTACTAGGCTTAACTGATACCTGTTTCCTTTATGCGTTACCTTTACACGTTACTTTAACGAATTATTTTTTACTCGTTACTTTTACTAATTACTTTTACTCGTTACTTTTTACTTGCAATATAGGAACTATAAGTCAAGTTTTGGATTCGTGCAAACAAAAATTCGAGATTACAATTAAACATAACATTACGATAATAGAGAACACCAAAAAAGTGGGTGTCAAAACAAACATTTTTCTAAACTAAAAATAACGGTACCAGCCGTACAAATTTGTTTGGGCAATTTTTCAAAATCTTATTTTTCTCAAAAACGGCTCTACAACTTTTCTTTAAAAAAAATCAATTAATTTCTTTTGGTTAAAGCTACTTTCAGATGTGAAAATTTTTTTCAAAAAAAGGGTAATTAATAGTACCTCCCAAATAACCATTTTTTATTTTCAGTTCTTTTGATATCATAATTTTTTTTATATATTCAGAAGCTTCTAAATTATGCAAATACTTTTTTTTACCAAAATTAAAAAAAAAATATTTGTTTGGATTTATAAAAAATTTCAATTTTTTTTTTTTGAAAATCAAATACATATTCAAAACAGTTCTTTTGATATCATATTTTTTTTTATATATTCAGAGGCTTCTTAATTATGCAAATACTTTTTTTTACCAAAATTTAAAAAAAAATATTTGTTTGGATTTATAAAAAATTTCAATTTTTTTTTTTTGAAAATCAAATACATATTATGATGGATTTTTATAAATCTCGGTATTTAAGGTTTTTTTCCACTCCCTAAGGTATTTAAAGAAAAATGTTTCTTTATGAAAACATAACGGTTTCTATTTTTTCTAAAAAACAACTACGACTTTAATTAAACTTTTTCTGTATGCTAAAATTAGTGAAGTTTACCACCAAAAATTATAAAAATATATAAAAATATATAAAAATCAATTATTTATAGTACTTCTCATTAAAGCGGGCCACGATACTAAACCAAACGATACTTTTGTAAGTATCGTCTCGGTATCGTCAAAATCGAAAACTTTCAGTATCGTCTCGGTATCGCTTTCGGTCTCGGTCTCGTATAACTCAGTCTCGTAGAACAAAGTCTCGGTATCGATATCGGTATCGGTCTCACCTGGTTCCAGTTTAGTCTGAATCGCAAACCAGAATAAAATGCACGACTTGGTTACATGTTCTTGATCTAAAAGTTGAACTCGCTTGGTATTTCAATTTTGTAACTGAAGTTTATTGTATCGTCTCGATATCGTTTCGGTTTCCGATACTACTTCTCATAAAAAATTTTTTTTTAATATTGAATTTTTTCATTATCGACTGAACAGATTTTGATTATTTTTTTATATGCAAGTTTCGAATAATGTTAAAAAAACAGTTTTTGAACTTTCAAATTAATTTATTGAAAATTCGATAGGTATCTCAAAAACGGACTGACAAATTTTGCACATAAATAAACACTTAAGATTTGCATAACAAAAGTTTCTCTAAAAAGTGTTTTTAAATATTTAAAATAATTTTAAATATTTGTTTCCATAATATAATATTCAATAAGGAATTAGTATAGTGTTATTTTTTGTCATCTCAAACTTTCAAGAAAGTTCTTTTAGCTATTTTAAATATGGTATTTCATGCTTTCAAACATATTTCTCTCATAATGTTTATGTCTTTAGATATATAATGTTCTTAAACCTTCAGCGTCTTGAACATTAGACCAAGTACCTGCTACCCAGTCATGTATTTTTTTTCGTTGCATTTGCTTGTTACTTTAGTCGTTATTTCTAATCACTAATATTACTCATTACTTTGACACTTAACATTTACTCTACACTTGACAAAAAGAAGTGCCTCTAAAAAATGTTTCATATACCTGACCCCCTAAGTACTCCCTACATCATTGCATAGATACCTTCTTTTAATCTTTTATTAAACTTCGCTTAAATCGCGAGAAATGTAAAATACCTTCACCTCTTACCATCACTTTTATTAATTTTGATAACAAACAAATAAAAGAACTTCCAAAATGACTAACAACTTATAGCGTTATTCACCTTGCCTTGTCATATACTCGTACTTAATTGCATAATCTGAACTCGTTTCCCATGATGCTCACTTCCTAAATTGGTTTAGTTTTACATAACATTAAAATATGTATGTATATCTTTTTTAAACTATGATACATCTTATAAATTATGTAATGCAAAATAATAAAACAAAAATTCAACCAACACCGGTGACCAAGGTTTCTATTTTGAGAAATTATGTTGTCCAGCATAAACTGAACACTGATACACCCAGCAAATTATGCAATATGTATCTCTACCTAAAGGCAACAATTATGCTAGTGCACTTCTAGTCTTTTACTATTTACAAATTATATAAGAGAATATATTGTGAAAACAAGTTTGGCTTAAGAGAAAACAAGTGTCTTTTTATAAGGCAGCTCTTAATCTATTTTGCTACTGTTTCCCGTCTTGAAATAAGCATGAAGTCAATAACAGGGCTACCACTCAGAAATTTTATAAGAAAACTAGACCAAAATACTACAAAATACAAAATACAAAACATAAATATAAGTCCAATTTAAATGTTTATTTAAATATTTTCCTGTGCATAAACTGAATAAAATCTTAAAGTTTAAACTCACCCAAATGGCTTGAGTCTCAGAGAGTTAAGAGTTAAAACTAAAATGACAATCTATTTATCTGCTATTAGTCTGCGAAAAAAAAAGAAATTACTGACTAAACTGAGAAAAATATGAAACCTTAAAAAAAGAGATCTTTTATAAAATGAATATATATAAATACATATTAAGAAAAGAAACAAAATATTAATAATTTATTTTTAATTGATGAACATAGTAAAAAAAAAATCAAAACTAGAATGATGGCAGAGAATGTTTAAGTGGATCTCTACTTTGATTGTAAATGCTAAAAAAACACTACTATTTATCGTACGTGAAAATATTTAAACAAAACTTAAATTGATATTACAAGCTAAAATAATATTTCTTTTGCCAAAAGAGATTATATATGTCAGCTTAGACGCACAACGGCAACCACCACCTATAACATAGGTTGCAGCACCCCCCAAAAACACTAATATTTTCTCTCAATCAGTGCCTACCCCACCAAAGACATGATCTTACAGTGGGGCACATTGTGGAAAAAGTCAGTCAAAATTATGAAATCATATTTCATAACATGAAGCAGATGACTTGCGTATATACTACATAGAAACTGAATGCACGAGAGAAAGAAATGTTCGACAGCTAAAAAAATTTCAAGTTATGTTGTACTCAACTAAGAGCCATTTTTTTCACTTGTGCTCAACTTGAGGCAAACTCTCAAGTTGATCAACTTGAGAGTTGACTTTAACTCGAGAATTGAAACACAAATTGAAATTCCTTTTTCTTCACTAATTTGTTTCTCAACTCTCAAGTAGAAACTCACAAGTTGCCCAACTTCTAATTTAAAAAATATCCCTGGGATATTTGTGAAAATAATTAAAGAACTGTCATTTTAAGGACATGGGATGACAAAACAAGTTTGCGTTCAGTTTTAAAAACGAAGGTTGTTTTGATTTCGTATTTAATAAATACAGGGTGTTCCTCAATTCACCATTTATATTTTGGAGGATGATTTCTGATGGGATCATTCTAAGAAAAAAATTGTATGGGGGGAAATTTTATATATCCCTGAGGCAGGGGGAAATTTCTGAAAAGTTGATTTTAAATGGAAAATAATTGTTAAAATTCAGTACATACAATAATTTGCTTTATTTTTTTTCAAATATAATTGAGAAATGTCAAATGAAATGCAGAAAAAAACTTGACGTTTACGTGTGGGTCACATTCAACATCGGCCCTTAAAATTTAACTACCGTTTGTGTATTTGTTTTAGTAAATAATTATTCGGTCAAAATTAAAAAAAAAAAAATTGAATTAAAAAAAATAATAATACCTCGTGTCATGATGGTTAGTGCGTAGGATTGTCATGCCAAAGATCTGGGTTCAATTACCAGCCGCTGCCACCTAAAACCAGAAATGTTTTTTTCCGAGGTACTGCCTCTTGAGAGGAACTGACAAATCCTCCAACGGTATACTTGTCATGAATAAGTGCTTCTCATCTAGGTTCCCCCCATTCCTGCCTATAACATGCACACAAGAATGGTTGAGAGCTGTAAGTCACTAGGCCACGAGTAGTTGTGCCACCAAATTTATTTATTTATAAAAAAATGAAAATGCTTACTAACATAACATACTTAGAGCCATTTTGTTCACTATTGCTCAACTTGAGCAAACTCTCAAGTTGATCAACTTGAGAGTTGACTTCAACTAGAGAGTTGAAACCCAAATTGAAATTCCTTTTTGTTCACTAATTTATTTCTCAACTCCCGAGTTGAAAATCTAAAGTTGGCCAATTTCTGATTTGAAAAATATCCCTAGGATATTTCTAAAAATAATTCAAGAACTGTCATTTTAATTTAAATTTGAATTAATTCGTTCAATCAAACTGATTTTTCCAATTTTTCGGTGTTATTTTGTAAGAAATTGTTTTGTGTTTTGTGAAGGCCTAAAAACAAATCATTAAAGATATGCCAAACGTAATAAATCCTTGTCGATTTCAATATCGTCGGCTTAGAGTGTAAAGCGCCTAACTCCACATTTTTTTTACCATTATAGACCACTTCAAAAATTGCTAAAAAGTACAAAGATTTATCAAATCTCTTCAATTTCACTGAATATGGCAATATATAATATGTTGAAAAATATTAAATATAATTTTGGTTTCATTCAAATAATGCAAACACTTTGTTTAAAATATTTGTTAGTAAAAAATGCAAAATGTGAATTAGCTGCTTTACACTCTAAGCCAACGATATGTAGGTTGTTGGCAGTCATTTTTTTAATCGCGCCTTAGGTTAGGTGTGGTGATGATTTTTCTATATATGTATGTACATATGTATGTCATGTCGCTCGGATCTCAATGGTTGGGAATATAGGAAGCGTAAGAGGAAGGATTTAGTGTAAGCATTAGGTATGGGGGGCCTTCCTGAACCATCCTGACTTCTGAATGAAGTTAAGGAAGTTTTTTATTGGAAAAAATGAGACGTCGCCCCGTTCGTAGAAGAAGTATTTTTCGGGAGGATCTCTTCTGTTCTTCCTAGGCTGGGCCATTCAAAAAGAAAGTGAAATGACCCCTCTTCCACATTTTTGATACCCCCTGTATAAGTCTGATATTCTTGACATGTGGGTTCCCATTGAGTTGTGAACCGTAGAACATAAGGTTTCCACCCAATAGAGACAGTTGAGTTCTGCTAGGCTAATTGCGTCTTACAATGTATAAAAGTTAAAAGAAGAACATACACACATCTGAAGAAAAATGTTGGTATGCATTTTCAAAAGTAAAAAACAATATTTCTATGAAAACTCTCAAGTTTGCTCTGCCAACTTCTACTTTTTCTGGGAGTTGAGAAAATCTGAAGTTGATCAACTCTAGATTGAAAATCGGAAGTTGAAAACTTCAACTTTGAGTGAATAAATAATTTGTATTTGTATTTGACAAGTTGAAAATAAAAATCCTCAAGTTATGTTCAACTTTTACTGAAAAAAATCGCCCTTAAACCCCTTTCTTCTGTTTTTTTAAAGGATTTAAAACAAACTTTAATTATTAAACAAAATCTTCATAGTTCTACTATTTGCGGCGATTTTCCTATTTTACATTTTGAACAAAATTACGCATACGCCACAGTGTACCATTAATAAATGTTTTTTGTACTGTCAGAAAGAAAGGTAGTTCAAATTTCAAATTTCAGCCGTAAATGGCATTAATTATTAATTATAAGTATTGTATATAATCTTTAAGAAGATAGGATGAAATTGCATTTGGAGTTACAAAAGACAAAAAATATATCTTTAAAAAATATATATTTATTGGCCTACGCTGCGATTACTTCATAAGAAGTAGGAACATTTTGTTAGTTTCACATTTATTGAATTGTTACCTGATAAGTTTTAACTGATTTAAAGACTTCCATATCTATCGCCTTCTAATGATAAGCTTTTGACTGATGGGCATTTAGAATAAAATGTAACTATAGCTTATATCTGCTATGTTTGTGGTTGAGCTTAATGTTATTTAATAGATTTTGCTGTTCAGAGCCATCTGTAAAAAATTGGCACAACAGCTCGTGAAGAACCAAGGCCTAGTGACTTACAACTCTCAACCATTCCTGTGTGCGTATTTTCAGCAGGAATGGAGGGGACCTACAATTTTTTGCCGAGTCCGAACGGCTAGATGAGAAGCACTTAATCATGACAAGTATACTCTTGGAGGATTTGTCCTCCTCGCAAGAGGCAGTATCTCGCGAAAAAAACATTTCTGTTTTTAAGTGGCAGCGGCTGGGAATTGAACCCAGACCTTTGACATGACAGTCCTACGCACTAACCATCATGCCACGAGCTACTACACAGAGCCATCTGTAGGAAAACTTTATTGAATCTTCAAAACTTTTTATTTACGTGCTCTACTGACTTATCAAGAAGCCAAAAAATATGTGTATGTTTCAAATCGTAATCATATCGTAAAACCTGAAGATCAAAGAACATAAACGAAGAGCTACTTTTTAGTATTAGGTATACCTTTACATATATTAAGATGGATTCAATAAGCATGTACAGAAAAATGAGATCTCAAATGCCTCAGCAAATCTCAGTCTCGTGAAGAGGATTCCTCTGCAAAATTTCTCAGTTTTACTGTCAAACTACTGATCGGCTTGCTGATTTTGATATTGGATTGCCTTGCTGATTTTTGCTGAGATGTCAACATTTTTTAAGATAATAATAATACTTTTGTATGTTAAACACCTAAATACTCTTCATTCATTGGATTTATAAGTAACCAACTGAACTCTAATTATTTATTTTCCAAGTAATGATTTATAAAGCCCCACTGTATGCGTGGAGCAGCCACAGCTTGTGTAACAGCAATTTTATTTATTGAAATCCCCTTCCAGTTGTCTTGTCTTACTCTTGTGGCTGTTAGTGGATCTCTGCATAAAAGTTGGATAAAGTTTTCAGTGAAAAGAGATTCGAATGCACTTGGACAAAAAATAAACCTGCTAGTCAATTAATCACCTCGCAACGCGTCGAATGATCACGCATGCGCGCATTCGTATCCGAACTAGATACTTTAACTTTTTGTACGGATTTTTAAATAAGATATACTAAACATTGCGGGTTTTTCTATCTTAAAATATCCTCTACTGTTACTTTCCATAAATTGCAACGAGCATACCAAATCCATTCATTAAGCGAAGGTGCGGTGAAAGTCTTAAAAAAAAAAAACAAAACAAAATAAACTGTGTTGTGTAATGCTGTTGACAAAAATTATTTAGTTTGCTACTTTAATTATCTGCAATAAATTAATTTGGAGAAATTAATTCTGCCAGTCAAACGTGATTGAGATTGAGTTTTTAAGTTGAATAAATCAGATGATATTATAAAAACAGTACCTTCTTTATACTATTATCTAAAGTGCGGTGAAAATTAACCAGTTCTTTCTAGGAGAAGGACGTTATTTTTTTTAAAACCAGAAACACAAAGTTTTAAAACAAAAAGGTGTGCATTATTTCAAAACTTTGAATACTTAAAAATTAAATTAAATTAATCTAATAAAAGGAATTTGAAAAAATCATAAAATAAATAATAGCTAAATCAATTTGATGTTAAATATGCTGGTTTTTAACCGTCCGTCGTGTCGTATGTTGCAATTGATTTAGTGTAGTGCACTCATCTGTATAACTTTAATGTAGTTTGCGCAATTGGTTAACCTTACTGCCTTAACAGAATGCAAGATGGAGTTCGAATAGATGTTAAGAATGCTGTAGCCAGAGCTGCAAGAGTTGACAAATTTTTAACTTTTACTGCAGCATTTTTGACATCTATTTCAGCTTCGTCGCCTTATCTGTAGACGCAGTTAGTCACCAAAATCAAATTCTCTATGCGGGAGATCTTTTTCTTTGAATTTCGCTTCCTCAAGTATTAACAGTGGAACAAAAAAGTTTGTAGAGCTCTTCTTTGTTTAAAAAATTTCACAACGGGATTTATCGAGGGTTTGGAATCGAAAATAAATTTTTGAATACGACCAAATTGTGAATTTTATTTTCTTGCACAAAAATCTGATGTGGCATAAGATTTTTTTATAGCATAAACCATAAAGTACGAAAGTCCTTCAAAAATTTGTCGTAGTTTTTTTTATGAATTATTTATCTCATAACTTTGGCTGTATTTGCTGAATGGCGTTCGTTATGAACTTTGAGAGAGTTAATAATATTGTTTGAGTCTTACGATTATTTCTTAAGCGGAGAAATTAGTCAAAAAAACCATATCGGACTTAGAAAGAATTCTCTGCGCTTTTCTCAAGCCAAAAGAAAAGCTGTGTTACCAGCGTCAACTACATACTTATTATGGATAGTTTGTATAATGAAACTCCAAAATTTTCAAAGTCGGTTTTTATTCAATTCTAGGCGGGAGTGCAAAAATCATAACCAGAAAAAATACTAAAAGCGTTAAATTATATGGACTCGGTGATTACCCAGCTCTCAAATCGCTCAGAATGTCCATCGTGGCATGATGGAAAGTATCACAGCACACGTTATGTTTGGCACTACATGTCATCGGTATCCAGTTTTAACTACACGAAGTTGCCTGATCATTGATCTATAGCGCATATAGCTCTCGCTGTTTGTAGTTTCGTTTTGGAAGAAGAATTACGGACAATATTTAAATACACATGCAACAGTGACTTTCCTAAAATACATTTATGGGGCTCGTATGGACTGTCTAAAATCCAAAAATTAAGTTTATTAAGATAACCATTATGTGCCTCATCGATACATATTTTTTGTGAAAAGTCACGCGTGTCATGCGTGATACATTTCTCTTATCAATGTCCCATTGTTAATTTGTCCCATTTGATTATTTGCAAAAGTGGCTCAAAAAATCATAGTCTTCCATGGTGATTTGCCAAAATGGTTCCAATAACATAACGAAATTCGAGAACGCCTATGTTGAAAGTCCCTTATCTCCATCATTTTTTCAATTTTGTTGTCTTATTGTTTCGAAAACAATTTATTATTCATAACAAAAAACTACGAGAAAATGAGATGATAATTAAATTGTGTAAATTGCATTTTGCAGAAGTGATTCTCCTGCAGTTTTCAAAAAAGTAGGAAATAGAATATGAACATAACCAAGATTTTAAAAAACAAAATCAGACACAAACTTTTTGATATAGTGTAATAATTATATTCACCTACTTTATTTAAACCACAAGCTTAATTGCTGTGGCACCGGGTGTTTATGGTTATGCGACAGCGAAAGTTGTTGTGTGTTAAGCAAGTGGAAGTGAAAATAATCGTGATCACTATTTATACATTGTTAATGCATAAGCTTCTTCCTCAATCTTGTTTAAGGTCATCTCGTGTGACAGGTGTTTGTTTTTCAGCGGCATTTTCGGGAATTTTTACATGACGAATCACTATCTAAATGAATCATCTTACAATTAGTAATGTTTTTTTATAGAGTGAAATCGAATCTATGTACATATTATATAGCCATTGTATCAGTTAGATTTCTCATCAAAAAGTTGGGTACCAAAATGGCTTACATAATTCCGGCTATTTGGGTTTCCAAAAATCAACTAGAGTTAAAATAAATTACTAGACATGAGACTATGATCTGAACTCGAAACAATCACAGACATTAGGTGTGTTTTATTATCATCGGGATCTTGATCTGGATTAACATTTAACACGTAATACAAAAACAATTTTTGAAAATTTCGCATTATTTTGTTTTTGTATAACATTTAAAAGTTAATCCAGATTCAGATCCCGATGATAATAAAACACGGCTATTCTAGTTGCCTACAAATATTTTTCCTAGGTAGCCATACTTGTATTCTACTCTATATAAAAGAAAGAACATTAAACTTTTCTTAAAATTACTTTTTCTTTAAAAAAAGTTTTTTTTCAAAATCGATTGAGATACGAGGGTGGGTCAATAAGTCCGTGACTTTTGGAATAAAACACAGATTTCTTGATAAAAAAATAATTTTATTTTTCAACGTAGTCTCCCTTGAGCTCTATACACTTTGTCCAACGCTTCTCCAATTTTTGTATCCCTTCCAAAAAAAATGATTTGTCGAGGTCCTCAAAATAGGCCTTTGTTTGCGAGATGACTTCATCATTGGAGTCAAATCTTTTTCCACCAAGCCATTTCTTCAGGTTTGGGAACAAGAAGTAGTCGCTCGGAGCCAAATCTGGGGAATAGGGTGGATGAGGGAGCAATTCATGGATTTTTGCCATGGCAACTGCACATGTGTGCACCCTTGCATTGTCTTGGTGGAAAAGAAATTTTTTCTTGGCCAAATGAGGTCGGTTTTTTTTTAAATCGTCATTGAATCGGTCCAATAAGTTGGCATAATATTCCCCATTGATTGTTCTTCCCTTTTGAAGGTAGTCAATGTGGATTATCCCGCGTGCATCCCAAAAAACAGTCGCCATAACTTTATTGGCTGACAAACCCACCTTGGCCTTCTTTGGACCCGATTCACCCTTAGAAACCCACTGTTTTGACTGTTGTTTGGTCTCTGGTGTGTTGTGATGGATCCATGTTTCGTCCACGGTTACAAAACGGCGCAAAAACTCCTCCATATTGCGATTAAGCAACGCCAAACCTTCCTGTGAAGTTGTTACACGATTGCGTTTGTGGTCAACTGTGAGCAAACGCGGCACCCATCTTGCGGAAAGCTTTCTCATGCCCAAGTGATCATTCAAAATTGAAACCACTGAGCCATGCGAGATCCCTACGGCTTCCACAATCTCTCGCACTTTCAATCTTCGGTCGGCCAACACCATATCGTGAATTTTTTCGATTGTTTCGGGTGTAGAGACCTCACCTGGGCGTCCAGGACGTTCGGCATCTTCAGTGCTTGTACGGCCACAACGAAATTCAGTAAACCACTTTTTTACCATTGAAATCGATGGTGCAGAGTCCCCATAGTATTGTTCAAGCCTAGCCTTGGTCTCGGGAATGGTTTTTTTTCGCAAGAAATAATGCTTAATAAGCACACGAAATTAACTTTTTTCCATTTTCTCCTCAAATTAGTGAGTAGTCTGATAAAAATAGCTGTCAAACACAAACTAACTGACGCAGCAAGTTTAAATTTTGACAGGAGTCAACTGACAGATGCCTGTTGACAGGAGCAGTGTTTCTGTTTCAGTAAAGAGGTCAGAAATTCAAAAAGTCACGGACTTATTGACCTGCCCTCGTACAGTCGCATAAAGTAGGCTAATTTTTAGGTCTATATCGTTTTTCATAGACATTGTTTCAATTCTTATTTTCTATAACAAAATTTAATTTTCATTAGATTAAGTACAGGTAAAATAGTATGAGTACGTTACTAAAAATTCCTTAGAAAACAAAAATTGGTTCCATCATGAAAACATGAGAATGTAGAATGTAAAGAGTCTATAAACGAAAATTTCACATGAAAGGGTGTTTCTTTTGGGAAGGGAGAAGTTCTGGTCTTTCAAGTGGTAAAATTCACCTCGGTACAACCTAGGCAAAAAGCATAATGGCACATGTTTTCAAGGTAGTTTAAAATGCGGAATCAAATGAAATAATCCCCAAGTTGGTATGGCCTTAGTAAAAAAAATTATTGCCATTTTTAAGGATGATTTTTTTTTTTTTAGTATAAAATTTGGAACTGTGGTACAACTTTCACATTCTACAAAAAAGGACATAATTTAGTAAAATGTTCGTATGTTGTATATCGCACCGTTTTGATGTTATTCCCTCACAGGTGTCTCTGACCTTACTTTAAATTTTAAAGAAGTACTTTTTTGTAGAACGTGACATTTTCTTTCGATATTATAATAATTAAAGTAGTTTTCTGAGATATAAAAATAGCATCACAAATATTTGAATCAATATTTTACACCATAATCCACATTAGATGCCACATTCACAAATCAATTGCTTTGTTTTCTCGGATTACACCATCAGTAACACAATTGATGTGCATTTTATATCTTAACCCCTTTATTTCTTAAGCTAAATACATACCAACTAATTTATTTAAAGGCTATTATGCGACCAATAGATAACACAGGATTGCTTGTTGTTGATTAAAAATACTCTTTGTGAAAGTGCCTAGAGTTTATAAAATCATTAGTTTAATAAACTTAACCTGTAACAGTTCGCTTATAAAGGAACACCCATTACAGATGTCTGTCATCCCTCAATGGCCCAAAATAAAACCGACACAACTCAACAAAACTTATTTTTATTTAAGGCAAAAGAAAATTAAATAAAATTTTCCACAGAAAATTGCCGTCGTAATTAAACTAACTTTAACTTCATTTGTTCATAAAGGCTGTTTTTTTAGACGTGTGGTTTTCAATCTGGAGTTGATCTTTTTGACAGCTGTCACTTGATTTATACTCAGTTTGGTTTGCTATTTCATAACGAATAAACTTTCCTGAACAAGGTTTGAAAATCGTGTAAATTTATTACCAAAATCATGGTTCGGTTCACGCGACATCTCGAAACAATCAATTTATTGAAGGAAACTTTTGGTGTGACACCAAATATTCTTTTCTAAGGCGTCAATCGTCTCGGGTTTATCTGCGTAGACAAGTGACTTCACATAACCCTACTAAAAAATAAGCCCACGACGTTAGATAGTGCGCTTACCAAAAGTTTCCTTTAATAAATTGATTGTTTCTTAATATATGTCGCGCGAACCGAACCATTATTTTGGTAATAAATTTGCACAATTTGAAAACGTCTATTCATTATGAAATGGCAAACCAAACTGAGCATAAATCAAGTGACAACTGTCGAAAAGACCAACTTCGAAAAAAGTATTTCCAGATTGAAAATCACACGTCTAAAAAAACACCTTTTATACTAAAGTTTTCCTCCGGCTCGACGACAACGCGACGGTAAAATCACAAAAAATATTTTCTATAATGTCTGCTAACTTGTTTTTAAATGATCGGTCATCGATGGCAGTCACCCTCATCACGGGCGCATCGACCTTAGCCAGTTTATATTTCTGAGATCTAAAAAACTTAGAGCGCTCATTAATATAAACAGGATTCCCCAAAAAAATGTATCACTTTTCCCCTTAAAAAATTAGACTGAAATTTTTTGGATTCGCGTGTTCAATTACTCTTGGTTGCAGTAAATAAGGTACATAAGAAGAAAAAAAAATAGAGTTGTTTGACTTCTATGTGAGGAACTCTGTTAAAATTTTATTCTAATGCACTCAAGAAATATAAACTGGCTAAATATTTCAAATTTTATTTCGATTAATTTTTGACTGATTCCTATCAGACTATCAGCTTTGTAGTCGGTAAGAGGTCAATACACATGCATAATTTTTCTTAGCTACCAAGTAAATTTATTGTATCAAAACAGTCAGGGGCAAATAGACCCCAAGTTGTAGACCTTGTATCAGTTTTGGCTTTGAACTGAAGTAAGCGTTGTTATTTTATTCTCTTCTTTTATTACGTTAGGTTAATCACTATTAATTTGATGGAAAATTATTTCTGTTTTGTATTTTGGTGTCATAAATGCTATAGAGATAGACTACATTATTTAAATTGGCAGTAGAGAATTACTATTTTACATATACCTACCAATTAACTATTCGTTTTATTTTAGTACGGAAAAATGATAATTCAATCAGCATTATTCCAAGTGATAATAGTCACATTTATTTTGTGTACAATATCATCTCATCCAGCGATTCAGAAAGATTCAACAAATCTGCAGTCAATTGAATACTCAACGGATAGAAAAACATCAAAACTACCCGATGCAGCGGCAACGATTGAACAAGTACAACAAATTCTTCAAGCTGATCCAACTTTACCCAGGTTAACAAAGTAAGTTCTAATGAATTCAAAGCCAATTAAGTATTAAATTCACTCAACATTAATGAATGGACTTGGGCAATATTGTTAAGATTTAGAAGTTTTTGTATTTGTATGCACGCATCATGTGCTAGGTTGGTATGAAAAATAATAAGCATGCTAAATAGATAGATAGACTTTAGGAATTTATTAAAGGCGATAAACATTAAAAACACTCATTTATGTGAGTTAATGGGATATAAAAACAATGATTCCCCTTTTGATTATGAATTTAAATACAGCCGCATTTTTAGTGTATTTTTATCTGCCCTTAAAAAAAGTTGCTTCTTAAATACAACAACAGTCCGCATTGTTGTTGTTTTAAGCATGCTACTTGTTTCCCAAAGATAAAAATGAACTACAAATCGTGGCTAATACGTATCTATGTATGTTTTTACACTATCGCAAATTTGATATAAGACCGTCATAATTCAAAATTTGTTGTTTCAAGACAAATGCGCTTGAAAATTTCGTTGTCGTGAAGAAAAGGAAACAAATGTTGCAAATGTAGTGCAACAAATAATACCTGTGCTTGTATGAATGCTATGGACTCTGAAATCTCCGAACCGATTGTGACTTTTAAGCTTAGTTTGGTCAAGCCGTTTGCCAACAACAACAAAAATTTCACTTTAAACTATATCCAACAAGATAAGAATTCCTAATCATCAACATTCAACAAATCCAATCCTTAATGCTAAGTCTTCTACTTGGCTGATTTATCACAGTATTATATAGAATTTTTATAATACAAAATAAATCTTCTTATTAAAACTTAATATTTTTTAAATATCCAAAATTTATTTTTTTCCAAAATTTTGATTTGTCATATTATTAAAATTCTAGAAGAACTTTGTGTACAAATGTTGACTGCAATCGTTAAGTCAAAACTTAAGTCGTTAATAAGAAAATCAAAAATTAAAAAAATCGTTATATTGCAGGTACCGTTAATAACGGTTTTCGGTAATTTTTTTTCTCATCAAAAACTCCACCATAACTACAACAATACACTGATTTTTTTTATTAAAATGGTTGGAGCCGTTTTTAAGATAAATTAACTTTTCCTTAACGGTTGTATGGCAAGTACGGTTATTTTTGGAGCTTAAAAAAAAATTCAATTTCCCCTCTGGAGGGTTACAAAAAACATTAAGTTCAAAATTTGAAAAAAAAATCACTTCAGTGGTATTTTTTCCCCCCAGCTTGGACTCACTATAAGATTTGGGGTGGATGCGAGGTTCGTTGTAGGCAAAGTTTCTCTTTAATTTAATGATTCTGTATTTAAAGAACTTAAATTTATAGCACTACATCTTTACAAATATTTCTAAAAACTTTGCGTATTCATTGATATAAAGTTTGGAAATATCACCCAAAATTGAGAAAATATGACCAAAATTCTACAAAAACAATTTAAATGCAAAATATTTGGGCGATTTTTCTATTTTAATATTTGGTCACAAAGTAGATTTGGGCAAAATTTCCAATCTCTTCTTTGCTTTTGGGTGATACAAATTTTTTTTGGTTATATTTCCAAATCAATTTGGGCACTTTTTCCTTTTCCTTTAACGCCATTCTCTATCATCGTAATGATACTCGTATGTTTGAAACTTATCTAGAAATTTTTGTCTCCACGAATCCAAAACTTGCCCTATAGTAATTACAATCGCAAGTAAAAATCATATGGGAGCGAGAGAGTCTTTTTCCACCGTTAAGAAGAAGGGTGATTTTTTTAATTGACTTTAATAGAAACATAAACTGATAAAAAACAACACAAATTAAAAAATTACTTTGTCTTTTCAAAGTCAAATCTTTTGTACTTTCAATGAAAATTATTTTTAAACTCAAAATTAGAAGAAAAAAAATTTAAAATATCTTCTTACTCAAAAATAAGGAAGTATTTTCCTTTTTGGGTATAAGTTTGACTTTCAGTTTTTAATAATCCTATCAATTTGTGATAGAGTAATAGAGTACTTTAAATTATAAAAAGATTTTATGCTTCATGATTTTTGGGACGAATAAAGTACTGTTTTGATATTAAAAAATTTGAAACACAAAGGATTTTATATTTTATCATAAGAAGATGGCACAGAAAACTTAAACAGGGTATCCCCTTATCCCCTCCTCCACACTCTCAAATTACGGACTTAAAAACAGAATCGATTTCTATAGGTTAAAGTCGGATAGAGAAGTGTACAAAAAAACAAATTTTAGAGTTTAGAGCTTAGAGCTTAGACCAAAGGTATGACCCACGCAATTGTTCATTTCATTTTCCATTTTTTGTATTATCCTAAAGTCTTACTTGTAAATAAATAAAAGATATTGATTTAAGTAGCTGAAAATACTTATTTCATTTATTTATTTACTTAAATGCATTTCGGAAGCTATGATCCCACCAGTCAGTTAGCTTTTAAGTAAATTAATAAATAAAATACATAAGTATTTTCAGTTATTTAAATTAATATTTTTTATTTACTATATGAAAAAACACGTTGAAAATCTGCACTATCAAATCAGTTCCTACCTTTTACTGTTATACAAATTTTGAATACATGAAAACCTTACATTAATTGAAATCATCAATTATATTGGAATTTTTTTCATATTTTTAGAGGTGAAATCGAAGACCTATTCGAACAGGTCACAAGAGAAGAATACAAAAAAAGTGTTCAGCTTGGAGATGTTAAGCGAGCGAATAACATGCGAGCCCTCATGCTGGTACTTCCATTCAATACAGAAAATACAACAGATGAAGTTTTGCAAGTAAGTGAATCCTATTATAATAAATATCATACTCACTTACCTTTGATATGGTTATTTTTTCAAATAGGAACTCTATACACGCCCACCAATTACAAAAGTAATTGAAACATACTCCTCACCGCAGCTACAAAAATTTCAAACAACAGCTTCTCCTACCTCTGGTCAAGTTGAAATAATCGAAGTTGGAAATTTAGCTGCTACCACGTATAAGCCACATTTTCGATTAAAGGAGAAAATCAATGCCAAACCAACAACGTATCATCCTCCTAGGCCAGTTTTTAAACCTTTTGAGCCAACAACAATACATCAAGTGCCTGATCCAGTAGTTCCGGTGACGAGTTTGCCTTTGCTTCCTGATATAGAAGGGGAAGAAAATAAAGTGACACGGTACAGTAGCTCCTACAATGCAAAAGATGCTGATTGGTCACTTTTAGAAGGAGAATTTAATAATCGCATAAACTTCAACCAGAAATTCACACCCATGCCCGATCTTGCTGGAATTTTCAAAACTATGGGTATGGATCAAGCTGCCAAGGATGTACAACATAATGAATATCAAAAAGTTGCCAAGCCATCAATCTCAAGCAGCATACGACAGGCTAGTCTTGGAAATATAGACATTGCCGATTTTACACGAACACTCCCACCCCGCCCACACTTAGAAGCTTACAGTGAATTCAAACCTCTTAATATTGGGGAAGAGATCCGTATTCAACCCGATATCGAAGACTATTTGAATCGCTTCGGCATTGTCAAAAGAAAACGTAAGCAGATTAAACCAGAGGATGCTGGGGAAAACGAAAATGATAGAAAAGCAGCAAAAGTCAAACAACAAGCTATAAGGAGAATCGACACTGACATCAATGATTCTCTTCCACCTAAAAAAAACGACGAAGACCAACTAAGTAAATTATTGAACAACCTCCAGGAATTAGAACGTTTAAATGTAAGCCTAACATCTAATATGCTTAAGGCCGTTGAAGCTAACAACTCAAGCAGCGTAGTCCTGGGTCAAGGTCCCGACCCTATTACAGCTGATGAAGAATCTCGAAAAAATGATTTGAAACGTCAAAATTCGAGTGAATCGTCATTGTTTGAAACAAGTTCAAACTCCGAAACAGATAATGCAGATGATAGTTCAACGACCACTACGACATCTTCTGCCTCCGAAGATGAAGATGAGACTTCAACAAGTGAACCAAAAAATGGATCATTGACCGATTTAGAAGATTCATTCGGAGGACCAGATCCCATAACCGAAGACCCATCACCACCACCAAAGATAAACGGATTTTATTTTCTAGCTGATTGGAATTCATTCCTTGAAGTTGGAGAAGTTGATAATGATCAAGTTATAGTTAGATTTAATAAAACAGTTGGCGACCCAAGACGATTTTTAAAAGTAACGGTGCCTTAGACATACGAGTATAATATTCTGAAAAATGTGTATGTTTAGTTTGTTTGTAAATATTTTCGTCCCTTGTTTAGCTTTATAAGATATAAAAAAATTCTTTTCGGATATGTAAATAAAATCACTTCTTCTATATGAACATGACCCGGCTTATAAGATAAGAATTCTCGTGAAGACATCATTTCAATTGAAAAATTTCTGATGATTTTAATACAAACTGGAATGACTGCGATCTCGGCAGGCACGGATACAGGGTGGGCAGTGGCAGTAGGTAGAATTGCCCGCCCTGGGCAAGAACGTTTCATTCTACGTTTATTAAACTTATTCTTTGCAGCCAAAAGAATTAGTTTTTTAATTCTTTTTGATAACGCATCCGATGTATGTATCTCACCTCTCCCAGCTGAGGCTTACCTTAAGACACGATTCTGGTGGTTCGCGAGGATTGCGTCACTTAAATTAATGCGTTGTAGGAACCTCTGTATTATTAAACTCACAATCACTAGAAGAATATTGGAGAGAAACCAGAAAACGGAAGTGGGTCAGTCAGCAATATTTGAGGCAATAAATTGCTGTGTAAAGCTTTATGAAGGGGTGAATACTCTAGAAACAATTTCGCATTGGCGTGACCCCAGCACGGATGACAAAGCTACATGGAAATTGCCCTCCCCCCCTGAACAAAATACTCGAATCATGCCTGGGTCTCGGTCAGTTATAAATTATTATTTATTAAACGGTATTGGTAAAACCAACACTTTGAACCATATTTTGTCGACTTGATTAAATATACATACATAATATTCAATTCTTTGCCCATATGTATGTAATTCTTTTTTACATATGTATGTAATTAATGTATGCTGGTATATCCGTTGCATTTTAATTTAGGCGCCAGTTATAGCTATCATTGAAACTAATCATTGAACATTTTGTTTATCAATTTTAAGGCATTTTGAAAGGGAAATCATTTATTATTTCGATGGACAGGTAAGGCAAAATTATTTATTATTTTGATGGACAAATAAAGCTAAGGACTTAATTAATATTTCTAGCCAAAAAAAAATTCAAATAGGCCCAACTTTCCACATACATTGAATTTTAAGATTTCAATGACTTTGACTTTGTCATATTGAATTTTTATAGTAATTAAAATTAAAATCAAATTTAAATCTATATTTCATTTCTGAATACAAGCATGTACAAACTAAAAGATGTAAATTCTACAACTCATATGTACTATGAATAGGTACTATTAAATAAATACAAATACAAATACAAATGATCATTGGTAAGGTAGTTCAATCATTGAAATAAGAAAAGTCTTATTATGTGAAAAGAAGGGCCCATTTGAAATTTTTTTGACTAGAAATATTAACTATGTATGTAAGTCCTTAGCTTTATTTGTCCATCAAAATAATAAATAATTTTGCTTTCTAAATGTCTCAAAATCAATCATTAAAATTTTCAATGATGATTTTCAATGATAGCTATAACTGGCACCTTACTCAAAGGTATCCAATACAATATATAATAATGAGCTGGGGAATGAATCAGACTCAATTTTGACATTTGGCTCATAGTGAAAATGTTAAAATTTAGTTTGATTCCCTCCGCAGCTCATTCGTCGGATTCTGTAATCGAGGTTTTTATTATTTTTCTGAATACACACAAATCCAATAACAGGAACACAATACGACGCATTTAGGCCAACTTTTAACTTTTGCAAGCAGATTTGTTGACGTTTCAAAATTGCGAGCGCAACCGAGTGTTTACATGGGGTTGAAGTGAATTTTAAACTCTTTTCAACCTCTCACAAGGAAGTTAAGTAATTTTAGCTTCCAATTCATTATTATTCATTTTAATTTTTATTTTTGTGTTGAATTAAATTCACGCAGCTGCCTTCAAATGACAAACATTTTAGAAAGCTGTACAGCACATTGTGGTGTGGGTGGGCGAGTAAAAAATTCACATACCTCATTTTTTGACTGCTAATCCAGCTGCAACAGCATGTTCAGTTGCAGCACTCTGTCTATTCTGTTCAAGCAGTCTGTTTTCAAACCTGAAACTGAGAGGGGAACATCATATGTTGGCAATCCCAAAATTTGTCGATTCCAAATGTTATGGTGTTTGTTATTACTTAAATCAATAACTTCTTTTTCCAGTACAAAATTTAATCTAATGACATCTATGATCGATTTCAATCTTCGTGAAGATTATCTTCTTTTAGATTAGAATTTTTGGCTCTATTTTGTTTCAGTCTGGTTCATTTTAATTTTTAATTTTGGTGGGGGTAAAAACCCCCATTTACTCGGCATAATACAAGCTAATTCTTAATCTAACTTAAGAACTAGCAGCCGAATTTATTAGATTTTCTTAAAATGCCTCTTAAAGGTCATTTAGTTAAGTTTGCTTAATTATTTAAGTTGCCTTTAAATAACGTTACTTAAATTCTCATCTATAATCAATTTTCCATTGCTACTTAACTAAACGATTGAAATGTAACGTAACGTGAGAAAACTCACTAATACATGTTCTTTTCAGCTATTTTTTGACAGCTTGCAAACAAATGCAAACAAAAGATGAGCACATGTATTTATAAGAAAGAAAGAGAAGCAACTGGTATACTAAATGCAAACGAAATGAAACATGATTCCATTTTGGTTTCTGATGCTTTGATGCTTGTGTTCAGAAACTCTATTCAATTCTTTGATTCACACCTTGTTTTGATAGAAAAATATGTTAATAAATCGAAACAATTTATTTTACAATTCATTATACTAAAGGAAACCACAAATCTTAAAACTTTCATTAGGTACCCACAGCAAAAAAATGAAAACTCTACCCACAAACATACATAGGTATACCTATATTTCTGAAATAAAAAAAAACCATTAGTCTCGAATGTCAAAATATGTTTAAGATGGCTTTAAGTAACCTTTAAACTCGTTGAATGGCGTTTAAGTTAAGATGCATTTCAGTAACGTTGCTTAAAAGTGAAAATTGATTATAGATACCGATTTCGCACTTAAGAGCAACTTAGAGGCATTTTAAAGTTACGAAGCCTTTAAATTTTCTTTATAAATACGGCTGTAAGAACTTAAGCTAACGTTAGTGAGGGGGAGTACGATTCAGAAGCCGGAGTTTTAAGGGAGGAGTACTGAGGATAAAGTCGAAGGAGGACAAGTTGGAGTTAACACCCCGCAGCATGCGAGAGATAGGTTCGTTGGAGCCATAACAGGTTCGGTGGGTGGGTATGTAAAAGAGACGAGTGGTACGTGTATGACGAGGGTTAGTATTAAAAGAGACAGAGTTGTAGAGCGACGTGCAGTCAACGGAACCGAAGAGTATTCGATGAATGAAGAGAATGTCTGATATATCTCTTCGTTCCTTCAACGAGTTCAGGTTGATTAGTTTAAGGCGGTCTAAATAGGGAGGCAGAATAAAAGGATTATTCCATAATAGACCTCGAAGAGCAAAGTGTAGGAAACGAATACGTACCCAAAAAATCCCCTTCCAAATCAATAGTGTTTAGCTGAGAAATGCGTGCACGAACACAACAGGAATTCATTTTTTGACTTGTTAGACAGTTTCTTAAAAGTCGTCAGTAGTTGGAAATATGCCCTTTTTAATTTAATAAAATATCATTTTAGACAAATCTTAGACAACCAATGCCGTTGTCCAAGTTAGTTAGAACCTTTAGGACAACAGTAAACAAAGTTTACTAATAACGCTTTGGAGTTGGAGGTTGGACGACTGTCTAAAGTTAGACAACGTTTATGAATACGACTGATCTTTGAGCTTACTTTAAGCTCACTACAACAAAGAATTCTGATGAATTGTACTCGTATACCATTGGAAAGGTATTGTCCCACAGATGTGCGTATTATGCACAATACACCATATTAAAGGTTACATCACTAGCGTTTACATTTTTGTTCAGTTCTGCACATACGGCAAAATTAGTGGAAAATGGTGGATCCCATGACGTGTGATTGAAATTTGTTGTATGTTATATGTGTCTTTCCTTGTTACTTGTTTCGAAAAAAAGATTGTTTCGAGCTATTTAATATTTATGATTATTTTTGTATTACTTTGACAATAGACTAATTGGTTTTTAGTGTTATTTAAATTATTTTTTTCGTGTTGTGTTTGTTGTTGCTGTGATACGCCGGAAAAATCACGAGAACGGCCATCTTGAATTTTTTTAAATCTTTTTCTGTACTATGCGTATTATGTAAACATGTAACGATTGTTTGATTTTTTGTTGGGATAATTGATTTCTATCTTTTTAGAGACTAGATTTAGAAGTATGAAATTTCGTTTTAAACAAAAGAAAATGGGTGAACACAAGTTTTAAATTTTGCTAATTGCCTGAGGCCTGTACCAAAATACTAGAAGTCTTTCTCAAGAAGTAATATCATTTTATTTAATCATACCTTATGAGTATGAAGGTGAAATCCGATCCTTTTTCACCTTCGATATATTTTACGGATTCCTGAAAAAGACGACTTACATAAAGCATTTTCGATTGGTAATCTGAGTAAATCTCAGAAAACATTTTTGTTTTTTGATTCTTAAGTTTAATTTTAAATTGAAACAAAAAGTTTCAATAAAACTAAAACTGTATGAGATCTAACCGAATCAAAGCCAAATCAAATATGGATGAGGAGTACCTACTCTCTTCTTATTAATTTATCTTAATTTCCTTTCAGTCAATTACATTTTAAAATAATTAAAATGTTAACATAATTTTAAAAGTTTTATTTTTTGTAATGAATAAATTAATACAATAAAAAATATTGCTAAACTAATAACATTTAAATAAGTCAACATATATTACAACAAGTTAAAAATATTTACAAAAATTATTTACACAAGGTTTTTGACAACGACCAACTGTGGATTACGTTGATATTTTCATGCTCTCTATCACTTCATAAATTGTATTTGTTTGATAAAAATTACAGGCGACACTGCAACCTTTTAAGCAATATTGACTGTCATTGCACATTGATCTGGCAAGATCCACTCGTGCCATTCTGACAGCTCGACAATAGTCCCAGCACATAAAACAGTTGGGAGTGCCTCGGCAACGGAAATATGTCATAAGTTGACCACGCCACTCGGAGTCTCCAAGTATCTGAAGAAATAAAAGATAACGATTGGTTAGGTTTATCAAAATTGTATTCTCTCCATTTTTGTGGAATTATTATGAATAATTGAAATATCAAAAATGTTCAGATTTAGGTTTTTTTTTTCAAAAAACTTTAACAAGCTGCAGCAAAATTACCTCAAAAATACATTTTTGTCTGCAACTCTGTATGACATCTTTCATAGCTGCACCGTAAGTTTCAGGTCGTATAACTGTAGCATCACAATTTTTTACTAAATGTGAAAAACTTAATAAAAAGCAAACTAAGAAAAGACTTCGTCGGAGGTTCATTTTGAAAATAAGTATTTAAAAAATTAATGAAGTGTGCACGGTACGGAAGTTCAATAATGTATGAATGCATTTGTACGCTGCTTTCGATTTTTATTCAAATTTGTCTACCTGTAGCGGAAATTGATAATAAATAAAGGACATCCGTTGTGCCGCAAGGGTTATTCTTCATTCCAACGGCCTAAGAAAAATCAGACATAGATATTTATATGTATATGACGATGGGAGTTACAACTCAGATTTAAATTGGTAGTTAATTACCATTGTCTGTTCTTTTTCTAAAGCGGGGATTTTCCAAAAAAAAATTCATTCATAATAAATTTAAGATAGACTACCTGAATTTTTGTTGATAGCGCGTGCCCGATTATCACATAATTACTTATCGACAAAAAAAATCAAACAAATTGGACAGTGTAACAATGAATTTTACAATCAAGGTAAGCCATACGAATGGTATGAGTGGGTCATAAAATTGACGGATTTTCATGACTGGCGTCTTGTAGATATAATAAAGTTTTTTTTTATAAATTCTCAATGAATTATATCATTATGTTTTCTGTTCAACCACTTTGGGTACGCACCTGAAACCTTTAGTGGTATAAATTGAACATTAAACGAGATTTGTTTATTTTTTCTAATTGTGTATTATTTTGTGTTAATATTGCCCAACGACCAACGTAACACTGCGAAATTCAAAATTTTTGGATGTTGTAAGCCTAGCTGGAATTTGAAAGTTCGATCCCAAGTCAAATAGATTGATCATTTGATTCAATGGGACAACTTAAGAACTCAGAGGATCTGTACTCTCATATCAACAAAGTATCAGTGATGGAAATCGACTTTTGGTCGATTGTACTGAATAGGGGGTTCATGGATCAACATTATACAACATTGCTTGATGGAATCGGAATTAGTTTTTAATATATTTTGAAAACCATACAACAGAGGTTGACAACATGGTTTTGTTGCATTTAAATGATCAAATATCAGTGGTTGTCAACAACGTTGGACAAGATGTTGATCCATCATCCATGTAAGCCCTCCTAATGCTGAAAAAAAACATTAAAGACTAGGCTTGTGGTTCAGAGATCAGAAAGCCATACGCGTAGAAAGGGGGGCAGCCCACCTTAGAAAATGGATTGTCCAACTTAGAAAAATCTACAGTAACATTTTTCTGATTCTAATAACCACCGAAGAAGCAAGATTTAAACTGTTAAGGAAGTTTCAGACAGAAAATTTATATTTTGCTTACGGTTACATGTGGTCGGCACACACAAACAATTTTTTTTCCAACTTCATTTTGTTCGTATTTAAAAATCGTTGACTGGTTTTCATTTTTCTCAAACCGAGTTAACTGGAACGAAGTTGGTAAGGTTAATTGTTAACAAATTTAAAATTTGGAAATATAAATTGTTCAAAAATCGTAGAATGTCATAATTTTCAAATCCATCGACAACCGAATTCAAAAATCATAAAAATCTAATAAAATTAGTTAGGGGTTGGGAAAGAAATCAATTATCAGTTTTGGACTACATTCGGATTTAGTATTTCGATATAGACTAAGAGCCGGTAGCATTTGGATCTCAAGAAATAGATCACCCAAACTTTGAAGTCCTTACAAACGGTACTCAGAAACAGTGCTATCTAAAACTTTCCAATAAGGCTCCAAACTTCAAGTTTAATTTGCATTTTAAGAAAAAATAAGGTTCAAATTTTAAGGTCCCGAATAAATTAGTTTTTTTCACGAAGGTAAAATTATTTTTTGATTTCTTTGTCAAATTTTGAATTGAAAGTCTTTACGGATTTTTTTTTCAGATTTCTTTTAATATCTTTGTATGAGGTTAATTGAAAATATCCGTCAAAAATATTTTAAGAAATAAAGAACATCAATAAAATTGATTTCTTAATCATTTAATACTCATTTATTTTCAACTTATTTATTTTTTGATATTTGCTCATTTCAAAAATATCATTTTCTCAAGCTTAGAAAATAAAATGCATTACTGGATCGCACGTACTTGCTCTTATGTTCAAGTTGCTTGGAATTAAGAATTTATAAAATATGAAAGTAATTATACAAAATATAAAAATGTAAGAAAAGCATATAAATCGTTTTTTTAATTGTATAGGCAACTAGTTAAAAAACTAAGAGCTCAAAAACAAGTATGCCATTTGATTACTTGAAAACATATGAATATGTGCATAAAAAAATTTAATTAAAATTCATCTACTCACTTTTGAAAATTTTAATATTTTTTTAAAACCCAAGATTATTTTTTTTGAAATTTTGATATGCGATGCTATTAGTACTTAATGAACAATTTTGCAAAAAAATTTGACTGAAATCGTTTAAGCCGTTTATGAGAAAATCGAAAATTAAAAAAACCATTTTATGGCAGGTACCGTTAATCACGGTTTTCGGTAAATTTTTTTCTTATAAAAAAGTACACCATACGGTAATTCACTGATTTTTTACCGAAGTCGTAAGAGCCGTTTTTGAGAAAAATAAGCATTTTTCCATGTGAAGAGTTACAAAAAACTTTAATTTCAAAATTTGAAGAAAATTGCTTCAGTAGTTTAGGCTTTTTTCGTATTCTCTGTAATCGTTATATCACGTTTCATTGTTATATAAACTTTTTTTAAGAATCCAAAACTTGCCCTTTAGATAGGTTTTATAGGGCAAGTTTTGGATTCGTAAAAAAAATCGCAATTAAAAAGGAGATTTTGGAGAATAGGTAATCTAAAATGGAGAGAAGGTAATCTAAAATTTATATAATTTTTCACAGTTTTGAAAAGTTTTGAAGACCGTTTTGGTTCATTCCGTTTTGTTTAGCTGTGGTCTTTTTTAAGGAGATATTTAGCATCTTAACACTATTGTGCCGATACCGATACCCTCTCGTTACGATTAAATATTAAGAAGCAATGAGAGGGTCCAAATCGTATCAGGTATCGATGATGTGAATATACTCATTGAGGGAATTTATACAACAGCGTAAACCCATCGTAAACGTTGTAAAGTTTTCAATTTCTTAATTCTGTCTCAATTTGTATGGAAAATTTGACAGATTTACTAAGCTTACCACTTTACTACATTAAGGGTATTCATGCATCGTCGTAAGTTTACAAATTGTGTAAAATGATAAGTTTACGCAAAGTGCATGAACGACCTTTTTTATACATTTGATTAAATGCTAGGTAGTTCAATCACAGTAAGAGTCACACTAACGTTTGGATAAGTTTAACCAGTTTGGTTAATTTTACGCAACCAAATCCTTTGATAAGTTTAACCAAATTGTGTAAATCATTTCCTATACTAGATTTGACAGTTCATTAACCAAAAGATAAACTTATCCAATTTGTAAACTTATCTAGGGTTTTACGAAGTTGCATGAATACCCTTATTAACGATGACTTTACGCTGTTGCATGAATACCCTTATTATTTCTTGTGTAAGAATATTTTATCGTACCGAGACTTTATTGATATCAGAACTATAATGTGAATCTAGCTCAATCGATTAAAACCTCTGGAAGCTATGAATTTGTGTCTCCCAGTAGGGCTAACTTTAATTTAAAAAAGCGTTTACAACTACAGACTACAATGATTATGAAACGTGTCTTCTTTAGTTAATATTATTTTGAAAAACAGATAAGAAAAAAATGCAAATTGTTGCGAAAAACGGGGTTTGAATGTGAAAAATGCACATATGTGTTTGAATTTCAAATTACCTTAAAATAAATAATCGCGCTTAAAGCGCATGACCTCTTAATGTCTTATTTAAAATTGGGAGCGGGTCAAAATTCTGGTTTTCAAATTCATCTTTTCAACTTTTTTTTTCAAAAAATTATGTTTTTTTTAATTTCAGGCGATTTCCTTTTTTCTCGTCAAATAACCTTTGTTTTATGTACGGAAATTTACAAAAAATATATTAGTCTAACAGCCAACAGCAAATTTTGGGAGTGGATGTAACCAAAATATAAGTACATGTCAATATAATCTGTTTTCCTTTGGAGGTGGCAGAGTACTTCTGAGTAGATGAAAACCCTAATCTAGTACTACTATGGCAAAGTACTTGCAAGTACTTCGCCACCTCCAAAGGAAAAAGCCTATAGATTTAAGTGTCTTGATATGGAAAACAAAAGTCTGACATAGTTAATTCGCAGCTTTTGGTGGTGGTTCAAAACCGTGATTTTTCCGATTTTTGTGTGATGAGTATAACCACTTCAATTCATGTATTAAATATAGGAAATGACTTTCTTCATTAAGATTTCGTTGCAATTTCCGTTAAATATTGTTCCACTTGAAATCTCAAAAGTTTTCAACCGAAATCCCAGATTTCATTTTGCTGGGGACATAGCATAAGGCCAATTTGCTGATACGAAACTTAACCAGCGGCTTCATTAGCAATATTTGAGGCAAAAAATATCTCACTCATTGCTATAGTCTTGAATAATTCAAATGGAATTGCCTTTGTTAATGGCAGCGGCAATATTGCCCAAAAGATGGGAGGCAACTATTGATTTCCATCATTGAGGCAATAAATTGAAGCAAACTGGGCTTCCATGTGATATTGACTAGCTTTTTTATGATATTTTTAAATTGAACGGTAGAATATGAGAACGCAAATGACAAAATATGAAATCAAAGCATTTGCAGTCAACTATATTTCTTAACACATATTTTATAACTAAAATTATCTGCAAATAAAAATGACCACCCAAGCAAAAAATTGTCATTGCCATTCCTATTGCCATCACCTCACATATTGCTAATGAAGTCACAGCGTTAAATATTTAGGATAAACATTACCCCATTGAGGCAGTAAATTGCCTCACATATTGCTATTGCCTTGAAAAATGCAAATGGAGACACTTTGTCAATGGCAATATTGCTCAATAAATGGGAAGCAATTATTGATTTCCATCGTCAAGGCAATAAATTGAAGCGGGCTTTTGAATGGCTTCTTCCCCAATTTTTTCAATAAAAGTGTAAAAATTGAGATGGTACACGACAAAATTATCGTGAATTAAAATATTCCATGTTTTCAAAAATAGGGTATTGATCTTAGGGCCATTTGTTGTTCAAATATTTAAATAAATTAAATAAATTTAGTGGCACAACAGCTCGTGAAGAACCAAGGCCTAGGGACTTACAACTCTCAACCATTTCTGTGTGCGTATTTTTGGCAGGAGTGGAGAGGACCTACTATTTTTTGCCGATTCCGAACGGCTAAACGAGAAGCACTTATTCATGACAAGTATACTCTTGGAGGATTTGTCAGTTCCTCGCAAGAGGCAGTACCTCGCGAAAAAAACATTTCTGTTTTTAGGTGGCAGCGGCTGGGAATCGAACCCAGACCTTTGGCATGACAGTCGTACGCACTAACCATCATGCCACAAGGTACTACAAATATTTAATCCTCAGCAATTTTAACTCACCGACTCCTTGAGATTAAAAATTGATATCGCAAGAAATAATGGATATGCAATGCACTTACTTGCGATTATCAATCATGCGATTCTTTAATCGCTTAAAATACAACATACGGTTTTTATTGTGAATGCACGCACAAGCGATCGATCATCGATTTAATTTTACGACTGAAAATATGCTCAAATAAATAGATTTGGTTCCATTGTTTAATCACTGTGATTTAAAAAGTAGCATATAGGCTCTCTTAAACCAAAGCGAATGCGGAACGATTCGCCGCGAATCATTCACAATAGCACAAAATATGACAAATACACAACGCTAAACAACAACAAAATTCGTCGTCGCTCCGCATTCGCGTCGGTTTGGGAGAGGTTATTGTTATATTTATTGTTATATTTCATAAATCATCATGAATAATTTCGCAAGTTTAAGTGCTTTTTCTTGGGTTCTGGATAAATAAAAATGAAATATATTATAATGTATACTATGCTCGTAGGAGGAAGAGAGATTTAACTAGGCGGGTTCGTTGGATGTATCTGCATCGTAGCAACACTGGCTTAAAGTGGGTATGCGGCCATAGCTGCTGAGATTGTTATCCTCATCGTCTTCTTTGACGATTGTGATCAATCTGTGGAAGTCCATTGATGGCAAAAGGAAAACATTCAGTATTTATAATTTTTTTAAATATGTAAATTAAAAACCGATTAAAAATGTTTGTTTTTTTGTTGATTGTTGTTTGATATTTTATTCACATTGCTCAAATTTTTTTTTTCACTTTTTCACTGAGCTGTTGAACCACGGTTCAAATATATTGAACTTTACAAAATTGGAGAATTAAATGTTGCCTGGTTCAGCTGTGAGTTAAGTCCTAAAGCTAAACTTCAATTGAACAACACTTCATTCGAGTTGAACCAAGTGTGAATTTTGAACCTAGGCTGACAACGATTGTACAAGTAAACATTTTTGAACCACGGATCACAATTTGAACCACGTTTGTACAACCGGTGTCCTTAGTCAATGAATCCATAGTTTGAATTGTTTACTATCAAAATCAATCATCAGGCAATATATATTTTCCCACCAGAGCGAAATCCCCAATTTCAGAGATTTCAGCCCAAATCTTCACATTTCCCCATATAGTTCTGAGATTTCGAAACGCGAGATTTCGTTGAAATCTCAATAAAATTTTATAACGATGTGAACTCTTCCTTATAAATAGATCCGTTTTAAGCTTTCACCATAGAAAGGTGAAAAACGTTTTGATAAAAATTCTGATCTTTCACTCCACCGCCAAGCAGGCAAAAAGAGAATGTATGATATTGCATTTGCCATTTGAGCGGAAAGAAACACAAACACATATGCACTAAACGATATAGTTGTTTATGTTTATATGAGACGAAATCTGGTTTCGGCCACCAATTTGAAATCTCGAAAGTTTTTTGAGGAAATCTCGGGAACATAGTATTAGCTCCATTTAACCAGAGTCATTGGAAAAAGTTGATTGTGTTTTTTTTTGTGCATAATAATGTATAAATTATTCAACCCAAAAAATTTGCCTTGATATAAGTCCTCCATTGAGTCATTAATGCACCCTTAGCCTAGTAATTGTCCACCTATTTTTTGCACCAAATTGTATAAAATTGAAAGCAAAAAATGTTTGCCTTGGCCAAAACTAATCATTGAGTAACTAATTAACCCTAAATAAATAAACTATAGGCCTACAAACAGAAAATAATAATTTTTGGATGCAAACCCGTTTGCAAGCTAATAATGTTTTGAGGTGAATATATACTTTTTGCAGTGTAAGCCCACCACCCAAAAAAAAATTTTGTACTCACCATACTTTTTTCGCATGCAAAACAATTGTCGCTCCAGTGTTTTGTATAACATTTTATGACAGCAATGGTTTTTTTTGCATGAAACTGTAAACCAATCTTGCAAACATTAAATTTTGCATTTCAATTATTTTTAACATGAGAGAGCAATATAATAGATTTTTCTTGCACACTGGAACTGTAAGCGGGCTAAAAAGAAAGCTTTATATTCACCAAACATTTATTTTCGTGCAAAATAATGAGGGTATTTATGCAACAGCGTAAAGTCGTCGTAAACGTTGTAAAGTTGTAAACTACGTTAATCTGTCAAAATTTTCATACAAATTGTGACAGAATTACAAAGTTTACGATGGCTTTACGCCGTTGTATGAATGCACTGGCACTGATATTCTTTTGGGAAAAAGTACTTTAGCATTTGTCTTTGCTTTTGCATAAAAGTTTTTTACAGTGTTAGCTGTCGACAAATATAAAAAATATCGTTTACCCCACGGACTTTTTTTTTACAAAATATTGTTTGAAATGGTATTTATAAACCCCTTCCAAGCAATGTCTTACTTTTGACACTTTTTTCAACCTTAAAAATGTTGTTTATAAACATTGTTTCGATTGAGTTACCGCCACTGAAATTTGTTGCCAAAATCTTATTTATAAAGAGGACAAGTTCATTGAATAAGGTAAGGCAAAGTTCCTGACTGCATTGTTTTTTTACTGAAAGAGCCTGATTACACGATTTGTTTCGTCTTTAGTCTTTTGGATTCGTGATCCCATTGTGAGTAAATGGTCTCAATCTCAATTCTTTGTCAGATTTGTCAGATGGAAAACAAAGTAAACAATAAATTATTTGTGTTTTGATGCTTTTTGTTGATAAAATTCAAAGTAATATTATGTTCCCACTGAACCGAAATGTCAGATTTCAGCTGAAAGATTAGTGGAGCAGCATTTCATTAAGATTTCCCTGAAATCTAGAGTTTTCATTTATGTCCTTTTCGATTGGGTTTGCGGAATGTTGTACTCCTTTCTAAATCCAATCGAATATGAAAACATCATGTTTTCAAATTTACACACACACTACTGAATGGAGCAATTTTACAAAATGGCTTCTCCAAGCATTCATCACTTTTGACAAGTAGTCCGACGAAAATTTTTACATGATGCGTGTTCCAAATCTAATCCTTCTTGAAATCAGGAACAAAAAAAAGAAAGAAGGAACAGCCAATCGAAGGCTTTTGGAGTAGTAGGAGTCAAAAAGGAGTGGAAAAGGAGTACGCTGAACGTCCAATCGAAAACGACATTAGATTTCATTGAAATTTCAATGAAATCTTGTTTCATCAATTTGAAATATGAACAATTTTCACCCAATATATTTGATTTCATTTTGGTGGGAACAAAGCATAAAACAATAAATTATTGTCTGTTTTTAAGTTATGTGTTGTTGAAATTTAAAGTAAAACAATAAATACATAATATGGTGGTACTTATTAGCACATTCCAAGCAATGCCTAACTTTAGACATTTGTCCAAATCCAAAATGTAAACATTTTGCATTTTGAACTAGGCCACTGAAATTTGCTTCCCAAATCATACTTTAAGGAAGACACGCTCAATGAATTATGAAAGGCAAATATTTTTAGTTTTCTAATGTCGTTTTCAATTGGACGGTCGGCGTACTCCTTTTCCACTCCTTTTTGACTCCTTCTACTCCAAAAGCATTCGATTGGCTGTTCCAAGTAATGTTTTCGGAGTCTTTTTCTGTTCCCGATTTCAAGAAGGAGTAGATTTGGAACACACGCATACAAATACAGTTTTTCGTCGGACTACTTGTCAAAAGTGATAAATGCTTGAAGAAACCATTCTGTAAAATGGCGTCATTCAGCAGTGTGTGTGTAAACTTGACAACATGATATTTTCATATTCGATTGGAATCAAAAAAGAGTAGAACAGTCCGAAAATCCAATCGAAAACTACATAATGTTGTTTTCAATTGGACGTTCGGAGTACTCCTTTTCTACTCCATTGTCACTGCAACCACTAAAAAAGCCTGCGATTGGCTGTTCGGAGTACTGTTTTTGGAGTCTTTTTCTGTTCCCGATCTTAAGAAGGATTTGATTTGGAACACACGCATATACATATACCTGCAACTTTTCGTCGGATTAACAGTAAAAAATGATAAATTCTTGAAGAATCCATTTTGTAAAATGGCGTCATTCGGTAGTGTGTATGTAAATTTGACAACATGATGTTTTTATATTCGATTGGACTCGTAAAGGAGTGGAACAGTCAGAAAATCCAATCAGAAACGACATAATTTCCCAGTCTTGAAATAAATGAAAAGCTAAACTGAAAAGACTGATTGAATTTTATGATTGTTCCAATCCTTTTCGATTTTGAAATCACTTATCACGTTTGACAGATATGTCATTTTCAATTGAACGATCACAGTGCTTTTTTTCTATTTCATTTTCATTCGAACTTCTCCGAAAGCCATTGATTGTAAGGGGTAGAACATTCAGAAAATCCAATCAAAAACGACAATAGTCAGAGAAAAAGTTGTTGGGTTCCAAATCTACTCCTTCTTGAAATCGGAAACAGAAAACTTCGAAAACAGCACTCTAAACTGCCAACCGATGGCTTTGGAATGGAGTAAAAAAGGTGTTATTACTCCATACGTCCAATCGAAACGACATAAAATTTATGAATTCATTCGAAAATGAGTGAACACAGGTATGTCACTGAATAAATGACGTCACATTTGCAATTGTGGAAATACATAATACCTTACATTTTTAACATACCATGGTGTAATACAACATTTTCACCCTGCACTAATCTGAGATTGAAGTAGATTTACCTCAAATCTTCCTTAAAATACGATGACTTATATTAAAAACTATATAAATTTATTTTTTTAAAGCTTCCTTGGGCAAATACTTTTACAAATCAAACTAACCTTTTCTTATATGGCACTTACCCTGAGGCCACACGAGCCAGTACTGGCTAGCCAATTGGCTACATACATTGACTGTCAACTTCCTATTCGTGTATTGGCTGTGACGTAGGCGGCATGCTGTACTGGCTTCTATACTGGCCAGGGTTCGGATGTTAATCTAAATGGAATAAATCTACTCCGAATTTAGGGAAACAAATAGAAGTACTATGATATTTTATTCTTTCAAAATTAAATGAACTAAAAACACACTGATGCTATCCGACAAAACTAACAAAAAAAAAACAGAACGTTACGAATGTAACGCGTTGGTTCTGGTTCTGGTTCTGGAGAGCCTTTACTTGTATCTCCCAAACCAACGCGAAACCATCAGAAAGAAAACTAAAATTTTATTGGTCAGAATGTCTTTACATGGTGTTAAATGAAAGCAACTACAATGAGGCGATGGGAATTCACCAGAATATTTATTCACTTTGGTTTGGGAAAGCCTTCTCACCGCTTAATCAATTTTTTCTCCAATTTTTTGGTTCTCTCCTCGAATGGTAAGAGGATCGAAAAACACACCACACAAGAACTATAGCTTATTTTAACCACTTTGAAAAATTCAAATGAAAAAAAAATTGGCGAGACTCAAGCGAGATGATGGCAAAACATGCTCAATGCAAAGAACAGCGTCTAAATGTGATGGCAAGACCAAAGCGAGACCATAGCGAGAAAACCACGGCATAGATTCCCGTGTAAATGTGCATGGTGAGAACATAGCGAGACGAGCTTAATGACCACGATACTGGGAACTACGTTTCGACGACCACGGCGAGACATGTGAGTCTTCAGTAAGCCAATTCGTTTTCAAAAACAGTGCATGAAAATTATAACAAATTTTTGGTTAAACTTGGTTGAAAAATTTTAGGTTTGATATCACTTCTTGAAATTAAATTGTCAAAAAAGTGAATAATATGAAATTCAGTATTTATCTGGATTTAATAACTTAAACTGATCTCCAGAATGCAGTTTAAATCCAATTTTGCATTAAACGAGTGAATAAAATGGGCATTAGCAAATTTATAAAACTTTGACTCCCCGAATCTTATTTTATTAATATTTTGTGAAATAAATTGCGAGTCAATTTTAGTTTTAAGACCAATTTTTCCAAATCTGCTCCGAAAAAGTACTGCCGAACCCTGTAACTGGCTGCTCTACTGGCTTCCCAACTGGCTTCGAAAAAAGCAAGCCAGTTGACGAGCCAGTTGCTTCGGCTTGTATGTGTCGGTAAAAAAGTGTGAGTGTATTGCGACTGGCTAGCCAGTACTGGCTCGTGTGGCTTCAGGGCTAATACTATGTTCCCACCAAAGTGAAATCCGAGATTTCAGCTGAAAACTTTCCAGATTTCAAATTGGTGTTCACACTGCCTAAACCAAGATTCGTCTCATATAAACACAACAACTACCATTTGTATGCTTATGTGTTTGTGTTCTTCTGCATTCAAATGTCAAATACAATATCATACTCTCACTTTTTCCCTGCTTGGCGTTAGAGTGAAAGATCGTAATTTTAATCAAAAAGCTTTTCACCTTTCTATGGTGAAAGTTGAAAATAGGTCTGTTCATAAAGAAGAATTCGCATCGTTACTAGATTTCAGTGAGATTTCAACGAAATCTCAAAGCTGTATGGGGAAATGTGAAGATTTGGACTGAAACCTCTGAAATTCGAGATTTCACTCCGGTGATTGATTGATTCGTGGCTACATTAAGTTCTGCGCAAATAAAGTTTTCTATCTCACTTCCACTTAATAAGAAAATTGAAGCAATATTTGCATTTTTAAAGGTGCTGTCAAAATAAATCTGTTTTAAATCTTTTTGTTCGGTGAAAATACCAAATGTTTTATTAAATCTGAACTGAGATAAATGTAAAATAATGAATACTATGTTCCCACACCGGAGCGAAATCTCATTCACATTTCCCTATACAGAACATGAACAGACCCATTTTCAGCTATCACCATAAAGTTTTTTGATACAAAAAATCGATCTTTCACTCCAACCTCCAACGTCAAGCGAGCAAAAAGAGAGAGTATGATATTGTATTTGACATTTGAGCGGGTATAAATACACATGAGCGCTCAGTATTTTACCTATTTTTTTTTTCAGAGCAGGAGAATTATATAAGAACAGTATTCCTCATATAGAAGTCAAATCAACTCGCTTTTTCTTTTCTTCCTATGCAATTTATTACGACAAAAAATAATTGAGCAAGCGAATCCAAAAACAATTTTTTTGAGAGGAAACCTGTTTATATTTCTCGGCGCTTTGAGTCCTCTGAGATCTAAGAAATATAAAATGGCTAATTAAAACACAAAGGTTGATTTGTATTGTGGTGTTTTGTGTTTATAGATATTTGTTGAAATCTTGGTTGTGGCAGTATGAACACAAATTTGTCGAACAAATATCTCGAAAGTTTAAAGGTGGAATTTCAGATTTCACTTCGTTCGTTACTATAAAAACCGACAAAACCTACCTTTTATAACTAACTTTTATAACCAATTGAACTTAGACTCCGAGGTGAATCTATTTCTTTTTATAACATCACTGTGCTGATTAACAAAGTTTCCAATTTTTATTGGAATTATTAGTTGTTTTCCATACTTCTTCTTTCTGGAAATCGAGATAGCTGACATAAAATAGTTTTGAAATAAAATCCCTAATTCCAGTCTAGTCGGCTTTTGGCGTTTTGACAAACTTCATTCATTCATTAAATCGAGAAATAGTTAACTTTTTTTTTTGTTTATTCGCAATTAATAGTAAAAGTACATAAACCGAATTAATGAATAAATTGTAATAATTGTCCTCGTGTTAAAAGTGAATAGTTGAGTTCAAAGTTTAAAATCGAAATATATTGAGAAACAAAGATTACGAATTTAAGAATTTTGTTTTTTTTTGCGGTGGTAGTTTTGTGGGAAACAGAAACTCCAACCACCGGACATACATCAATTTATTTTGCATAGAGGTTGGTAAAGAAAAACAAATTACATTTTTTAATTAATGTACGTACATCGTTACATATCTTGTTATTAAATAAAACTTACACTCAATGCAATTTTGCTTTGCTCAAAATTCGAATAGAAAGAGCAAAGTAAATTTTAATTTTCTATAATATCCGAGAAGATTGGGAACTATAAATTGTTTGCTTGATGATTAAGGTATTTTTGATGATAATTTATTATAATAACTTAGTACCCATATGATACTTAAATAACTATACTAAGCACCTAAGCACTTGGTTTGAGTGGTAGTTTAATAAATCTTTAAAAAAAAGTTAATTTAAATGCATACAAGAAATCTGACTTAAGACTTACTCTTGTTGACTGGACAAATTACATACATTTCTATGTGGCGGACAAAATAACAATTCGGCACAATGTTTTGCTTTGTGAAAAGACAAAGAATGACAGCAATTTTGAGAGAACCGCAAGTCTAGTAGACAAATAAATATTCGAAAACGTACCTACGAATTAGGTACCCTATTTGCATGTCTTGAGAGTTTAAATAAAAATAAATTAAATAAGTAGGTACCCTGAAATTGTATGAAATAATAATGTGTGCCAAAAATGTTGCTAAATAAAGCTAGCACTGTAAAATTTTTCTTGATAACTAACAAGAAAACCATAAAAGTGTATAAAAAAGTATGAACAAAAATTGGGTTGTTATTGTTTACCAAGGGAAATTTTGAATTATGAATTCCTGAAAACAAATAGGTAGGTATTGCCTGCGTAAATTAACTCGGCAAATGTTAAACAGAGTTTCAGCTTATTTCCTAAATCCTCAAATGCATACGTTGTTCTTAGTTGCATTTTGTATCTAAATGTGTAACGATATTTCAAATAAACAAATGAAATGACATGAAAAAATAACATGGATTTCCTGAGAACCTAGAATGTTCTCATGTTTGCCATTGAGACCTGCACTAGATCATCCAGCTCTCCAACAAAATAATGGAGGCGATTTGTTTGGAGGTTTGGACAATCACAGCAGATGTTTAATGGTTTCTATTTCTTCGACATCCTGACAGCTCCTTCAGAAATCGGGTTCGAATACACCCATTCTAGCGGCCATTGTGCCAATGGCGCACTGACCCGTTATTACACCTATCAAGATTCTAATATTCTTTTTACTCAGCGATAAAATGTACTGAATTTTCTTTTCATTGCTTCTAGAGATAACGCAGTCGTTCCTGGTCGTCCAGGAGTTATTGATTTGCTCTTTCGTTATTAGGTTATTTTCTTCTAATCACGCCGATGGGGATGTCTGGTCCCTTATCTAATTGGCTACTACTGTTTCTATTTGATACTGAACCTTTCCTTGCCAGTTCATCTGCTATATCATTCCATTCTATATAGCTATGTCTAGGAACCCAGCAGAGTTTGACTTGGTTAGTGTTGCAAATATTATTCAGAATACCTTGGATCTTATAGTCTCACTGGCTATTGCTTTGAGTGGTCGGTGTATTGGTATTGTTGTTCTTTGCACATACAGCTGTGGACAACTAATAAGAATCATTGCTGCTCATTTACTTCTTTACAATATCATGTTGCTTCAGAATAACAGTATCCTTAATGGTGTAATAGAAATGTTATCAGATGATCTTTTGAGAAAGTATATTTTTTACTGTGATGTCCGTTAGTTATAAAAAAAGCTCGTCTGCTACCCAACTATTTAAAAATGATATATCAAGTATTGATTTATTAAAAATATAAAATAACCCTTTAGTACCTCGTGGCGTAATGGATAGTAAGTCGGACTGTCATGCCCAAAGTCTGGGTTCAGTTTCCAGCCGCTACCACCCACTAAAAACTGCCTCTTGCGAGGAACTTAAAAATCCTCCAAAAGTTTAGTTGTCATGAAAAAGTACTTCTCATCTAGCCGTACGGACTCGACAAAAAATTCTAGGTCCTCCCCATTCCTGCCAAAAACACGCACACAGGAATGGTTGAAAGTTGTAATTTACTAGACCTTGGTTCTCCGCGAGTTGTTGCGCCACCAAATTCAATTCTTCAATTCAAGTAAAGAACCTAGTATAGTACGCCCCAGGACAGCAAACCAACGGGAGTTTCAGTTGAATTTCAGTGGAACTTATTCTCAGGTCTTGTTTTGCTAGGCTACTTGTTGCTCGATCCACGCGGTATAATGTTTCTTTTTTCGGGATACATTTTCGGTAGTTTTGAATGATTAAAATTGCAAATTGCACTGAAAACTGTCTTCACAAAGCAGTTTAATTGATTTTCCATCGCTCTATACGCTAATTTTAGATTCAAAATATAAACTCGATTTCCGTTAGCAGGATCGCAACTCTTTGATTTCACCATTATAATCAGCTTCAGAATTTAAAAAAATACTCTTAATTAGTTTTCAACAACTACATTTTCTTTACATACCCACGCGAAGTTATATATTTATTTATATTTTTGATAAATCAAATCTAAATAAATCGTTTCTTGTTAGTTGGCCAGCTTTTGTTTTGGTTTTACTTAATGTTTTTTTGTATAAATTACAGACTTCACAGCAAAAATTATACTTTCTCAAAAGATAAGCTGATAACTTTCCTATTACACCTTTAAGGATACTATTATTCTGAGGTACCTCGTGGCATGATGGTCAGTGCGTCGATTCCCAGCCGCTGCCACCTAATAACAGAAATGTTTTTTCCCGAGGTACTGCCTCTTGCGAGGAACTGACAAATCCTCCAAGAGTAAACTTGTCATGAATAGTGCTTCTCATCTAGCCGCTCGGACTCGGCAAAAAATTGTAGGTCCCCTCCATTCCTGCCAATAACATGCACACAGGAATGGTTGAGAGTTGTAAGTCACTAGGCGCTGGTTCTCCACGAGCTGTTGCGCCACCAAATTTAATTTAATTTATTTTATTTAATTATTCTAAGGCAACATGATATTGTGAAGATGTAAATGAGCAAAGTTATGTTTCTAATCCGTTGACCACAGCTGTATCTGTTCAAGCTGTTTTTACATAACAATTTTCCTTTGACAAGTACAAAAAGGCAAGCGTTTTTTTTTAATATATCGTTTGTCCTTGGAAACAAAACAACATCTTATCTTTTTCCGATGTTTTTTGGAGGCTTTCATTTCTAAAAAACATTAGAATTTTCTACTGACTTATGTTAAAAAATATCATATTACATACATAATGAGGTGGTTGCCAACCCCAGTTACCGCGATAAATCTGGGGATGGAAATATAATAAACCATTTTGATAAAACCATTTTTATAAGTTATAAAAAAAAAAAAAACAAAAAAACATGGCAGAGAATTATTACGTTTTTTCTTTTACGGATTAAATTAATTTATTTTTGGAAGTTGGGTTCCTAGGCACCTCGTATGCATTCTAGGATTTGTATTTTAACTATTTTGAACTAAAATGAACGAACAAGTTCAGTACCGTAATTTGAAGAAAATTTATCGATTAGGTTTTTTTTTTTAAATTAAACGTTAATCATGAGAAGAGATTACGTTGTTTCTTTCTTTATCTTACTTGGACATTTAATATCGATATCTCTTTTTCAAGGCCAATTTTAGCAGTCTTTTTTCATATATTTCAAACGAAAACGAAATTCTCAATCAATTTTTGAGTTATGACGGCCTTCTTTTGTTACTTAAAAAGCGATATACATATTTTGTATGTATGCCTGTAAGGTCTACAGTACCAATTCCAAACGAAAAATACAACTTTTTGATGTACTCATTTGTTTCATTTTTAATGTTCTCAAATATATATGTAAGAATGATTATTTTAGTCTTATGACAAAACCATTCAAATCAATTGTGTACCAGTTTGTTTTTTGGATGAATCGATTTCCCAAATTATGACTGATCAGACAACATTTATGCGTAAAAGACCAAGCAAAGAGAACAAATTATTAATAAGAAAAATAGCAGTATTCATAAAAATAAGGAAAAGTACAAAATGTTGATAAAAAATTATAACAAAAGTGGTTACTATTTGTTTGTACCCCTTATTACTTATAACTGCTTCTCATCGTCACTTTATGTAATCCAAAAAACCTGAAATCTCTCCAATAGAATACTTTTCCATGTTGTCTTGACTGTGACGCCGCAAAGCTGTTTATTATAATTGGGTTTCGAAGTTGCCCCCACATTTTTAACTGTCCAAAAGTTGTCATTTAAATTGAGGTCAGTTGATTGGCGAATTCAAAGCCGTGCTGAAATATTTCTGACCCGAAACCACTCCTTAACATTTTTGCTAGTGTTCTTCCTTGTTGGTAGACCCATCTGATTGACATTTCTTCCAATAAACAAGGCAGCATTATTCCGTGAAGAATGTCAATGCAAACGTACTGATCCATCAAACTATTTATTCGGCATAAGGCTCCTACACCATGGTATTAAAAGGAACCCAAACCATTATAGGAAACCACTACCATGTTTTACGTATTTTTGCGCTTCGCACATATTCACTGGAACCAAAGCTGCCATACAGGAAGATTTTGCTTCGATTCTTCTGCCAATGCTGAAGGGGCTTACTAACATGAACCTTGGTAAACTGACTTCTTTTGGCAATGTTTATATTAATAGGAGCCGAAACAATGCTAAATGTATTGCGTTGACAAGATGTCCTACTGCCAAGTAATCGGAGACAGTCACTTGAATTAGTACCCCACAATTAATCGGAAGGCTTTCTCTTTTCAACAATCGTTGAAAACTTTAATTTAAAAGCAGTAACAGGTGTGTTTCGTAAAAAACTCACATAATTTAATGCAATAGCAGCTAATCCCCAAAAGAGAATTTTCATTTTTCGTAGGTTCTCAAGCAACCAACTTTTCATGGGTTGAAGAATTAAAAAGCTCGTAAAATTTTACCAACCCTATCGTAGGTTCATAGAATTTTTTTTACTTTGATTTTGATTCTAGGCTCCTTAATTGTTGACCTCTTTTGGAGAAGAGCTACAAATTTCCGAAATGCTAATTTAACAATTCGGCTGATTTTATTCTTATCAAGGGCGAACTTTATCTTGATATTTTTAACTCGAAAATTCTGATATTATTCAGTAGCAAATCATTGTTTTTGGATGTTTTCGGTATTCAGTTTAATAAGAACGCATCAAAGCAATGATTCAAGCATCGATTAAATAGTAGGCTACATCATCGTCTTACCTTTCCTTAGAAAGAAAATAAAAAACTGGGATAAAATTCAACTGGCTTTGTGTCAAATCGACACAAAAACTATAGGGGTTCGAACAAAAGAGCTACTGTTTCACAAGCTGTGTGGCATACGATGAGATTTTGTTGAAGATAAACTTCGTCTACGTCCATAGTATCCAATTTAGCATTAAAGAGTCTGAACTTCGTTTCTTGCATCGAAACTACCGCACCAGCATCATTTTCTAAAATAAAATACGGTCTAATGCACTGTCAGTCCAAAAACCAAACCAAACTGTCACTTGTTGTGGATGAAGATTTTCTTTTTCTTTTTTGAAGTATCCAAATGCAATGAAAATTTGCCTCATCAGTTTTTTGAAGTATCCAAAGGCAATGAAAATGAGCCTCATCAGTCATCACTGGGAATACTTTTTTTGTAAAAAATAGTGTTGTTTATATTTTTCCAGCACCCAATCATTCATAAGTACATTTTATATCGATAAATAATTAATGACCTTCTTTCTTGTTTTACTATTCAAAAGCCATCGCAGTTGAATATTGACAGTTCAAACATGGTGCGAAATTTAAAATGACACCTCTTGTTGGCTGACCCTGTATATAAATGTACAATACATATTACAATTTTAGAGTTAAAATTTTATTTTCTACCGGTACAGCTGTCGCTAAAAAAATCCTTTTATTATGTATGCATTATCTTTTTATAAGCACTGACTATACCATATAACTTAAAGTGTTATGTCTCTATTTATTCCATATAAGTCTTTTTTTTTTTGTACTTGCATTTGGTTTTTGATTACATCACAGAATTTTAATTTAGTAGCTTTGCTTATTAATTCAACTCAGGTTCCAATTCAAATTGCAAAACTGAAATAGATTTACCTATTTTCACAAATTATAAATGTAGCACAGACGACTCTATAGACAGAGTAAATACTTAAATATTATTCTTTATTTTGTCTGGTCCTAATTACGCAATCGGATGTGCACTGTGAGTACTTTCCTTTGTTAATAATAGTTACAAACATAGTATGCTTAGGTTTAGTGTCCTAACTCCTAAATACAAATTTTTAATTTCAGAAATCGCAGCTTAAAATATTTACTTAATATATATTGTGATAGTAACTGTTGTTAAGGTGTTTTTGATTCAACCATTTATCCCAAGAGCCGACACCAAATTTTGGGTGTGGATGTATAACCAAAGTCTGGCAGGTTTCTTTTTCAGACTTTGGGAGGGGTGTGAGGTTAAAACTCGCTTGGTTTCCTATCTACGTTTTAGGGGGGTCATAAACACTTCAATTCACTTTTAAAAATAGGAAAAGACGCTTTGACATTTTTCGGAAGTTCAAAGACTTATAATTAGGAATTAGAGCTCAGATCTATAATCTATTGTGGTAAAATGATCACAAAACGAGATTTGATTTTTTTTCATTGTTTGGGTGCCATTTTTGTATTGAATAAAAAAATAAATTTAGTGGCGCAACAGCTCATGGAGAACCATTCCTGTGTGCTTGTGTGGTTGGAAGGAATGGAGGGGAACTACAATTTTTTGCCGAGTCCGAACGGCTAGATTAGAAGCACTTATTCATGACAAGTATACACTTGGAGGATTTTTCAGTCCATCGCAAGAGGCAGTACTTCGAAAAAAACATTTCTGTTTTTTGTTGGCTGTGGCCGGGAATCGAACCCAGACCTTTGGCATGACAGTCCTACGCACTAACCATTATGCCACAGGGTACTACCACCACACTACAAAATGCCTTATTTTGTTAACTAATAAAACGTATATTTTCAGATGAATGCCACTTTATACAATTTTGGGAATCTGTAAAACATGTTGGTGGTTCGATTTTGGTTTGGGGGTTCAAGGCAGCATCTGGAGTGGTTAATTTAGCTGTTTTTGAGAATAAGATCACTGTATATAAACTATAGTATTCTCATGAAGCTAAAAATCTCGTGGCCACATGTAACTCTAATTTCAGAATTCAAAAAGATATGGCGGTTATAAAATAAAAGGAAATAAGAAAAGGACGCGATCTCGGCACTCTGCACGGATGTTATAATAAAAATTCATGTTGCATGATAATACTATAGAGTTTATATACAATGACACGAGGTATGGTTTTGGCTGCCTCAATATCCTCAGACAAAAGCACCCTCTTTGGTTTCTTGCATATAACTCGGAAACGAAGCAAAGTTTTGAGATAATGCTGAAAATTGAAAATATTTAATAATTTTTTACAATAAAAGCCCATGATCGCCCTAGTTCCTTAGTGCACGTTTAAAGATATATTCAATAGCCTAAAAAGAGAATAAAAAGTCCTAAAAGTTATATGCCACATGTGTCAATAATATTTGTTTATTTATTTTTATCTTTTTGTTTACCATTTTGTTTCCTGGTGTATACTTACTTTTGTGACTGTGTGTATTAGGATGGTACTTTTTTTGAAATGTTTGAATTTCTCTCGTCCCCCTTAAAAGTGATCCAGGTAATAAAAAAAATTCTGTATTAATTTTGTTTTTAAATCGGTTGACGTTAACACGTGCCGTCAAGCTCTTGAATTTTACCATACAAAATCCATGGGGATTGCGAAGTCTTTTACTCAAAGTTAAGGTAAAGGTGTAAAAGTAGATGGCAAATCTTCAAACTTGGTACATATATTATTTTGCTTGCACGAAGGTTAGGTTAGGTATAGAAGTGGTTGTCATTAAATTAATACTGACACACTTAGACCAAAGTTGGTCCATTGTGATACCTCATGAATCTGGAAAACTTGCTTGCACCAATGAATCTCTGAATGTTAGGAAAGCTCACACTCACAACATTCAAGTAATCAGACGATTCACAAATAAATACAAAATTTCGGCAGCGCAACAGCTCATGGAGAACCAGGGCCTAGTGACGTTTAACTCTCAACCATTCCTGTGTGCGTGTTGTTGGCAGGAATGTAGGGGCCTACAATTTTTTGCCGAGTCCGGATGGGTAGATGAGAAGCCCTTATTTATGACAAGTATACTCTTGGAGGATTTGTTAGTTCCTCGCAAGAGGCAGTACCTCAGGAAAAACACACAATCCACGATGAAGCTCAAAAATATTGTTGCCTTGTTAAGAATTCAGACACATTCATGTTCAAACGAAAACAGGCTTTGCAGCAGCTCAGAATGCATTCAGACCGTTTTGCCAGTTTATATTTCTTGAGCGCTCAGTATTTTTCTTAAATTTTTTAACAGAGCAGAAGAATTAAATATAAACATTGTTTCTCAGATCACTAAAAAAAAATTAAACATATTCGTATTTTAATCCGTGTTTAAGTCAAAAATTTTGTTTGTTAAAATCAATGTTTTAATGTTATTTTTGTTTCTTCAAATTAAATATAAATGTCAGTTTATTGATTTTATTTTTGTATTTATTATCTTATAAATTATACTATTTGCTGGAAAGTACTTCTTTGTTCTCTGGAGGAAGGCATATCGTCGGGATAATAGTATAAAGCGTGTTACAGCAGATTGAATCTACGGAATAAGACTTAATTACTGTATATCTTGATTTTACTTTTTTTTGTTAAATTTACTTATTTTACTTATAACTAATCACAAATGAAACTCATGATTTTTTTGGGAAACAAATTAAATTCATGATTTTTTCAGAAAAAAAAAACTATATTTGCATTTGCAAGGATTTAAGATTCCAAGAGAGAGAATCATAAAGACAGTTACAGTTTTATTTTCTTCATTTGAGTCCAATTCCAACTGATTTGAGCTTAAATTTAACAACTCTGTTCAATCTCTTCCTATCCTAAATATTTTTTAAGTACATTCATATTAAAAACAAACTCGTGCATGTTAAGTTTATGTTAACGAATTTAAAGTTAGTAAATTAATCAAACTAAATAGGTTTGAATTCATGTAAACAATTGCGTTTAGACTCCGATTTTATAATGAAACATGAATTCGTTTGATTTCAACAGATTTAACCCAGAAATAATAGTATTTTTAAATGTGAACAGATTAGAAGTTCATAAATTTAAATTGAAATTTATTTGTACCCGAGGTCAGAAATAACTGTCAACCTTTATTTCCAATCGGTTTCTCTTTGAGAGTTACTGCATTCGTTTAAAAAAAGTTCGGTTTCGGTTTGAGATTTATTTAAAAAAAAAAAATCAAAACTTCGGTTACCGGTTGAGATTTAGTTTTTGTTTTTATAAATATATCTGAATGGTTGAGTTTTTCACGAAAAATAAATCGAAAATGTCAACCTTTAACCTTTTTCGCTAAAAATAAATCAAAAGTGGTTTTCACTGTATATTGCACATAATCAATCAAAATCCACAAGTAAGTATTCACCGATGTCAAAACGCATAACTAATTGCAACACCTACAAAATATAAACATTCATACTAACCAGGCTTGTAAACTTTCAGGTACAAGTACCAAACGTGATTTTCACTGTTGACGTCATTGTTTTTGTCTCGCTGCGTTTCCGCCGTATCCATTTACACCAGAATCTGTGTCGTAGTTTTCTCGCTATGTTTTCGCTTTGATTTCGCTGTGCCATTGAAAATGTTTTGACGTCATCTCGCTTAGGTCTCGTGCGGTGCATTGCCGTATGAACCTGGCATAAGGCTACTCAGCTGTAGTGAAAAGTTCTCTCTTATTTGAAATCAATCACGCTTGAAACGATTTAAAGCGTTTTCAATTTTGTTGCTTACTTCGTCCCCTGATTGCAAGAACTAGGTAACACAATTTTAAAAATTTTGGAGATAGCAAGGTTCATAGATACCTAGCTATACTAGAGAACGAGTAAAAGTTTAATTTGTATGTTTCTCACACTTCATAAATATCTTAAATTTTTCTTTGGTAGAAAAAATCCAACCAAATAAAATACCGTTTTTGTCGAGATATTGCAAAAATTTAAAATTGAGTTACCTAGTTCTTGCAATCAGGGGACGATTTGAATTTTTTTTTTTGAAAAAAGTCAACAACCACGTGTAAATGTCAAGGCTTGACCAAAGCGAGAAAACACGAAACAGATACCCGTGTAAACTTGGCGAGTCCACAGCAAGACGAACACAATGGCCAACACACTGAAACCATGTTCGGATTTTCAACCACATTTTTAGTGAAAAAAAAAAAAATAAAATAGAAAAATATTGTTTTGAAAAAAAAAAAAATTGGGCGAGACCAAAGCGAGATGATGGAAAGACATTCTTACTGCCAAAAACCACGTGGAAATGTCGCGGCGAGATTAATGCGAGAGTATAGCGAGAACACCACGACATAGATCCCCCTGTAAATGGGCTTGGCGATTTCACAGCAAAACGAACACAATGACTAACACACTGAAACCACGCTTGGAGTATTCAACCACGTTTTTATTTTAATTAAACCTTTTTGAAAAATTTTATTTTGAAAAAATGTCAAGGCGATATGAGCTCCACTCAGATTCATTTATGAAAAGTGAAACAATATGAGGGTTGATTCGAAATAAGTGTGAATGTTGGTCAAGAAGAAAATATAAAAATTTGAGTGAGCAGTCACGTTTCATAACCAAATTAGTCCATAGCATTCCATTTTGTTCATTTTTGATTGTGCGTTCAACAGAAAGGTTCTATCTTGATATGTAAATAGTTGCATGAGTTCGGAAGCAGAAATGATTATTAGGTCATGTCCCCCGCAGTCGAAAAGTAATAGCCTTTTTTACACAGAATCAAAATCTAGATTTTGAGACAAAGGTCCAAAACCTCATTCATATATACGAAATTTCCCATACATTTTAAGATTTCATAATCTAGTAGGTCACCACCAAATCTTCTTAAAATCTAATTGGCTTATTCACAATCACATTAAATTACTCATTTTTTCTCTCTCGTATAACAGTTTGCCCATAGAAGAGAGAAGAAATTTTATGTTTATGAGTACAGTGTATTCAGGTTGTGGTCCTTTTTATGTTTTATTCAAAAGAAAAAGAAAGAGTTCTTATAAGCACTTAAATTCTTTTGAAATGTCAAACAAAATCTAAATTATGTGTGTTTTGAACGATTCAAGTAGATTTTGAAATCGAGATTTCGGTTCGGTGTGAAAAGGCTATTAGTGGTTCACAATAAAGTAATCGTGTACTGTGAGGGAACCATTCAACGTAAAAAAAAAGCCAAATTCCCCAGTAGTCGCGCACTTGTTTCCTAAGCTCGAACATGAAATTTCCTTATTTCGAACACAACAGTTCGTACACATTTTTAACGTAAAAAAAGGATAAAAGTAATTTTCTTTCAGTTTTATTGAACAAATTGTGTTTGTGGTTTTTCTTTTTGTCCACCTCTTTTAAAAACAAGTTAAAACAAAAAACAATTTAATTGATTTTTAGTTTAAACGCAATTCAAAAACTGATCGAACAAAGCAAGCTTACCATTACATGAGGTTCCTTGAATCGAACACTAGAAGAAATGAAGAATGAGGTGTTCGAATACTTGACCCAACGTTCTTCTTCATGTTCTTGACGCGTAAACAAAATTATTTTCTATAATATCTATTGCCTGAACAAAAGAAAACAATTTAGAGGAAGTTGCCTATAATCGAGCACTAGTGTTCGAACAGGCAACTCTAACAAATTTGGTTAATCCGAAAAATTATCTATTATGTCTATTAACAACCGCGAAAGCCTTAAAAGTTATATTGGTTTCTTTTGTTCAAACAGTCTATTTATTAATTACTTATTAATTTTTAAGTAAAAACTCTAAGTTATGTAAACAAAGTAACTATAAGAATACGCGTTATTTTTGTGTATAAACGTTCACTTTCACTTCACTCCGAACATCACAGTTTCTCACAACTCTTCCAAAAGTTTTTTTTTACAATACGCTTGAAATAACTAAATTCGACTTGTTCGACTTCGGAATAAACATTTGAAATGGAAAAAATTTCATCGTTCATTTTTGTTCTCAATTCGATAAGGGGGGTCATTAACCTATGTGTAGTTTTTCGGGAAAACGGACAAATGTTTTTTAAATAACAGTTACTATCATCATGGATTGCTTGAACAATCATTCCAAGGAATTACGGCTGCTCTTGAAGGATATTTTAGATGAACCAAGATACACCAGACCAGAACCGGTAACGGTGTACAACAGTCTATCTATCCTTGATGAAATCCAGAATGCTGAGACTCCTTTACTCCCACAAATTGCGGATGAAACTTCTCCTCCTGTTCGTGAGTCATCACCCGCCCAACCAACAGCCACTGCCACTTCATCACATCAGTCGTCACCCTCAATTCTTAAATTTGGCGTCCCCTGGAAGTTATCTGAATGGAATAATCGACTAAAGAAACTGGATACCGCCAACAATAGCTGCTATTGCCTAAAAAACACTCCCCACTTTGCCAATGTGACCTGGGTTAGGTCTTACTTTAAATGTCGATTCTCCATCTCTGTGTCTGAATGTCATCGGGTGTCGTCCAGAAGTTATAAGATCCAGTTTTCTTCCAAATTCGACTGGATGTTTTACCACCCTAGTGGATCACTTCGCCTTGAGAGCATGATGTTATCGAAATGGAAGACCAACCTTAAACATAACAATCCTACTTCTAAGATAACTAATACCTCCAAACGCAGACAGTTTTCATCTAACCAACCCATACCATCCCCCAACTATATGCCACAGCAACGTCAAAATCCCTTTCGTCAGCCTCAACAGTTGTCCTCAACGCGAAATAAACAAATCCCTAGTAACAACTGGTCCTTTAAAACGGGTATCTTACCTAACTTTTCTCATTCCCTCTTTCAGAACTCCTCTTTTGCCAGTAACTCATCTAAACCTAGAAATCAACGGGTCTCTTTTAACCTAACTCCTTCTACTCACCCCAAATCCCCGCTTCTCTCAACTCCAACCCAATTAACACCAACTAATTTAAATCCAAATGCTGACCTTAGTTCTGAAGCCAAATATCCTAATTTTCAAAGTTCTCATATTCTTAACCCCTCACCAATTTCTCTTCCCATTACAACACCTAACCACAGATCCTCTTCCAGACCTTATCCATCAATCCCCACCTCTTCCTCAGTCTACTCTACCTCTCCCCCGATATCTATTACTCCTTCATTAATACCCACCCAATCCTTTACAACTATCCCAACCGCAACATCCTCTTCTTCCTTTATTGATCCTCTTATACCCCCTACAGTCAAATGCACCCAACAATCTAGTGAATCCACCGAATGTCGCTATGCTCTCTCTAGGCTTAGAGATAAGAAAACCTACGACAACATTCGACTGTTTTTGGCGTATCTGCACGATAAACCCGACTCTGTCTGCTATGAAGGTAAAACGAAAACAAGCGTAATAGTTTCCATTCAACAAGAAGGCCTCCCTACAGATTTCGCCAGTCTTAAAAACCTCTTCATAAAATACCATGATTTTCTAAATTTGTCTCCCCAAAAGGTGGCAAATGATCTTGAAGCCCTGGGACAGTATATTCATTCAAAGCGAATCTCGCACCTTCAGCGCAGCAGAGCTGACCATGATCGGTTTTTTCGTTTCTAATGAACTCCCAATTTCCGCTTCTCATTCCAAAAACCTCCCTTTTTCTTTCTACTACCAAAATGTAAGAGGCCTTCGTTCAAAAACTCAGTCAGTTTTGCAACAAACTCATGCCCTACCCTTCGAATTATATGCACTGACTGAAACGAATCTTATCCCCTGCATCAAAAATCAAGAATTATTCCCTTCTGCTTTTAACGTTTATCGTGATGACGATCTTAGCCGACCCACCAACGATTGCCCTAGCCGTGGTGTCCTTCTTGCTGTAAAAAAATACTATTGACTCTTCCCTTATAGCCATTTCTTCTTCCCCTATTCTTGATTATGTGTCAATTAAGATTTCACTACCCCGAAAGTCACTCTACGTTGTCTGTTGTTACATCTTACCTTCACAACCTATCGAATCCTATGAGCTTGCCATTGAAACAATTGACAAAATCACTGACTTGTGTGAGCCACATGATGAAATCCTCCTTTTCGGGGATTTTAACCTCCCTAATTTAAAATGGACTCCATCAGACGATTTCTCATTTTATTCTGCTTCGAATCCCTCATCTGCCAAAGAATGTCTGTTTTTAGATAGCCTTGCTGATTCTAGCCTCTGCCAAGTTAGCGGAATCTCAAATTTCATGGGTAGACAACTTGACCTTATCTTCACAACAGACCCCATTAACTCTTCTGTCTCACTTAGCCCTCTTTCTCTATCGACCATCGACAACTTCCATCCGCCGCTTCTTTTTTCATATTTTCATGATTCTCCTTTACAGTCCACCCCGCCTACAGATCTGTCTTCTTACGACTTCCACAAAGCAAACTTTCGCCTAATAAATGAATACCTCAACAAAGTCACCTTTAATTTTGATAACTCTACCGTAACCGATGCCATAACCATATTCTACAGAGAAATATTCAACTCTATTTCTCTTTATGTTCCTTTTTGCCGCCACAAAACTTCGTCTTCTTCTCCACCTTGGTATAATCACAAACTTCGTTCTCTCCGAAATAAAAGAAATAAATTGTGGGAAATATACCTCCGCTCTCGTTCTCCTACTGACTATTCTAACTATCTTGGCTCTTATCTACATTTTACCGAACTATACAATTCCCTTTACCTACGCTATATAGCGGAAACACAATCCAATCTTATCAAGGATCCGAAGTCATTTTTTAATTTTGTCAACTACAAAAGAAAATCCGATGGATACCCAACATCTCTCTCTCTCAATAACGAAACTTCAAACGATCCCAGCACTATTGCCAACCTTTTTGCCACATTCTTCAAACAATCTTTTGCCGATGACTCCTTTGTACCCGATTCTGTCTATTTCAATTATCTGCAAAGTTTCTCTCTAGGACCGCTTCTCCCTCGTACCGTCGATCCTTTTCTCATCGAATATAAATTGAATCAACTTAATGATGAATTTAATCCTGGTCCAGATGGTCTTCCTGCCATTTTTCTAAAAAAATGCTCTTCCGCCCTTTCTCTTCCTCTTTCAAAAATTTTCAGCCTTTCCCTAAATCAAGGTGAATTTCCTCAGATATGGAAATCATCTTTCATAACCCCAATACACAAAAAGGGTCCGAAGGGTGATATTAACAATTATCGGCCCATTGCCAAGCTTTCGCACATACCTAAACTCTTTGAAAGTATTTTGTATGAAACCTTAAGTTTCCATTGTAAATCTCTCATCTCCCCCTCACAACATGGCTTCCTCAAATGTCGATCTACTACCACTAACCTTGTTGAATTCGTGTCCTTCACCCTCTTAGCCTTAGAGAAAGGCCACGAAGTTGATGTTGTCTCAACGGATTTCAGCAAGGCCTTTGACAAAATTTCCCATAAGCTTATTCTTTTCAAATTGTCTACTCTTGGCTTCGAACCCTCTTTGTTACAATGGATTTCTTCTTACCTTGAAAACCGTTTTTACAGCGTTCGTTTTAGATCTGCCACCTCTAGTCCTTTCTTAGCTACATCTGGGGTTCCCCAAGGAAGCCACCTGGGCCCACTTTTATTCATTCTTGCTATAAACGATATCGAAAGAATCATCAAACATTCTTCTATTTCTCTGTACGCCGATGATACCAAGTTTTTCAAGACCATTTCCTCAAGACATGACTCTTCTCTTATTCAACAAGATCTTGACAATTTTTCAGTATGGTGTCTAAAAAATTGCCTAGAGCTAAACGTCGCCAAGTGTCAATCAATCACTTTTTCACGCAAACGCATAAAATCTCCTCCCCGTCTCTACCTGATCCATAATCAACCCATACCCTCCGTTGATAATATTCGAGACCTTGGCATTTTATGTGACCCTGAGCTTAATTTTATTTCTCACATAGACGATATCATTCTCAAAGCAAACTCAGCACTAGGATTCATCAAAAGATGGTCTAAAGATTTCTCCAATCCCTACGTTACCCGGTCCTTATACATATCATTCGTTCGTCCACTCCTAGAATACGCGTCTCAAGTTTGGTCCCCTTACCAACTTACACATATTTCCAGAATCGAGAGCATCCAGCGTCGTTTCCTACGCTTTGCTCTTCGGGGTCTATCATGGAATAATCCTTTTATTCTGCCTCCCTATTTAGACCGCCTTAAACTAATCAACCTGAACTCGTTGGAGGAACGAAGAGATATATCAGACATTCTCTTCATTCATCGACTACTCTCTGGTTCCGTTGACTGCATGTCGCTATACAACTCTGTCTCTTTTAATACTAACCCTCGTAATACACGTACCACTCGTCTCTTTTACATACCCACCCACCGAACCTGTTATGGCTCCAACGAACCTATCTCTCGCATGCTGCGGGGTGTTAACTCGAATTTGTCCTCCTTCGACTTTAACCTCAGTACTCCTTCCTTAAAACTCCGGCTTCTGAAACGCCCTCCCCCTCACTAACGTTAGCTTAAGTTCTTAGTTTTTAAGTTAGATTAAGAATTAGCTTGTATTAAGCCGAATAAATGGGGGTTTTTGCCCCCACCAAAATTAATTAAAAAATATCTTTTTGGCCGAAATTAGTGAGGAATTTGGTGTTAATGTCTCCAGAAAACTGTAAGAAGACGACTCAATGTTGCCAAGTTGTATGAACACGTAAGCAGAAAAAACCTCGGCTGTGTCAAAAAAATAAGCCTCGTTTGGTATTTGCCAAAATGTATGGTAACAAACCCGCCAAATTTTGGAAAAGGGTACTGTGTAGTGATAAAACAAGGACCAACCGCATTAGATAACCCTTTTCCCTTGGCCCAAAACTGTTCTTAGAACTGTTTGGTTTTTGTCTTTTACTAAAAATTGACAAAAGCATTGAATTTTAAAGGCAAAAATATCACTTGAAAACATACAATTTTGAAAAAAAAAGTCAATTTGAACAATTTGTTTTTAATTGTTTTTCCAAAATTTTGAGTTTGTAGATATAG